>CM027119.1:53486658-54686658 GCA_015476505.1 Urochloa ruziziensis | reverse complement strand
TGTCTATTCCAACGTAAGTCCGCCCTCTTAAGAACATTAAAAAATTATAACACAATAGCTTGTCATTCTAGATTCAGGTTACTTCAACAGAAAACTGGAAGAGTGAAGTTTTGAAGGTAAACTTGATGGAGAAATGTACCTTGGAAAGGACTCCCAGCCCAGAGCACGGAGCATCCAACAATACTTTGTCGTATTTAGCAGTGGTTTCCTTCTACAATATATTTCCATGTGGACAAAATTCCTTATCACACATATGGACAAATCAACAACCATAATAGTCATTAATCACATTTCTAAAAGATTTCCATTGGACAAACTTATAAGGAAAATTCTCCTTTTTCCTCTTTTTTTCTTTTCTGGATTAACAACAGCAAACTTTCATGGGAACTTACAGTATATAGTCGAAGATCAGCATGGATGTCAGTGATCATAACATCCAGACCGTGCAACTTTGCTGCTTCCATGAGTATTCGCAAGCGACCTTTGTTTACATCTAGAGCCCATATCTTCCCTATATCAGAGTATACTATTATGACAACTCTTCAAGCTACCATCCATTCGAGACATGTAACTCTATCCACATGAAATTACAGGAAATGTTGATAATATAATAAATCTCAAAGTGATTTTTGTGAGATCTAGTACTTGTTGATGTTGAATAAAAGCATTCACAAATGTTAGTTTTAAGTGAAGTAGTCAAGGAAGTTCAACTTAACTAGCCATCAGATACTCCACTGGAACTTCATGGATATGAAGTTTATATAGGGGAATAAATTTTCAGCCTGGCAACTACTGGCACATGGATCTCAATTATCAAGTGCCTGAAGCTTCATATAATGAAGCTATCAGCAGCAAGAAATGGAAAGTGGTTCATTCGAACATTCACTCGCATATTTTTTGTAGCAATCATAAGCATGCTGATTAACGAAACACGGTACAAATGAGATGGCATTAAAGTAGCATGAGAAAGTAGCTGAATAAGTTTATTATAGTTTGCATCTTTTAAGTTTTAACACCAATTGACTATTGAACCCCCACTCTCCATTCCATTTTCTTACCTTGCCCTGACAATCGTGATGCCATGAACAGTGTCTTTCCACCAGGCGCAGCGCAGCAATCAATAATGGTTTCCCCAGGTTGTGGGTCGACCACAGAAACTACAAGACCTGCAATAGGTCCTTCATGACTCAGGACTGGCTATCAATAACTTCCTCAAATGAAAATTACTATCGCTCTCAACTAAATGGAAGTGATAAGAAAAAGTTGAATAGTTTTTTACAGCCACGAGAATTATCTGCTAAGGGCATTATTTGATGCAGTAATCTCATTTAAGAAAACTAAGGTGACTTTGTGGTGCAGAAACAGCTACCAGAACTCGCCTGCACTCTCGTCTTGCACAGCACAGATGCCATCTTTTAGTAATCCAGCTTGTAAGACTGCCTATACAGGGAAGAAAATAGATTATCCAGTTATAAACAAAAAAAGGCATAAACAAAAAGTAGATAATTTTATTCAATGAAAAAAATAAATCAATGGATTTGTGATGGATAAATTATAAAATGGCGCTTCCTCCTTCAAGAAAAACAGTGAACCCACACAAGGATTCCAAAGGTTGCTTCTTTGAATGTCAACAAACTTACATCATACACAGTTAAAAGTAATATCTAAAGCAATTCAGAAGCATGGAATTATTCAATTTTACTTGCTAATACATCTTTAAGTATTTAAAGGTTCATTTATGGCACTCAGATAAGTATATGTAGACTACGATACAGGAGGATAGGGTACAGAGGAGATCAATAGGTCATGTTATTCAACAAAAGACACATGAAACGCGCCTATAAAAAGCAGAAAGACCAATCTATTTCAGCTTCCTTACCTGCATCCCTTCCCGAATGCGGACAAATTCATCCACAATTGACTCTTCATAATGAACCTAAAAAAATTCACTCATCAGATAACTTGCAAAACCGTCATAGAATTGACATTAACATGGATATGATACTAGAGGTAGACTAACTAACTTTACATCAAGATTGATATTCTCTCACATGAATTAAAATGGCTTAGGCAAATGCCATCCATGACGCGCAAAAGTACACGCTATACTTAATCAGCTATTTCCTGGCCCTGAGAAATTATACTCAAAATTCATAATCAATGGAAGAAGAGGTAATAAGATTAATGAAAGCACCTGTAAACTTTCCAATCGTTTTACAAGGTCAGCCCTTGTATATCCTTTTGATGTATTCACCCTATGAAGGAAAGTATATAACAATCAACCAACAAGGCATAGATGCATGAAACAGGACAGATGGATTGCAATACAGAATAACATTGGCTAAAACCTTAGACTGAAACGGGGATCACTGTTATTCCAATTCATTAATCTTAGAGCTTCGTCTTTTCCATGAAACCGTATCCATCTTCTCACCATCCACTGCAGAATAGAACAAATATTATAGTTTAAAAATTATAACTGTTCATGATCTTGTATGTATCACTTTCCTGTGGAGATTTTTAGCCAGAACGAACGACAAGTATGCTAAATACCCCATAGCTACACTACTCTAAGTAATAGAGATATTGGTCAATAAAAAGAATATTTCAGGTGGTAACTTCAGAAATGTGAGTATATTGATTGTAGAGAGGAAGAGCATGACAAAAAATAGAAAAAGAAAACATATGAAAGAAGGTAACTATTTCTTAGAAGTAGAGCAAACTTACAACAGGATGAGAATAAATTATCGAAAGAGCACGAGCTTGGGCACGCTCATCACCTTCTATCTTTGGAAGAGGAAGAGAGTTTGTCTCCTGAATTATGAAGAGAAACAAACAACATGTTGCAACACCGTCCTATTGATCAGGCTAATCAGATCAAGTCTATTGTCCATACCTTTAGCAGTACAAGTTTACGCAGGATTGCATTCACCATGTTCCCAGCACCAGGCCTTAGAGCTACTTTAGCAAGCCTTACATTCTAAAAATTGGATTTGCAGGACAGACTGTCATATCAATGTTTTTAAAAATAATAAACATATATAAAGTTGTCTGCTTAACATTACTATTAGAAGTATAGTGACAAATATATAATATGCATCCCAAAGAAAGGACACACGAAGGTTGAAAACCAGTTAACAAGGATAAGTCGAAAACGTGAATTTGTTTTAGAATATTGAAACAGGAACATGACCATAATTTTTTTTAGTTATGTTAAACTACTACGTATGACTATAATATAGAAAATGTAAGTTGTGCAAAAAAGCACGGACAACTTCAAAAGATTCATTTCGTCACTGTTATCCTTGGATATATAGTAGATATTGCTTACTAGGAAAAGTGAAATCAACTAAAGTTGGCATTCGACATTTGAGTGAGCGCACAAAAGGATGTGGACAATCGGCCAATTGTGTGTACCTATCACCATATAACAACAGCATTTACAATAGATTATCTGCTGTGAAATAAATATGACAAGAACAAAGCAATGCATTGTTAGCTCAATGCCTCAATGTCACATTTGTGCTGTGGAACTTACATGAAAGCTCTTTGACTGAAAAATAATTAATACCGGATGTGATTAAACAACAGTACACGCTACAGGAATATGAAGGGCTGACTTAAGTTCAGATCATGGAAAATGTTAAAAAGGAAAGGAAGACAAAAATCAAAATACCTCATCCACGGCAGCATAAGCTGGTACATCTAGCTTGAGAATTTCAAAAAAGCCAATTCGCAATATCTGTCACAAACCTAACATTCTAAGGTTTTACAAGTGTGGAGTAACTACTACAATGAGTATTCAACAAAGAATAAGAGATTAACAGAGACCTGCAGAAGCAGTGGCTCCATCTCCCTGAACACCTTCTCCTCGCTACATAGCGACATGATAAGATAATCAAGGTAGCGCTTCCAACGCACAGTTCCAGCAACTATGACGGTAACCTAAGAGAGTGAAGTAGAAGCTTTAATCCCATTTGTACAGTCATATACAAGCCTTCAAACGTAGTTACAAGCCATGCACACGACATGTTTATCATCACAGGATCAAACCCTATACATGCTAGTAATAATAAGTGAAGGTGACAAAAAGAACCGAGAACTAGTTAGCTATAGTAGTAGTAGATTAATAATTCAAGTTTCCCAGTAATCCCAAAAGTGTATTCCTTTTGGGATAATTTGAAATCAGTTAACAACAACACAATCAATATGTCCAATAAGCAACTTTGATTGATCTTATAGTGCAATATGTAACTTGTACCAGTCTTATATCCCTGTCCTCCAAATACCGTGTCCTGAAACCTAGCGTCCTCTCCACATATCCCATCTCATTATCTCCAGAATCATTTGCTTTCTCATTTAAAAGGTCAACAAATGCCTTCCCCTTCTCAATTCTTAGCAACCTCACAGCTGCAACTGATTTGGTGACATAAATAACATAAATGATCAGACAAAACCCCAACTTATATCATCCGTTAAATTTTTATGAGAGAATTGGAAGTGAATAGAAAATTTTGAGAACTGTGAAAAATAACTTTTTACCTGCTCTGTGATGAGAGACCTCCAAATTAATAAGTGGATCCTTAGCCCGCCCTAAGGAGAAAAAAAATATAGTTAAACTACAAAGTGAGAAACCAAGCTATAGCTATTCAAATAGCACTCTTTACCTGATCTTTTAGTAGAAACTGCAGGGCCAAGCTTTGGAAGTCTAGTTATTCCTAATAAAATAAATTTGGAGAGTTGGTGGTTAGAATCACACAGAAACTAAGTATGGTAAATCCTTTTATGAGCACAGGTAAATGGTAATATCCTTTTTGAGAACTGGTGGTTTCCTTTGTTTCCTGGCAAGTCAATAGAAAAACATGCCTCCAAGCACTATGAAACAAAAAGAAACATTTGACCAGATCAGGCACTGGTGGCTCGAAGATTTTAGCAAGAATTAGCAAGGTCTTGCTCCGGCAGTCCCAGAAAGATGCCATGTTCAAATTTCAAATCATACGAGAACAACTAGCAGGATCGATCAATGGAAGTAGGTGGGGATCTTCCCCCCCCCCCCCCCCCCCCCCAATGTTGTTCGAAAAAAAAGGCAGTCAAACTCAACAGCCACAAGCTAAAGCCTATAAGCACATTTACAGTAACTACATGAGAAGTCTAAAGGCAGTCAGGCTCAACAGCCAACAACAAAGTTAACAAGCTATAAGACTATAAGCACATTCTAACAGTCTACAAACATCCAATATTATGGAACAAACATTTTTAAATAATTGACAGAAACATTCATAAGTAGACAGGGTAAAGTTATTGCAGTATCGCAACATTCAAATTGGTGCACATTCATTACATAGGTTAAGCATTTGCTAGAATTTTTTATCATCGTTTTTTACTACCTTCACTTCAGTCTTCAGGCATGTATGTATGACTACCTAAGTGGTTAATCATCTAATCAAACATGTTATTCTCGACACAACCACGGTGGCTGTCAGCACTTTTTTACCTGGTCGACGAGGTGGAGCCTCAGTACCGCCGTGCCTCCGCACCGCACTCCTCCCTTCCAATAAAACGAGACAATCTTATACGGGTTGAAATAAACAAACCGGACGGTCCAAATTAACCAACCAAATAGAAGCAGCAACTCCCCGGTCCCTGCTTACCTGCTCCAGGCGGAGACATCTCAGGGCTGCGCCTCGAAACCCTGCTCCTCCCTTTCAAAAATCCAGACAAAGAAATGTCCCAATGTCAAGCCACACGAGCGCTCGTAGTTATCCAAACAACGTACAGTTCGCGGGAATTCGAATTACCGCCTGCACCGGTGCTCCTGCGGGCGGCACCGGAATCCGCGGCGAGGAGAACGGAGCGTGCGGAAGCGCGCGGGCGGAACAGCGAGACGGCGGGCGCTACCCCCTCCATTCGGGTTGGGTTTGGGGACTTGGCGGCGCGGCTGGACTGTGGGGGAGGAGGCCACGAGCGGAGGACGACGACGAGGGGGTTACGAAGAGGATAGAAATGCAGTGCCCGAGATAATTACGAAGGTTGATTCGGGCCGGTCTTCTCTTCAAAGAGGCCCATGTGCTTGCTAAGGCCTGTTCACGGAGGCCCATGAATAAATTGGTATCTCCTGGTTGCCAGTTCCTAAAAAAATATGCGTTGCTAAAACATTTCAGTCGATTTTCTCGAGGGCTTTTGTAACACACGTCCGACGGGGGTGAAAAATATCGGAAGCTCGTACATGACGTTGCAACAATTGGGTTTTAATGTTTCGTTCGCTGATTTTTCATGTTGCAACGTTCTGTTCTGAAAGTATTTTGTGAAACATCACTCAATATTGCGGCGGGAACTTTTACTCCCTCACATCCAAACATTATTTCGTGAAACATCACTCAATGTTGCGGCGGGAATTTTTACTCCCTCGCATCCAAACATTTCACTATGTTTCGGTAGAATTTTTTCAATATTGTAGACACATAATAGCGATGTTGCAATAGTTTTGTTTCGATGTTGCACAAATTGAAACGATGTTACATGTAACAGGGCTCCGATATTTACGGCGGGGATTTTTACTCCCCGCGTCCGGGTGTTTCGTTGTGTTTCAGTACGTGGTATCTGATGTTGCAGACATGTATTCTCAATGTTGCATACATGTATTTTCGATATTGCAACTACCGTCCGATGAAAAAAAAAGTCTCATCGGACGTTTGGGCGCTAGCAACGCTCAAAATTTAATCATCCAACTCCTTAAAATTAGACTTCTTGTCTCGATCCAGTAAAGCAAAGCTCTCAGTTTACATGCATTGGGTCAATGGAACTTCAACGGCGGGTCTCACGCTACAGAACAACGTAGTCGTCTTCGATTAGAATGCCATGAATGGCCCTTATTACACGTGCACGCATGCACCATATACCTGACACTGACACGTGATCCTTATTGAGTTATTGGACTCGATCGATAACATAATAACCCCTAATTGAACAAACAGACGACACTCGGACCCACTTGAAACTTAGCTAATTTGAACAGCATTCTGCTTCGGCCTTCCTGATTCCATCTGCTCCAGTGAAATTATGCCCATGAGTCTGCGAGCTGTTCAACGTGATGTACCCGTTCTGGATCATCCACTGCATACTCGTCACTCGTCCAGTCGTCCTTGGGTATGCAGCGAGCCAGGCATTGGAAAACTCTCACGTGTCGCTTTTCCTTCTCCCGTTGTAGTTGTAGGCATCTTGCTACTCGATGGAGAAAGGGTAGAAAGTTGCTAAGGCTGTCTACACTGGGGCACGGTAAACCGCACGCCATGCGCCACGTTGGCTCCATGCAGTGCGGTTTACCGTGTTTGGGCCTGCGGCGGGGGCAACGGGGGACTGGAAAGCCTTCGCTAAAATAGCGGGATGGCTTCGACGCGGCATTCCCAGAGTCTGCGCGGGAAGAACGGCAAGTAACATGTAGGCACGGGGCCCGCGCACTGCACGCCCTTCCAACGACCCGGACGGAGAGAGCGCGCGCGGAGCGTCAGAGGAGGGCCGGCCGGGGAGGAAGAAGATGGAGCTCCGCCGCTCGGCCCGCTCGCCGCCTACCTCGAGATGCCACCGTGTTGCGGGACCCACATCGGTTGTTTCCGCTCCGCGCTCGGCGCAAGGGGAAGAGGGAGGGAGCAGAGAAGGGCCAGCGGAGGAGTCGACGCCGGCGCCGGAGTCGAGGGCCGCCGCGTTGGGCGAAGAGGAGATCCCGCGCCGCCATAGACAACCCGCCGGCGAGGAAGACGAGGTCGCCGTCGCCGCGCCCTGGTCTGGCGCGCGGGCCATCTCCGCCTCCGTCCCCTGCCCAGGCCGCCGCCGTCCCCCGACCACATCCCACACGCGGATCTTGGACGCGGAGGAGCGCCACCGCGAGATCCGTCGCCGGCCGCAGATCGACCTTGCCTCGCCCGCGGGAGCCCGCCGCGCCGGAGAGGAGGAGGACGAGGTGGAGCCGGTGGAGGGGACGAGGCACGCCGCCGCCGCGCGTGGATCTCGGCGCCGCGAGGAGGAGATCCCGCACCAGGTGGATCTCGGCGGAGAGAGAAGGTGGAGGCCGAAGCTCCTCGCCGCGCACGCGCTTCTCGCATGTCCGCTCACAGACGGAGGGGAGGACGGTGCGGAGACCGGTCGATCTGCGAGCTCCGCCGGCGCGCGAGCCCTGCGGGCAAGCTCGGCTCCGCGCGCGAGGGCGGTGCCGGAGCTCCGCCGGTTCCTGCCGCCATTGGGGAGAGAGGGAAGGGAGGGAGAGGAGTGCGGGCGGAGAGCACGAGGAGAGGGGAAAAAGAGAGGGAGGAGTGGCGGGGCCCACCTGTCGGGGAGAGAAAATGAGTGGGGAGAGGGGGGAGTGGCGGGCCCACAAACTGGTAGTTGGTATAGAGTATGAGATATAAAGTATAACAGGTGCGGGAGAAGTTGTTTTAAAGGTTGAAATCTCGATGATCATGGTAGAATATTCTCTTTTAAATGGTAGAGTAGAGGGTGACCATTGCGAACAGATTCAGCAGTTAGGGCAGACGAGGCGCACATCGCGTGACGAACGGCGTCCGCTCTTGCTGCTTGGCTAGGACGAGCGAATCGTCAAAGGGACTGGTGTGGCTTTTTGGCTGGTGGGCGCACCTTCTTTGGGCCTAGCCGGTTGGCCCAAATAAAATGCACTAATCACTACAGAGTACTCCCTCCGGTTTAGTAAAAGAATTCGTTTAGGACAGCGACACGGTCTCCAAAGTACAACTTTGACTTCTTATTTTTATAAAGATATTTATTAAAAACTAACATATGCGTACTTTTATGAAAGTATTTTGCAAGACAAATCTGTTCATGTAGTTTTCACATTTTCAAACTCAACGACTTAAAAGTTATTCACGATTTATATTCCCAATGTTTGACTCAAATCTTGTCCAAAACGACTTCCTTTACCAAACCGGAGGGAGTATGGATGGCGAGCCTGTTGCCTAACAACTGTGATTAATACCTATACTTTGTATATGTGTACGTACAAGTAGGAGGGCCCTTCAATTTTACGGCCCCGATCGACCGCACTGCTCGACCCCCCGATCAACCGCACTGCTCGACCGGATTCCCTATATACCGCATATGCGGTAGGATGACCGTCCCTGCAGACCCGAGAGCAGCGTGCTGCATGAAGAGAGGTCGCTATCACGCATGCAGGACAGGGAGAGAGAGGTCCTGTTAATCATGCTGGCCGGCGCGCACGCATGCAGGACAGGAAGAGGCCGCCACATGGGTTAACATAATGTTTCCTTTGTGTTTTTTCTTTCTATTTTTTCTTTTTCTCTTATTTATTCTTTTTTCAATTATTTGTTTTCCTTCCTTTTTTTTACCACTAGTTTAGATGATTTGTTACACATATTAATATTTATGTTCCTTCTATACGATATTTTGTTCTACTAGTTACATGATTTGTTACACTGTTAACTTCTATATGATAATATTTTGTTACACTAGATGATTTGTTCTACATGTAAATATTTATGTTCCTTCTATATGATACTTTTGTTCCTCAAGCTACATGATTTGTACCGAACTTCTATATGATAATATTCTGTTCAACTAGATGATTTGTTCTACATGTTAAAATTTATGTTCCTACTATACAATGTTTTTGTTCCATAAGGTTAGATTATTTGTTATGATTGCTAAAATCGAATGAATTGTTTCTCATATTTAAAAAATGTTCCAATTTTTTTAATTCTAAACATAGCCAAGTGTGGTCTGGTTTTGAAGATTTTGTTATAAGAAATCTAATGGTCAAATCAGATTTTTATTTTGATCACTGGTTCATGAGATATGTTTTTTAAACAAATTCGTCTTTGTGGGGCCCGCGAATCTGAATACTGGTTCTGTCGCGTGCAGAGGGAATCGATTAGGCACCTCGGAGGGTGTGCGGTGCTCGCCGCCGTGACGCAAGTGCGGTCAATAGTCGCTCCCCTGCTCGACCCCCCTCAGGACCAGAACAGCCTAAGCAAATGGGCTACGGTCTTGAGAGTTGGGATTGATGGTGTGGCCAGTGGCCATTACGAGAGGATACGGCGCTGCATGCGTATTATTAGGCCTAGGTGCAGCGGTGGCCTCTAAACCAGCCTGGACTGGTATTGTTCCGGTTTCTGCGAAGAAAACCTGCTGCAGCGGTACTTTGGATGTCCTCCTCTATTCTTCCGGTCCGGTCCGCCTCCTCCTCCCCCAAATTTTCAGGGCCCCGAAAACTCCGTCGCCACCTCCATCCTCCTCCCCCTCCCCCGCTGCCCACCCGCGAACTCCGCGGCCAGCCGCGCCTTCGCGTCCCACCACTCCACCCACGTCCGCGCGCTCGACCTCCTCGGCCTCCACCGTCGCCCGTCGCCGCCGTCGATACCTCTTGGACCGGGCCCTGTCTCGCCAGCTCCGCCGCCGTGGCCTCGCCTCACGTCCTCGAGATCCGGTCGCAGGAGGTACTCCCATACCCGCGGTGAACTCCGGCGAACTACATAGTTCCAGAGCTCCCAGCGCCAGTCCAGGCAGCGGAGCACGTGCCTTGTCCTCTCTGCTCGAGCTATGCCTTGTCCTCTCTTGGATCCTGCCGTCGTCGGAGGCGGGGGCTGGGCGGGCGAGGACACGGCGAGTCCGACGGGCGAGGCCGGAGGGAGAGGACGCGGGTGGCGTCGGGAGGAGTGGGCGCTCGCCGATCTTGGAGCTCCGGCGAGGCCTCCTCCGGCGGCGCTGCGGAGGCGGCGGACGACGAGATCGAGAAGGCGCGGGCCACGTGGTCCCCGTGGTTGTCGCGGCGGTGGCGCCCAGGCTCGAGGAGGAGAAGACGGCGGCAGGCCACGTGGTCCCCGCGGCGGCGCCCGTGCAAGGGAGCACGTCATGCCGCCGACCCGCACCTGCACCCGGCGCATGTCGGCCTCCTCGTCCCCCACCCCGGCTTCCACGTCGTAGGATCCTAGAAAGCGCGACCTCCTCCATCTCGTCGACGGCGCCGCCGGCGAGCTCCGTGAGCTGGAGGTGAGCCATGGTGGGGTGGAGGCGGGTCGCGGTGGGAAATGTTCGGGGAGAGGTGGGCGTCGTAGGCACGGGCGAGGCCAGGCGACCAGCGACGCGGGGGGAAGAAGATAAGGTTGGCTGACATGTGGGACCGGTGGGCCCTGTGGGGAGAGAGAGGGTGGTGGGCCCTGCGGTGATAGAGGATAGAAATAGAGGACACCGTTGCAACATGATGTTGTTTAGGGGGTGTAATCTTTTAGAGGAAGGTTGAAATATTCTTTTAGGGGATGATATATATTTAGAGGACTGTTGGCGCTGTTAAATGACACACTTTTAGTGCTATCTAGGTTATGTTTTTGGACTAATCTTTATACTAACACTGCCACTTGGCACTAAAATAACCCCGTTTCCGCTTGTGCACATATTTTTGGAGCATTTTGGTTTACATAGGTTAATTGGCTATTTTTGGAGCGAATATGGGCTGAATTCGAGACTAGCAACAATACGGCGAAAGATGAAGGCCAAAAGCCCTAATGAAGCCCAAAGGAATCGAAGCCTGTTTATGCTCTAATCCAATGGGCCACCTCTAACAAGGCTCAATTAAAGATAAGGCCAAAGTACTTCGAGATTAAGACAAATCCAGTGCAGACTCGGAAGACCCATCCATATCTCGGAGCAACCGATGTCCCAAGCCCACAAGTCTTGGAATATCAACTACTAAACATCAAAGGAGCTTGCACGTGAAAGATGGGCCCGAGAGGAGCCAAAAACGGCCTGGGCCGCGCGGCCTAGGGCCCCCTTGGTCGCGCCGCCTGAGGCGCTTTTGAGCCCTCTCGGCCTCCCCTTCGAGCTAGGGTTTCCTCGCTATATAAGCAGCCAATCTTCCAGAGGAGGGCATCATTCATTCACCAGAAGTCGGCAAAACCTAGAAGGGAACACCGGAGGGAGACGACGGCCGCCGCAAGTCCTCGAAGTTGTCTAGGGGATGGCCTAGGCCGACCCTAGCCACCATGGCCGCCCTGCGTGGTTGCGCTACGGTGGAGTTCAGGATCCAATCATTCATCGTCTGTGGTATGTACTCGGAGGTGATGATGTAATGAATACATTCATTTGAGTAATGATCATCTTGTCATCTGATTCTTTAGCGATCTAGTGCCTCCCTTTATGATCTTGTGCTTGCTTGGGTTTGCTTTACCTTCAATCTATTCTCGGGATAGATTGCTCGGGGTGTTCTTGTAACCGTGGGGGCTAGGGGTTCATACCGGATCTACCAAGGAGTACAACACGTTCTTCGAACGTGCCCTTGTAATTGCTATGCCGATAACGAGCGTCATGACAGGGTGTGGCCTGTGTAGGGTGGTAGTTCTCGGGGGTTTGACCGGAGATGGTGATTTAATGAGGCTATAAATGAGAAGCTTGATGTGTTTACCGTTCTTGGCTAGAACTGCAACTAGAAGATGAAAGGCCTAGTCAATCTTTGGTTTACCTTCATCTTTGCCTATGCTTGTGGATGTGATCAACCTTTATACATTAATTCATATATATTAGGTTTACCCTCTCTATGGAATCAACGCTTAATGATAGGATTAGATCTATTAGATTAGATGGAAAACCCTAGTTAGTTCGCTGCCGATCCACGGATTGATAACCTTGGAAAAATACTCTAAGGGAAAGGCTACGATGATCCATGCGCTTGCGGTAAAAATTGTTCGTTCTTGATGCGTTGGAACGACAATTTAATGGACCTCCTAAATATCTAATTTTATTGTATTGCACATCTCTGAACAGGCCCACAAAGTTGATGAAAACAGCAGCTTGAGTTCTGAAATTTTGGAGACGCTGGTGATCTAGCTGGCAACTCTTTGGGCATGACTTTTCTTCACATGATTTGAGTCTCATGACCTGCATGATTAGTGAAATACGGGCTTTCTCCCAACATGTGCTCCTTTAAGGTCATTAGCTTGACCAAGCGCAAAGCAAGATCGAGATTTACAAAACTTATGGTAAACATACGCATCCATAATCACAACCACAATTGAATTGTAACACCGAAGTATGTTGTAACTAAAAGAAGCACATGCTTCTTGCATAGCACTTAGATCTTCCTTAGGAAAAGGTTCTTTAGCCACAAAATCAATATGTTCAAACATAAGAATTGCCTCTTCATCATTCTCAAGAGTTTCTACCCTATCATCATGTTTATCAAAGGAACAAGGCATAAATTTATGTTGTCAATCATACTATTGGTTGAACAAGAGTGTTTCAAATGTTTATTATCAATACCAACAGTATCTTGAGAGTTTAATGTGTACCTTAGCCATGGAGCCTTTTCATCAAGAGTGATTTTTGGTTCTTTTAGCACCTCCATGTCTTGTCTCGCTAGTGTATAAGCTTCAATAGAACACAAGCTATGAATTTGTAGAGAGGTTGCATTTAGGTGTGTCGAATATCTCCGCTTCCATGCATCTCCCTCCCAATAATTTTCTAACTTGAGTCCTATCTGTTCCAATTTATCCTTTAATGCACTAGCTCTTCTTTTTATCTCCTCGGCGAAGAAATCTTGTCCATGGTTGTGCTCTTATTCAACTTGATCAATCCATCCTTCATCTTCATCTTCTATTTCTTCTTCAAATATCTTTTGGATCGATTCTCCACTCATCTCTTCATCAAATATATCTTCAATTATTTTGGGGACGCGTCGGTGTTCCTCATTCCTTCGATAGTTGATTAGGTGGTCAAAATCAATTGGAATCCAATCAAGTTGTTCGAATTCCACCAGCGGTTTAGCATTCTCCAAGGTTCGGCCTACATTCATGTTAGTTTCAACATTTTTAACACACGGAATGACTTCTTTTACCTTAGGAAGTGGTTCTTCAATCTCTAGAGTGGTCGGTTCTTCTTCCTTGAGCTACGATTCATCTTTTTCAAAAATTTCAGCAAGCGTCTCGGTCTTGCTTTTCTCATTTTGCTCCTCCCCACGGCGTCTTTCCCAATCTCGTTGTATTCTTTCTCCATTGCATACCCTTTGTAAGATTTGTGCAGCATCTCCAATCGTTTTATCCATTATATCACCTCCTGCACACATACTTACAAAACGGGCAGAGTTAGGGGTTAGTGAAAAATAAAATGTATGCAACATCACATCACCGAAAATCCTAAGTTCGGGCCTTGCTCGAGTAGTCCATTAAATCGGTCCCATGCTTCATCAATTCCTTCATCCTCTCCTTGCTTGAAATCGATCACTTGCCTCCTTAAATGTTGTACTTTGCTTACGGGGAAGAACTTTAAGCAAAACTTCTTCACAAGCTCATCCCAATTTCCCTTCGCTTCAGTGGATGCAAGTGTGTGCCATCTACGTGCTTCATCTTCAAGAGAGAATGGAAAAAGATTCCACTTGAACCAAGCAGCCGGAACTCCTTCTTGTTGCACCGTGTTGCATATCATCGTGAATCGCTCAATGTGTCTATACGGGTTGTCATCCTCCAATCCTCCAAAAGGTGTTGTCGCCACGAACTCGACGATTTCAGGCTTCAATGCGTAGTGAGTTGTAGCAAGCGTCAAATCTGATTTTTGCAACTCAAGTTCCTCCATTGACGGCATCGCTAACTCCCTTAGCGACAATTCTTCGTTCTTCAGTGTTGAGGTGAACCAATCCATCTAGGCACTGAAAATACAAAGAAAAACAAAAAAAAATCTACACAAAAGTTAAGTGTTAGCGGGTTAGCAAAACTAATACAAAGTTTAAGCACAACAAACTAACTTGTTCCCCGACAACGTCGCCAGAAAAGCTTATTGGCGGCGCAAACGCGCACCAAGATTGAACCGCAAGCGCACGGGTCGTGTGTAGCTTTTCCCTTAGAGTATTCCCCTAAGGTTTATCAATCCGTGGAACAAGTAGGATGTAGGCTCTTACTTTATACTAATCTTACCAACGAAACTAGGTTTATGAGCCGCACCAGAGGAGACGAAGACATCAAGCAATCGCCAGAGATTAATCAAGATCCAATCTAGAAGCCATCCAAGTGGAGGAAGCGAAGCCGGGAACCCTAGCGGAGGCACCGACGGTGCTGAACCCTAGAGGACAGCAAGGAGATCGTCTTCACAAGGAGTTTACCACCATGATTAGCGCTTCAACATCAATCTACATGGGGTAAATCATTCGTATGTTCATGGGGTTGTATGGTGATCTTGAGATGTAATAGTTGAATCCATGTTTTGATCGTCGATTCTATCATGTTCTTATGGCTTTGTTCTTCATCTATATCATGCCCTAGCTAGGCTTTGATTTGGTTTGCGTCGATCGCTCCGCTCTGCTTAGATCTTTAGCCATGAGTATGATCCTTGTAGCTCGGTAGCAGATTACCCCTGTTTTGTGACAGCTTGTGGGAGAGGAAAACTGCTGAGCTTGGTTCATGTTCACCTTTGTGATAGACTAGATCGGTTTCTTCACGTTATGCGATGCATCTACAAGTGATCCTAGACCCTATGAGCATCCGTTCCTCATATCTTGTGCTCATCATCAACTGTTCTTGCTAATCTAGATTAGATTGATCTACTAACCATATTAGATTAGATCCAATTCATATCTAAGTCTTTACCAACTCAATTAGTGCTTAGTTAAGCGTAATAACCTACTTGTTCCGTGGATTGATAACCTTGGGGGAGTACTCTCTTGAGGGAAGAGCTACAACTGATCTGTGCGCTTGCGGTGGATCTTGGCGTGCATTCAGCGCGCCAACAAGCTTTTCAAGGAACGGAGTACGATGTAGCCTTTCACCAGGGGAGTAAGAACCTGGATGTCAAATCCAAGGAACGGTAGACGCGACTAGCCTAGAACTTTCCTAACCGGACCCACCAGGGAGCGCAAGGTAAGTGGGTAGAGAGCTTGACTTTAGTTAGCTACTCGTTACCCCAGACAATCTATCTAAATCTAACCTGATCTGCTTCGACGGCTACAACGGGAAGAACTCAGAACGGGGTGAGAGAGGGGTTCTTCCGGGCTCAGCACTACTGTTATGAGTACACCCAACGTGGTGGAGTACAAAGGATGGACAGGACTGTCACCACCTGCCGCCCACCACTGCAGTTCCGTGGGGTGCAACACAACCTGAGGTGGCTAGCCAGCACAGGCACCACGCCTAAGCTTTCAGCCACTGACCTCCACCCAACGCGAAGGGTACAGAGGAAACCCCAAACAAGAGTCGCTGTCACTCGCGCAGACTAAGGTACCCACAGATCAAATGATAGATAAGATAAATTGCTGAAAGTAAGTTGGGAACTAACGAGGTACTAAAGGCAAGAGACCGAGGACTTACTGAAGATAACTCCTGAAATATATTCCTCGGGGGCAGAAATGTTGAGATGAGGCCGAAAAGAAATCCCGGACTCCCTCTACAAAGCTTGGCTGTCACCCAAGCAACTCACCCACTCTCCCCCTACTCTAACTCTAAAGATGAGAGGACTTTCACTAAGCTTCTCTTCTCTCCAATGTGATGTGTCTTCTCACGGTGAAGAGGGGTCCCTTTTATAGTCTTTAGGGTCAGTTCCC
Organism: Urochloa ruziziensis; assembly: GCA_015476505.1. NCBI lineage: Eukaryota > Viridiplantae > Streptophyta > Magnoliopsida > Poales > Poaceae > Urochloa > Urochloa ruziziensis. The sequence goes on along the minus strand of CM027119.1, from coordinate 54,670,118 downwards.
GGCGTCAAGCTTAAGCTAAGCATCAGCTTAGCCGTCACGCCAAAGGGGCACGTGGCGGCCTCAGAGCCAGGCCGATCGGACTGGGCTGAGTGCCCTGTGGCACCGCCTGCTGCAGGGACGCTCCAGATGACCTCCTGAGGTCGGTAACGGTTGCTTTGGATCAAAGCTGTATGAGGATCCAAGGTTGTGGGCCCTTCAATCTATGCAAATCATTGCTTAAGCCTTGCGGGTCCTTGGATCAAACCGACGTTGATTGCACGTCTCATGATTATTGGCTTTGTGTTTGTGATCTCCTGGATCAGTGACGTGGCAAGGGGCCACAGGATGGGGTCGGTTGGCCTGGGTTAGGCCGGCCGGCCTGCCTTAGTGCCCAAAGTGACTCTCTTTTCACCAAGTTGCTCCTTCACTCACAAATTAACCAAAACTTGTGGAACTTGTTAAAAATAATCAAATTTACTTTAAAAGAGCCTTTAAGAGCCTGGTGGAATGTTGGTGGTAAAATCGTGTCGTAATGACCACCAACAGACACCGTTGCAAATAGTCTAAAAGGGGCACGTGGGGTAAACATGTTTGCTATCGATTTGGGGCTGGATGATTCGAGATGCACCTGTCGTGGACACAACGCCAATGGCCCAGCCTCAGCACTAGAGTAAAAGTGGGAGAGTTCCGGAGAGCGAATCATGTCTTGCCGCCGGCGCTCCCGCCGCTGGTGGGTGGGTGTGCCCCGTCCCCGTCCTGCCGGGGCGGCAGCAGGCACAAGGTCGCAGAAGGACGAGAGAGATGAGGGGAGGACGATGAGAGAGCCAACGAGACGGACCAATAAGATGGAACCCCGAGCTCGCTTTGCTGCCGATTTGAGACGGTGATGGTGCAAATTAGGATCTGTCGTTGTCATCTCAATCTCCGCTTTTCATTTTGCAAATCGATTTGGGCAATTTCGAGCTCAGCCCGACGAGCAGTCAAGCACCGATGTCCGCCGCGGCATTTGCGTCGCCTGAGCTCCCTCACTGTGCTCCTTGGAGCTCCCTCGCTGCACCGCCTATAACTACCATCTTGCGGTCGCACAGGCTCCCCCTCCCTCGCATAGGGCCAGCCGCGCGTACCTTGCGCCAGGTCGCGAGCGCCATCGATGCCTGCTCTAGCCACCGTCGTGCCGCCGCTCTCGTTGGAGGAGCCGAGGAGAGAGAGGACTCACCCAGGCCGTCCGGGGGTGGTGGTGGGGGGATGTCACAGTTGCGGCGACGCGTTGACCTTTGGAGAGGACAATGGGTGGGGCACGCAAGAGAATAAAAAAGGGGTAATTGTATATTTGTGCCAACGTGGTGTGCCATATTGGCTTGCTGACGCTCGTGTGGCGCGCTTGGGACATAGATGGACCATTTTACGTAGTTTAGGGACCCAGATGACCATTTTTAGAGTTGGAGACCTAGTTGACACCGCACGATTAGTTTAGGGATTCATAGTGCATTTTACTCAAGGTAAAAAAATGTACTCATAGAAAAGAAAAAGGTTACATTGGCGATTTGACGTGTTTCATGCATGGCAGTATGACACTAGTACGAGGTGAATTTCCGCTCGACACTTCCGGTTTCTATTCGAGTGTTTTGTTCATTAAAGGCAAAATAGGCGATCTCGTCCCCAAACTTTCAACGAAGGGTCACTATACTTTTACATTGGCCAATTTGGTCTTTGAACTCCAATTTTTTGTCCAAATACGTCCCTCATCCCTATTGAATGGCCATGTAGGCATGCCTCGTCAGCGAAGTGCATGATGCTGGCGTCCACCACCTCCACTCCCCTCCCACCCTCAGCCCCCTCCACCACCGTGCCGAGCAGAGGAGCTCCGCCAGTCAAATCCCGACGACTCGCTCCACCGATTCTAAATCGACCAAGCACAGACCTCAAGTACCCCAAACTCTCCACCCTCGACCTTTCCTCCTCGAGCTTTGGCCACCGCTTGGTCGAGAATTGAAGGGTTCCTGTCCACCGAGCCAAACCGAGCACTAGGGGTCCGCCGGCCAAATCCGCCCAACCCCGACCATCTCCTTCCAATCCCCCGTTGTAGAAGCTTCTATACCTCCACAGTCCCGTCCTCAAGCCCCATCAACCACCGGCAGTGCCTCCACCAGCCAAGAACCATCGCTTCCCCGGTCGGTCATGTGCTTGGACCGCCATGGCAGCCTCACCGTGGAGCTCCTACCTCCTGCCAGCACCAACACTTTGCGACACATCAAACGGACCCTAGGTGAGCAACTATTGCTCATGTGCTTGCTTGTTTGTCACCTCAGTGCCACCGGCGCCGGATTGCTGCCTCTCAGCCGCGGCCATGCCCAGAGCACCGTTGGCTGCCTCTGCCCCATTTTTCCACGAGCTCAAGAGGCTCCATAGATGTGCCTCGCATCACTGGTATCCCCTAGTTAGTTCCCCTCACTGTTTGACTCACCGCTGGCGAGAAAACCGTCGGTCAACGCTGGCCACCGCCGCCTAGACCGCAGGGTTGGATGACATGGACGTCTACGTGGATGTCCAGCAAGGATCGAGGACGAGATTGAATCAGACAGGTGAAGTTCAAGGACTAATTTGGCCCCTTTAAAAGTACAGGACCAACTTGACCTTTTGCCAAAAGTTCAACTTTCTGAGCTTTCTCGCATTTTCTAAGTCTACTAGAAAGTTAAAAACATCTTCTAAAAGATATTATTGGCTTTTTTCAAAACCAAAAGCTAACAACAACTTTTCAGAAAATTTTCAAAAGCTACCGCTCAAACAAAGCCGCAACTAAGCCTCTCAAAATTTCCTTTTACTCTCTATCTTGTATAATCCAGGTTATTTAGCTTTATAAACTATCTTACTTATTTGATTTTTCCAATTTTATTGGTTAAGGGCGTGTTTGGCACAGCTCCGCTCCAACTTTTTTTTTATCTCCGCTCTAACTTTTTTTTGTGCCAAACGCGCCCTAACTCTAACCAAAAAACTGCACCGCTCCGGTTACGCATGGACGCGGGGCGGAGCTGTGCCACCTCGACGGTTACGCATGGACGCTCCTCCAGCTTTGTATTGCAAAAGAAACGTAGGCTGACATATTTATATTCCGGTGAAAAAAAAACTCAATATCTAGATGAACCGAGGAAATTAGGAAAGACAATTTCAAACAGGAACAGGCCTGGGACTGGAAGAACGTCTCAAGAAAATTGAATCAAATGGATTATCTGGAATGAAAATAGGTAGCGTGAGATGCCCGACAATTGGATCCCAACTCGGCCTAAATCCATTCAACTTGGCACTCACGGCAACTGGGCCAAATCAATTCGACTTCGAATCGGACTCGTCCTAAACCGCCGTCGCTCGGCCCGATCTGCGAAACATCTGCTTAAATCCTACGCTCCCTCCCCTCGCGCTCAATCCCCCACACCCGCCTCTGCTTCTCGCCTTCTTCCACTGCTCCTCATCCGCCTCTGCTAGATCGATCCATCCACCCACAGCTCTGCAATCTCGCCTTCCTCCCACCGCCTCCAATCGTCCTCTTCCAAGTTCAGATCCAATCTGCGCCGCCGCGTTCCTCAGATCCCATGGTGATGCCGTCGCGCCCCTGCTCGTCCGGCATGCAGAGCATCCGCCGGGAGCTCCAGCGCAGGAGGCCCAAGCCCTTGGCGCCCAAGAGATCAGCCATCACGAAGAAATCCGCGCCGCTGCCGCCGCCGCGTCCACAGCTCCAGAAGGATCCGTCGTCCGCCGCCGTCAAATCCCCACCAGGTTCCGCCGCCACCCACGCGCCGCGGCCGCCGCTGCCTCGGCCTCACCCTCTGCCGCACCCCGCTGCCATCTCTAGCTACACGCCGCCGCCGCCCCGCTACGCCCCCTCCTCTACCAGATCCGCAATCCCGTCCACCCTCCGCGCCGACGACGAGCACCTGAGGCCCGGCACCGAGGTCGGCGTCCGCACGAGGACCACGAACCTGAAGATCGGCAAGGTGCTCGTGCTCTGGCTCAAGGCGACGATCGTGTCGCCGACCAACGGCGGATACGGGGTCCTCTACGAAGGCAACTGGCCACCCGTCTACGTCCCGCGCCGACACGTCAGGAAGATCGAGCCGTCGCCGACGACTCCGCCGCCGTCCCTGCCTCCGTCCTGCGCCCCCAGCTCGTCCGCCGCCGTGGCCGCCACGCTGAAGAAGGAGATGCGGCCACCGTCCGAGGCCGACTACGGCGGGGAAGAGCCTGCGCCTCATCCGCCGCAGCCTCTTGCCAGAGATGGAGGGGAAGGCCCAAGCTACCTTGCTGGGATACTAGCTGCTGCTCGTGCTTGATTCGTCGGATGATTGCTTGCTCGTTCGTGAACAGTCTCTGTTTTTGTTTGATTAGTTCATGAGTTGTCTCGAGTCTCAAGCGATTATGTGTATCGGGAGAACAAAATAGTCACTAGTCAGCATGGTCTGTGTAACTCCTTTTAACTTCTGATGATTTATATGTATATTCGAGTTATTATCAGTAAGCGTTCTCGCTGACATGCTTAAGCGGTTAATTTATTTAAGCACTTCTTATGTTCCTCTTGCTTCCCACTTACCTCGAACATGTGATTGGGCAATTGGAGGTGCTGGTATGAATTTGTCATGAGGTGATGTGCGGGTATTCTTGATCTAGCATTGGCCGCTACTTTTACGGAGAGATTACTGTACATCGATATCTCCTTTTTTTATGCTAATGCTTGCAGTTTGCTGAAATCAGTCAAGAATTAGTCCCTTTCTCTGTTTGCTGAAAGTATCTGAAATTATTCAGTTAGTCGTCTCTGAAACATTTCTGCTATTTGATCTAGCATTGGTCACTGCTGTTGATCACTGCCAGGTACCAAACCCAAACCGACGATATGGTGTATTTTTTCCATTTCTGCATAGAAACACATCAGCCTTGTGCAGTGTGATTCCATATTGTCCATATCCCCTTCCTGTTTTTGAAAACTGATCTAACTTTTAACATATAGTGCACGAGATGTTATGTGGAATTTCATATTGCAACGTTTCTGCTGATCTGCAGCTGCCTGGGGAGGCTTGTGCACTGAGGATCAAACAAGAAGAGCAGCGGAAACAACTGAGTCGAGAAACAAAGAAAAGTGGCGAACCTTCTGAAGCTCAGTCATCCTAAAATTCTATTGTCATTCTGATCTTAAGTTTGGTGACCCCAAAAGTCACCTCGGCGATACTGATCCCGCAACATGAAAAAATGACTCCAAGAAATTGCAAGTTCAGTAATCCCAAAGTTTGTTTTGGTTGTCCAGATGCCGGTTCAATGACCTCAAAAGTTAGTTCAGAAAACAACTTTACGAAATTGTTTTGTATATTAGTACCTATGAAAAAAAGGGTTCGGAGGTTCCATTGGCATGTTTCATGGATGTTACTACGCACTACGGGCCTACAGAGGAGTGATCTGCACTGCACCGGCAAGTCCCGTTTTTATTCACATTTCTGAAAATGGAGTATCTTCTTAGTCTTAACAGAAATGCCTAACGCTCAAATGAATAACGCCTGAAGGTGGAGTATGTTCTTAGTCTTAACAGAAATGTCTAAAGCTCATGTGGAGGACGCCTGAAGACGAGAAAAAGGTCTCAAGCGCGGGAAAGGCAGATAACAGAAGAGAGTGGGTGAGCAGGCTGGTACTCGTAGTGGGCCGAGCCAGTGTCGTGTGAACCCAGAAGAGGTGTGGGCCTGTAATCGGCACTGGCAGCTGCTTGTAGTAATCGAATGAGGCATTGACACTTTGACAGTTATCTGAAGATTCTTTTTTTTTTTGACTGGAGTTATCTGAAGATTCTGAACCTGTCTGTAGTTGTCTGACTCCTCAGAGTTCTTTGCTTCTCTACTTCTAATTGCATTCTGGCCGTGTTTAGATAGGATGTAAAAAATTTTTGACGGTAATAAATGCACATTTGACCAATAATTAGGGGTATTAATTAAATGCAGTTTACAAAATTATCTCCATAACCTTAGGTAAATTCTCGAGACGAATCTAATGAGGTCTTTGACCACACGATTAGAGGATAGTTACTGTACCAAATCATAGATTAATTATGCTCATTAGATTCGTCGCGCAAAGTTGCACCCATCTGTGAAAAGGTTTTACAAATAAACTTCATTTAGTACTTTATGCATACAAGATTCTTTGCATTTAATGCCTCCGAAAAAATTTTCGGAGGCATCTAAACACGGCCTCTCTGTTCCTCCAGTCTCCTGTAGCAGGAGCTGCCGGTGGCCGAGGCAGTGGCTGAAGATGGGGATAGCATCGAGCAGCATCAGTAACAAGAGAGTTTTACATTTTACAGTACGGTGATTTTTTTTCGTTCGAAAAAGAAAAGAGAGAAATTCTCGTTTAAAAAAAAAGTAGTTCAAACAGGCCTATGAGAATGTTTCGTCTCAAGAAAATTCAATCGGATGGAGTGATGTATGATCTGAAATGGAAATATTTTTTTAGGAGAAAATGGAAATAAGTAGGGTAATTGACACTGTAGTAGTCTGGCAGAGAGGAGGAGAGAGAGATGCCCAGATGGATTCCTCCAGCCCAACAGCTGGAAGCCATCCGCCGCCCTGAATTCAACTTGGCACTCACGGCAACTGGGCCAAATCAATTCTACTTCGAATCGGACTCGTCGTCCGACAGACCGACAGACACCGAGCAGCTCGGCCCGATCTGCGAACCATCTGCTTAAATCTTACGCTCTCCCCTCGCGCGCAATCCCCCACACCGCCGCCTCTGTTCTCTCCCTTCCTTCCTCTGCTCCTCCCCTGCTCGATCCGATCCATCCACCCACAGCTCTGCAATCTCGCCTTCCTCCCACCACCTCCGATTCTCCTCGTCCTTCCCTCGATCCGCTCCGCTCCGCCGCGTTCCTCGGACCCCATGGTGATGCCGCCGCGCCCCTGCTCGTCCGGCATGCAGAGCATCCGCCGGGAGCTCCAGCGCAGGAGGCCCAAGCCCTTGGCGCCGAAGAGATCAACCACTACGAAGCAATCCGCGCCGTCGCTGCCCCCGCCGCGTCCAAAACTCCAGGAGGATCTGTCGTTCGCCGCTTCAGGCTCCGCCGGCACCCACGCGCCACGACCGCCGCGGCCTCGGCCTCAGGCCCCGCCGCGCCCCGCTGCAATTTCCCAATCCACGCTGCTGCCGCCGCCGCCGCCGCCAACCCGCTCCGCCCCCTCCTCGATTGGGTCCGCGAGCCCGTCCTATCTTGGCGCCGACGACGTGCACCTGAGGCCCGGCACCGAGGTCGGCGTCCGCACGAGGACCACGACGCTGAAGACCGGCGAGGTGCTCGTGCTCTGGCTCAGGGCGATGGTCGTGTCCCCCACGCACGCAGGCTACGAGGTCGTCTACGACGGCAACTGGCCGCCCGGCGACCCCTACGGCACCGTCCACGTCCCGCGCCGACACGTTAGGAAGATGGAGCCTTCGCCGTCGCCTTCCAGCGCTCCCAGCTCGTCCGCCTCCCACACCGCCGCCGCCGCCGCCGTGGCCGCCACGCTGAAGAAGGAGATGCGGCCAGCGCCGAGGCCGACTACGGCGGGGAAGAGCCTACGCCTCATCCGCCGCAGCCTCTTGCCAGAGATGGAGGGGAAGACCCAAGCCTTGCTGGGATACTAGCTGCTGCTTCGTGCTTGATTCGCCGCCGGATGATTGCTTGCTCGTTCGTGAACAGTCTCTGTTTTTGTTTGATTAGTTCATGAGTTGTCTCGAGTCTCAAGCGATTGTGTTATCGACTTATCGGGAGAACAAAATAGTCAGCATAGTTTGTGTAACTCCTTTTAACTTCTGATGATTTATGTGTATGTTCGAATGATATTTGTAACCGTTATTGCAGACATCAGTAACCGGCTAATCTGTTGGAGCACTTCTCATTTTTTTTTTGGTACACTTCTTATGTTCTTCTTGCTTCCTCATTACCTCAAACATGCAATTGGGCATAGGTCAGTACATTTACAGAGAGATTATTATACATTAGTACGGAGTATCTCTTTTTGTGCTGATGTTTGCTTTTGATCAAATATATGTCAAGAGTCCAGCTGTTGCTGCAGTCAGGAATCGGTCCTTTTCTCTGTTTGCGTATCTGAAGTTATTCAGTTAGTCGTCTCTGAAATATTTGCAGAATGTCTCTGAAATTATTCAGTTTGCTTAATCTCTCTGAAAGTATTCAGTTTGCTGAATGTTTATGACATTATTCAGTTAGTCGTCAACGCGTTGGTGGAATGTTTACAAATTATTCAGTTTGCTGAATGTTTATGGAATTGCGCTAGTAGTTGTTTAAGATGGGTCCACCGATGAGAAAATAGTTTGACCCTTGAGTACTTGACGGCTGCTGGTATTCTAGGTTTCAGCTTTGTATTTAACCTTTAATGAATGAATGAACATAAACGGATAAGGTTTGCTGATTTACAGTTAAGAAAATTAGCAAAGCTTTCAAGTACTTTCATATTGAGATGCAGTAGTAAACACAGTACAGCCAATACAGAAATGACACATGGGGGTTTAGGTTGGTGAAACATAGATTCAAACCCTCATGGCTGGACGGCTGGAATTGGATTTGCTGGAGATCAGAATAAACAAAATTTATAGGATTCAAATAAGTAACTCTAAGACGACTTTGTACTTGTGAACCAGTTATTATTCTGTCTGCATTATCCTGGAATTGAATTCTGAAAGTGTAGGTTTAGCCCTATAGTAACTGATGAAAAAGAGTAACTATTTATCAGTAGCGTCTCTCTACATCATCATCGTTGCCAGCACTTGCAGCACGCTGCACGCGCGCGCGCACTTGGGAACAACTTCACAGCTCACACAAAAGCACTTCAGTTACTGGTGCGGAGTAATCAGCAGAGTTAAAACCGCGTCGTGTCGTGTCGCACTTGTTCCATTTGACCTGAGCACGTCACTCTGGTGGTGGTGGAGACGATGGCGGCATCCTCCTCCTGGCGTGGTGGCGACGATGGTGGCGTCCTCCTCCTGGCAGAGTGGCGGCGGCGAGCTCATTCTGGTGGCCCCACATGGCCGTCCGATCACCGCCTACGACGCGCTCACGGGCGACGTCTTGACCGAGTTCCCGGCCGCCAACACGCCGCGCCACGGCCTCGCCGTCGCCGCCGCCACGGGCCTCGGCGGCGCGGCGTCCCACGTCTGCCCGGCCACGGGCGCCGGCTCGATCCGCCTGCTCCAGTGGCTCTGTCCCCGGCGCCCGCCCGCGAGCTTCCCGTCCCCGAGCCCGTCGCGGCGCTCGTGGCGACGGCACCACCTCCTCGCCGGCGGCGCGTCCGGGCGCGTGCACGTGCTCGGTCTCCCGTCTGGCGCCGCCGCCGCCGCCTCCTCCTTCCGCGCCCACGCTGGTGGCGGCGGAGTCTCCTGCCTCGCCCTCAACGACGACGGCTCCCTCCTCGTGTCCGGCCGCGACGACGGCTCGTTGGCCGTGTTCCCGCTCGTCCGCGTCCTAGACGCCGATTACGGCGGCGCCTTCGCCGCCGGCGCCGACGAAGACCTCGCCATCTACCGCGTCGCGGCGCACGTGGCGCCCGTGACCTGCGTGGCGTGCGGGCGGGGCGGCACGTGCTCCGCTGCTCCGGGAGATCATGGCCGTGGCAGACGGCGGCGGCGGCAGTGATGGCGCCGAGGACGACGGCAATGTCAGTGACTGATCATGGAAGTAGCTCTGCAGTTCAACCTTACTACTGGTGTCTTCAAATTTTGCCATTATACGTTTTTTTTTCGGCAGGTCTGCTGTCAGGAACGAGTTTCAGTAGTATTTCATTTTGATAATCTATATACGCATCAGAACAAAATCAATGCCGACCGTTTGTTTGGTGAGAAATCAAGTAAAACAGTTCCAGAGCCCTGCCTGTAGTTTGGTCGTCTCGTCACCGGTTCACTGTAACGGGTCCCTATAGGTGATGCAAGAACTGCATCACACACACGCTCAGCGAGCGCGGGCACGCCGATGGCGTGCACCCTGATCCACCTACACGCTACAGCGCCGTGACCGAAGGCCGGCCCCGTGCGCGGCGCGCGTGACCGCTGCTGCGTGTGCACGCTAGCCTAGCTAGCCGCGCCACGAGCGCGACGTGCACGAGCACCACCGCAGCGGCTGCAGGCGGCCATCGCGCGGCGCGGCGGATTTAACTCGAGCTCGAGCTCGAGCCGAGTGAATCCACGCGAAGGGCAGAGTGGCAGAGCCATCACTGACTTTACAGCCCCGGAGTTAACGCGCGCCCGGCCCTGCTCTGCCCGGCCTCTCGCCGTCGCCGCGGCCCCCGATATGGGCACTGGCCGCGGCGCCGCCGCAGGGCCACGTTCTCGGCGCCGTTTCGGGGGGCGGCCCCGACCCCCCGCGAGTAAACACGCACCCCACGTTCCAGGCTGCAGTGGCAGCACCAGTAGCAACCTTCCCGTGGCTCACCGGCCCGTCGCGCTGCGCGCTTATTTGAGCGCGCCGCGCGCGAACGTCTCTCGCAGGCACACCCACCAGTCCACCATTCACCATTGCTTGCACACGGCTGACACGCGCAAGCCAGTGCCCAGGAGCGCGAGAGCATCGGATCTCTGCAGTCACCAGACTTCGTTCGTTCTCCTCCTCGCGGCCGCGAAGCTAAGCGACTCCATCCGTCCTTCCAAGCTTCCACACTAGTTTTCTGATTCGTGGGCGTGGCAATCTGCCGGCGCTCCCATCACGCGACGGCGTGGTGTGGCTTCTCCAAGACTGATAGCGTTTCTGGCTACTTGTTTTTCCTCGGCGTGCAGCAGGGTTCGCGGCAAGGGGACGGGCATGGGGAACGGTGGAGTGGGCCTCTAGAGCGATGACAGAAGAGAGAGAGCACAACCCAGCACCAGCGAGGAAAATGCCTCGCTTCTGCGAGGGCCGTGTGCTCTCTGCTCTCGCTGTCATTGCCGTCCGGCCACCCAACCGCGAACCATGATCGTCGATCTCTCTACGGCCATGTAACTAGACTCCTCTCCTCCCTTGGGTGATACTCCATATAGTTCAACGCAACTCGTTCTGTGGTGGTTTCATGTGCACTACTACTACAGGCGCGTGCAGGTGGCGCCGGAGGGACAAGCTCGACGGGGCCGGCGAGGAGCCATGGACACGTGCGCGCGCACGACCTGCGCCCGGTCATCCTCAAGGTCGGGGGCTTCCTTCCTCGTCGCCGACCTGCAGAATGTAGCCACCGTGGCCGACTCACCGCACTCATTGTCGCAGTCCTCGTCCTCGTCTTCTTCGCAAGGGAAGCCATGGCCGCCTCACGTCCTCGTCTTGTGCTGCTGCGTTGCAAGGCCGCACAAGCACCCGAACACCACAATATGTACCAATTAACTTGCGGTGGAATTCATCGACTGCAGCATTCACATGGCATTTGGGTGTTCCATATTTGTTATAGGTCGTTCATCATCCTTTTTTTCCTTCCAGAGAATATCCAGTCCCGACCCGTTATTCAGTAAGATAGTTTTTCCTCATTGATCCAAACCGACTTAACATTCCAAGACGTCATTTCTTTGCATACAAAAAAGCAGCAGGTATTATATTTCAAGATTCATGTTTAGAATTACTTTATGGCATTACATAATAGAGTATGAACAGAATGTACACGCAAGCAGCTTTTACCGCTACCATGCCGTTCTCTGAGCACAATGCCAAGGCAAGAATGCTACTTTTATCAACGAACGGTTTATATCCTTGCACAAAGAATAGTGCAACCAAAAAAGTCTTTGTGACCAAATCAAAACTATGTACAACAACGATCGTTGCCGCAACTGCCTGATAATACAAGAGTGTTCTTCTACATAGTTGAAAACTCGAAACGAAAGAATGGTGCTATCAGCTTATACACATGCTGCTATCAGCTTCTACATAGTTGAAGAAAGACGGCAGCATATTAATCAACAGTTCGTCAACTGGGAACTCATCTGGAACCCATTTAATCAACAGTCGTCAACTGGGAACTCATCTGGAACCCATTTTTTTTCTTAGAACAGAAACTCATCTGAAACCACGTTGTGGAATGTGAACTGGACAAACTGCAAAGGAAACAACAATGTAAGTGGTAGCAACTTCAAGAACAAAGTTAATTGACAAGGGTATTGATGAACAGATGGTTACTTTCAGATAGGTTAGAGGAGCATTTCCGTTCAAAGATTTTTCTATGGTCCAAAACGTAATTGGATAGTAAGATTTTTTCTAAGTTCTCTCCCCTGCAAATCAGAGACGAAGATCATGTCATTAGCAGTCTTAAGGAAAAATGAGAAGCAGAATCAAGTAAACAAAGCAGTAAAGACTAGAGAAGCCTCCATTTTCTCAGTTACAGAGTGATAATCAATTCATTTATGCAAAGATAATCATCCCATGCCCCCCCTCACGTTGAGCTCAACGGGAAGGCAAGTGCAATTTATGTAAACTTTGCAAGAATGGCAAAAAGGAAGCGATGGCTCCTGAGCTTTGCCATGCCGCATCAGGCATCACATCAACTGATCAACATAACATATTTAAAGAACAGCAGCTAAGTTGATAGGAGATTATGTAATTGTAAGGTAGACACATACTGAGCCCATGACGGAATCAATTTCCTTCTCCGTCTTGATTCTTCTTTAAGATCAAAATCATCATCCTCATCATCAGAATCTTTATATGGAGTCATCATGTAAGACTACAAAAGTTCAACAAACCACGGAGCAGAAAATTCACAATTAGAACATTCATCGAAGCTGAAGTGAAATAGCACTATTAAAGAATCAAATGGCCAAGTTTGGCAATCTACATCATTTTCTCCATCCAAAAATTAAGCTGCAGTCTGTGCATTTCATGAACAGTTTCTAAGATTCAGGATCTCAGATAAAAAAAATATTTAGTGCCATATCTTTTGAGAACTTCTTTTAAGATGTTATAAGCAATCTGTTGAATATGAAGTGATTAGTCTAAAAAACCATGTTTCATGATACTTTAAGGCAAGGTTCTCGCCAAGATGAAGTTAAGACTACAGAACATACCTCTTCAAGACTATCTGGGATATTTTCCTGAGATTGAGATCCAAAACTTGCAGGCCTCTCATCAGCTACCACAACCTTTTCATTGTTATTTTGAGTGGCCATATCTCTAAGACTTGTCATTTCATCAGGTTTAACTTGGCCTTTCACTGATTTGGCCAAATTCTTCTGCAACTCCTTATTGTCCTGCAATGACTAAAATACTCCATAATAAATATATATCTTAAGGAACACTTGGGTATAAATCAAGCATATAGCTTTTACTCACAGAAGCTTTTGGATGGGCATCTTTCTCACTGTTCGCGTGCCTTCTTTCCATAGGCTGCCTCTGTTGTTTTCGAGCTTCTTCAACACATTTCCTTTTTCTCTCCTTTTCCCTCCTTTCCTCCTCTTCCCTCTGCCTCTTTCTAGTTGCCACATCAACATCCCTTTTCTTCTTTTCTTCCTCTTCCTGTTTTTGCTTTAACTCTTTCTCTTGCTTCAGTTTCTCACGCTCTAGTTTTGCAGCTGCTTTGCGCATTTCACGCTCATTTTGTTTCTTTTCTTCGAGACGTTTTGCAGCTTCAGCTGCCTCAAGTGCCTTCACTCTAACATCTTTTTTCACTACAAGACAGAGGCATTTGTAGAGACCTTTTGTGAGCACCACTCAAACAAAAACTTGCAACTCAAAGGATCAGTTGCAAAATGGATTAGCATATAAAGTAAATAGTAAATAGTGTAAGTAAACAAATAAGTCTTACCACATACTGCTGCTGGTTGCACCTTTTGTTTTACAAGAGGTATAAAAGATGCCACATTAGTAACAATATTGCTAGGCTTAGAGCGTTTGCCAGTATTTGCTCCACTCATGTGTCTCACTTCTGTCTTGCTTAATCTGGTACGGAAAGAGTGAGACATTTTCCCTCCTTTCTTCACTAAAGAAGCATAACTTTCTTTAGGCTTCTTGTTGTCACCATCATTCCTGAGACCTGGATGATGATTGAGCTCACTGCTGCAAGTTTCTGTGGTGAGGTCTATGTCACTTCCATAGATACCTATGGAACAAGAGGCAGAATTCCCAGTGTTTTGACATAATCCGGTGATATCCTTAAGTACTTTGCCAGATTGCCACTGGGTACCTACAGATCCAGGCAATATGTCTTGGTATTCATTTTCTTCTGCAATGTCGCTGTCTTCATCAATTCGGAAGCACGAAAGCTCTGGTATTGAATCCATATTGTCAGAAACAGATCCACTTTTTCCTGAAAGTTTCCCCAGATTATACTTTTCAACTGCAGGGGTCAATGGATTTTCACTACTCGCCTGTTTCTCACTGGCATCTGAAGAATACGGGGCTACAACATCAGAAGTAAAAAGGGAACCATTGCGTCCCAATCCACATGAACCAAAAATATCTGTTATTCTTCCATCAATACTTTCATTGTGGTGTTGTTCATCATCGTCATCAAATGAACAGTTTCCAACTTTCCCTGACATAGTTGCCAATAGCTGACGCATGCCACTCAGAGTGTTCATCTTATACTTCTTGGAGATATCAGAACTCAAGGTAGCAAATTGTCTGGAAGCGTGAAGGGGCTCGAATGTCCTTTGTTCAATATTTGGACTGTCAAATGGAACGGAAAAATCAAAGCTCTCGAATTGTGGCACTGTATCATCACAGTCCACAGATTCATTATCTTTTTGTCTTTGTATAGCAGGATCAGACAGCAAATGTCCTGTTAGATCTTCTCTTCTAAGTTCCCTATCAACTTCAATGCCAGAGCCATAACTTAATTTCTCATGAAACGATGCAATTGGAGCAGATGCCTGTTTACCATGTTCTCCCGATGCATAACTCGGAAATATATTTGTTGAGTAAGTGCTGGAACAATTTTCTGGATTTATTATCACACTCTGAGACAATATTTCATCCATCTGAATTGCCATTTGCTGATGTTTCACACTGGAATGAGAAACACTTGGGCCCTCACCATGTAAGTAAGGATTTTCCTGCCAACAAAGAAGAAAAGTTGTCAATGCTCTGGAAATCACTAACACATTCAGAAAATAATTAATTAGATTTCAGACAGAATATTGCACTTGGGGATTTTCCTGCCAACAAAGAAGAAAAGTTGTCAATGCTCTGGAAATCACTAACACATTCAGAAAATAATTAATTAGATTTCAGACAGAATATTGCACTTGGGATTTTCCAGCTAAAAATGTAACAAATGAAATTCAGCTACCCAACAAGTCTAACAATATATTTAAGAATCATCCATGAACCAAATTTCCACTTAGATAAAACTGACATCATCCAATTCTCTTGCGCTTGGGAATCCAAAGGATAGTCTTTTAGATTGATATTTTTCACAATTTCAGAATGAAAGAATTGGAACACTTGCTGAAGACATACCTCTTCCATGCAGAGTTCCATGTTATCAAGTGCAATATTACAGCTGCTAGGCAAAGGAGAAGTTGTTGCAACATCAAAAATATTTTGTAACTGTGCTTGATCGTTTTGGAGGTCCATTTCTTCAATTGCAATCTTGCTGCTGATACTGCAACCAAAATGAGTTGATAAAGCCTTTGCACTAGAGGAGTTACAGAGGGCAACCTTGGATAGGCTGGACCTATTTCTTAATTTGGGAGAAGAATTCCTATTTTGTTGAACATCACTTGCAACTGACATCTTGTGGTTCGTTGTATCATTCTTTGTCTCAGACTTGAGAGACATGAGCTCACTGAATCCTGAACTCCTTAAGAAGTAACGACCTGAAGGTTGTGATTTTCCTGAGAAATTTTCTGTAGTTACCACATGGGTGCCAATGACATCTTGGTGGTTCGGAGACAATGGCTTTGTGTCATAAGAACTGGGAAGTGCAATGTCTTGGCATTTTATTCGTTTTCTCTTGGATGATGTACCCCCATTTATCTGAACACCATCTGCTACTGACATCTTCCGAGCACTTCCTCTGTCCTCCTGGTGCTTATTGCTCTTCTCACACGATTCTGAAGTGCATGCAGACTTTCTTTTCGCAACATTCTCAGCTGTGCATGAATTAGCATTCATTTGCATATCACCCTCAGCATGAGGTGTCTCTTGTTCTTTTCCTGAAAGATTGCAAGTTACATAAGAATGTATAAGAGTGTCATTTGCTACGAAACAAAAGAAAAATGATCTACAAGGAGCAGTCATGATACCTTGTTGCAGGCTTTCATTGCATTTTTCTGACGAAACCACACAGTTCCTTTCTGTTCCATGCATGGCTCTGGTTCTTTGCGATGAATTACTGGGCATAACTTTCAGAACCACAGACTCGCTGTTTCTGTTATCAGAGGAACCACCATACACTTTGTTGATCTGAGCATTGTCACCCAAGTTTCCTGAATAACAGTTGTCTGAGTCAGGTACTGGGTTTGCTTTGAGCACCTCATTTTCCATGTCCAGAGGAGGATGTCTTAATGGAGTTTCTACATCTGGAATATTCCCATTAAATTCTAAAGATGACCTGACCGATAAATATGGTTCCTGAGATAACTCGTTATCTGCAGTTTTAAAGTTATTCACTGAAGCACAAACATTGGAATGTTTGTCATTACTTAGTGGTCTATAAGATAAGAAGCTTGATTGACAAACATCATTGGAAGTAAAATTTTGAGGTGGAAGCAGCTCTAGGCCTTGGGAGCCTCGGCTATTTCTGTCATTCATTGGCAAATTTGGAAGATGTTCATGCCCATCCTCCTCTAAAAGACTGTTTGGTGATGTTCCTGATGATGCATGAGCCCCAAAGCTTGAGTCAGCCAGCTGGGTAGGTAGCTGCAAAGGTCCACTGTATGGAGGTGAGACATGAGAATTGGAACTCTGCAGTTTTTCAGTATCCTCAATAGCCTGCAATGTATCATTTTCAAGCAGCGGGTTGACCACTGAACAACACCTTTGAGAACAATTGGTTCCATCATTGTTTGATGTATCCATTAGGCTGACCCTGGGGCATGCTCTTCCCAAAGAATTGTTTTCAGGAAAATGCTCGGTATCCTTTTGAAGCAATGGTTGAACAATAGAATCCAGTTCTTCAGCAGGGCACATCAGAGCTGGTTTCTTACTTGGAGAATGCATACAACTGGGTATAGTACCAGTAAGATCAGGATGGTCACATTCTAAAGCATATTTGTGATGCTGCTCCACTGGTGCACCATCAGGGTTCAAATGCCCCGACCTAACATGATCAAGGAACAACCTGCCTATAGAATGAGGTCCCTGAGAACTGGAAGAAGATGGGCCTTCACTTGAAGGAATTCTACCAGCAATATCAAGATGGTCACTTTTGACACCAGATTCCTGTTGCTGGCCTGTTTGTTCACTAGTAGGATTCGTACACACTGATTCAATGCCATCAAATTGAAGTTTTTTTGGCTCAACCAACATTTGAGTTTCAGGAATTCGGTGGCACATAATATCTCCGACGTCTCTATCAGCAGAGATAATTTTTCCCTGTACAATATGTGGCATGAAACTATCTGAATGAACTCCTTGATTTTCAAGATTGCCTTTGGACTTTAAGAAGTCAATTGACTTCCCCTGAATGGCACAAAAACTACTACCCTGACCTGGACCCAATGATGTTTCAGCATTGTTTGCAACATCATCACATGGTATGGATGATAATGATGCACCAGCTCTGTTTGTCTCCAAAGTCCCAAGGTTCGATTTCTGCATACCATCATGGCTTCCACTCTTTGCAGACTGATCCTTTCCATGTAGGTGATCTTCAATATGCCTTTGCCTTGACCTGGAACGCTGAATCCTTGAAGATATTTTAGCCGCACTACAAGTCTCAGAAATGTCCTGGTTAAGTGAACTCTGATCTTGCTGCTCCTCTTCATGTTGGCTAGTACCCAGAGAAGTACAATTGGTGTCTGGGTTGGCAAATCCATTTGGAACCTCTGAATTTATGGACAAAGTGCTAGGAACGGCTATGGGCAGGAAGACACTCCTATTGACTGCTGGTGTTGTAATATGTCTTCCAGTGAGAAAACTCAGTTTCCCATTCGGCTCTACACATAAATGGAGTACACCAGACATCAGTAAATGAATAAAAAGAAAGATAGTAACAGCACAGAGAAGGATAACATGAAATAGTCACAGAAAAATGTTTAGATATGATGCATACATTTTTTTTATCGAATACGCAGGAGAGCTGCCTATCTTTGTATTAAGAAGGAGGAGAATAACAATTGTAAAGGTTTTACAACACGAAGCGAAGGGTTGCTCGTACTCGGTACATTGTCACACTAGAGCTATATGACACAAACATTCAACAATCATTCAGGTACTTCTGCAACCGTTAGGCAATCCTACATTTCAAAAAAGAACAAATAGAATATAATTGCTTTTATTTCTTTCAGTTACAAATTATATTGCTTGTTGAAATTTCAGTGTACTGGCAACAGCAAACTATGGCATGCACATTCAGCTATGTTATCAACTTATCGTTCTTTTACAGTCATGGCAGCAGCAAGCATTCTGTAAAATTAAGTAATCTCCGGCCACATTGCTTAATCAGGCAATTACCACCCCCACGATCGTTTTGACAGCAGATGAACAGCTCACCTCAAAATTTATCCGATTTAACAAATATAAGGAGCTAGCCAAATGAATCCTCCACAAGATGCTAGCACTAGAAACAAAGTCTAGTTAGGTACGACATTTTTAGGGCAAACTAAGCTCAAATCACTACTAACCACCAACCCTGCCGGTCAAAATACGCAATCCCTGTCCGAATCGAAACCAACCCCAATCGGCCAACCAAATCCACGCCGCTCCGCTCACGAACCACCCGAATCCGAGGGCATCGACGCGGGGACGGAAGAGAAAGGAAGGGGGAGGAGTCGGGGCGCACCTTGGGAGAGGGAAGCGGAGGGGAGGAGCCACTCCGGGGGCTTGTGGCCGGCGGCGAGGAGGCTGCGGGCGAGGGTCTGGGAGTAGGAGTCGACCTGCTGCTGCACCTGGGCCGCCAGCCAGTCCCTGCGCTCGAAGGCCTCCATGAACAGATGCTCCATGGCTGACCGGGGTTCGGCTCTCGCGGAGGTCGCCTAGGGTTTGGGCATGGAGATGTGGGGAGGAACGGCTAGTGCCGCGGTGTTGGAGACGGTGGCGGAGGGCTCCGGAAATTTTGAATCGGGCAGGAGGGCGGCCGAGGCGAAGGGGAAATGGGAAGACGAGATCTGTGTGGGTAGCGGTGAGGTCACCTCCCAGCGGAGGATTAGCGGCGATTACCTCAGCGGGCTGGATCGTGATCCGAATCCGACGGCTTGGATGGCTTGATCTGTCTCGCTCGGCCGCGCGCCGCGCGTGGGAATGCCTGGTGGGTCCGTCCACCTGCCCATCGTACTGGGGCCCACCTGGCAGTGCGTCTTTCCCCACAAGGCCACAACTCCCCCGCCCATTTACTGCTCAATCAACCCAAAAAAAAAAAAAAAATCCCCCCGCCCACCAATTCCACCATTGCTGGCTTGCTGCCCGCCGTCCTCATCCTGCTCGGCTGCTCGCTCAATCGGTCACCCGAATCTGGGTCTAGCCATGGAGCCCACCGGAGTCGCGGAGCGCCTCCACAACAAGACGATCCTCATCACGGGCGCCACCGGATTCATAGCAAAACGTAGCGGCGAAATCCTGATGCTTTAGCCTTTAGTGTGTTTGATTGAGGAGTCCAGTGATTGGATCTTGATGCTTTGTTGGGTCATGAGATGCAGTCCTTGTGGAGAAGATCCTGCGGCTGCAGCCCCAGGTGAAGAGGCTGTACCTCCTGGTGCGCGCCGGCGACCAGGCTTCTGCTACGGAGCGGGTCCGCTCCGAGGTCCTTTCTTCTTCTCTGCGCTGCTCTTTGCAAATATCTCACACGGTCTTTTTCTTTGAGTTAGTTGAGTAGCTGGTTAAATTTTGATCCAGTTCATCTTTGTTTCCTTGGTCTTGTTGTTGCAATGTCTATCAGATTATGCAACTTCAGATATTTCGATCTTTGCAAGAGAAGTACCAAAAGCATTTCAGTTCATGGTTCTGGGACAAAGTTTACCCTGTGGCAGGAGATGTCTCGTTGAAGAATTTGGGCATAGGAGATGTTGCACTTGCTGAGGGTATAACGGAAGAAACAAGCATCATCATTCATATGGCTGCGACAGTTAACTTCAGGGAAAGGTGAGAAAGGTTGTGCTGTGATTTCCATTTTTATATAAAAAGATTAGTCTATGATGCTCATGTTGTTGCCCCTGATCATAAGTGCAGATACGACAGAGCGTTGGCAATAAACACTATGGGTGTAAAGCATGTTATCGAAATTGCATCACGATGCGCAAAGCTAGAGCTCCTCCTCCTTGTGTCAACTGGTGAGACCTGAAATTGGCATCAGCTCACTTCTAACCAACAAAAAGGAATTCCTCTTAAATGAGAGAACTGTTTCCCGTTTCCAGCTTATGTTAATGGAAAGGAATCAGGGATCGTGCTGGAGAAGCCACTTCACCAGTACAGGAGCTACGATGGACAACATGATTTGGATATTTCAGAAGAAATGGCATTGGCAGAGGCGAAGCTGAAAGAGCTAGTTTGCAGGAATGCTTCAGAAGATACTATAAGACTCACCATGAAAAAAATTGGCACACAAAGGTTTCACATCTCAACTTGATTCATCACCTTCACAAGTTAGTCTTGAGAGTTTCACTTTAATACATGATACATCATCAGCAATGATGTTCCAAAATCTCTACATGATGGCTAAACAGAGCTCAGAAATTTGGATGGACGAGTACCTATGTTTTCACAAAGGCGATGGGTGAGATGCTAGCATATGAACAGAGATCGAGGCTCCCAATTGCCATAATCCGTCCAACATCCACGACAAGCACATGGAAAGAGCCTTTTCCTGGATGGATAGAAGGGATCAAGTCAGTTTCAGCAGTATCCTGAATCATTTGTCCTCACTTGATTGCTTCAGTAACTTCCATTCTGTTATCATTGGCAACTCACTTTGAAATACTGTGAAAATGGTGCAGAACAATTGACACGTGGGTTACAAATTATGGCAAGGCTATTCTGAAGGTTCTTCCTGGAGATGTCACAACTGTCATAGACATTGTACGGTACATTCTTCCTGTTTTTAGCATAAAGAATTGATTCGTTGTGGAAACT
Source organism: Urochloa ruziziensis (assembly GCA_015476505.1). Classification (NCBI taxonomy): domain Eukaryota; kingdom Viridiplantae; phylum Streptophyta; class Magnoliopsida; order Poales; family Poaceae; genus Urochloa; species Urochloa ruziziensis. The sequence continues at coordinate 54,648,952 of CM027119.1, read as the reverse complement.
ACAGATGATTTGTTCTAACAAGTGCAAGTGACTATTTTTTTTTTTGTGGATGGCTTGCAGATACCTGCAGACACTGTAGTCAATGCAATGCTTTGCGTTATCAGTTACCACCTTCGAAGTCAATCGGGTTTGATATACCACATTGGTTCTTCAACGCGCAACCCACTCAAGATAGGCGAGCTGATACATATGATGTTCAGATACTTCTCGAAGAAACCATTTGTCAATGCAAAGGGAGAGGGAATCAAGGTGAAGGAGCTGATTATGCCAGCAACAATGGCCAGCTTCTATAAGCACATGGACATACACTACAAGGTGCCTATGCAGGTTGGTTCATTATTAAATTAAATGTAGAGCAAATGTTTCTCGCAAAAAAAAAAAGTAGAGCAAATGCACCGGCAGTCTCTAAACTCGTTCTATGGTATTACCTAGTTCCCTGAACAATTAATTTGCACATCTTGGTCCTACACTTACTGAGTGGTTCACTCAGTCCAAATCATCACCTGTTTGATCCGCCTACATGCCATCCATGTTGCCCGATTTTTTCAACACACCGTTCATATTGTTGTTGGGCCCTGCGCCCCACATGAGAGAGAGAGAGAGAGAGTAGCATAGTTAACAAATTTAAGGATCAACTTCATTATAAATATAACCGCATTGTTGTTGGGCCCTGCGCCCCCACAGAGCATGTCATTAGTTTTCGGTTGCAGGATGTAGCACGCCGTGGGTTATCTACCACTGACGAGCTTGACAGATACAACCATCTCAAGAGAGAGTACAATTTCACAGTGTCCATTGCAGAAGTGTACCGGTCAGGCACATTCTTCAAGAGGAGGTAAGGTAGAGGTAGCTCCAAGAAAAATACTACGAACCATTTCTTGATCAAGAGTTGTTCCCATTTTGTACCTTCGCTTGCAGGTTTGATGACTCCAACATGCAGATGCTTGTTTCCATGATGAACAAAAGAGACAGAGAACTGATCCCTTGCGATACCAAGTTCATCAACTGGGAGAAGTACCTCATGGAAATCCACATCCCCGGTGTCATGTATTGTGACTCAAGGCAAGCAACGAGGGCTAGGCTTTAGAGGAGTTTGCATACAAGTTTGCGTTTTGGGAGGCCAGTTGGATAGGACCATGGCTTCTTTGGAAGTGACATGGGACTTCCATTGAAAGATATTCTTTTACAATATACATAGCATGTGCTAAATCATCAAAACTGAACCCCATCATATTCTTGAGAAATCCTAATATTTGTGCAATTTACATGGTTTTTTTTTTGGGGTCAGCTGTTCGATTCCTAGAGAACTTTGAAGTGTGATAGAAAAAACGCACACATACATACAGCCGCACACGCATACGGCCCCTTGACAATCCGATGCTGAATCCCCTTCCTGACAATGACATGCCTACACTAGCGATTGCGACCTTGTCCTTTATCACATACCAGCGGCTGCGGCCCAACTGTCAGGCTTATCCACCTCCCAGCAGATGATGCCGGGAAGTCGGAATTGATCGGGAAGGGGTCTTGCCGCCGGCTAACTGGGGCGCCCCAGCCTGCCGTTAGGGGCGGTCCGCCACTTGACGAGATCACGAGAGGACGGCGGTGAGGAAGCACACCATCTTGGAACTGCCATGGAGCCCTCCGGGGTGACGGAGCGTCTCCTCAACAGGACTGTGCTAATCACGGGCGCCACAGGATTCATAGCGAAACGTAAGTGCAAATTGAATCTTGAAGCCTAATTATTTTGAGGTGTTATTAACTGATCAAATCGCGATGCTTTTTGTGGATGTGGCCCTGCAGTTCTTGTGGAGAAGATCCTGCGGCTGCAGCCGCGGGTGAAGAGGCTATACCTCCTGGTGCGCGCCGGTGATCAGGTCTCCGCGGAAAAGCGAGTCGAATCCGAGGTATTTTGCTTCTCCGCATCGCACCCTTTGAAGTGTGAACAGTCTAAGCGATATGTAATCTATTTCGTTGACTTTTTTTCTAAGAAAGCATTGAGTTAGTTCAATAACACATTTCAGTTCACCTCAGTTTCCTTCTTCACTGTCGCGTACCATTTCAGATTCTTCAACTTCAGATATTTGAATCTTTGCGAGAGAAGCACCAAACACATTTCAGTTCATGGTTCTGGAGCAAGGTTTACCCTGTGGCAGGAGACGTCTCACTCAAGAATTTGGGTATAGGAAACGCCGATCTTGCCAAAGATATGGTGGAAGAAACGAATATCATCGTCCACATGGCTGCGACTGTTAGCTTCAGAGAAAGGTAAAAACATGTTAGCCCGTAGTTTTGTTTCCTCTCACATTGCTTCTGCTAATTATAAATGCAGATACGACACAGCTTTGGCGATAAACACCATGGGTGTGAAGCATGTTATCGAATTTGCGTCGAGATGTGCAAAGGTGGAACTTATTCTTCTTGCATCAACTGGTGAGATGAGACCTGGAATTGAAGCAGCATATTTGATATTTGTGTCCAGTGAAAATATTTTTTGTCAAATAACACAATTGTTTGATTGTTTGCAATTTCAGCTATTGTCAATGTTGACAAAGCAGGGATCATGCTGGAGAAGCCACTTCACCAGCGCAGGAGCTATGATGGCCAATCAGATTTAGATATTTCAGAAGAAATGGCATTTGCAGAGGCAAAGCTGAAGGAGCTCATTTGCAGCAATGCTTCAGAAGATACTATAAGGCACACCATGAAGAAGATTGGCACACAAAGGTCTCTCATCCGTATTTTGATTCATCAGCTGCACAATTCACTATTAAGAATATGAATTTCATACACAATACAGATCGTCACGAATGGTGTTCCAACATTTCTACATGATGGTTAAACAGGGCTCGGAAATTTGGATGGGCAAATGCATATGTGTTCACAAAGGCAATGGGTGAGATGCTGGCCTGTGAATACAGATCACAGCTACCAGTTGTCATAATCCGTCCAACAGCCACAATAAGCACGTGGAAGGAGCCTTTTCCTGGATGGATTGAAGGAGTCAAGTAAGTTCCATCAGTATCGTGAACCATAACACTAAATTGCTTCAAATATAGTTACCATTCTGTCATCATGTGCAACTCACTTTCGTGTACTCTTTTATATCGGAGCAGCACTATTGACACATGGGTCACTAATTATGGCAAGGGGCGTATGAAGTTTTTGGTTGGAGATACCGCAACTGCCATAGACATTGTAAAGTATATTCTTCTTGGATTGAGCATAAACAACTAAATTTTGAAGGAAAATTAGTATTTAGTGGAGTTTACTGGCACCATTTCTCTTACATCGTGAGTGTTAATGTTTACAGACGAGCACAATGTTCTGATTTTTTTTTTCTTTGCATGTGCGTTGAAGGTACCTGCAGACATCGTGGTCAATGCAATGCTTTGCATTGTCAGTTGCCACCCTCAAGGATCATTGGACATGATCTACCATATTGGTTCTTCGACGCGTAATCCACTCAAGATCAGTGAGCTTATACATCTAATGTGCAGGTACTTCACGAAGAAACCATACATCAATGTAGAAGGAGATGCAGTCAAGGTGAAGCAGCCAAATGTGCAGGCAGCAATGGCCAGCTTCTACGAGCTCATGGACATACACTACAAGGTGCCTTTGCAGGTTGGTTTTTGACTAAATCTGGTTTCGGCACTATTTTTTTGGACGTTTTCTCAAAGTGGATACCATTATTGTTGGTTGAAGGATATGTTACGCCATGGGTTATCTGCCATCGACCACAACAGATACTACCAGCTCAAGAGGGAGTACAATGTAACTGTGGCTATTGCAGAGGCATACTGGCCAGTCACATTGTTCAAAGGGAGGTAAGATAGACGTACCTCCAAGAAGAAAACTTAAACCATTGCTTCACTAAAAGTTGTCCCTGTTTCGTACCCCTTGTGCTGCACTTGCAGGTTTGATGATTCGAACTTGCAGAAGCTTATCACGATGATGGATGAAAGAGACAGAGAGCTAATCCCCTGTGATACCAAGTTCATCAACTGGGAGAAGTACCTTATGGAAACTCACATCCCCGGTGTCATGGAATATGAATCCAGGGAAGCAGCAAGGGCTAGACTTTAGAAGAGTACAGATTCAAAAGGTCAGTGGCAAAGAACTAAAGCTTCTCTGAAAATCCCATAGAACTCCCATTTGATACTAATCGTATCTAGAGTGCGAAAGTCACCATGCTAGAACTCTATTTGTCAGGAACTGCTGTATTTGTGTGCAAAAGTCACCATGGTACAATAGTTTTGGTAGCCTTTGAAACGTTTGGATCGAAAAACTCAGAGGCTCAGGATGCAGAATGTACTGAATACTGATTGCGAATGGTACCCCACGCCAGCCCTAATCTACAACAACCAATACCATGACTTTTCTTAATGCTGCAACTGATACCGAATCAGTCAGAGTAAATATATAATCAATTGGATCACATTTAAGCCAGCACCCTAACCAAAGTGATCGACACCCCCTATTCTGATAGTTTGATCATGCCTACAGATTTGAGGATGCAAGACATGATCCAGTCTTGAGTAGTGTAAAATCTATTGGTATAAGTATAAATAACATGCTGTAAAATATACAGGGATCCACGAGTCGACCTGGGATGAAAACTATGCTGTTGAACTGAGTGCATAACAAATGTGGTAATATATTATGCACACCATGCTTACTATGGTATTATATCATATATTAAGCTGTGTGGTCACTTTACAGATAATCATCATCGTCGATGGAAACTACTACCTCCGTTTCAAAATGCAGTTGGTTTGATTTTTTTTTACCCTAAGTTTGACCATTCGTCTTACTCAAAAAATTATGCAAAATATCATATTTCTTGTTATGGTTTACTTTATTAATACAAGATGTTCAAAAATGACTTAAATTTGACTGTCTTTGTATAAATTTTTTGAATGAGACGAGCAGTCAAACTTTGAGTCAAAAAGGTCAAACGAACTACATTTTAAAACGGAGATAGTAAAGTATAGGGAGTATATTTATATTCAAAACTTACCACAAAAGCATCTCGTGTGTGATCAACGACTACGGGAGATGATATGATGATATTCCTCAAGATCCTTCATTGCATATTGAAAGGGGAAATGCCAAAATGGTACAACAGGGTGACTACTTAAATACTTGAATCCGTTATTCATGGAGGATGCCGCGGTAAGGATTATTGACCGGCAGGCCGAACCAATCGAATCGTCAGTCCATACCCACGGTAGATGCGAAGGGAGAGGTGGCTGCCTTAGGGCTAGCTGCGCTCGGGGCGCCGCTGTTGGCGGCGGCGAGGCGCTGGCGCACCTAAAAGGAGGAGGCAACGGCCGGCAGCGGGGCTGCTGCCTTCTGCGGCGTGAAGGCCTGGGGGGCGGGCGGCGTCATGGTAGTGGAAGGGCAGGAGCTGAAGCTGGAGTGCTAGAGAATTTTAGGGAGTTACCCCCTTTAATTATTTGCATGATTAATTTGATACAGGCCCCTTGATTATATTGGCCGACTCGACTTACTTCTACTTCACCTCGACCTAACTTGACTTGCAAGCTAAGTTTTCCTAGAGTATAGACTCTTTCTAAACCCTAACCTACTCCGAGAGGCAACCGGCGGTCCTATCCGGCTGCCGCTGCCCAACCACACGACCCCTCCTGGGCCCTTGGCGCGGCTGACCTGGCAGCCCGATCCTTGCGCATAACATGTCCCCACCGTTCATCTTACAGTGCGCCCTCACGCTGCGTTCTCCCAGTGGTGCCGATGTTGAGGTTAATGATGTTGGAGCTACCCTTTATTACCGTAGCCATGTCACGACTCTCTTGTTGAAGCCAAGGTGGTGGCCATGGTTGTCGCCCAAGGTAGCCCCATTGAGTTGAGCTTGGAGGCGCCTTGGATACCACACCTCCATGTTGGCGAAGAGCTGCAGCTTGTTGTTGTGGAGGTTGTGTTGTTGTTGGTGACGCCATGAACATCGTTGAGGGAAGCGTGTTGGCAACGCGATGGCACCATCGCCAATCAATTGGAGCATCTTGGCCATCCTTGCGACGCGTTGGCCACCGCTGTGTAGCTGGTGGTGGCTGTCGTCTCCATCTTCTCAGCAAGGATCTTGCGAGTGGCCTCCGCCTGCGCACGCTTGATCTCGTCGCGGAGGGCAGCCTCATCCAAACCGAAGCGTCCGCAGCCGGCTGCTCGACTGCGAGCTTGTCGACGCGGGACTAAGGTCTTCATGTCCGTCGTGAGCTTGGTCAGATCGAGCTTGGAGGACATGTTGTCGATGGCCTGCTTGCCCATCGAGGATCGCCTGATCTCTTGATACCAAGTGTAAGGATTATTGATCAGCGGGCCGAACCAATCAGATCGCCAGTCCATGTCCACGGCAGATGCAAAGGGAGAAGCAGCTGCCCTAGGGCTAGCCGCGCCTAGAAGGAGGAGGCGACGAGCGGCAGCGGGGCTGCTGCCGTCAGCAGCGTGGAAGGCGGGGGGTGTCATGGCGGCAGCATGCGTGGGCGGTGAAGCTAGAGAGCTAGAGAATTTTAGTGAGTTACCCCCTTTAATTATTTGCCTGATTAATTTGATACAAGACCCCTTGATTATATAAGCTGACTCGACTTGACCCCTACTCCATGTCGACCTAACTTGACTTGCAAGCAAAGTTTACCTAGACAAAGTTTACCTAGACTCTAAACTCTTAATAAACCCTAGTATACTTCGAAAGACAACCGGCGGCCCGTTAGAGGCGCAATTGTCTTGCCGCACGGGCCCCTCCTTAGCCCTTGGCGTGGTTGATGTGGCAGCCCGCTCCTTGCGCATAAGGTTGTCTGCACTCGTCAACCTCTACACACAACCTTTAAAAGGAATATTCTGTCATGCTTATCAAGATTGTTAGTTTTTTAGATTTTTTTGTTTTGCTTGATTACGGCCTTCTAGGGACATAATCTTATATTTTTCTGCTATATTAATGAAACGCGCACGTGATGTGCCGTTCGTTAAAAAAAAGCGCGTGAGGCGAGGCGATATGTCCGGCGATTCGATGGGCGAGTGCCCGGATGGACATGTGCTGGATGCTAGTTGGACATCTGCCTACATGGCATCCATGTCACCAAATTTTTTCACCACATTATTCATATTTTGTTGGGCCCCACATGAGAGAGAGTGTAGCGCAGTTAACAAATTAAGGGTCGAACTTCACTATAAATATAACTACATTGAATTTGGTGGGTATTTTCTTACAGAGCGTGTCATTATTTTTGGCTGCAGGATATAGCACGCCGTGGGTTATCTACCGCTGACGAGATTGACGGATACTCCCACCGTCTCACCGTCTCATAATATAAATATTCTTCGACTTTCGTGCATCACGTTTGACCATCCGTCTTATTCAAAAAATTTATAAATATATTATTTATTTTATTATGACTTGTTTTATCACTAGGTATACTTCAAATATGACTTATTTATTTTTATATTCTTATAAAATTTTTGAATAAGCCAGATGGTCAAACTGATGTCTAAAAGTCAATAAATGCTTATATTATGGGACGGATGGAGTACAAACCATCTCAAGGGAGACTACAATGTCACTGTGGCCATTGCAGAAGTATACCGGTCAGGCACATTCTTCAAGAGGAGCTGTAGAGGTAGGCAGCTGGTAGCTCCAAGAAATATACTACGAACCATGAGACTTTCAAAGAAGCCATGGACCCATGGTTCTATGCAACCGACCTTCCAAACTTGTATGCAAAGTCATCTAAAGCCTAGCCCTCGTTGCTTCCCTCGAGTCACAATCCATGACACCGGGGATGTGGAATTTTCATGAGGTATCCCAATTGATGAACTTGGTATCACAAGGGATCAGTTTTCTGTCTCTTTTGGTCATCGTGGAGATAAGCCTCTGCATGTTGGAGTCATCAAACCTGCAAACGAAGATACAAAATGGGAACAACATCTCTTGATCAAGAAATGGAACTTCCATTGATTTTTTTTGGCAGTGTGCAAATTCACTACGGGAGAGAGAACTTTCGGTCCCTCTCCCTTAGTACCGGCTGGGCGGAGCCGGTACTAAAGGTCCCCTTTAGTACCGGCTCCAGCCAACAGTGGCAAAAGTGCCACGTTAGTACCGGCTGGTAACACCAGCCTGGTACTAACGTGCATCGCTGTCCCCACTCACCAACGGGCAGATGCCACGTTAGTACCGGCTGGTAACACCAACCGGTACTAAGTGTCAACGTTTAGTACCGGCTGGTAACACCAGCCGATACTAATTTGGCACGGCTATATCAGGGCCCCTTCTTTCTCCCCGAACTCAGACCGAGCTCGAGCCCATTCCTCTCTCCATGGCTTGTTAGGGGGGAGTTTTGCCCATTTTTCCAAAATTTGTGAGGATTTCACTCCTCTAAGTGCGTCAAAGTCTAGCAACTTCATCCTCTCCCTTTTCACGGTGTTTATTTTTCGTTTCATGATCTCTAGATAGAGAAATTAGTGGTTTTAGGATGTGAGGGAATGTGCATATATTTTTTTATTTGTAGATATGCACAATCGATTAGTTGATTTTTAAAGAAGGTTTATTAGACAGTATGTATATGACACGTTTACAGTTATTTTTTAAATTATTTTATAGTGACATTTGTACATATTATTATTCTATTTTTTAATAAATACGTCATGTATTTTTATTGTATATTAATTTAAGATATATGGAATTGATTATTTCAAATTAGAGAAAGTTTACTAGATAGTTTCCATATGACACGTTTAGAGTTACTTTTTTCGAATTATTTTGTAGTGACATGTTATTATTCAAGTTTTTTAATTTTAATTGGAAATGTTATGTAAATCTTTACTTCGAAGTTAATTTATATATGGTAATTGTTTTTGAAGAAAATGTTATTCTTTTGTTGAGAAATAAAAGGCTCGTGGTCATATCAATATGGACCCTGCTGGAGGTAGTGGTACCAGTGATCGTCGTTCGTCTCGCGGGAAGGGTAAAACTCCAGTAGTACCTAATGAGAAATCGAAAAAACCAGGAGCTTGGGTGAGGAACCTAGTTTCGATCTTGAAGATCTGTTGCGGCGCTACGCTCCATTACCACCAAACCAAGCTCCACCATCCGCCGCACCAGGAAAAATTATATCAGAGCATCATAAGTATGGTTGAAGATCTAGGCCGTATTGTATGTTGGAAGTAGAGAAATTTATGTTGCTTTGAATAAATTATGTTGTAATGTTTTATTTTTGAACCTTGATCGTGTTGCGTGTTGGAGTTTTGGAAATATATGTGTTGGTGATATGATCTTCGGCAGTCTTTCACGGGGTAGCCCACGGAAGTGATTTGTATGTAGGGAAGATCGCAAAGATCGAAAGCTAGATGGTTAGGGTGGACAGACACAAGGATTTAGACAGGTTCGGGCCATCAACTCGACGTAATACCCTACGTCCTGTTTTGGGGTGTTGTATTGCGTGGATTTCGCTATGAGTTGTTGTGTTGATGTCCTTTGGAGGGGGGTCCCTGCCCGCCTTATATATCGGGGGGCAGGGTTACAAGTCGGTTTGTAGCCGATCCTATCTCTAAGGATCCTTTCCTTCTTTACAAAAATTCCTATTCTAATCAGAACTTCTCCTTCAGGGTCCTTCCTACATGCGCCGACTTGTCCCGCACGTCATCAGGTCCAGAACGGTGGGCCGGGCCGCCCCCTATTGGAGGGCTGTCAGGCCTGCTCGTGAGGTACCCGGGGACTATATCCCCCACAGTAGCCCCCGAGCACTTCTTGGCCGATCGTTGGCTGTAATTGATCTGTCTTTTTCTTGCATGATCCGAGTGCTCCGCAATTTTGCCAGAATGCTTAATCAGGTTCCCAAGTTGTCTAGGACTTCATCCGAGTGGTTTCGAGGAAGATCTGAGTGCATGCTCAAACGTTCCTGAAAACGATTCTTCAATTGTAGCCGTAGTGAGGGGAAGAAGTGCTCTTTTCACGACGCGAAAGCGAAGTGTATACACTTAGCCCCCGAGCCTTGGGCAATTTTAGTATAAAAATTGGCCAAGGGTCTTCAACTTTTCTCCATCAAAATCATGATCTTCAATGGCGTGCACCTCCTGGTGCACCCATTGGGTGTAGCCCCCGAGCCTTGAGCAGAGTAGAATAGTCTGGTCGAGGGTCAAAAATAGAATATTGTAAAGCTCTGTTTGAACTTAATCCATCAATGGCGTGCACCTCTAGGTGCGCCCATTGGGTGTAGCCCTCGATTCTTGATTCGACTCGGCACGATCGTGTCAAGACTCTAAAAGCTGTGGATCCTGACTGAATCTTTCAGCCCCCATGCCTCTAGGCACGGATTTCGAACAATTTTCTCCTTTTAGGGCATTTTTATTTCCCCTTTTTAAGGAATCTTTTCTCAAGTTCTTTGAACTCGGTGTGACTCCCGAGTCGTGTCCCACGACCCAGCTTGACCATATGGTAAATCACCTTCTCACAAGATTCATACTTGTCAGCACTTGACCCAGATTTCTGAGTCAATTTAGCGATAGTATCGCATGCCTTACGTAAAAATCAATTGTAAGGTTGCAATATTAATTGCAAAAATAAGCCTGGCCATCGACTAATTTTAGCCTCATGACCGAGTGGTTTCTGCCCCTGAGCATTTGCTCAGGAACCCACGTAATTGTTAATTAACAGAACCGAAAGGTCGTGCTATATTTTAGCCTATCGAAGGCTTAAACCAGCCCATTTAGGCCCATCAATCCTGTTAAGCCCATTGTTTCCTAGGGAAACTAACGGTTGCCTTATGAAGCCGGAATATCGCGAGATATCGCGACTCCAAATCGCATCTTTGAATTTAAAGCGACGCGACGTGCTAGCGTCGGTTAAGTTCCCGAGACGAACATCGCGCCGCGCGCGGGAGGAACGTTTCATTCCATTATAAGCCATCCCCACCGCAATCTTCTTCCTTTCCTCGTCATTTGCCTTCACCGCATCCAAGTTTCTCTTTTCTCGCTCAGGCGCAAACCCTAGATCCACTTTCATATCTTCAAATCTTCAATCCCCAATCTCTGCTTGTTGCGGCTATGGCGCCGAAGCGGAAGGAGACGTCGCCAGGGAAGAAGCGGTCGGTCAGGGCCAAGATCGCTATCGATGCCTCCGTGGATCGTGCCGCCGAGTGGAGGAAGTCCTCTACCACCACCAAGCGTCTCGAGCAGCATGTCATCGATGGCATTCTTTCGGACCAGCAAACCGCCGAATGACGTGCAGCCTTTGGTGAGTTTTTTCCCACCCTAAATTCCACTGATTTAGTGGTGTTTGAGTCCTTTATTTTGCGCGGATTTAGTGCTAGAAAATTTCGAGGCGTGATTGAAAAAGACGCGGCGCACGTGCGAGCACTGCGCCCACGTGCTGACAGACATGCCATGATGGCAACACTTGCGATTGAAATCTTGTGCTCTCTTCTCACAGACCAGCGGGCTGCGTCCCAGTTGCCAGGCTTTCTTCCACCTCCCGGCCCAGCGCCAGCAGATGCCGGGAACAAGGAACAGCAGCTGACCGGGAAGGGGTCTTGCGCCGCTGGCTAGCTAGGGCGGTCCGCCACTTAACGAGAGGACGGAGGTCAGGGAGCACACTGCACACCATCTTCGAACTGCCATGGAGCCCGCCGCGGTCACGGAGCGTCTCCTCAACAGGACTGTGCTCATCACAGGCGCCACAGGATTCATAGCGAAACGTAAGGGCAAATTGAATCTTGGAGCGTAATTTTTTCTCGATGTGTTATTAACTGATCAAATCGCTATGCTTTTCGTGGATGTTGCCATGCAGTTCTTGTGGAGAAGATTCTGCGGCTGCAGCCGCAGGTGAAGAGGCTGTACCTCCTGGTGCGCGCCGGTCATCAGGTCTCCGCGCAAAAGCGAGTCGAATCTGAGGTATTTTGCTTCTCCGCATCGCACTTTGAAGTGTGAACAATCTTCCTTGGGCGATATGTCTATTTCGTTACCTTTTTTCGAAGAAAGCATTGAGTTAGTTGAGTAACTGAGATTTTTTGTTCAAGTTCTGAACTAGCTCACCTCCGTTTCCTTCTTCACTGTCGCGTACCATGTCAGATTCAGCAACTTCAGCTATTTGAATCTTTGCGAGAGAAGTACCAAGCACATTTCAGTTCATGGTTCTGGAGCAAAGTTTACCCTGTGGCAGGAGACGTCTCAGTCAAGACTTTGGGTATAGGAAACGCCGTTCTTGCTGAAGATATGGTGAAAGAAACGAATATTGTCATCCACATGGCAGCAACAGTTAACTTCAGAGAAAGGTAAAAACAGGGTAGCCCGTAGTTTTGTTTCCTCTCACATTGCTTCCGCTAATTATAAAAGTAGATATGACACAGCTTTGGCGATAAACACCATGGGTGTGAAGCATGTCATGGAATTTGCGTCGAGATGTGCGAAGCTGGAGCTTGTTCTTCTTGCATCAACTGGTGAGATGAGACCTGAAGTTGTGGTGGCTCCTTTCTTTCATACGGAAAAAGATTTTCTTGTCAAATAACACAAATATTTGACTGTTTCCGAATTCAGCTATTGTCAATTTGGGCAAAGGGATCATGCTGGAGAAGCCACTTCACCAGTACAGGAGCTACGATGGCCAGTCAGATTTAGATATTTCAGAAGAAATGGCATTTGCAGAGGCAAAGCTGAAGGAGCTCGTTTGCAGCAATGCTTCAGAAGATACTATAAGACGCACCATGAAGAAGATTGGCGTACAAAGGTCTCTCATCTGTATTTTGATTCATCACAACTACGCATTTCACTTTTAAGAGTACATGATAGATTGTCAGGAATTATGTTCCAAAATTTCTGCATGATGGATAAACAGGGCTCGAAAATTTGGATGGGCAAATGCATATGCGTTCACAAAGGCAATGGGCGAGATGCTGGCCTATGAATACAGATCACGGCTCCCAGTTGTCATAATCCGCCCAACAGCCACAATAAGCACGTGGAAGGAGCCTTTTCCTGGATGGATCGAAGGAGTCAAGTAAGTTCCATCAGTATCCGGAACCTGCTATCACTAAATTGTTTCGAATATAGCTTCCATTCTCTTGTCACGAGCAACTCACATTCATGCACTGTTTTAAATTGGAGCAGCACTATTGACATATGGGTCACTAACTATGGCAAGGGGCTTATGAAGTTTTTGGTTGGAGATATCACAAGCGCCATAGACATTGTAAGGGTAAATTCTTCTTGTATTGAGCATAAATAACTGGGAGGTCTTCTTCGGTGCTCCATACTACCATATGGTAGTATGGAGTATGGAGAGATGAGCAATTTTGTAATTAGACTATAATATAATTTTTTTATTGGAGCTCCTAACCTAAATGAACATATGTGTAAAAAGAAATAAATATATCGGACCAAATGAGTATAAAAATAAAAACAAAATTCTCATAATACCCCTATACCACTATATTACTCGATCTATACCACATTATATCACATGTTAAAAATATTTTTTTCCCATAATACCCCTATACTACTATACTACTCGACCTATACTACCTTATACTACAGGTGAAGGTCTAGTAGTATACAACTAATTTGGACCGTCAGATCCTTTTATACTGGTCCTTTTTGAACACCAGTATAAGGTAGTATGGAGCACCGAAGAAAACCTCATAACTGGATGTTAAAGGAAACTTAGTGTTCAGTGGAGTCTACTGCCACCATTTCTCTTACATCGTGACGAGTGTAAATCTTTACAGGCGAACACAATGTTCTGACTTTTCTTTTTTCATGTGCGGTGAAGGTTCCTGCAGACATCGTGGTCAATGCAATGCTTTGCATCGTCAATTGTCACCCTCAAGGATCATCAGACATGATATACCATATTGGTTCTTCGACGCGTAATCCGTTCAAGATCCATGAGCTTATGCATCTAATGTGCAGGTATTTCTCGGAGAAACCATACACCAATGGAGAAGGAGATGTGGTCATGGTAAAGCCGCTGAATGTGCAGGCAGCAATGGCCAGCTTCTACGAGCTCATGGACATACACTACAAGGTGCCTTGCAGGTTGGATTTTTGACTAAATCTGGGTTCAGCACTGTTTTTGTGGTTGTGGATGTTTTCTCAAAGTGAATACCATTATTGTTGGTTGAAGGATATGTTACGCCATGAGTTATCTACTGCCATCGACCACAACAGATACAACCAGCTCAAGAGAGAGTACAATCTAACAGTGACTGTTGCGGAGACATACTGGCCAATGGCATTGTTCAAAGGGAGGTAAGATATAGACGTTCCTCCAAGACATTGCTTCACCAAGAGTTGTACCCGGCCGTTTCTTACCCCTTGTGCTGCATTTGCAGGTTTGATGACTCCAACATGCAGAGGCTTATCATGATGATGGATGAAAAAGACAGAGAGTTAATCCCCTGTGATACCAAGTTCATCAATTGGGAGAAGTACCTTATGGAAACCCACATCCCTGGTGTCATGGAATATGAATCCAGGGCAGCAGCAAGGGCTAGACTTTAGAAGGGAACATATAGAGAAGGTCAGTGGCAAAAGTAACCATGATAGCTAGAGAGGTCTTTTACGGTACACAATACTACGTATTGGTAGTACGGTAGTATAATCGGGTTTTTCAGTGGGTAAAAAGGTAATTTGTACTCATTTGGACCGCAGCGTGCGAGACGTCCGTCGTGCGTTCATTTCACCGTGCCCGCGCCCTCCGTTCCCCATGGCTGCCGCCGCCTCCATTTTTTGTTTCCAATCATACCCCTATACTACCTATACTACCTATGAATAATACCCATACTACCGTAAAAAAACCGGGAGTACAGAATTAATAGCCGTCGGATCTTTCGAAATAGGTCATTTTTTATTACATATGAGTCCTTTCCAAACGGTACTACAAGGTAGTATAGTGTACCGTAAAAGACCTCTAGCTAGAACCCCATTTGTCAGGAATCCGCTGTTTTTGTGTACAATAGTTTTGGGTAGCCTTTGAGCTGTTGGATCTCGAGCAACAGACAGGCTCAGTATGCAGAATGTACTGATTGGAATTGATATAAAGTACGGAGTACTATATTATGCTTTCCATGGTACTATTTCATATACTAATGTGTACGATCACTTTACAGATAAGCATGGTTGTTGTTGGTGAAAACTAAAGTATGATCAAGGCATGCCACAAATAAAGCATCTCGCGTGGGATCAACGATTACGGGAGCAGATGATATCCCGAAAGATTCCTTCGGCATATATATATTGAAATGAGAAACGCCAAAATGGTACAGCAAGGGTGGCTACAATGCTTCTGTATAAAAACTCCCTCGCGTTTCTGACTTTCTGTACGCTTGCATGGAGTGATAGAGATGTGTGTGTCTGTTGGATGAGAGCTGTGGCATTGATCAAGCTCTCACATGGCATGTACACAATCGAACATATGCATGTTTTTCAGCAATCAAATGTCCAATTTATTCACATCAGAAATCAGCCAGCATCAGGGGTCTACATGCAACCAAACCGAAAGCGTCAGAACGGCATCTCCACACTGACAGGAAAGCACAAGCGAACACACATGGAGCCGTGGAGAGGAGATGGAGTGCACGAGGCGTCGTAAACACCCCAGACGTACGCTTCAACGGAACGAGGCCGCTGCGCGCCGTGCTCCGGTGTGGCCTAGGGGCGCGCGTCGGGCGCCGGGTCAGCCGGCAGGCCGCTGACGGGGGAGGGGTCGGGGTCGGCGCCGACCGCCAACTTGGACCCGGCGGCGAGCTCCTTGGCTCCCGGGATGGCCTCCACGCCGGCCGCGGAGGCCGCCAGCGGCGCCGCCGCGACGGCGGCCAGCAGGAGCACCGCGAGGAAGAGCGCGCGAGACATCGTGTCTTGATGCCCGAGGGACGAAGACGAAGGCTTTGGTGCGTGGTGATCGAACCAGGTGGGTTTGGGTAGCTCGAATTGGCTATGGCAGGGCAGAGGCCCGGGAGGAAGCGGAGAGCTATATGTACGCGGCGGGGAGCAAGAAGCGGTTGGTGGTCGCGCGCGAGGCGAGGCGATTTGTCCGGCGATCCGATGGGTACATGGACGAGGCGCTACTAAAATTGGCAAATCCCTTGGCCATATTTCTCGCTGAGGATGTTGGGGCTTTGGAGTGGCAACTGAAAATGTTCAACTGCTGAGGATAGTTCACGCCTTCCCGGTTTCCCTGGATCCCCATGGGAATTTATTAGGATTAGTGAGGTTCTTTATTTCACTTGTAGGATTAGTGAAAGTTGGCAACTGTTTGTGAGATAATCACATAAGCATACTGTTTTATTCAGAGGAACGTTGGATATAATGGATGTTGACGTCATTGCCATTTGCAAAATAAAATTTGGTAAATATAAAACGTTTCAACTCTTTCGGGATTCCATTTCAGTTCTTAAACTCGATTACTATGTTGTATTCATATGTGCAAGTGACTTGAAAAATTGGCTTGGCTTGTGAACCATGTCTAATATCAAAGGTTTATGTTGCAGAACAATCTTCTTCTAGGTATAACTAGCAAGAGGGCCCGCGCAATTTGCGCGGGTAGCTAGGTCTTTCATATTGATATTTAGACTCTTCTTTATATGTAAATAATTTTATTCATATGATTTTGTTCCCTTTTTATTATCAATATTTTGTTCTAATACCGAACTCAAATTAAGGTATCATATTTTTATTATCATATTTGTGGCACGAAACATGTATTTACGATAAAAGGAAGAAATCATGTTATATATATATATATTATATATTTATTGAAAGCGATATATTTTTATCTTGTAATGTGAATTTCTGCTAGAGGGTTTTAGTTTTTCTTTTTTGAGTAGTAGAGAGTTTTATTTGTGATGACAAATAACTATTAGGGTTTAAAAAGAAGATATGGGTAGGTCAGAAGATTCGTTAAGATCACCACTCTGCCATGATGGCATTGGCTTTCTTCTTTTCTATATTTTTTTAGCTCTTGTCCATTCTATAAATACTATGCTACATAGAAAGAATCACCCTCTTGTTACTTTCTCATCATCACTGATGGTCATAACTGTGCTTGGATGGTCACGTCATTATAGGTTGTGTAGGTGTATTTGATATGGCCAATAAACACTGGGAACATCTTCTATATACGACATGGCACTGACGTACCATCAAACTCTCATAGTTGTGCACTCAATTATCATACATTGGTTATTGTGACCCTTTGTAAGCTAGAGTGGCTCTTATCGCTTATTAGTTTGAGATTGTTTTTTATACATCCATTTTAAAAATACCTATCAAAAGTTAGTGAAGATAGTTTTTTTATGGCTTCTTTGTTTTCTTGTTCATATTGGAAATGGCTATGGGATCCGTTTTACTATAGTACATAGAGAAGCAAGAGGTAGAGGTAGAGCTAGAGGAAACAATCCTGGTAAGCCCATAGCCCTATTTCTTTTCTAATCTATATTTTGCTCGTGCACCATTTATTCATCACTATCCGACCATGTTAGTTTCTTCATGAACAATTCTCTATATTTTGCTTGCGCACTTGTTCTTTATATGCTATTATCTGGCTACGCTAGCTTCTTTTCAT
Organism: Urochloa ruziziensis; assembly: GCA_015476505.1. Classification (NCBI taxonomy): domain Eukaryota; kingdom Viridiplantae; phylum Streptophyta; class Magnoliopsida; order Poales; family Poaceae; genus Urochloa; species Urochloa ruziziensis. The sequence continues at coordinate 54,631,386 of CM027119.1, read as the reverse complement.
GGTCATTATCATCGCCCTCTCAGAATCTAATCATGTTGTCTTTTCTTCTTCTTTTATTTTGATCATAGTCGTCCCATGCTTCCTCATGGTCAGCCATCTCAACTCTTGTCTTTCTTATGCTCTCTACATTGTTCACTCATGGTCAGCCATCTCAACTCTGGTCATTATGCTCTCTACATTGTTCACTTTCTTATTGTATTTATTTATTGCAATGTAGTTCCATAATAGCCCGCTATTCTTTTATTGTTCCTTTATTCTTCTTCATAGCAACTTTATGTTGTCTTTAAAATCAAGATTTTTCTTAGGGTCCCTCCGTATCTCTAGATGTCATTGTCGTTGGTACCTCTGATCGCAACAAATCAAATGTTCATCGCACATCCAAAACTCTACCTCTGCAACATTTGTGAATTCATGAACATACGCTCCATTTTGGGTTGCCACCAGCCTGATGTCTTGCACATAAAAGTTGAGTTATGGATAACATGTTTCATAGCTCCTCCAATGTCAAAATAAGCTCCATGATCATGATCATCCGTCCCTTCACTTCCATGAATTTCTCTGTTCTTATTCACCCTTGTGCATGTTAAGGCTCTAAGAAATTTCTATGCTTCTGAAGGGAGAGGGGCAACTAAAAAATGATGACTCATCTGATTTATCTTCTTGCATGCATATGAAGCAGGGTGTCTTAATTTATTCCTTTAGTTTGTCCTTTGTTTTAAGGAAAAATAATATTAGTATGAGAATAAGTAGCTACTTTTTTCTATTTACTGTTGACGGAGCACCGCTATAACTAATTGCTTTTCATTGTTGCATATAAAGGAACATGCTGCTAGGAAAAGAGTGTATATTTTTGCCTATTGGTTTGGCTTTGATTTCTAGCCCTATTGGCTAGTGATGGCAAAGGGTGATTGCAGGCAACTATGACTGATTAATAACTCAGTCCATCCACTCCCTCTCACCTGCGTGTGCATTATTCTCTCTCTCCCCTACCTTTCTAAAAATCTTGCAAGGCGCGGATAAAAGTAAACATCGAGAGCAGTGTGACCATTGTGTTAGTCAAGGTGTTCCTCGTTGAAAAATTATGCAAAATAATTGGGTCTGAGAGTTAATAATATCCATCTTTTTTAATTCAAATTTGGGTCCAAATTCTAGCGAGCTAGGCCATAAGTGCTCAGGTGTATATTTTTCCTTTTTTTATTAACATGGGATTTTCTAGACCGTATTGGTGAAGTGTTGACTTCTTTAAACACTATTATATTAAAATAATAGTGGATAGATAGATAGATAGATAGATAGATATATTTATGACAAAAAAGCTAGTCCTTCTGTTATACTCCATCTCTCCTGCAATAAGATGCAGTTTCATTTGTGTGCTCCTAAGCCAAGCTATTCTAAATTGACCGAGTTTATCAAGAAGAATATTGACATTTGACACATCAAATAAGTAAACTATAAAAAACACATGCATCTAATTATACTGATTTTACATCATAAATATTATTGTACTTTTATATGAACTTGATGAATCTTAAAATTATTTCATATGTTACAGCCTCATATAATTCACAGTTTACATTTTAGAATGGAGGGACTAAGCTTTATGGTCAATGTGGGTGTCTTAATTTATTCCTTTAGTTTGTCCTTTGTTTTAAGGAAAAATAATATTAGTATGAGAATAAGTAGCTACTTTTTTCTATTTACTGTTGACGGAGCACCGCTATAACTAATTGCTTTTCATTGTTGCATATAAAGGAACATGCTGCTAGGATAAGAGTGTATATTTTTGCCTATTGGTTTGGCTTTGATTTCTAGCCCTATTGGCTAGTGATGGCAAAGGGTGATTGCAGGCAACTATGACTGATTAATAACTCAGTCCATCCACTCCCTCTCACCTGCGTGTGCATTATTCTCTCTCTCTCCCCTACCTTTCTAAAAATCTTGCAAGGCGCGGATAAAAGAAAACATCAAGAGCAGTGTGACCATTGTGTTAGTCAAGGTGTTCCTCGTTGAAAAATTATGCAAAATAATTGGGTCTGAGAGTTAATAATATCCATCTTTTTTTAATTCAAATTTGGGCCAAATTCTAGCGAGCTCAGGCCAAAAGTGCTCAGGTGTATATTTTTTTTTATTAACATGGGATTTTCTAGACCGTTTTGGTGAAGTGTTGACTTCTTTAAACACTATTATATTAAAATAATAGTGGATAGATAGATAGATAGATAGATAGATAGATAGATAGATAGATAGATAGATAGATAGATAGATAGATAGATATATTTATGACAAAAAAGCTAGTCCTTCTGTTATACTCCATCTCTCCTGCAATAAGATGCAGTTTCATTTGTGTGCTTCTAAGCCAAGCTATTCTAAATCCTAAGCCAAGCTATTCTAAATCTGACCGAGTTTATCAAGAAGAATATTGACATTTGACACATCAAATAAGTAAACTATAAAAACACATGCATCTAATTATACTGATTTTACATCATAAATATTATTGTACTTTTATATGAACTTGATGAATCTTAAAATTATTTCATATGTTACAGCCACAAATAATTCACAGTTTACATTTTAGAATGGAGGGACTAAGCTTTATGGTCAATGTGTGTTTTTATTACGCATTAGCGAGATGTCCATATCGTCAAGTTAGATTACTTTGTTATGAAGCTTGATATATTTATTTCACAAAATTAAAGAAAACACTACTATATACATGGACGGACATATTAGATTAGGAAATTATTTTTTTATTCTCTGAATTAGCAACGGTGGGGTGGTCTTAATTAGTAACGTGGGGTGGGATGGTTAGGGATAGGAACGTGGGAACATGGAAACCGTATAGGGGTAGGTTAAGAAATTAGACTCTTTTTTAATATTGTATTTTTATATATGTCTATTAGTCAAATCTTCATAATATAGTCGTATATGATCTGGACTATTTAGAATACTCTTGACCGTCAGATCTTCATAAAATCCAACGGTGGAGGTTCTTCTCTTTTTTAGATTAATGTGGGATTTTCTAGGCCCTCTCGGCGAATCTGGTGGCTCCTTTTGCTTCTGTTTTGATAAGATAATAGATCCTAGCTATATTTAGAATTTTACAAGGATTCTAAAAAATAGATAATCTCTTAAATAGTGGGGGTAAACCAACAGACTCTACAAAACTGAATTTTCTATATTCAAATGACCTTTGGCCGATCCATTGTTTCCCTGTTATGTCCGACAACTCCAAAGGTCCACACCGCCGCCCAAAAAAAACCTGGCTGGACGCCCCCGCTGCCGCGACCTCGCTGGGCCGCCGCCGTGAACTGCCGTGACCCAGTTGTAGATAGAAGAGAAGAGAACTGGTGTTTGGTAAAGCCTGTAAGAGCTTCCTAACGAGCTAACAGCATTTTCATACATTAGAATGACCCAAAAATGTCAACATAAGCCGCTGCAAGAATCTAATTGCCTTCACAATATCATGTACAGCATCTAAACTCAACAAATCGAGACACCCATAAATCCAAGTGTCAATTTGTGTGTGTACAATTGCCTTCACTGTTCTCATTATAGAACAATGGCACACATATGCAGCATCTGTCAGAACAGAAAAGAGAAGCAGACAGACAAACAAGTAAAGAAGCCTTGATGCGCTGATAGTGGAAGTGCAAGCATGCAGAGCACGCAACAAATTCATGTCTACATTTCAAATATAACTTAACATCAACTTATGCTCATCTCAGTGTTAATTACACCACTATATATGCACATCGACTTAAGCTACCATCAGTGTCAGGCGAAATAAACAGGGAGAAATAGCCCGTCTAAATACAAACAACGCTGATACTTTGACATGAGGAAAAATGGGCCACGGCGCTGCGCACCAGCGGCAGCAGCAGGCGCAGAGGCCCGCGTGCGACCTTCCTCCGGCTCGCAACCACCACCGCAGCACTCACCGCCGCCGAGGATGCTAAGAAACGTCGGGTACGTCGGCAAGCACCGGCTCTCCGCCGCCATCGCCGCCTCGACCAGAAGATCCATTCCTTCCAGGTCTGCGATACTCTCCTCGATGCATCAACCGAAACAGCCTCCTCATCTCAACAGCTGGGGCCTGCTGCCGGAGTCCTGCTCCAGTCGCTGGCGTGGAGGGCACGGGAGGGCGTGCAAGAGAGCGCGGAAGGCGCGGGATGAGGGACATGGCGAGGCAGGCAGACTCGGTAAATATTCCCAGCGAGATCGACGGGATGAAGAGCGGGATAGATAAGCGAGCACGATGGCCAATCTGTTGGAACACATTTTTATCGCCGTTTTTCTTATTTTACCGATACAAACCTATTTACCTAGACCGTTGGAGTTGCTCTTAAATATGGATGTTCTCCATTTTCTAGAAAAACTCTAAATGATCTAGAAATGATGATGCCAAATGTAGAAGTACGTGCAAATTGATTTCATATTAAGGCGGGATAAAACTCTTCGGTAGGGCCTTGTTTGATGTTGACCCTAAAGCTTAAGGTCACCCTTGACCCTGATAGTGTCACGTTCATCCTTACACGTTTCTTTCTGTTTTATAGCATTGTGGTCGGCTGGGTACGATATATAAGGAAAATAGCGTGCTGCGTGCAGACCTAAAGGTCCTAGAATGACATCGTTGTACCAAGGTTCACAATTCTGGCCGGAATTTTCCAAAATTCTCGGAATTCTGTCTTTACCGGTGACCTCCGGAACGGGAAAAAATACTGGTATGACATTTTATTATTTATTTTTAGTGCAAATTTAATTAATTTTTTAAAAACTAAATGCTACAGTAACCACCGGAATTCTGTGTTTATCAATGACCTCTGGAATTTTTTTTCTACCGGAATTGTAAACCCTGCGTTGTACAACGCTGCATTTTTCGGTTACCGACCTCAGTGACATCCTTGCTTGAATGCTTGTGAGCAAAAGCTCACCGCATTGTGATTCCAAAGTTGAGGAAAACAATTTTTAAATCAAATGTACAGATACGAGAGTGTGTGTTTTTCTACTACATAAACTAGTAAAGGCGTAAAATTAGATTCGTGGCCCATGCATGTAGCCATGTACACGAATTGCACGCCACCATATCAGTTGCTCAGAAGCACAGAAATGGTCGAACAGTAGAATGGCGTCTATGATCCATTCTTAAGTCATCGATAACCAAACAACGTCATAATATCATTACGCAAAGAATTACAAACACCGAAACTCATACAGTAATAAAAAGAACAAGAGAAAGAACGGATTCAGAGGAGCCCTACACATTATTATCGATCGTTTTTAAAACAGATCCGGCTACTGATTTTGATTCTCTTCCGTGCCCTGGTCCAAATCAACCGGATCACTGGCTCCCCAACCGCAAACCATCATGTAACTTCAATTCGCGCGCCTCAGTTCGAATCGTCGTCGGAGCTATCGGAGAGGCCGGCGATGCCCTCGGGGCCGGGGGCGGCCGCCGGCCCGCTGCTGGGCCCATCGGTAGATGGCGCGTCGGCGGAAGGGGCAGGCGCGTCGGCGGCATTGGCCAGTGGCGCCACGGCCATGGCGACGAAGAGGAGCGCGGCGAAGGCGAAGGCGACGGTAGCGCGAGCCATGGGTGCCTCTCTCGAGTTGATGGCTAGGTGGTGGTGGCGGTCTGGGTTTTATGCGCGCGGCGAGGTGGGGCGCTGGTGGTGTCACTTGGATTGCTGTGGTGCGGGGACGGAGGAGGTGGCGGGGCCAGGTTTATATGCTGGCGGAGGCGAGCTATTTTTGGGCGGGGCTGCCCCTGGCCGAACACCGCTTGCTACGGGTGGCCTTTGAAGCATGGCGCCTCCGCGGCTGGCGCCGCGTGGCTGTAGGCTTGTAGCCGTGGGATGAGGGGAGGTTTCAATCGTTGTCCGGCGTCCCCCGGAGACTTCTATTTTTGGTGAAACCAAACTGTATTTTTTTTTCTTTTGTCGGTGAAGACAAATCATAATTTTTCGGACGAATTCTGGACGAGATGAAGGATTTTTCAGGCTATGCGACCGTTTCCTGAAGGTCGATCGTGAAGAAAAGTACAAGTTCAAGCTTAGGTGACCGAGCGCTGGTGCTAGCGAATAGCGATCGCGAACTGTGGAGAAAATAAGAATGACTTTCTTTAGCTCGAGTCAAAATGTAAGAAGTAAAATTAGAAATTTAATCAAGATTCTAATCAAGAGTCTCGTGTAGTCGTGACGTCGTGTGACCTAGTATCTCTGATTCTCTGGACCTGTCATGGATTTCAGTTTTCAAGTATTTTTATGGTGTGACCCAACAATCTTATTGAAGTAAAGTAATGAAAAGAAAATAGTTCGATCCACAACCAAGAAGCAACACTATGATTTCCGAGGTCTTCTTCTTCAAATAGAGGTTCTTTTTTTTCACCTAAAATCTCTGAGGTCTGAGAATCTACCCAAATGTTAGTAGCATGATCCGTAGAATCTTATCTTGCCATACAGCTTATGGATTGCATAGGGCAAAACCCATCTGGACACCAAGATAATATTATGAAACAATAGCAGCATATGTATCATAAGACGAAGGAGTATTGCAGACCTACAGAAAAATCATTTGATGATCAAAAATCTTACTTTCATATGTGCATCTGCCTGCTGAGCTGATTGAGGAGGCAGCGTGTCGACCAGCGATAGCTTCAATAAATATCGTCGTTAGATAAATCGAGAAAGAACAATAACAATAGCCCATCCGGAAAAGGGCAGACGAAACGGAAGGGTAAGGATCAACTGGGCTAGAATGTCTTTGCCGATTCAATTTTTGGGATCGTGATTCTTGCGGCACAACCGATCCTTCTGTAAGCTGGAGGCGATGGGATTTTGTTTTTGAGGGCGTAGAGGAGGGATGATGTTTGACGGGGTCTTTTCTCTACGATGAAAGGAAAAAGTCTAGGAGGTGGACGTGATGGACTTTGATATGATTTAAGTTAATCTAGGACATTGATACTAAATCAGATGGCTAATTATTTTTTTTCATTTTTACGATTAACGGGAGAATTTTTTGAGAGTCTGAAATTAGTATAGGTATAGACTGTGGGCCTGATTGGTTGTGTTTCAATATTTGCCCAACCAAAATCAGGGCATGTCAAAAAAAATTGGCCATCAATTGGTTCATTGCTAACAATTCGGCACACCAATGTTTGTAGCCAAAACTTTGGCAAATAACTTGTCGGTGTTTCGTACCACCGGCTAGTAAATTTATCGGTTTGTGCGTTGGGATCCTGATGGTTAGCAAGCCAAGCACAAGGATTTATACTGGTTCAGACGAATTGCCCTACGTCCAGGTTGGAAGCTCTGCTCGTGTTGCTCACTCTTGTTCGTAGTATGGGTTACAAACAGGCGAGGAAGAGACGTGGGTCTCAGGCCTCAGGTGCGTATGCGGGTGTGCAGAGCGAATGTGTTCCAGAGAGATAGAAAGAAGCATAGGGCTCCCTTTTATACTCAAAGGAGGGCCTGTGTTTACAAGGGGTCAGGTGTAAAAAGAATAAGTCCCTTGAGGGGTCGGCGAAAAAGCGTGCCTAATCCTAGTCAAAAGTCTAACCACGTAGGTTGCGCATGCTTCTGTTCGTCGTCAGAGGTGTATCGGTCCCTCTGTCATGTCCGTCCGTCCGACCGCCCTCCTCCCGTACCGGTCGAGGTGGCAGTGGCAGGCAGGAGGTCAGGTGGTCCTCTTTTTATCCCCAGGTTAAAGCCATGGTTAAAGCCAGGGATCGATCAGGTTGGCTTCCTTTGTCCGTGGGGTTTGTATCGTATTCGTCAGACCGTTAATCGTTGGCCCTCCGGTCAACTGCGAAGTATTTACGGGCGGTGCCATTGTGTCACTGACACTGTGCGACATGACGGGCCTCCAGCGGCGTGCCCACGCCGCCTGTAACGGGAGGCTTGTCTTGGAAGCCAAGTCCGCTTATTTTCTTGGACCTCATGATGCCTTTCTGCCCCCTGGGACCGAGGCGCGGCCTTTGGTGGTTCTGGCCGCTCTGCCCAGTCCTGCGCCCGCCACGGGTCGGGCGAGACGGAACTGAGTCGAGGTTCCCGCTTTGGGGTCGGACGGGACAGGACCGCGTCGCGCCCACGCGTCTGCTTGCCGACCCTGTCGGGGGTCAGGCGAGGCGGACACGTTCCTTTCCTGGCTCGCCCTGTTTGTCCTGTCCCGCAGGGGATCGGGCGAGGCGAGGGCTGTTTTGTCTTCTTCCCTTTACGTCCTTTCGCGGTTCTGACCGTGCCGGTTTTTTCATTGATCTATGAGATAGCCTCTTGCTTTGAGACATAACTAGAAACTTCTTGAAAGCCACGATTAGAAAAAATAAATGGTTATCCAAATTTTGGCACCAAATCAAATGAATACCAAAAATTTTTGCTTTTATTTTGGCATGCCTTAATTTTGACAAGCCATGTTTTTGACATGTCATAATTTTGACAGGGCAAAAATTGACCTCCAACCAATCAGGCTATATGTGTGCGCGAAAGACATACTCTACTAGACGTGGCATGGTGAAGCACAATTTATCACACGAAATGCAGTGCCCACAGCGCATGGTGATACAGAAATACTTGCATAGTATGATATTACCAAATATTACAGTTAGCACTACTCGAAACACCATTAAAAAACGACTGACACAACACAAAACACCATTAGAAAGTTAAAAAAATTGAAAAACACAAATTTATAGCACGACCATCCTAACAGATCGCCACGCTCTACTACCCATTATTACTCTCCCAAATCCAGCCCAGCGGTCGTCTTCGCTTGCTTCCATCCCCGCTCCAAACCGAACGGATCCGACCCATTTGATCAGTTGGAGTCGTCCGAGTCGTCGGAGAGGCCGGCGATGCCCTCGGGTCCGGGCGCGGCGGCCGGCCCGCTGGGCCCTTCCGCTGCCGGCGCGTCGGCTGCCGGTGCGTCCGCGGGCGCGGGCGCGGCCTCGGCGGCGAACGGCGCCACCGCGACGGCGGCGAGGAGGAGCAACCCCAGGACGAGCGCTGCACGAGCCATTATTGGCGACTGAATCGACGTGTGCGTGTGGCTGGGCTTCGTTCGCGCGAGTGGCTTCTGATGCTGATCCGCGTGGCGACGACGAGCGCTGCGTCCGGGCCTTATGTACGGGGAGGAGGCGGCCATTTTTAGGCTGCGTCGCATCCGTAGGCCGTGGCGGCCCTTCTTGGCCTTTGGTTGCCTCGGCGGTGCCGCGCGCTTGCAGCTGCGCGAAACGAGCGCGGCTACAGGTGGGTTGGGTGGCGGCCGGACGGTCACAGCGAACTGCTGGTTCGTAGCTGACCGGTGTCGTTGACCGCTGGGACCTGGCTGAGTGTGGGCCCACAGGCCATAGGCCGACGTGGCAGTGTGCGAGGTATTCTTGTGCCTGAACTGCGAAAGCTTCCACCCCAGATTTACCGCCATCATCGACTGACACTGACACGAGATTGGCATTCGCTGTGCTGCGAACGGGACCGACAGCCCCAAAGTGCTTTCCCGCACCAAAAGATGGTTTGGGCTATGTTTCGAACACGGTGCGCGGTGTCAGCGTTGGAGGCCCACCGGTTCCGTCGGTGGCGCACCAGGCAGGCTCGCTTTCGTGTCCCACGTCGCGAAAGACTGGGCCAAAATGGAAACCGGAGGCCGGAGTTCATGGATGCGTGCCGTCCGTTCACAGTGCCTGCCGCCGGATCAACCTCGCTTTCCTCCTGGACGAACAGTTATTTTACTGCCACACTTTTGATTTTAATTAAAGATAGAGAAGCTACTGCTGCACAAGAATTGTTTTTACTATTGGCAGTACTTATGTTGTGATGTGTGGCTGTGGCTTGCGTTGTTTGACCTCTGAGGAGAGTCGAATGGCATCCACCGACAACTGGAGTCGCAAGAAATGAATGCGCGGAGGCGGCACTCGGTTCAGGGCAAAGGATCCGGCGATGGATTGTTTATGGGCTCTGGAGAAGACCAGCTGAACAAGTTCAGATTTTGTAAGGGAGATTTGACCGAGATCGTTACAACTTACAAGCTGGCAACGATGCTAACCTCAAGTTCCTCTCGCAACTAATGCAACACGAGGAGGCACCAACGACGCGCTCGACAAAATCAGCAATTCAACATCCAGATTGCAGTAGTCAGAACAAGAAAAGGAAAACAGAGTGAGCTCCTGATGAACACTTTGAGCCTAGCTCGCCCTAGTGGAGCACAAGTACACAAAAAGAAAACAAGAACGAAAATCCAAAATGAAGCGAAAATATGTAGGCACACATACGCTATTTCCTTCCAAGAAACAAGCACAAATCTCGAAAGCACACCACTACACCAGCACGCCATCACGCTCACGGTCACACGCCAATGGACCAACACCAAAACAAAAAACGGGGGAAAAAAAAAGCAAAAAGGGAAGCCCCTCGCCGCTCGGTCGCTAAGCCAATGCAGAGGCCGCCGCCACGGCCGCGAACGCGGCGGCGAGCCACCACCGGACGCACGGCGAGCCGGCCGGCGCGGCGCTCTTCTTGGCGTCCTTCTTCTGGTCCACCGGCGCAGAGTCATCCGCAGCGGGTCCCGGCGCGTCGGCCACGGCGGGGGCCGGTCGGCGCTTATTGGCCTTGCCACCAGCCGCCTTCGTCGGCGCGTCGGCCGCGGCGGGTGCGGGGGCGGGCGCCGGCGCCGGCGCCGCCACGGGCTTGAAGAGCTCGACGGGCTGGACGACGGCGTCGATGACGTAGATGGCGAGCGGGTCCCTGTCGATCGCCGTGGACGTGACCCGCGCGGGCGCGCCGCCCCGCGACGTCGACGCGGTCTTGATGGTGACGACGTCGCCCTGGTTCTGCAGCGTGAAGTTGAAGTTCTTGGCGGCGCCGTCGGTGGCGAGCGTGTTCATGGGCCCGTTGTTCGACTTGAGTGCCCCCAGCGAGTAGTGCACGGGCACCGCGTGGAACAGCAGCAGCTCGGCTTTGCCGTCGGCGGTGAGGTTCTTGTACTTGGGGAGGAACGCCTTCACGGCGTCGTCGGAGGGGCAGAACACCGTCATGCCGCCCTCCACGGCGGACTGGTAGGTGGAGGACGCGTCCGGGGACGCCGCGATCAGGTCCGCGAACGCCCTGCACCCGCCCTTGGCCATCTCCGCCGTCACGTTCGGCGGCGCAGGAGGCGGCGCGGCGGGGGCCTTGGCTGCCGCCGCCGCAGCTGTTGGGGCGGCGACACTGGCCGAGAGGGCGATGAGGAGGAGGAGAGCGTCGGCGAGGCGGAGGCGGCGCATTGTGCGGGGGCGAGGCGTGCGGCGGACTGTGGAGGGCGGTGCGGGGCGCAGTGGTTTGCGTGCGCGTGGGAGTGAGTGAGGGGAGTGGGAGCAGGATGGCTGGCTACTGGCGTGCACTTAGCTCGGCGTGTAGGCGTCATGCCCCTGGACTTCCAATCTAATTGCAATACCTTGCCATTTTGCAAGCATTTTTCGTGTAATTGCCCCTATCTCCGAACAGTCTTGTTTGTCCTATCTACCACCATCATTTCCCTTTCTCTCCTCCTCCTTGGCTTCTCTTCATGAGTTCACCACTCGAGCCGTGTGTTTGGTTGATTTTTAGTGGACAAGCGACGAGCAATTTCAGCTGTTTGGCGGCTCGTTCGTTGGCACTTGTACACGTAAGGTCTTGTCCATTTCTTCACCGTACCTCTGCACGATTGTAGTAAAAGGTAGAGAGAGGGAGGCTTCTTTTCCAGCATGCCAAGGGCAATCGAGAAGAATGATAACCGGGGCATGCAAATGGAGCGATGGGCATAAACGGTGGGCAGCGGGCCCGGAACGAGCCAAACAAAATTTACACGCCTACTAATTGTGTCCTACTACCCTATCCACGCATCAATCATGAAATGTTCGATGAGTTACAGACGGAGTTTAGTGGTGGGTGGTGCGCTGGCAATGATTTTTTACCCGGTCCGTGGACAGGGGCAATGTGGGCGAACAGTTCGTTGGTCATCCTCCAGATCTTACTTTCACCGCCTACCGGTGTTCTTCCTCCTTGATTCTTTAGAACCAGGCTTTAATTTACATGATGCGAGACTGCCTTTTGTTAAGGTAGCGTAGCGTGGAGGGAGAGCGCAGCTAGCGAAACGGAAGCCGAGGCATCCATATATGGGCCCTGTTTATATGTTTCGCGAAATTTTTTTTGAGTATGTTCCCTCACATGCATGACATATTAAATGTAGTCAAAAAAATAACCCATTATATGGATGGAGTGTATTTCGTGAGACGAATCTAATGAGCCTAGTTAGGTCGTAATTAGACAATAAATTGCTATAGTAAACATGTGCTAATGACGGATTAATTAGACTCATTAGATTCGTCTTGCGATTTAGTGACAGAATCTGTAATTAGTTTTGTAATTAGTCTATATTTAATACTTCAAATGTGTGTCCGACATACTCGAAAAAAATTTCACAAAACATCATGCATCGTCTGCAACTCTGCGTTGCGTTTTCCGGGGTCAAAAGGCCATATCCTTCTGTCTCTAGAATCTAGATCCGGCCCCAGGGCTTTCTCAACTGCCAATCTGCCATCAACTGCCGCGGACACACGGTCCCAACCGTCGCCGGACTTACGGCTGGCGTAGATGAATACGGAGTACTCTTCAATTGGCACGTATATTGGCACGCATGTGTATGTCTTCTCTTCAATTGTATAATTAGCCAGTTCTTCTCGTCTATTTTCCAGCCACAATCAGCTTATTGTAACTCATTCTATCTTCTTTTTTCTCATAAAAGTATTATTGAAACAGTTAAAATCAGCTACAGCCAGCGAACTTGCGAAGTATAAGTATCCACCAGCAGGCCGATTAACGTTTTAGTATGCCGGCTGAACAAAACGGTTGTCCTAGCATACGTAAGCGTGTTCCTGCTTGCACCGGGTGCACAAACCGGCCAGTTGGGCTTGGCCGCTTGGGCAGCAGATTGCGTGGCCGCTGGTGGGCGGTGCAAAGCGCACGTGCCGGCGTCGCTTTCCGCCGGATCCCGCCAGCGCGGGGCAAGTTGAGCTTGAGCCGCTAGCTAAAAGCCAAAAAGCTCCGAATCCGATGCTGCATGGCCTCGGGAGCACGGCGGAACCAGAGCGGCCCGATCACCGATCCAACGGCAACGCCGGCCTCGAGGTGCCACGGGAGCTCCAATCACGTGACGTGACTACGTGAGTGTGAGCGAGCGGTCTCATTTTGGTAACTTTTGGTGATACGGTACCTCGGTTCAAATCGGTTCGAAGCTTCCGCCATGCCCCACCGGGCAGCGCCTGCCGCGAGCCGGCCGGCCGGGGAGGCCACCGCGCGGTGGGCTGTCAAACTGGAAAGCCGCCTGTGAAGCCAGCCGTGCGTGCATGCCCTATCCCTACGCCTCCGCACTCCGCAGGCAAGCAACAAATCGCAGATGCGGTGATTCGGCCGGCCGGTGACGGTAAGGTCTGGGGTCAGGAAGCGAATCACCGTGGGGTGGTACGGTGGCCGCGCGCCGGACAGCAGAAGGATGGCGCGCGCGGCGGCGGCGTCGGAGCGTACGCGCTCGCCATGCCTGCCATGTGACGCGCTGCCATGCCGGTTTGGACGAGACGGACAGGACAGGGGGGTTCTCGATCCGAAGGACGCTCCCCTTCCCGGCGAGATGGTACTCTACTACGAGAGTGATGTGGACGGTATGCAGGTGGACAAGTACTCGAGATCCGCGATGCTTCGGCAGCGGGGCAGGTGTACTTGAAAATCGAAGGAGACGACGAACGCCGCGCCCGTGGGCAGGAACAGGTTAAACTGTACTACTAGTATCAACCTGGGAGAGAATCCTGCGCGTCGTTGCTCGGTCACAGTAGTTACTAGTTAGCTCACGCAGCCGCACTGGATTCTATGGTGGACCGTCCTTGTCTGGTAACTTTTTTTATTAAAAAATTTGTTGTATTGGGAAAAAAACTTTTAGAAACATTTTTTAATACATTGGATAAAGTTATCTAGCTAACAATTAGTCGTGGATCCAAATAGGATCTAGCACTAGAAGAAATCTTATAATAAAAAGGAAAATCTTTAAAAAATAATCGATTTTTTTAGAATTGCACAGTACAACGCAGGCGCTCACGACACGCACGCACACTCACCGTCGTGGATCCAAATAGGATCTAGCACTAGAAGAAATATTATAAAAAAAAAGGAAAATCTTTCAAAAATAATCGAAAATGAAAAGGCAGTTTACCAGTATGGGACTTGCGGGCTTTAGCGGGCTGTGTGGACCAACTTTCTGGAGGCCCATACATACAAGACTTCCTTCTTCTTCAGTTGTCCAGCCAGCTAGAGTTTTTTTATGATGGCCGGAAAGCCCATCCAATCCGTCGAGGTTATCCGAGGCCCATGCTCAGAATTTTTAGACTCCAAAGACGCGAGATAGAACTAGAAAATCATTGTTCAATGCTACACAGATAGAACTAGAACAGAAATCATTGTTCAATGCTACACAGATAGAACTAGAACAGTGCAAATCCATTCCCACTAATGCATGCTCATTCATCCATGCTCGAGTTACGAATGACCAGACCACGCATGGTGACTGTCAAGGCAAACATGATCCAATCCAGACGAACTACCCAAAACAATACCATCATCCATCGCGATTCCTCCAAGAGGTTAGGTGCGTGCATCTTTTCCGTTACCCGACGCGCACACATGACACGGCAGCATGCCCATTGCCCTCTACCATCCGAGCTCCACCGCCGTTCGCGCAGCAGGCACCTTGATCAGGAAGCAGCCAAGGCGAACACGGCGGCGAAGACGACGGCAGCCACGAGGCTCCGGCGGGTGGGGACAGTCGCACTCGCTCCGCTGTCATCAGCGTCGTCGGACGATGGGCCAGGTGCGGGGGCCTTGGAGACGGCCGCCTTATGGCTTTCCTCGCTCTCCTGGCCGGCCGACGCGGCCCCGTCGGGCGCAAGCGCCTCCTCGTTCAGCACGTCGTAGTCTTCGGGGGACGGGGCGGCGGCCATCTCCTCGGAGGACGGGCTCGTGGCCTCCTCGGAGGCTTCCTCCGGGGCGCCGGCTGGGCTCTCCTCCGGCGCATCGCCGCCGCTGATCATCCCGAAGGGAGCAAAGGCCGGCGCGGTGGCGGGCGCGCCGTCCTCCAGCGGGGGAGCGGCGATAGGGGCGGCGCTATCGCTCTCGGACTCCGGGGCTTCCTCCGGCGACTCGCCGGTCGCGAGCGGCGAAAGCGCCGGCGCCATCGTGGGCGCTCCTCCTCCTTCGTAATCATCGTCGTCGTCGTTGAGGTCTCCGTCGCCGCCGTCGACGCCATCGTCATCGTCACCGTCACCGTCACCGTCTTCGTCGTCGTCATCGTCCAGGGAGGCGGCGTCAGGGCCGGGCGCTATGTCCGGGTCGTCGTCTTCCTCCGGGTCCCCGGAAGCGGCGGCTTCAGGGGCGTTCGCGTCGTAGGGCCCCGGGGCCTCGTCTGGGGACCGCCGCCACCTGGTCTCCGTCTCCATGTCGTCATCAGGTGCCTCCGTCGGCGACGTCGGCTCGGACGACGAGGGCGCCTCCGGCGATGAGGCTGGCGCGTGCTCGTGGACGCCGCCGACAGCCGCCGCCGTCGCGATGACGGCGAGGAGAATGGCGGCGAGCGCGGGGGCGGGTGCCATGGCGCGCGCGACGTTCTCTCTTTGGGCTTAGCTGTTCTGTTCGATCGACCGGCCGGGCGGGGGAAGCTGCTGCGGGCTTACGTGTGACCGTGGCTAGTTCGACGCCGGCCGTAATGCGAAGATGCGGAGGTGGTGACTGACTGACCGCGGGGCGAGAGAGACGGAGGTGACGCCCCTATCTTTGGCATGGCGGCAGGTGCCACCACCTGGCACCTTGGCTGGCGGTGGTGCCGCGCGGAGCTCCGTTCGCGTCGGCGCGTACGGGCTTGTGGGACGTTGGTCGGATCAGATGGCGGGCGGGCGTTCAAACATATAACCACATTGAAAAAAACGGGGGGATAATAAGGCCATTCTCAGTGCCCAACTTGGTTAAATGTCATGTGTAGCATGTGCATGTTTTGTCACAGTCATAGTAGCATGCACTATTTCTACTACATTCAAAATCACACAAAAGACGTTTTATGGTTACTCTGTATTTACTACTTTTTGTTAAACTAGGATATTAAAAAAATAATACGAGTAGTTTGTTAGGGAATCAAACTCTGTATCCACCTGTGTTTGCGTAAAAGCATTGACAAAATTCAGTACTTGGGGCCAGAATCAGAATCGGTTTTGTCGTTCAAGATCCCTGTTTCTAGAGTAACAAAAGGCCAGATTGCAAATTCTATGTGCAGTATGGGCGATAGGAAACAAGAACTTTTCAGTCATCAAGACGAGCCGAACCATCTTGAAATAGTTCACTGCTAAAAAGGTACAAGATGCCATCTACTAGGAGGTTCAGTCACGTACACCATGGTTCATAGCGTTACAGGTTACAGCAAGCTCAGAGGCTGCGTTTCGATCAGACCTGGAATGAGAGAACACAGACACCAATCCTCTGCAATGCAATGCAAGGCCCCGAGCAAGCACTGTCAGCTGGGAGGTGCGCCACCGGCAAACACACAGCAATCAGCTAGGGCATCAAGTTGCTCCTTTGGTTACTCAGCGCTTTAGTCTGGTCAGAGTACAAAGGCCTGAAGTCTTAATCTTGCCTCGGTTACTGCTTCCAGGAATTCATCGGTAGGGTTCTCTTTCGCAGCAGCTAGAGCCGAGACATAGGCCGACATCTCCTGCTCCATCTTTTCAACATCAATGTCACCATCCACATCCTGCCGCATATCAATACACGCAGCATGTAAGAATTCGGGGGGAAAAATTGTGCATGCTTTAACCAGCCTAGAGTACGCTAGTACAATAAAGAAAAATGGGATTATGCTAAATACTGAAAAAGAACGTCAGCAAGAAAAAATAACTTACATCAAGTTGAACTGGCTCGCATTCCAAAGACAAATCGTCAGTTCTATCCCTAGGTGTAGGGGCTCGGTCATTCTCTGATAATTTCCTGAATAACTTCATCAGAGCAGAAACTTCGGCATCCATAGAAGCTACATCGACTTGGAGTTCTTCCACCTTCTCATTTGACACCTTTGCCTGCCACTCTAACTTCTCTATAGCTGCCTGCTTCTCTGCTAGCATGATCTACAATACATAAAAGTTGCACCAAGTTGTTACTACAGTTTTGCTATTAAAGATGTGATTTCAGTGAGCACTTTTAGCTGTATCGTATAAATAAGGGTCGGGGAAGGTGATTTCACATGATGCAAGAGATACATAGAGTTGACAGAAACAAGCACAGGTACAAAAATCAGAAAAAAAACATCAAATATATTATATATCACAGTGGAGAGAGCTGTACAATCATGAATAACATGATCACTTATTTCAAATCCGTCACTTAGCAGTAAAATTTCAGGAGAAGCTGCAGGAAGTTTAAGCAGAGAAATGATCTAATGACTACTGGGACAGGCCTTGTCTAAGAGTATAATTATGAAGTGGGGCCTCTTTCAAGTGATGTGAATAACAGGATCACTTGTTTCAAATCCGTCACTTAGCAATAAAACTTCAGGAGGCGCTGCAGGATGCTTAAGCAGAGAAATGATCTCATGACTACCAGAATGGGTCTTTTCTAAGGGTGTAATATGAAGTGGGGCCTCTTTCTTCTTTGAATACGGAATGGCTGAACCCATGAGGCAACACTGAAGCATTATAGTTAAAGCCTCAAACTATAGCACCAGAAGTTTCTTTCTTCAGTGCGGTTCAACATGAATCATGACTTAATAATACAAGGCTGGACAAACTACTTTGGGTTCAGCATGTATATCTAGTGGGACTATTTTCAGCATGACTATTTAAATTAGCCCTCAATTCCACCACATAGTCTTCTACTATCAGCAGTGAACAATGCCAAAAGGAAAAACACAATTTTCAATTTTCCCCCGTCAAGGTAATTACAATACCCAAAAGTAAAAATGTTGAAACTGTAAGCAAGGTACTACCTCCGTTCCAAATCATAGGTCGTTTTGGCTTTTCTAGGTTCATAGATTTTGCTATGAATCTAGACATAGCGTTTATCTAGATGCATAACAAAGATGATGAACCTAGAAAAGCCAAAACGACCTATAATTTGGAGCGGAGGAAGTACTGAAAAATCTTCTCGAAATTATAAAGACAATAATGCAGTAGCTAGGGTAGTGCTTTCTTGAATGGAAGAGCTCCAAAGGCAACATTATACTGAGCGAATGTAGTGCATTACAAAAAATATAGAACAAAAATTCCAATTCACCTTTGTACCATGCAGCTCCGAACCAGCATGTTGGATCAGCAATTCCTTCTCCGAGAGCTGGCTCCTCAACCCATCAACAGCTTCATTCGCAGAACTGGTTCGGCTGATCAAGTTCTCCGCGGATCTCAGAGCTTCTTCCTTCTCAAGCAACTGCCTTTGCAGGCCACTAACTTGCTCCTGCAGAACAGCAATCTCTTCTCTCCGCTTCTGTGCTTGATCCACTTGCGGCCGTTTCTTGGCGGGCGTGGCTCTGGTTGGCCTTACAGCCTTGGGGGGGTCAGGCACCTGCACATGGAGATGTTGGTAGAGAGATCAGCAACAACCAGTAGTACCACGGGGGCATGCCTGCATTTCTGGTAGCCGCAATGGGCAGTTGGGCACTATTGAAGGATAATTCCCCACTCCGGTTCATCAATGCACTGCCCAGTGCCCACTCAAAACAGCTTCCGGAGCACTAGCTGGTACCCAAAATAAAAAAGATTCAAACTTTGAACACAAGAACCCCACTAGCTACCAACAAAACAAACACCTGATCCCAAAAGCTAGAAAGGAGAGAGGAAAGTCGCGGATACTTGGAAAGGGACTAGCAAAACCGCACCTTCTTGGTCTGATTTGGAGTTGCGGTATATGATATCGAAGACAACCGTCTGCATCAGAAAGGCGGAACGAACAACTGAAGCGAGTTCAAAAAGATTCAAAACGAAACGGCGCTGGAAATGCAGATCGAGGGAAGGGAGACCTGGAGGAGGGCGCTGATGCCGCGAGGCCGCCTCGGGTCCTCGTCCTTGCGGTGGGGCCGGCCGGCTTCTCGGCCATCTTCTCCGGCGGGGGGCAGCGGCGGCGGCGAGGGAAGCACGGTCTCTCAGGTGGTCGGGGTACGGGAGTGGTGGACCGATTCTATCCCGCACCGTCGTGGACCCGTGAAATGGCCGGACGCTCCTGCTTACAACACTACCACTACCTGGGTAGTGGGCCCATGAAATGGTTAAAATAGTACGCCTATGAGCAGTTTTTTTTCCCTTCAAAATAAATAGTTGTTTGGATAAGAAATCCATAGGCGAATGTTTTTTAGTGGGCTCGGTACCCAACATCCCTTTGCAGATCTGCCGGGTCCAGAATTGATTGTTCACTAGTGTTTGAGATTTTTTTTTCGAAAGACTAGTGTTTGAGATTTGTACATAGCTGAAATTTGAGTATATACTGTTTCAATTCAGTGATTGGAGTGCTTTGGAGTTAGTGGTTTGAATCAAAATTATACTTGAACTAAACATGAATTTATCTTAATTAGCCCGACAGGCCTTGATAGCCATTTTTAGTGCACCAAGCCCGCCCTAGCTTGTTCCATAATTGAATATTTGAAGTGTATGAAGGTGTACTAACACTTTTGTCAACCTACTTACAAAGTTCTTAAAGTAATTAAGTGAGGAACCAAGTCCATAAAACCTCGCCTTATTATCAAGCCTAAAACGAATATAGAGTGCACCGTTTAAAATATCCAAGGTCCTAAATCCTTGTTTTGAGAGTTCAAAGTAGTCTCCTTGCATGAAAAAAAATCATTTAAATTGAATTCTCCTCCAAAGCATACCATATTTTTCTGACCACCAATTTAGCTCGATACAGTTGAGGTCTAATTTGAAGTCATATCTAGCCTAGCCCGACATGGCCAAGGATATTGTTTTTATCCTTTACTATGCTCATCACATGTAACTTAAAGAATAAGGATTCAAGCAAGAGGGTTTGTTTGCGATGAGCATGTATATACATATTGTGTTAAATTCAGAAATTTGAGTTCTGAACTATGAGTGGTCTAATCTCTACCCACATTTTGTTGAAATGAACCACTCCTCTAAAACTAGCTCTAATGATGTGGCTCCGAAAAGATAGTAATTTTCTGATTTCCTCACGCTAACACGAGTCATCTCCCAAAATGCATATTGTACGTGCTCAACGAGGAAAAAGAAGATGAGTGCAATAGCAATGAAACATTAGCAGATATAGTGACAAACAAATCGATAGTTGATGCAATCTCCACTCCAAAGCACAATTTGATTCCGGCGTTTCATATGCTCTTATTGCATTTAATTACATGACACATTACGACTTGAAAATAGTAGCCAAGAGAGGATCCAAATAGGTAATGGAGGCGGTACCCGGCCGGCCCACGGTTGAGCTATCAGGCTATCAACAACTATTACAATTTAATAATTTATAGGTGCAAGCCTCAAGCACACTCCCGTCGACAACTCGACATCATGAACCAGGTGCACTTTTTTCCTTTCTTTCTTTCTTGTCCTGTTTCCTAAGAGCAACTCCAGCCCAGCCCTCAAATGGGCCTCTATGCATATTTTAGTCTCTCAAGTGCAAAAAACTAGCTCCAGCCGGGCCCCTAGATGAGCCTCTATTTTGTGGAGGCCTCCAAATGTTGGTCCAAAGCCCCTAGATTTGGAGGCCCTCCATTTCCACCCACACGTGGGCCCCACCACCCTTTTCTTCTGTCTCTGCTTCTTTCTCCTCCCCCACCCGCGCCGCCGCTCCTCCTCTTCCCCGCGCCGCGCCGTCGCTCCTCCTCCTCCCCGCGCCGTGCCGTGCCGCGCCGCCGCTCCTCCTCTTCCCCGCGCCGCGCCGTCGCTCCTCCTCCTCCCCGCGCCGTGCCGTGCCGCGCCGCCGCTCCTCCTCATCCTCGCGCCGTGCCGCCGCTCCTCCTCCTCCCCGCGCATCAACATCCTCGGCCGGTGCCGCCCCTCGCGGGGGTGACGGGGGCGCGTGCGGGAGGGAGACGGGGGCACGTGCGGCGAGCGCGCGGGCACGGCTGGCGGCGGCGGGGGGGGGGGGGGGGGAGGCGGCCGGCGAGGTGGCGTTGGCGTCGCCGACGAGCTCTTCTCCGGTGGCGTCGTGCTCCACACCTGAACCTGAAGGCGCCGGGACGACGCCGCCAAGGATGCCGGGGACGCGGCCATGGACGCCGCCGCGCTGCTGCTCGGCCGGCGTCGGCGGACAGGCGGCCGGAGGCATCTTGGAGGAGCTCGGCCGGCCGCTCGTCGAGGTCCCTCACCCACTCCCCGATCTCCACGAGCAACAACTCGCCGCAGGGCACCGGCGGCCACGGCGGCCAGCGCGGGGGAGGCGGGCGCGGCCTGCGGGGCGGCTCGGGCGTGGCCGGCGGCGAGGGGCACGGGGCCGGCGCGGGCGCGGCCGGCGCCAGCGGGCGCGGCGGCGTTGGGGGCAGCAGGGCCTGCGGGAGGGAGAGGGAGAGGATGCCGTGGGACCCACTCGTAAGTGGATTTGGGGGCCATAATTTGGTCAGTGGGTTGGAGTGAGGACAGATTTTGGAGCCCCTAAATTTTAGATGCCCATCTAAAAAGCAAAATGGGGGCTCAAATATGGAGGGTGGGCTGGAGTTGCTCTAAACCCACTATCACAGAGGCACACAGCCGGCCGCCATCCGCCGCAGCACTCCCTACTCTCTGCCAACTCGTCGGACCCGGTGAAGAGCCGGAGAGGAGGACGCGCGGGCGCCGGGCCGCGCGGACTGTCGCTGACGTGAAACCGCCACGCGAGGCGGGGCCCGAGCCCGCGCCGCCCGAAGCGACTAGGCGAATCGCGCCCCGACACACGCGCGCCCCGGCGGTGCAGGGCGGCGACACTGGCGACCCTGACCCCCTCGACCCGGCCCGAGACGCCCCCCCGTCGCCGTCGGAATCGGGAGGCGTCGCCGTCGGGAATCAACGCGCTGTCGGCGCCCGGCGCGGCCCGGAACATTTCGAGACGCCCCCGCGACGCCGACGTCCAACCGAACGGGACCCCCCCGACTTGGTGGGCTCCACCGCTTCCATACGCGCCCATACACCACCACCACCCCCAGCCCGTACGTACTTACGTGCGTGCCAAACAAAACTGCCAATCACTCGGCGTAGTACAGCACGATCGCGCGCGTAGCAGTCGGTCGCGCGGCGGCACCATTTGCGCGCGGCTGGCGATCTGCGCGTGTACTAGTCGCAGTACACGATCGGCTTCCTGCCGTCGTTGCTCGGGGATCGATCAGCAATAGTTTACTGCGTATTATAAGTGGAGAGGATAACTGGCGGCCGAACTTGCTAGGACATGGATCGTCTATCGTTGCTTAGCGATAATACTAGTTTAACGCTTGCGAGGGCCGGCATGACGCGCTTGGTAGGCTTTAGAATATGCCTCCCAACACTTGCGACGACGACGACAGGAGTAGCTCGATCGCTCGCTAGAAGTCGCGTTCTCCTTGCAAGTGTTGTTGTGATTACCGTGGCCTCATCAGAAAGCGCCATGGATTTGCTCGAAACAAGCACACAGGTTTGTGAAGGAACCGGCTATCCCATCCCATGCATGTCAGCCTTTAGATTGGAGTAAAAAAGTGGCGATTAAAATCAGCAAAACACTAGTAATATAAGAGAAGGAACTAGAGAGGTAGTAGAGATCACTGCAGTGGACTCTGCTGCTCAGGTAACTGCAGCAGCCAGAGCTTCAGCTTGTTTTGTTGGCCTTGACGCTTTGTTGCTCGGTCCGTCGTGTCGTGCAGCGCGTCGTCGTGGTGGTTGATCAGTTAACTTAGCCATGGCGTACCCACGACCCACGAGCTCACGGCATGTTGAGGAACATCGCCGGGTCGGTGTCGGCGAACACGCCGGTGCCCCAGTAGGACCCAAGGTCGCAGCCCGACGGCCACTCGAAGTGGTTCGGGTCCGGCAGCAGCTCCTTCCCGTTGCAGGCGCCGCTGCCAACCTCCGGGAGCCCGAGCCCCGGCGCCGTACAAGTGTCCGTGAAACCGCCGACGGCCGCCGGCTTCTCCGTGACCCCAACTGTTGCTACCGTCGTCTCCGGCGCGGTCAGCTTCTCCACGGCGGCGGCAACGACCGTCGCTGCAGGCTTCTCGGCGGCGGCCACCATCGCTGCGGCTACCGTCGACGGCGAGAGCGCCGGTGCCGCGTTCACCACGCCGGCGTCCGTGCCGGCGGGGGCGGCGGGGTCCGGGGCCGGCGCGACGCGGCGGCGCTTGGAGCTCTTGGACCGCTTCGTGCTCTTGGCGGGCGAGGAGGAAGGGACCGACGACGACGAGCCCTTGCGGCTGCGTGTGCCGCCGCCGACGGGGACGTTGCGGAGGGACCCGCCCTTGGTCCAGTAGCGGCGGCACGACTTGCAGAAGTGGCGCGGCTGCGACGTGTTGTAGTTGTTGTAGTAGCAGAACTTGGTGTCCCGCGACTCGCACCGCGGGCACGGGTCGCCGGCCGCGGGCGCCGAAGGCTGCTCCTCCTCCGCCGCCGCCGGCAGCGCCGGATAGCCCTTGGGCCGGCGGAGGTCGACGCCCGCGAACGGCGGCGCGGGCCGGCGCCCGGGCTCCTGCATGCGTGCCTGCGTGGACGCCGGAGCGCGTAACGAGCGGCGTGTGGAGCAGGCAGGCAGACGACGGTGTGTAGTGTGTTTCAGCAGCTGCCACCGTTGGTGGTCGCTCTCGCCTCTCGAGTTTATGGGCACCGGAGCCGGGTCGGTGGAGCAGGTCCCGGTCCGTCCGGTGAAACATCTCGACGGGTCCCGCTTTTTTACCGCCGGGGCCGACGCGTCAGCGGCCCTGTCGTGCCCACGCCAGGTCAAGCGGTGCGGTACGTGTGGAGATCAGATGAGGTGGGGGGTGCGAGAACTGTGGAGTTGGTCAGGGTGCCCGCGCGCACGCGTCACCGTCGTCCGTTCCTTGACCGCGGCACAGTGGCGACCGGCGCGGGGACGGGGACAGGCCAGCAGGCGCCGCCGAGAATTTGTACTGTGCCGGGCGGTGCCGTACGCGTCCGTGGCGCCCGCACGGGCACGCGCGGGGGGCCAGGCGGGCCAGCCACCCGCGGCGACCGCGACCCACACTGCCTGCCCGCTGGTCTAGTCCCTTTACCTACCGTGCCGTACCAAGCGCGCCCTCGCGATAACTGCCTCGTGGACCGCCGCGGCGCGGTGCCTCCGGCGGTCTGGCCGCCCTGCCCGGTCCCGCCCGGCGACGGAACTGCGGCGAGTCAGCTACAGGTGCGCGAGAGAAGTTTGGTTCTGACGGCCGCGCGCGGGACCAGGGGCTCATTGGCAAGGTGTGTGTGGGGGGGGGTACATGGGTGCTCACTACTTATCTACACAGCTTGGAACATGTGGAAGGAGCGTAATCGAAGGATTTTTGAAGGTACAACAGCAACACCGGTTAGGGTCCTCAACTTGATCAAGGAAGAAATCAAAATTCGGTCAGTGGCCATGAGGGAAGACGAGACCACAGTAGTTTAATTATGTTAGCTATGTTAGAGGATGTTGAGTTTTCTAAGTTATTATGTAATACAAACTATGTAACGATCCGCATGCTTCCCCTACTTATATGACATGGCAGTGCTCCTGCTTCTTTTAAAAAAAACATGGGTGCTCGTTGGCTCGTCGTCTCGGGCACGGGGCGCTGTGCGGCGTGTCGGCGGCCACCGGACGGGATGGTGCTGCCATCTGTGCATCGTTCAGGAGCGACGTGAGGGACTGGACCGACGCGCCGGTTGATTCGGTACGGGCTACAGAGGAGAACTGCGAACAGTGAGTCAGTCAGTGAGGCAGCGCCGGGTGCCGGAGGAAGGGTGGCCACCGCGCCGACGCCGGTGGGGCCCGAAGTTAGGCGCGGGAGTGGTGGAGCGCATGTGACGCGATCGCGAGGACGAAAGAATGGTGGTGGTTTGATCGCTGTAGTGTAGGCCGGTGCTGGCGCGATGGCCACTCTCCTGCGTGTTACTCTCTACAGCTTCGATGGGCTGGCCAGCTTCGGCACAAGAGTAACACGAGACCGTTTCGAAACTTAAGGGCACGAGCGTGACGATAAAGTTTCTTCTTTTCTTTTTTTTTTTGAAAAAACAAGTGTGGAGATAAGGTTGCAAGTAAACGCCCACATAATGACATTGAGAGAGGATGGAGCAATGCGTGAGACGCCTCAGTCACTTAGAGCCTGGTTGGTTGGCTGCCAAAGGTTTGGCAAGGCAAAAGTTGTCAATTTTTTGGCTACTATTTGGTTTGCTACCAAAATGATGTTTACATTGGCAACTTTTGTGCCCAAGTTTTGGCATGTCACAACTTTGGCATGCTAAAATTTTGGTAGTAAACCAACCAGGCCCTTAGGGCTTGTTTGGTTTGTGCCCAAAGCTGCCTCACCAAAATTTTGTCACGACCAAATTGATGGCTACGCCAAATCGTTGGTAAAAATATGTTTGGATTGCAACTTTGCCAATTATTGTCAACTTCTTAGTTTGACATATGGGGTCCACATGTCATTGTTCTTTATTTGCATTGAAATATAGTCAAGTGAGATCTTATTTTGTAGGTTTAATTGTAAGGAACATATATGTGAAATCAGATTATAAATCAGATTCACCATTTGAGAGATAATAGCTTTTGAGTATGATAAATCAAAGGATTTCGTACTTCGTGCAACCACTAATGAGCTTACACGTCAGCATGCATTGGCATGCAGCGTGACCAAATCCTGGGCGAGCTCGCTCCAGTTCTCGCCCGCGTAATGAACTAGAGACGCCAAATTTTCGTTGGCACGCTAATGCAGGGCTCCAAACCAAGCTGCTACCAAATTCTATTGGCATGCCAATTTTTTGGTAAGGTTGATGTTGGTAACAAACCAAACATGCCCTTACCGCCGCTCACAGAGCATAACAATGTGACTATGTAAGTGATAGATTTTTGTGACCTGAAATCTCCATGCGCTATATTTCGGTCTTTTTCTCTGTGATGCACCTAGATCTAAATGTGTCAACGGACAATGAGGTGCGGAATCCCAAATCTGGGCGCGCGCGCAAAGGGAGCGTCGTGCGCTTGAGCTAGCCGACAAAAAACGGCGGCTCCCCACCCTCTGTGCATGGCTGCCTGCATGCGGGTCTCCACCCCGCAGCGCATGGCTGCATGCACGGCCCGTGCGCCCCCATTCCATATGCGTGCACGGCTCCCACCCGCATGCACTGGTGGCTCACTCTAAACAGTCTAAAGAGAGGAAGAAAAGTTATGCAATACATTTTGGAGCTAAACTTTGCCTAAAAAATATAAAAAATATGTCTAAAAAAATATTTTACAACAAAAATTTGAGCGAGCAAACTTTTGCATCCTTTCTTGTGACAAAATTCTCTAGGGTCAAAATTTTTGCAACAAACTTTTGTTTGCTTGCGACAAAATTCTCCAGTGTCAAAATTTTTGCAACAAAATTTTGTCAACAAACTTTTGCTTGTTTGCTTGCGACAAAATTTTCCAACGCCAGAATTTTCTTTTTTGAGAAATTTTGTCAGCAAACTTTTGCTTGTTTGCTTGAGACAAAATTTTCCAGCGCCAGAATTTTCTTTTTTGAGAAATTTTGTCAGCAAACTTTTGCTTGTTTGCTTGCGACAAAATTTTCCAACGCCAGAATTTTCTTTTTTGAGAAATTTTGTCAAAAAGATTTTTGACAAACTTTTGTTTGTTTGCGACAAAATTTTTCTGCGCCAAAAATTTCTTTATAAAAAACTTTGTTAAAAATTTTTTACAGCAAAATTTTGTCAACAAACTTTTAAAGAGAAGATGAGAGAATAAGTGAAGGGGAGAAGATGAGGGAGGGCTGGGTCCCACCACGTGGGGTACCAGCACATGGTAAATCTGATTTTTCTGTGTGCACTGAGCAACGGTGGTGAATGCGTGTGGGTCCCCACACATGGGCACCGAGCGCACGGAAGCCTTCCCGCGGGCGCGTGCAAAACAGCAATCTTCCAATGGGGTGTATCAAAGGTAGAAAGGACAAGAGAGGAACATGAAAGTGGAATGAGCTGTTTGGTTGTCAAAGGACATCCTATTTCAACATTGGATAACATCGACACTGTTAAATAAATTGGCAAAACTAGCGACATTGGATAATATGGTGTTTCTTACAAAATAAATTTGGATAATATGGACATCATTAGAATAAAAGGTTCATAGAGCACTCTAATTTTATAGTTGTGGGATGCTCTATTTTGCAAATGCAAAGTAAACAAAAGAAAACCACATTTTTTAGGATAACATGTTTTCCACTTTTTATTTTGAGGAGGATGGTTTTTGAATTTTGACTTCTGACTCTGCAACATTTTAAAGAGGCCTGAATACCTGAAACCTCACCAAAACCCCACCAGGCCCAGCCGCCCAGCCCACTCCTTCCGCAGCAAACATCAGTAGCAAGCAAAAGGGAAACCATCAAACCGGCGCGATGCTCCGCCGGCGCCCGCCCACCGGCGCGTTCCTCCGCCTCTTCGCCACCTCCTGCCGCCGCAGCTCCCTCAACCCATCGCGGCCGCACCTCCCGGACCCTGCCGCTCTCTCGCCGCCGCCGGTGGCGAAGAAGGTCCCCTTCACCGTTTCTGCACACGGGAGGTCGTGGAGTGACCCATACCAATGGATGCGCGATACATCCGACCCGGACCTTGCGGCCCTCCTCGCCGCGGAGAATGCATATGCCGACGCCTTCGTCGGCTCCGCTGGCGGCGGCGGCCTCCGCGCGCGCCTCGCCGCCGAGATGCGCGCCCGGCTGCCCCCTTCCGCCGTCACACCGCCTCAGTCCTGGGGTCCTTGGTTCGTATCTCGCTGTCTCGTTGCTCTGTAGTGTATGGATTGGAATGTATGGACGCGGTTTAGAAACTGTGTCGATTTCATGACGTTGTCTAGTCCTGTGATTTCTAAGCTTGTGTATCTAGTCTAGTTATGGTTTGGCATGTATCTGTTGAGATGGGGATTTTGCACTTGGACTGTTTAATTCGTCCAGTAGCTACATATATGGCTGTTTTCTTATTTCCATTGCTAATGATGTAGCTTGTTGTACAGGGTCGGTTGTTTAGCTTAGAGTTTTATGATCGATGTTCAATGTGTCTGGATTGTTTAGTTAGTTTTGGCAGTTCGAGTACAGATGATATGTTTATCATTTTCTACAACCACAATTTTAAAGGTTTCAATGGTCTGTATTTTGCCCAATTTCCTGGATACACAACATTTTTTATCTATATGCATCTAGTTGAAATTGTAGCTTTTGATGTATCTCTTTGATTTTTGAAAATAAGTGCAAACAGATAATGTAGTGGAAGTGTGGAACAATTTTTTTCCCGAAACGAGGGACGAAGTGTGGAACAAATAATTGTATATGATGTTTAGTTTCGAGTTTCGGCTCTTAATTTTCAGTGCTGCGATGTTTATAATACAAGGTTTAATGGTACAATATGATGTATTGTACTTGAACATATAGTTCTATTTTCGCAAAATCATTCCAGAGATAGACATTAGAACATATAACTCGTTTTTTTTGGATCCAGGTTGTATTATCAGTATGTTCCAGAGGGAAAGGAATACCCTGTTTTGTCAAGGAAGTTGAAGCCCTCTCGTGGTCTAGGACGAGCTCTTCTTGATTACCTTTCTGGTTCAGAGAAGGAGCAAGTGCTGCTTGACTGGAACGAGGTCGCAGAGAAAAATGGTAGGTGCTAAATTTAAGCAGTATGGATTTCTCCACATGCTTCACAATCAAGATCATGATCTAATCTCCCGATCTAATTCTGTGTAGTTTCATGCTCATTGATTATTTTGCTCATACAGATACAGTTAATATTTGAACACTGCTTTTCTTTCTCCTTTTCTTAGATAGTGGAAAAAGTGCACCTGCTTATTTGCTCCTGTTTACTAATCTTTTTTCAAAATGAGGATGCTTGTTTCTCGGCTATGTAAATTTATTGCATTTTAATTTTGGATATTATGCAGGTTATGTGCACATTGGGAGTTGTCGAATCTCTCCAGATCATAGGTTCCTTGCATATACAGTTGATGCATCTGGGGGTGAACTCTTTTCCCTTGAAGTAAAAGACCTTCAGTCTGCGGATGTCATCTTTAGTTCACCAGATAAGGGAATAGTTAGTCTAGCATGGGCTCGCAACAGTGAAAATTTATTTTACACTGTCTGCGATGAGACTCTACGTCCTAACCAGTAATTTCCCTTCCACCATAGGTGCTATATGTTATATTGTTATGAATCTTGAACCTTTTTGATCATTTTTTTATATGCTTACATGTGACAGGGTTTTCTGTAAAAAGTTACAATCAGATGAAGCAGGGTTTCTAGTTTTCACAGAGGAAGATGTAAACTGTTGCGTGGATATTACAAGCACAAAAGATTTTAAGTATATGACTGTCAATTCTAACACAAGGACATCATCTGAGGAAGGTTTCTTTTTCAACCTTTTCTCTGATTCCAAATGCACTTTTCAACATTGGTCTTCTGCCCTTCTGCATAGATCTTTCTTATATTTTCCTTATATGCCTGCAGGTTTTTGTGATGGAATCTGATAATGTAAGAGAGGGCTTATGGCCGATACGGAAACGTGTTGATAAAGTTCAGTACTTTTTGGAGCACCACAACGGGTTCTTTTACATCCTTACCAATGCTCCTGTAAATGATACTGAAAAGATTACTGAAGGCTATTATCTGGCCAGGTGTAGGGCTGAAAAGTCATTGGTGGATAGATGGCAGGTATGTCTCTTTCCTGTGGTTTGCATGTGGATTAACTTCCACTTTGGAAGTTCAAATGTTCATAGAGCTGGATTGCGAACTAGATATGCAGGCAGTGGCTATTACTTTACTAATTTTAAAGATACTTTATTCGGTAGCATTGATATCGTTAAGGGCCCGCTTGTTTAGTCGGAATTTGGAGGAATTGGAATCTAGTAATAAATTAAACTACGTGTCTTGGAATTTCACATTCCACAACTTTCCTAAGCTCACAAATAAACCTATCCCAAATTCATAGGGTGTGAGATGGAAATGAATTCCATAGGGTGGGAGATAAAAAGATAGGCTTATTCATCGGGTGGGAGATAAAAAGATAGGATCACTCTATTATAATCATAGGGTAGGAGATAAAAAGATAGGCTTATTCATAGGGTGGGAGATAATATAATCGTATGGATTCCAATTCCTCCAATTCCCACCAACAAACGGGCCCTAAGGGAAATTGCAAGAGCCCACCTGCAAGCTAGGAGGTTTTCAAATATCCACTCACATCTCAATTTACAGGCTAGCACCTATAAGTTTTATATGTTTCAGGCACCCTCTGTACTCGTTGACAAACTGATGTAGTTGTTACATAACCTCACAGGTGTTTTTTTTGTTTATCCCCAATAAGCTTGCCAAAGAGTTTGCTAGGAGTTTGGCATGTTCACCATGGAGATTGACTCAGTTTTCAAGTTTGAGTGTAATCGCTGCCCTATGAGAGTATGAGTTTCTTCCACTTGGCCCATTCATGCATGTAGCATCTCCAGTACCTCCTCATAGCATGTGGAACTAGTTGGCTGATTCTGGAGGCCGAACTATAGCTACATCGACCAGTCAACAGGCCCAGGGGAATTTGAAAACACATAGCACTTGCGGGCGTGAGAGGGAATTCGGATGTAGGTGGGTATTTGAAAACACCCCTGACTTCCATATATATTTTTGCATTTTTTCCTATCTTTAATATCAAAAGCTGCTGATTACATCTACCTTTGAAAGACACAAGTTCAATTTTCTAGGCCTCCTGACTAGAAATGGTAGATAATGTAAAGAGAGGTAGAGGTCGACCTAAACTGACTTGGGACGAGTCGGTCAAGAGAGATCTTAGAGAGTGAAATATCTCCAAGGATTTAGCTATAGATAGAAGCGCTTGGAGACTAGCAATCAACGTGCCTGAACCGTGATCTTTGTTTCTTCTTTTATTTACCCTTAACCTTACCTTTGGTCTTGTGCCGTTTTATATTTTTCTTATCCTTGTTTCTTTTGGGTTTCATCTCTAGCCTACCCCAACTTGCTTGGGACAAAAGGCTATGTTGTTGTTGTTGTATGGGTAAATTATTGCTGTAAAATGTAAGGACTGTTTTCTTTTGTTTAGGCAATATTATTTGAAATCAGGGGTCATAATCTTTTCCTAAGTTGGTGGTTGTTGGCCTATTTCTAGATCGTGGTGTTCCCTGGGTCGGACTGCGCTATTCAGGATATCGACATTTTTCAGGATAATTTAGTTCTGTTTCTTCAAAAGAATGGAACTCCTCTTTTTTGCTCTGTCAATATGCCCATTGATGTCGATGTTCAGGTATATTTTATTTAGCTTATATCATTTGTAATGTGGTTGTTGTATCGAGATAGAATTCATAGATGTTCGATGTGCATTTCTGTCTTATAGACTATAAAGCATCTGTTGCAACCGTTGACTTATCTGGCACTGCAATTTTATTAACGACAGTTGTGGTCTTGTGGATTATAATGTATTTGTAGAGAGTTGGGCAAACACCACACACCCTAAACCAGGGGGGTGACCTTTATTATATAGGCCGTATAGGCTTGGAGTACAAGTTAGGACTATACAAGACCAAATACAACTCTATATACTTAAGACCCGCCCGCAGTCGCAGGGGGAGGATCACGAACACCAAGACTGGACCTAAAGTCAGTAAAAGACTGTACAGACAGACCCTTGGTCATAATGTCAGCAAACTGCTGTGAAGAAGGAACATGAAGGACACGAACTTCCCCTAATGCAACCTTCTCACGGACGAAGTGGATGTCAATCTCGATGTGTTTCGTGCGTCGATGGTGAACCGGATTAGCAGCCATATAAACAGCACTAACATTGTCACAAAAGACAACGGTAGCCTTCTGAAGAGGAAGATGAAGTTCCTGAAGGAGTTGTCGCAGCCAACAACATTCAGCAACAACATGAGCCACAGCACGGTACTCCGCCTCAGCACTCGAGCGAGAGACGGTGGTCTGTCTCTTGGACGCCCAAGAAATAAGATTGTCACCAAGATAGACACAATAGCCAGACGTAGAGCGACGAGAGTCCGGACAACCTGCCCAGTCTGCATCTGAATATGCGGTGAGGGACTGAACCGAGCCAGCACTCAGATGAAGTCCAGAGGAAAGTGTACCCTTCACATAACGAAGAACCCTCTTGAGCAGCGCCAGATGTGGCTCGCGAGGATCATGCATGAAGAGGCAAACTTGTTGAACCGCATATGCCAAGTCTGGACGAGTGAGCGTGAGATACTGAAGAGCACCAGCAATGCGTCGATACTCGAAAGGATCTGCAACAGGAGCCCCGTCTAGTGCAGAAAGCTTGGACCGAGTGTCCACTGGAGTTGCCGTAGAATGACATTCTGACATACCAGCTCGCTGTAGCAACTCGGCTGCATACTGTCTCTGAGAAAGAAAGAATCCATCAGAAGAGCGCGTGACAGAGATATTGAGGAAATGATGGAGATCCCCAAGGTCTGTCATAGCGAACTCAGAGTGAAGCTGATCAATGATGCGCTGAAGAAGAACTGGCGACGAGGCAGTAAGGATGATGTCGTCGACATACAGGAGCAGATATGCAGTGTGGCCGCCCTCATGATACACGAAGAGGGAGACATCCGACGCTGTAGAAGAAAACCCAAGCTGACGCATGTAAGTGGCAAAACGCTGAAACCACGCCCGAGGCGCCTGCTTCAAGCCGTAGAGAGAGCGCTGAAGTAGGCAGACATGATCAGGAGCAGCAGGATCAACAAAACCAGGCGGCTGCTGACAGTAAACAGTCTCCTCAAGATGTCCATGAAGAAAAGCATTCTTCACGTCCAGCTGTCGAACAGGCCAAGAGCGAGAGGCAGCTATACTCAACACAGCCCGAACTGATGGTGGCTTAACCACTGGGCTAAAGGTCTCATCATAGTCGACTCCGTGCTGCTGAGAAAAACCACGAACCACCCACCGCGCCTTGTGCCGAGCAAGAGTCCCGTCAGAATGGTACTTATGCTTGAAGATCCACTTTCCAGATACAACATTTGCACCTGGCGGCCGTGGAACCAGCTTCCAGGTACCGTTATCAATGAGCGCCTGATACTCCTCAGCCATCGCTGCCCGCCAGTTTGGATCAGCCAAACCGCTACGGTAGTTCGCCGGAATAGGAGAAGCAGTCACATGATCAGCTGAAAGGTTCCGGTAATTCACAGGCGGAATGGTACCAGATTGAAGACGCGTAAGCCGACGCAGAGTAGGCGGTGGTGAGACACCACGCATGGGGCGTGGTGGAGGTGCTGGTGGCTGCAAACCAGCGGCTGAGGCGCCATATGTCTTGACCGGCAGCGGAGCATGTAGACGACGAGCAAAGTGCCAGCCTTTATAACGATCAGCAGGCGGGTCAGTCACATGCGAAGGTATAGCAGCCACAGGAGGCGGTGCATCCGCAGGAGACGTGGTCGACGACGATGGAGGCGCTGCAGGATCTGGTGCCACGGGTGCAGCCGAAGGCTCAGAGGGACACGCTCGTGCACCATGATCAGGAACAGCAGCAGGAGACCGCCCATGGCAGGGACGGTCAGGGAAGCCTGGAGGCACTCGTGGAGCCGGAAGAACATCCGCAGCCGCACGTGGCCGCGCGGGAGAGGATGGGGCGACCGTGGTCGCACCGGAGCTGCTGGCAGCAGCTGTCCTTGTGTCGTCGAGAGGTCCTGACGGGGGCACGAAACCACACCCGCCCGGAGTAGGAGCATCAGATAGGCCGGATGGGGGTACAGGACCACTCCCATCAGGCGCAGAACCACCATAGGCCGGCAGCGGCACCAAGCTGCGAGCATCAAGTGCAGGCGCCTGGTGCTGATCGTCGTTGCGTGGCGGGGGCACTAGACCACGCCCGCCAAGCGAAGAATCCGAAGAAACAGGGCCACCAGCTGCATGATCAGTTAAACAAGGTGCACTATCCAAGTCGCGACCAATGAGAAAATCAAAGGAGCTAGTGACAGGAGGTGAAAGACAAGCGAACGGAAAACTAAACTCATCAAAGACGACGTGACGAGAAATAATAATCCGGCGAGTGGAGAGGTCCAGGCAACGATACCCTTTGTGATTGGAGGGATATCCTAAAAAGACACACGCGGTGGAACGTGGTGCAAGCTTGTGTGAAGATGTAGCTTGCAAATTAGGATAGCATAAACAACCAAACACACGGAGATGCTCATAGGAGGGAGGGGATTTATGGAGCCGGGTATAAGGTACATCGTTGCCAATGGAGGAGGACGGGCGCCGGTTCAGCAGATAGGTGGCAGCTGCAAGAGCCTCAGCCCAATACTTGGGTGGCATGGACGCATGGATCAAGAGAGTACGCACAGAGTTGTTGAGGGTACGAAGAACACGTTCAGCTTTACCGTTCTGTGGCGAGGTATAGGGACAAGAAAGATGAAAAACAATTCCATGTGCAGCCAAGAGATCGCGCATAGCGTTGTTAACAAATTCAGTCCCATTATCAGCCTGAAAGCATTTAATGTTAAGGCCGAACTGTGTGCGAACGTAAGGAATAAAATCAGCAAAGTGTTTGCCGACCTCAGACTTGTGCTTTAGGGGAAACGTCCAGCAAAAGTGAGTAAAATCATCAAGAAACACCAAGTAATAGGAGGAGCCAGCAATGCTAGGAACCGGTGATGTCCAGACATCACAATGAACAATCTCAAAGGGAGAGACAGTGTGAGAACTAGAGGACTGAAACGGTAGACGGGCATGTTTGCCGAGCTGACAAGCATGACAAATATGGCGATCTACTTTATTACAAGAAATCAAATTGTTTTTCCTGAGACTAGCTAAAGCAGCCGGACCGGGATGACCAAGACGACGATGCCATAAGGAGGAAGAGGCTGCAACTAAGGCGCTGGCAGTAGACTGTGCGGCTGGAGCAAAGGTGTAGAGATCCCCGGAACTATTGCAGCGAAGAATCACGTGTCCCGTCTTGGGTTCCTTGACAGAGAAACCAAAAGCGTCAAATTCGATAGAACCACCATTATCGCGAGTAAACTGACGAACGGACAATAATTGCGAACAAGTGAAGGAGCAATAAGAATATTGTTCAAGAGGAATTTGGTGGAGTTGGTGTCAAGGGTAGATGAACCACGGGTCGTGACAGGGATACGAGCACCATTGCCTACTATGATCGAAGAATCAACAACTGGAAGGCGAGAGTGGAGTATACCTTCGGAGTTGTGCATATGTGTAGAAGCACCCGTATCAAGCACCCACGTGTCGCCTTGCAGCGACATCTGCTGCACGCGGAGATGAGGCCGGCGGTGTCGAAGGAAGGCGCACTGCTGCCCTGCTGAGCGCTCATGGCGGTGTGAGCCTGCGGTCCGGCCCCCAAGAGGCCTGGGCCGCCACGGGGACGCCAGACTTGGCCGCCGCTGCTGGATCCGCCTTGCCCGCTCCCCTGACCCTGCTGCTGGCCCCACGGATTGATACAAATCCATGGTCCAGTAGGGTTAGGGGCACGGGTGTGCTGCTGGTTGCCGCCGCCGCCGCCGTTCCCGCTGCCGCCCTTGCGGTTGTAGGTCTTCTTCCGCCTGGGTTGGCCGCCGCCGCCGCCGCCACCCGCCGCCGCCCTGCTGCTGCTGCTGCGCCACAAACTGCTGGGGCGTCGAGGAGCGGCAAGCAGCACAAGCTGAGGGAGCAGAGGAGGCAGAGAAGGCGGTGGAGTTGACCATCTTGGCCTGTTCGGCCAAGCGAAGCTCCGTGAGAGCAAGCATGTCAAGAGCAGCGGCGGAATCCTTGGTGGGATCACCAGCAATGATGTCGCAGGTGGTCTGGAAGCGGGGATTGGCGCCGCGAAGGAGGTTGAGCACCATGGTGGGATCGTCGACCGGCTTGCCGACGGCACGGAGGCGATCAGCCGCCTTCTTGAGCTCCTGGCCGTAGGCCTCGACGTACAGATCACCCTGAGTCAGGGTTGTGAAGGCTTGACTCAGAAAGACGGCGCGGGGAGCCTGATTTGCTGTGAAGCGAGAGGTGATGGCAGCCCAGTGCTTGCGCGCCGTGGGGGCGTCTGTCAGGATGAAGTCGTGGATGACGTCGGAGATGGTGGCGTAGATCCAGGAGCGGACGCAGCAGTCTTCCTGGAGCCATGCCGGGGTGAGGGGATCGGGGGGCGCCGTCCCATCGATGTGGGACAGCAGGCCGAAGGTGCCGCAGAGGGCCTCGAAGCAGGTCTTCCACTTGGCGAAGGTGTCGGCGCTGAAGTCGAGCTTCATGGGGACGTAGGAGTGCACAGAGATCGAGGCGTAGGGGAGCGCCATGGCGAGATCGAGCTGTGCAGGCAGGGCGTCGTCGAACAGATTAGAAAATCTGATGGAGGAGTCGGAGTCGCTGTCGACGGCGGAGGAGTCCACGTGGGTGATCGTGGACATCAACAGGGGGAATATGTGGTGGAGAGGAGGGGGGCGCGGCCAGGGGAGGCGGCGCCCTAGGCAGCGGAAGAGGGGGGGAGGCGCGCGGCCAGGGGGGGGGGGGGGGCGGCGTGCGGGTGGGGGGGGGGGGGGAAGGCCTAGGTTTTTGCTCTATACCATGTAGAGAGTTGGGCAAACACCACACACCCTAAAACAGGGGGGGTGACCTTTATTATATAGGCCGTATAGGCTTGGAGTACAAGTTAGGACTATACAAGACCAAATACAACTCTATATACTTAACAGTATTTGATATTTATTATAGGAACGGATCATTCCCTTTGTTGTTTCTATTTTTATCAATTTTGAGTCTTCTTAGAGCAATCAGATTGCTTAAACTTATGTGATCCTGCAGGAGCCAAAGGAACTTAATGATCTCAATCCATGGTATTTCCCAATACCATCAGACCTGTGCAGCATTATTCCTGGATCCAACAATGATTTTATGTCATCTACCTATCGTCTGGTTGTTTCATCGCCTGTGGTACAGCTTCTATCTATGTAAAAGTGATTTTCTTGTAGCATCCTCATTCCAGAATCCAGATATGAGATATCTTTAGCTGTTCTTTTCTTGAGTTCCAGTATCTGATGCTTCCGTTTAACACTATTAGAGCATAGAGTCCAGGAAATTGCACTGTAACACTGGCAGTGCTGTACGGCTTCACTTACCATAAAACCGTACAGCTAAACGATAGTTTTCTGTCATATTAAACCATCTGCTATGTGATTAACCAACCTATTGTGCAGTAGTGACTTGCATGTTAATTTTGTTCCTACAAATCTTTAAATTTGTGTGCCTCAGATTCCAGACTTAACAGTGGACTATGATTTGAGAAAAAGGACTTTCACCATTCTTCACCAAGAGGAAGTAACTAGCCTGTCTGCAAATCTAGGCACTGTGGGCTTGCAATCCAATGTTTCAAGCATCCAACAAAACCTACAGCTTGTTGAAAATTCACAAAGTTGGGGTGATCTTTCCAAGCTATTCTCATGTAAAAGGATCAAAGTTATGTCACATGATGGTGTTTTGATACCTTTAGTTATTCTGTATTCACGGGAAGCACATCGTCATGGAGACTCACCTGGGATCTTATACGGCTATGGGGCTTATGGAGAAGATTTGGACAAAAGCTGGTGTTCGGAGAGGTTAAGCCTCCTCTCACGAGGTTGGGTTCTTGCATTTGCAGATGTTAGGTATGTTCAGCATATAGAGCTGCAGGACTACTGTCCCGATTATCTTTCAGAATTTTGTATAAAGATTATTTGACAAGCAGACTAGCACTGCTACAGGCCAGGGGCTACTGCAAGCCACTATAAGAAAAATACCCATATCCATCAATCCACTGAATCTTAGCATAAATTTTAACCTTTAGTTTCTGTTAAAGACATTGTTTGCTAGCTTATGGGGATAAATAGTGCTCCATCTCAGGAAAAAACTGTGCGACTTACTGTCCTGGCATA
The DNA here is from genome assembly GCA_015476505.1 of Urochloa ruziziensis. Classification (NCBI taxonomy): domain Eukaryota; kingdom Viridiplantae; phylum Streptophyta; class Magnoliopsida; order Poales; family Poaceae; genus Urochloa; species Urochloa ruziziensis. The sequence goes on along the minus strand of CM027119.1, from coordinate 54,593,347 downwards.
TATAGTTACTTCTCCTACAATCCCTTGATGCAGGGGTATCAGCCAGATTTCTGAAACTAGTTTTGCAGTCATGAAATTCTTCTTTTTGTCCAATGTTGCTTGGACGTCTGAACAGCCACATGTAATTTGGCTTAGCCAGCAAGGTCTATGTAGCATGATACAAGCTGTTGATAGTCAGGAATTCTCTGCAATATGAACAGAAAACTATTTCCCCCTTCATTTTCTGCTGTCATAGTTCTTGTCTATATTGACAATCTGGCTTATGTGAGCCACTAAATTCTTGAGCCTAATCATGTAGGGGTGGAGGGGAATTATCATGGCATCTGGCAGGAACCAAAGCTAACAAGATAAATTCAATTCAAGATTTTGCTGCATGCGGTATGCACCTCATCAAGGAAGGCTTGGTTCACCAAAATCGTCTTTGTGCTATAGGCTGTAGTGCTGGCGGTCTGCTGGTGGGTGCAGTCATTAATATGTTTCCAGACTTATTTTCTGCCGCAGTTCTCAAGGTAAATTAATCAGCTCAGTTAGACAAACTCTTGGGCAAGTAAATGTCTGGGATTTCTCTCCCTATTTATGCTTCTGGAAATAATAATCTTGTTTGGGTTTTCTTTTATCATTAACCTGTGTTAATATTAAAACAGGTCCCCTTTCTTGATATCTGCAACACAATGTTGGATCCTACTTTACCTCTCACTGTCTTGGACTATGAAGAATTCGGTGACCCTAATATCTCAGCTGAATTTGAGGCGATCTGCAGTTATTCTCCTTATGATAACTTATCACCTGGTGCATGCTATCCTCCAGTCCTTGTGACTGCCTCGTTTAATGATACAAGGTTTTATTTTCCCCTGGTTAATACATTCATTTAAAGACTATGGATCATTTGCATATACTTGTTCCATGTTTAACTGTGAGTTCATGTTTTTTTTACTTATTTTCCCACTTTGTTTCAGTTTCCTTGTTGGTTCTTCATTTCCTTCTTGGTTTGGCAGGGTAGGAATTTGGGAAGCTGCTAAGTGGGTTGCAAAAGTCAGAGATATTACATGCACATCATGTTCCCATTCAGTTATCCTCAAAACTAATATGCAAAGTGGCCATTTCGGTGAGGGTGGGCGCTTCATGCACTGTGATGAGACAGCCTTTGAGTATGCATTTCTCATGAAGGCCTTGGGGTTGGATGACATAACTATGGGACCCATTCCTGAGGCTCTTCAATGAACAGATTTTGTGCGACTCAGAAAGCAAAAACTGAGATAATTACCTTTTGTGATCTGTATGACAGCAGTCAAGATTGCATCCTTATATATGTTGATTAAAGAGCTTGCATTGGAAGGTGTAGTGTTTGGATTTTAATAGACAGCTTGTGGATTTTTGCACTGCTGATTATCAAGCGCTTTCAAAAAACACCATGCCTGGATGCTGTTCATCAGCATTGCCAGGGCGAAGTGCTCATCAGTTAAGGTCAGCACCCAGGACTACAGACCGTACCTGGAAATTCTCGCTAGAGCAGTGGAAACATGCTAGCATACTGAGACCAGGAATCCTCCAGTTACAACATGATTTTGTCATGCGCTATTGCTGGCATGAAACCAGTTGTTTTTGCCCTGCAGAAACCAATAGCATGAATCATGATCGAGTAGGCTTGTGGCTCTGTCATGGCATGCAATTCTTACCGAGGTCCTGATGGTGTTAGAGATGGAGCTATTGGGAAAGGAAAAATGGTTGAGCATGGATGTTGATTTTGACTTCTACTTCATGCGCCAGGTTAGTGTATGTTGCTTTCTTCTCTTTGGCTCATCTGACAGATGATATGCTGTTTTTACACTATGCTTAATCTAAGATCAGGTTACATGTCACATTCTTGTGCACATTTTTTATGAGTGTAATCGTTCTCGTCCTCTTGCTATGCCAAATATGTCCGGTGCAACATCACAAATTAAACGACAACTTGTTAAAACGTACTGATCACATTTCTCTGAGCTTATCCTAGTCACCATTTCCTTCTCTTTCTTTCTTTTTTTGCGAGGATCCTAATCACCGTTTCTATTATACTATACATGTGTCCACATTGTTCAGTGCAGCAATACAAAGCAAATGATGACTATTTCAAACGTACAGAGCACATTTCTCTGTGATATCCTATTTTAAGATTGCACTTTCTATGTGTTTCAATTATTTAGGCTTGTAGTGCACGGTGCTCTCACCTATAGGTACCATTTGGTGCATATGGGTCCGCAATATAAACAACTGTCATACTTAGAATATTCCAGAGCTAACAAACCCCAAGGACAAGTCGTGGAGTTCAATTTGTCCTAGTTTTTGTAAATACCGATTACCAGGTTCTACTGTACGATGTGGTTATTTTTATTCCGATACCCTGTTTTTCACCTCTTATCACTCAAGTGTTTCCAAGTTCCAAACCATGTTCCAGATGTGGGTGATACCAGCCACCTGTACCGAGTGCTTGATGGTGAATCTAGGATAAAATACCCGCATCTGATTGCTGGCTGGTGTTCCAAATCAATCTTAGCTACGTTGGAGGATTTTAAAAAAACAACCTTCGTTAGAGGATCCGATGAATGGCCTCTGAATCTGATTGCATCCGGAATCCAATGCTGGTCTACAGCATATATTTCGTTTGGCTTCATGATTTTATCATGCACTCATGATCACACCTGATTTCGTGATTTGTCCCTTTAGGGAAGCGCTCAGTTAGTTATCATAGGCATCCTTACCAACCGGCATGAGCTCATGCGACCACAACTTTACATAGTCCACAGATAGGACGTTCCATACGGCCATTATGGTTAGGGCCCGGGTGGCCACAAAGGCCTCGGTGGTTGTTGATTTGACGATGATTTGCTGAGCGGGCGCATGCCATGCCATGTATTTTGAGTGAGCTTGTGTGATGTTGTTTGGTCGTTGGGAACTTGGGATTAGCTACTTTGCTTCTCGTTCGCGCCTGCTCTCAGTTCTAGCTCTCCGCACTCGGTGGTGTCATGGAATCATTGGGCCACACCGATTGCTTGGTGGAGACGCCGGTGGCCAGCGTTGGTTATGGTTGCTATCGCGATCCGCGAGGTCTATGATGCGATTATTGCATCACCATTGGAGTGCGTGGTGATTATTCTGTTGTGGTTTACTTGCTCGGAACGGTTGTCGGTGTTGATGAACAGGTGGTACAGAAATATGCCGAGATAACCATTGGAGTCGCGAGTGGAAGTATAATTAGGAACAATAATGTGCGTCTGTATGGACGGACAATCAGTGAAATTGAACTCGTCTTCTTCGCAGAAACATGTAGAACCCACCCTTATGTGTAATTAGGAGGAACAATTGCTATAATTTTTTTTGGAAGACGCTGTCGAATTAAGATGCACTAACCTTGCGATGTCAGGTTGTGACTAGACGATATGTAAGCAGGTTAAGAGGTTTGCGAGAGGTATTACGTATTTCCATCTTCGTTTTGTAATCAGGCATCTTTTAAACCTTATATGCCAACTGTGACGTGCGCGCTTTTGCGAATATATATAACCGTGCTATAAAATGCGGTTAGCAAACAGATGAGTTTTCTGTTGCTGATGGTACCAGAATCTTTCCATTATTGTTTCAACCCAATGTCAGCTTGCGCCACAAAATTGCTGCCATTGCGAGAAGTCATTTTTGGTTTCGCCAGCAAACAACTTGTTAATATGGGATGCCGTCAAAATGTAGCAACAGAAATCTTGCCACAATAAAAACCACCTCACGTTTACAAGCAATGCCTGATTTGCTGGCCGTTTTCAAGTTGAAGACGATGAGGCCTTCAGCCGCCTCTGTTTTTCATGCTTCTCCATCCGAGGTCCACGTCCATCCTGGAAATCCTGGCCCACCTAGGTGGCTTCATCCATGGGCGCTGTTGTGGGTGGGTTCCATTCCATGCGCCCGCATCCCAGTTCCGTTTTTTTTTTTATACTTCCCCGTTCCCATTTGACTTTGCTGCCGCCTGTTCTCTCCAGCAGGTTTATAAGAACATTCTGACGTGTGGTCATAGCCTAGCCACCAGTCAGGCAGTCACCCATAGTAGGTGACATTTTCTTTCATTGAATCCTCCAACATTTTAAAATTTTATATAAATTTACCACAGGCATCACTATATGCATTATAAGAACTATATTTATAATATAAACAATTTATTAAAATGCCACATTTATTGATACTGATAGTCGATGTTAGGAAAGTTGAACTTCAAGATATACTACCTATTACCTAAATTAATATTCTTTCGTGGACTTCAAGGTCCGCTATGCCTAAATCGGAGGCTTCCTTCCTACACCTTGTCCATGTTCACTAGTCCCCTGACATATGGGTCCCGCACATTACCCTTCCCTCACGGGGTCCATAGCCCCTCTCCTCGCTGACCATCTCCTTGTACGGACAAGCTCCGTGACCTCGTGCGCTTACAAGTAAGCCAACCTGGGCGGCCACACGGGCACGACTTGACACGCGCCTCCTCCTCGCCGCCGGTAGCCGTCGCAGACTCTCAGCCCCCCCACGGCGACGCGGGCACGTCACCGTTCGGCGCCCCGCGCGCGCACGCAGGTTTCGGCAAGCAGCCAAGAGCCATAAAGCCAGGCAATACGCCGAGGCAGCGCTGAGCTTTGGTCACGGGGAAATCGCAAGAAACCTGCGAGGTGGGAGGTGGCCTAGGACTCCAGGCGTGGGAGCTGAGTTGCCTCTGCGGCAGCGTGCCTCGGATGAGATGGGCGGCGGCGGCGGCGGCGGGAAGGCCGAGAAGGCGCGGCGGTCGCCGGCGCGGGTGAGGCTGTGGGTGGCGCGCGCCAGCACCGTGCTGCTCTGGACGTGCGTCGTCCACCTCGCGGCCTACCACGAGCTGTGGGCGCCCGGAGTGCTCACCATGTGGCCCGGCTGCCTCACCCAGCCCCACGTCGTGCGGCACCCGTCGGAGGAGGTGGCTGCGGCGGCCGGCGGCCGGAGGGAGGCGGTGCGCGCCCTGGCGCTTCCGCCCAAAAGTAAATTGCTTGCTTTCTTTGTTCTTGCCTTCTTTGGTTTCTGGAATATTTGCGAATCAGTCTTTCCTTTCTTTCTTTGGTTAGGAATAATCTGAACTTTCTTGTTTGTGCCATTCCTTTTCGAACATCCCACTTCGCCTTTCTTATTGGCAAAAAAAGATTCTGTTCTCAAATCTCAACTTCACAGGAAACAGATTAATCACTTTGAGGTATTTAGTTTTTTCAGCTTTTGTTATAGACTTAGTGTATTCGATATGTTGTTGTTGTGCAAAAGACTCTGGGTTTATTTCCAGTCCAATTCAATTCTGTGCTCGTTGTCTAGTCATCGACCAATTTGTCAGCATTTTCATGAATTTGCTGACGAATTATATCAAGACGTCGATAGTATCAGGGCTAGACGTTTGATTTTTTTTTCTATACTACTTTCAGGAATCTACAAGAACAATGGCTATCTGATGGTCTCCTGCAACGGTGGGCTTAACCAGATGCGAGCAGCTGTAAGTACCGTGTATCAAAATCTTAATACAACTATCACAGAGTTATATTCTGAATTTCTGCACTTGTTAAAATGTTTGTGTATCAAAGTTTGCATTTATGAATCTTTGGCGCTGTTAAAATGTTGAAACTTATGCCCAATCGTTCCAACTTTTTCTTCCTTTTTTTTTCTTGGTCAAACAGATTTGTGATATGGTGACGATTGCAAGGTATCTAAACGTTACTCTTATCGTACCAGAGCTGGATAAAACTTCATTTTGGGCTGATCCTAGGTGATAATTTCTTTCATCATTCACTGCAATTCACTTCCATTTGTCTCGCCTTCAATTTATTCTGGTACTTCATTTACAGTGATTTCCAAGATATATTCGACGTGGACTACTTCATAGCATCACTAAGGGACGAGGTCCGAATTCTGAGACAGCTGCCTCCAAGGCTGAAAAGAAGAGTTGAAATGGGATTTCTTCGCTCCATGCCACCCATCAGTTGGTCTGATATCTCCTATTACCATCACCAGGTTTGATTTCATATTCCTATTTTCGCTAATGCGACATCATGAGCTGAAACTATATCCGAAACCAGGTGAAGATTGTTAGTGTTTATTTGGGGGAAAACAGATTCTACCTCTGATAAGGAAGTACAAGGTCCTTCACCTGAACAGGACAGACGCTCGCCTTGCAAATAATGGCTTACCCATGGAGATTCAGAAACTGAGGTGTCGTGTCAATTATAATGGATTGAGATTTACCCCCGAAATAGAAAAGCTGGGCAGACGTCTAGTTCAAGCCCTCCGTCGGAATGGACCCTTTGTGGTTCTTCACTTACGGTATGAGATGGACATGCTCGCCTTCTCTGGATGCACACATGGTTGCAGCAACGAGGAGGTTGAAGAACTCACGAAAATGAGGTATTACATCATCCTATAAAATTTGCTGAGTGTTGCAATACATTGTAAAGAAATAATTGTATTTTGAACTCGGAAGATATGCCTACCCATGGTGGAAGGAGAAAGTGATTGACTCTGATGCGAAGAGAAAAGATGGGCTCTGTCCTTTAACACCGGAGGAGACTGCACTGGTACTGCAGGCACTCGGCATTGATCGCAATTATCAAATTTACATTGCCGCAGGCGAAATATATGGTGGACAAAGAAGAATGGCTGCCCTTACCTCAGCTTATCCCAATGTGGTCAGTTCAGCATCTTTACTTCTAGTACTGTATTCTTATGATGATTCAGTTCCTAAAATTATTATTTACTATTGGTGCTGATCAGGTCAGAAAAGAGACACTGTTACCTTCAGATCTCAGTCTTTTCCAGAACCATTCTTCCCAAATGGCAGCACTGGATTATATGGTATCCTTGGAGAGTGATATTTTCATCCCCACTTACGATGGTAACATGGCAAAAGTTGTAGAAGGTCATCGCAGGTACTTTATTACACCTAATAGTAATTTTTCAGCAATAATAAAGTCACAGGTGTGGTTACCCTTACTAGAGGATGCTGTGCTTGACAATTTTGCCAAATTATGCTTAAACATCTTTCCTCCATGTTATTGATTTTTTTCCTTAACTATGTTATACTATACTTTCACATAGTTAAGTATCATGATATCCCTGATGGACTGGAGTGTAACGCTCTATGTATAGTTTTTTTTTCCCCTCTAGCTCTAGGTAATGGTTATTTTCATAAGGTGAAACTGAACGCGTCACGATCCTTTGTCATAAAAGACCTTTTGTCACTTTTAACTGCTGATGGAACATGTTTTACTATTGTTTGTGACCACAGATACTTGGGGTTCAAGAAGACGGTACAGCTAGATCGGAAGCTTATCGTCGAGCTGGTTGATCAGTACAGAAACGGCACGCTGAGCTGGCCTGATTTCTCCTCAGCTGTCAAGGCATCACATACCAGCCGCATGGGCGAGCCGTCTAGGAGGCAAGCGATTCCTGACAAACCCAAGGAAGAGGACTACTTCTATGCGAACCCACACGAGTGTTTGCACCAACCTGACGATCTCTCGGTCTTGTGATACCCGGGGTACTGGCCTTCTCAGAACTCGGAGCCAGAACACACTTCGACAGGATTGGCATGGATTATACTTGAGATTGGATGGGCAATAAACGGAGGCCCCGTTTGTTTTGATGATTGATTAACAAACCTATGAGGGATAAAAGGGCCTTCTGCACCTAGGAGATTCTTAGACACAGATTGATGACGTGATTCAACGATTCTTTTTTCTTTGTCCAAAATAAACAGTGTTTCAGTTTTTTTTTTTTTTGTGTTTGTATGTACAGATATAGAGATATAGAAATTGAATTGGATACGTTATTGATCCTCCTTGTGATGCAAATACATACCGATGAAGTTGCTTTGATAGTGAAAAGTTCTTCCGGGGAAAATGTTCTTACGGTGTGCAATTGCGCGTTTGTTCCTGAGGTGCACAACAATTTTCCTCCCGTTTCTTCCTGATGAAGCGCACAGCAATATCTGTACATGGACTTTAACCCGCATTATCTTAGGACTTTTCTGTTCCATGTTGACCTGAAGCTTAATTAATAGCTGCTCAAGTGGAGTGGATGACATTGACAACTACATGAACGGAACTTGGAAGCCGCCGCCGTATTCCTGAAGCCACGCAACCGAAACAGTACGCCTTCGGATTCAATCCAACGGCCCCTCCTGCAAGCAACTGCACACGTGCAGCCGCACGTACTCGTACATGTGCCGTCACCAACCATTCCGTAGCGTTGCAAACGACGAATTACAAATCAGCAAGTGACACGCCATCGAACGCTGAAATTTGTTCCGTCGAGGACCTTGAGGCACTTGTCCCGTGACCACTGAGACATCGTGTGCGTGTGCGTGTAACAGAATCCGAACGCGGCCAGCTCGTGAATCAGGTTGCCAACACGGGATTCGCGCGGAGCCGGGCCGCCACCCGGCCGGGGGAGCCAGAGAAGATGGGTGGGCCGTGGGCGGCGCCGTGCGTCGGACCCTCTCGCCACCGCATCGCTCCTTGCGTAGTGCCCGATCAAGCGCACGATCGTGACGGGGATTAGCATGCGCCGTCGTCACTCATCAGTTGGCCTGGCTTAATTGTCGGAGGCTTCGAATCTGGAGTTTGGATTTGTCGCTTTACCGGAGAGCGATAATAGCGAGGTCGCTGGTCTCGCTCTCTCAGGCGTGCTGATCAAGTCCACGTACCAAATCCATCCAGTTGGCATTAGTGAGGATTAGTGTTCCCTAATCAACTGCCCAAATGCAGTGTATTAGTGACGGATTGCATGATCGCACTAGGACCGCGCGTGCGTGTGGACACAAAGACTTGGTTTAGCACCACGCTTACAGCCGCACCTCTCTGCGTCACCGTGCCCGCGTGCGTCCTCACACGGGCAAAGCATATCGCCAAGGCGGCACACTTGCGGCGTCAACAGACGTGCTCGGTCCCAGCCCTGTAGATGGCCACGGATTCGCCGTCGTATCTCGGACTCGATCTCCGCCACCGCCACCGTGACGTCCGACGACCATCAGGCCACGCCACCCGCTGACCTGCAACCGCCGGCACCAACATAGTCAACTCACTGACCCCCGCGGCTTCGGCAGTTTCTGGAGGCATATAAGAACGAGACGCGAACATTTCACTGAGACGGGGGCGAGACGCGAACATTTCACTGAGACGGGGGCGAGACGCGAACATTTCACTGAGACGGGGGGGGGCAACGGCACCCAGCAGCATGACTCCCTCCCAGCAGAATGGAACAACCTGACTACAAGCATAACTGGTAGAGTTGTTGGAGATATCTTACAGGTTACAAGTCTACAGCAACAGATTTGTCAAAGGGTGGGGAAGAAGCTTCTCATATGAATGGAAGCCTGTGTACAAGAGCGGCTTCACAATCCGCGATGGGAAGCTCCATGGTTTGTTTTCTTCTCTCTAAATAAACAATGGACTACAGATAGGATGGCGGGGGCGGATAAAATGAAAGAATACACCAGGGGGTGGTCTCGTTCATCACGAAGCCTGTCAACAGCTACCATAATGTACAACCAATCCAAGAGCCTCCCGTTGGCTGGGAAGAAAGAATGATCAATCGGCCGGGGACCGGGAGCAAGGCGGGATCCATCATCAGCTGTTGCCCGGTTTATGCCGCTTTGCTGCGTGAGAGAGATCTTCGGCACCTCCACCAAGCATTGCCAGCTGCTGACCTATTGCGTCGCTACATGCTGGGTCAGTTGGTCCCTAGACAGAATTGAAGCGACATGTCAAATAATGAATCAGCGGGGATAAATAATGTAGATGCAAAATGTTCAGAGTTCAGATGCCTATGTGATAATCACCACTTCTGCCTACAACACTGCTTAGCATCTATCAGTACTAAGCAGGCAAAAACTTCCATCATCAACAAGAAGGCTCATATTTTCATTGTGAAGAAACCATGGCATATTTCTCAAACGATTGAACTAACTTCAGTTTTGCTGGCATGTTATCTTTACATGAGAGTATCTGATATACTATACCTTGGAGGGGACACTAGAAGCAGGTCCCTTGACAGCACGCTTGCCCAGGTTGATCTGCACGGAGATGCTGGCTTGGGACAAATCCACACCCGAGCTTTGAAGGGCATGAGTCAACGAATTAAGTAACCTGTAATGAATCAAATAAAAGAAGTAGATGCATCAACATACGTCTGCTTTTGGCAAAGATAACAAATTTCTTAGTTGCCAAACAATTTGCTCTCTGACCTCAACATCGTGAGACAACCTATGTATAAACGAAATAATGAAAAGAAATCTCAGGTGGGGAAAACCTACTGCTGGGCGGCGCAAAGGAAATACTACGAGAGCTATTGACATTAAGGACTAAAATACTGAATGTAGTAAAACAGCAGAAACGAAGAAGTGCTATTCTTTGTGACTCACTCTTGGGAATATTGACTGGACACACTGATTGTTCCTTCCTCGATTGCCAACTGCTGGTTGCTAAGCATTTCAGCGTTCACTGCACAGTCATCCACAGGGGATGGATCTGTCCATTGGGGTTGGGACTGGGATAAAGCATTATCTGTGTATAAAGAAAGACTCATAAGTAACCAGTGCTGCTTCTAATCACAGAAAGCACCTCAGAGAATAATGCAGGATAACAGCGAATCCTTGATCGTACTTGTAATATTTGCTGGAGTTTCTGCTGATCTGTAACACATGCTAGCCATGTGATCAGTTTCAGTCTGATCCTGTGCCCCTGATGCAGCTGCAGACGCCACCATGTTGTGATTATCATCGAGTTTACCAGTGAAATTAGGTCCAGGGGAGGACCCATTTCTCATGAAATGCGAAGGGTCAGGCAGGGAATCTCCTGGGATTTGTCCTTTACCCTGCAACACAAAAATAAGTATACATGAGGTGTTGGTCGACAAAAAGGTCAATAGTGCTAAATGCTATTTCATAGGGCAAATCATCATTAGCAACAAACACTTGCCTGCGCATTTTTCCAGAATGATCGAAAATACATATTTGACTGCAAAATGTAAAACTACACTCAGACACAGACAATCAAGAATTGACTGTTCCTTCCCTAACAACGGTAAAGTACTGCAGCTTTGGAGCAAGAAGCAATTACCCATGGAAGCATCTTTGCATTTTCTTGGTTCCATTCTGGTAACGTTGCCTCGTATTTTTGTACTTTCTCTTGCAAAAACCGTATATATTCGATAACCTGCATTATATAGGATGGCAAGAAAGAACCATGTTAATCAACTGAGAAAGATTATATCAATAAAACTGGAAGATGTTCAAAATCTTACCTCTAAGAGAAATGTTGCTTTGTCTCTCTTTTGATCACTGTGTGGCAACAGCTCCCTAAGTATCTGAAACCTGTAGGAATGATGTAAAAGGAGAAAGCATACAGAGGTCAAAACTTATTTGTGTGCTTAGAATTCGTCACAGAATTACGACATCAAATCACCTGTCATTGATCTTGCTGCGTCTGCGCTGCTCTGTGGCCGAGTGTTTTGACCGTGGCGTGTTTGGCCGCTGATCCGTACCACCATCACTGAAGCTTCCACCCTTCCGGTCCACCATTACTGTCAAATTTGTTCACACAAACACCATTCATTAGTACAAAATAAGGCACAAAATGAGGTGTCAACCCTTTTACTCATCTTAAAATAAATTATAGTCATGCCACTTCTTTTTATGCAGCAAAAATTTCACACTCATGCCCATTTATTGATTTAGTGCCTTACTATGGTCGTGGTATGGCAAGGCACGCACAATAGAATCCATGCTCATGCTCGGATGCCAAAGGAAAGAATTATGGTAGATGATCAAATTTCCCTAACTGTAACACATGCTCCCTCGGGAAGACTGAGGGGAAAAGGGGGCATTGAAAAAAAAACTATTGTCCGCCGCCACCTCCGGCTGGAGTTGGAGAAAGAAGACTAAGCAACGTAAAAATCTCAGTAGCTCTAGGATGTGAATGATCTCCTGCATGGAAGGAGTGCATCTCTCCGTTGATATCAATGGAGCTGCACCCAGTTGCCTTGCTAACACCCCTCTCTCTCATGGTGACCCTGACACCAGCAACATGGCTCCACATCCCTGCAGATGCATACAAGTTTGCAAGCTGCACATAATGCCCTGCATTGGAATGCTCCAGCTCAAAAATGTGCTGCGCGGCACACTCAGCCAGCGCCATGTCTGAGTGCTCATGCATCTTGCAACCATGAAGCAATGCGCCCCACACACTCATCTCTGGCTTGATGGGCATGTCCTTTACAAACTGGTAAGCCCTGTCAAGATGACCAGCACGAGCAAGCAGGTCCACCATGCAGGCATAGTGCTGGTGCCGGGGCTCAATCCCATAGTCATGTTTCATGGAATGGAAGTAGCTCCACCCTTTCTCCACAGCACCAGCATGGTTGCAAGCTGACAGGAGGCCCAGGAATGTCACATCATTCGGTTTCACCCCAGCACGCTTCATGTCCTCAAATAGGTCAACAGCCTCCTTGACATGGCCATGCACCCCGTAGCCACCAATCAGTGCACTCCAGACGACAACATCCCGCTCCTGCATGTGCATTCGTTCAAAGACTGTATGTGCACGGGCAATGCTCCCAGCCTTGGAATACATGTCAATCAGTGCTGTGTTAACAAGCACATCACCCCTGTACTCGCTGCCTTGGACATAGTCTTCCATCCATTCCGCAAGTTCCACAGAACCAAGCTGAGCACAAGCCAGGATCACCGACCGTAAGGTAACAGAGTCAGGGGTCATGCTCCTCGCAACCTTCCTCATCTGCTTGAAAAGTTGCACCGCCTCATTGGCAAGGCCATTCTTAGAATAACCAGATATCATGGCATTCCAAAGGATCACGTTCACCCGTGGGGTTGGCACCCTATCAAAGAGCGCCCTGGCAGCCGTGATGCACCCAAACTTGGCATACATGGATGTCAATGTGATCACCACATCTAGTTCGTTGTCAAAGCCACTCTTGACAACTAAGGAATGAGCTGCTGTGGCACCAGGCAACTCATCAAGCTCCATATACGCTTTAAGGACTGACACGAGCAACACAAAGTCAGGGCACACCTCACTGTGCATCATTGATGCAAAATGATGTAGCCCCTGCAAGGGGCAGCCATTCTGCACAAGGCCAGATATTAGTGAAGTCCATGAGACGACATCTCGGACACACATTCCCTCAAACACTAGGTGTGCCCTCCAGGCATCGCCACAGGCAAAGTACATGGCAATGAGCGTGTTGTCCAGGAAACGAGCATCCACCGCGTGTGCGGCAACGCGTAGCGCGTGGGCGTGCGCAGCGCGGCCAGGGGCAGACTTTAGCACATCAGCAATGGCAGGGGCGGGCGGGAGGAAGGCCGGGTGGCAGGTGCGGAGAGCCAGGTAATGGCGGAGTGCGAGGGAAGGCAGGTGGAGGCGATAGGCGAGGCGCGTGGCGGCGTGGAGGAGCTGCGGGGGCGGGTGGGGAATTCCGTCGAGCAGGTGACGGGCGAGCGGGCGGAGGCAGGGGGACGCACGCACGCAGCACGCGGCGCGGAGCAGCGCGAGCGCTGCGACTGCGGGCGCGCAGTGGAGGCGGCCGGAGACAAGGAGGTGGGCGTGGAGCCTGTGGACGTGGGCTGGTTGCCACAACGAGCCGGCGCCGGGCGGCGCCTTCAGCGCCTGTGAACTCATCCCTTCCACACTACCCGTCCTCTTCCTCACCGTGAATTCTGATAAACCAGCAGCGAACACTACGCCCGGTGAGTACATGAATGGTGCGTCCCCGTCAAAAACAATTATAAAAAACGGGAAAATGGGCGGAAATCGTCAAAATTCCAGGAAAAATTAAATGTTCCCATCATCCCGGGACTCACGAGCAGCAAAGACGAACGAATTCCACATAGATTCAGCGGAATTGCGGTAGCATACCTTTGAGCGAGGATGAGACCTCGCGGCGCGCGGCGAGGCCGTCGTCGTCGTCGAACCCCGCGCCGCCGCTGGATCTGGAACCGGACTCCATGGCCCCGCTTCCCCCGCCGCGGCCCTTCCTATCCGCCGGACCCTGCTGCAGCAGCTGCGGCGGCGGCGGCCTCGCCTGCCCGGCGCCGGCGAAGGGGAGCGCCCACTGCTGCTGCTGGTGGTGCCCTGCGAGGGGGGTGGTGGTGGAGGCCACAACACAACAAACACACAAAGCGCCCGCCTTTAGCTTTTCTTTTCTTTTTTCCCCAACAGCTATCGAAGGATTGATCGCGCAGGCGGAACGCGTGCGGCCCCACATGCCGGTGGCGTGGTGGTGTGGGACCGGCCAGTGGCAGCTAGCGCCCGGTGCGGATGTAGCCGGCGGCTCGGCCAGGCCAGCAGTGGGCCGGGCCCGGCGGCCGAGCACCTGGAGCTCACGTGGGTGGGTCGCGTGACGGGACGCGACACACACACACCCAGAGAGGCAGCTGAATTGCACGGGCAACATGGGCCCTCAAACGGGCCCGGCTTGCTGGCCGGTGTACATGCACGAGGCCCGTCCCCCCAGTGGCCCGCTCTCTCTCTCTCTCCCACTGCACTCTAGACTCTTCTTCTCTCTCTAACGCACTGTTGAGACACACACGTAAACCCCGCGTGCACGAGTAACCAACAAACACGCCGCACGCCCGACAGCGCCGGCGTGCCCGTGTGCCTTGCGCGTGGGCGCACTCCACGGCTAGCTAGACGAAACCGGTGTGTGTGAGAGAGAGAGAGACCGGCCGGTCTGGTGCGCTGTTGGTGTATGCATGCACGCAGCATCATCAGGACAAATTCGTTGTTGAATCGTGAACGTACCTCGAGCGCCCTGGTGGTGGAGCGCCGCCGCGGGCTGGCCCCAGAGCACGAACGGCGGCTCCGCCTTGACGACGGGCGCCGCCGCCGGCCGCGCGACCGAGACGGGCGCCGGGCTGATGGTGAACGTGCCGACGCCGCCGGGCAGGGGCAGCGCGTGATGCTGCTTGGCGTTGGCGACCACCACCTGCTGCTGCTGCTGTTGGTGCCTGCTGTTCGCGCCGCTGATGGCTGGCGGCGGCGGCGGCGGCGCTCCGGCCGGCTTCTCCAACGGCTGCAGGAAGTCGTGCGTCTTCAAGAAGAAACTACCTGCATGCAGCGACTCTTCTTATCAGCGGTACTAGTCGGTAGCTACTATAGACTAGCTACAAAGCGACCGAGTGAGCAGTAAGGTCGAACAGAATGGACACCACCATGGGATAATAATGTCCGGTCCGTCCGGCTAATCATAATTAGGCAAAGCCCGTGGGTGGCCGTGTGGGCCCTGGCCAGATGGGATGGAAGGCCGTCGACGGCTCCTTGCGTCCAACCCACACGTGATCCGCCGTTGCTTTTGCTTGTCGCTTCTTATCGCCCGCCAGCTTAATTCGCACGAAATTTATAATTTTTAAAAAAAATTAAAAAAAAACCCCAATCGCCACACGTCGGAGAGAGTAACTGATGATCAGTTAATTAATTAATTGGATTGCTTCTTTTTTTTCCCTCCCGCCGGGTTGATCCACGCAGGAACTGCCGAATTGTGCAGCACCGTCGTCCCTCAGCTCGCAGATCTACCAACCACTACCGTAGAGCTCGAGGGACTACAATTTGCCATGAGAGGGATCGAGAACAAGGCGAAGGAGAGAGAACGAAAGAAACATAGACGGGTGTGCACTGTGCATCTGGCAGACCTTGAGAGGGAGGAGGTGACTTGGAGTCGTGGAGCTGGAGAGGCCGAGAGTCCTTAGCGGCGGCGGTGGCGGTGTACAGCGAGAGGAAGTCGTGCTCGTGCGTCGCCGCCTTGTTCCCTGCGACGAGCTCATGCGTCCGGAGAAAGAAAAAAAAGCTTCAGCTGAATTCGGCGATATGATCGATATATGCATCGTCCACAAATTAAGCAATGGTTGGAGAAGAGCACAGAAAGAAACCATGGTAGATGGCCATGCGTGCGTACCTTGGATGCCCATAATCGTCGCACGTCAATCGCAGCGCCTCGCCATGGACGCCGCCTCCTAGCTCGCCGCCGCAATTCTCTTCAGCTATAGCGCCCAGCGCCTCCGTCGCCGTCGCCGCGTATACAAGAAGAAGCCCCTCGGATCGGAGAGTTCACTCTCACGTGACGTTCGTCAGAGATGCTTCTGCCTGTGTCTCTGGTCTCTCTACTGGTCACTTCCCTCTCGCTCCGACTCCGACCTTGCTTAAGGTAAGGCTTCCCTTCGCTTCGCCTTCTGCCCTTCTCCCTTCCTCGCCTTTCTCTACCAGTAGGTAGCCAGCTATCTATGGCTGGGGCTGCTCGCGCGCGGAGACGACGCTTTATACGGCCGCGCACGCGAGAGACGGGGCCAAGACGGCGGTTAGCCCCGGCGCGCACGTGCCGCCCCCGGTTAATCACCCGCCGCAGCCGTACTGCTGCTGGCCTGCCGCTTCTCTGCCAAAGCGCCCAAGCTTCTGGGGTTAATCCCGAGGCGAGAGGGGGTCACGCACGCGGATTAATTAGAGCGCGCGCGGCCGATTAGATGGCCGTGGCCCGACGTGGACGGGGGAGAGAGGAGCGGGGTCACGTGACGGTTGGGGCGCGTGGGCCCCGCGCCGTGGGGTGGGGGAGGAGGAGGGAGGGGGAGGCACATGAGGCCGGGAATTGCGGGCATCCCGTGGATGGAGACGGCCGCCGGGTCATGTGCTCCAGATTCGGCCAGGCCACTCCACCTCCCTCGTTCCCACCCGCCGCGCCTCCGTCCCGTGTTCCGCTCACCAGGCCTTTTTTTCCATCGGGAAAATAGATAAGAGGGACGACGGATCATGCATCAACCACAAAGAGCACTCGATGCGGTTGCAGTCGATCGCAAAGTTACCTCCTCTCCCTAACAAACAGACTTTGGTACGAACGGAAGAAGAATCGCTCGGGAGAGGCACGTCCACGCCAACTCCTCGTGGTTTACTGCTGCCCTTTGACCTTTGTTGCCTTTCGTCTCACCGCGCTTTTACCCCCGCCTTTAACTTTCTATCCTGTCAGCTCGGATCCGCGGTAAAACGGATGGGGGTGAAAGTGAAACCGATCAACGGAGCAAAGTAGACCTGGGTGTGGTGTGCTCAGTGCTGCTGACTGCCGAGTGCCGAGTGCTCTCGCCCAACACTCGCAGAACACTTCACGTGGCGCGTACGAGACAAAAGGCGCCATATATCTACTCGCCCACCCTTTTTTTTAACCGCGCAAAAAATAAGACTTGAGGATAATGGATGATCCGTCATCCATCCCCTTCGCCGGCCGCTCGCTTCCCGGCGAATTCACCGCACGTGGCCCGCCGCACCGATCTGCCGGCTCCCACGTCCCACTCCCGCCCCCCGCGCGCGCGCGCGGCACGTAAACTCCACGCCTCCTTGAACAGCAGCACACGCACCCGTATCCGATCCCAAAGAGTACGCACGTCACACGACGCCATCATCCACTGATCCACACACACACGGTCACAGCCACTGCATCTGCTGTTGTGTTCGCTAGCGACGCGAGGTTCACGTCCCCGTCGTTGGCGCGCGCGCACGCCGAGGGATCGAGCTGACCGCGGGAGCGGGAGCGGGAGCGCGCGTGGTGGGGGCGTGGCCATGTCGCGCGCTTTCCGGGGCTCGGCTTGTGGCCTGCCTGCCGTAGGAGGTTGGCAGTTCTCGTGATGGCGAATCCCAGCCGGCCGGCACGGAAGGCGCCGGGAGTCGCTGCTGCGGCGTCCGGGCTCCCAGAGTCCACGCGCGCCCGGCGGCCGCGCGCGTGCTGGTGCTGGGCGGAAAAGGGCGTGGTCCCGCCCGAGGGGATCAGGCCGCAGCACGGCAGGCGTCGCGTCTGTCTCCCCTCCCGCGTGTCGTCGCGTGCGGCCCCGTCCGGCACGCGCGGACGACGACGAAGGGCAGGCACGCAACTCCCAGCTCCATCCAGCCGCCGCCGCCGCTAATTTCGTTGCAAGTTGATTAGAGATGGCGCGTTGAATTTCGATAGGCGTTGGCACGCTGCTTTGTTCCAAATGTGCTGCGTCATCACTGGACTCTAGAATCTAGATATTACAAACGAAAGTTATACTCTTGCTCGAGGTCATCGCCGCGCGTGCCCCTTCGTCGTCACTCGTCGCGATTCGGCTGACGACGACGGGGCCGTGTGCGCATGCTCGGTGGTTTAATTATCCCAGCAGGACGAAGTTAAAACACGTGCGGACGATATCTGGCTGCTTCCTAGTGGTGGGTACCTGCCTAACTCCTCCCACGGAAAAGTTCGAGAGAAACGGTGCTGCCGCTGAAACACATGCCTTCTCCGGCGCTCCGCTTGCTTATGCTTCCCGGGATCATTCATGCTGTCCAAGTCTCCAAGTGCAACGACCTACTGCTACACTCGGAACTCTTCGGCCCTACGCCTAGTTCTCTCCACTCGGCTGAAATTGTCGCTGGAATTTCCCTTTCTGCGATCAACAAATCTAGATAGAGAAGGTAGACCAGTCAGCAGCGTATGGTCACGTACGACGACCGGTCAGCCGAGCACGAGCCGCACTGGGGGCCGGCCGGCCCGGGAGACAAGCGCCCGTGCGCGTGTGCAGACCCGGATCGGCCGGGAGGCCGGTGGCCCGGCCACGCACTACCCCCGCCGGCCGGGCCGGCACCCGTCTCGTCGTCCAAGCAAACAAAACGACAGCCGCGCCGCGCGGCACGGCAGCCAGCGGCGCCGATCGCCGATCAGGGCAGGTCGACCACGCTGCACGCCCACGCCCCCGCCCTCGACGGGGGCGGCCGCCCGGGGCGGGGCCGCGGGGGGGCTCCCTGCCGCCGCTCGCTCGCGGCTACCCCCCCACCCGTCGCCTCCGCGCGGGGGGACCGGTTCTGGAATCGCTGCGGCGCGGCGGGACCGGCTGTGATCGATCAGGCGATAGGGCCGGGCGCGCGCGCGCGCTCACGTGTGTGCCCTGACACGCGCGCACGTGCCAACAGTGGCGGCACGTACTGGTGCGGCCTGCCGCTTGCGGCTGCGGGATCTGAAAAGGCGCGGCGGGGCGGCCCCACTCGAGGCGACGGAGGAGAGCTGGAGAGGAGGCGCGCGCGAGAGTGCGAGACGGTGTCGACGGATCAGCACCGGGCCGGTAGGCCGCCATGCCGGCATGCATGCGTCTGTCCTCTGCGATCTGCATCGAGGTGGAGCCTCCCCTGCCGACTGCCGTGCGTGCTGAGGGTCGACTTGATGTAGCGGCAGTGGAAAAGCTAGGGAAGCATGCACCAACCACGACTGCGCCCCGGGCCCTGCATTCTTCCGGACAAACTCGTATCTATATATTCCTGAAGTGTATATTAGCTAGATAGCAGCTGCAAAACGGAAGGTTTAGGGGATCGACAGGAGCGGCAACTACCCTTGTACAGGGCTGTGATTTCGTGCGCAGCAATGCAGTGAAATGCCGATCGATAGACCAGCTGCTGCAATGCTGCATGATCGTAAACTACTACTGTAGTAAAGCTAGAAAAACAAAATCATGGCCTCTGCTGCACATATTTCCCGCTTTGAAAGACTTGTTAAATACACATCTCAGCCGATCGACAGCAGATTCTGCGTGTCAGGCAAAGCGGGACGCGCTAATGATTTCCCTCCGAACCCTTAGCCGTACGCCGACCACCGACCCATACATTTCTAGGGTGAGCCAATGCAGCAGCAGCAGCCAGAACAAATTGTCCCAACTTTTGCATGAGTTGTCATGTCGGAGTTTGTTGTATGATAAATTGATAATATATACATCGGCACGTATATATTATATCTTCGCTTATAGAACTTGATCATCGATGGAGGATGGAGCTTTAGATCCATATGGGCCATGGCATGCATGCACCATCATGCGCGCACGCAGCTAGCAGCATCCTCCCATGTGTGCACCGCCCGGCCCGCTTTCTCCTTTTCCCTTTTATTCGCTCCCTACTTATTAAATTGAACGTGTAGACACGTCTAGGTCCCGTCGACTTATCGTTACTTTTCTTATTATTATTTTCCCCTCTTATTATAGTAGGGACCGTCGACTAGGTCCTGCCTCAATGCAGATCAATTTCGTAACGGTGCTAGTCTCGATGTAATGCTTTGTTGTATCCCTTTTGTGCATGGATGTTTTTAACGTAACTCGCATCGCAGTTAAAAAACAAAGAATGAGAGGCAAAGGTGTATAAGAAATCAAATTTAGCGAGGAGGTCACAAAATACTAACAAACTGGCGGTCGTCACAAAATAAGAAATCAAGGCGTCACATGCGCGACCACTACTGTCCATTTCTATCACTACTGAAAAGAAGAAAAAAAAGAGAATTAGCGACGAGCAAACCCATCGGTCATGCTGGCCGCATGTATGTGTAGCACGCCCAGCCCCTAGCTAGCTGGAAGCTAGAGCTTCCTCAGCTCCATCAACAAATTAAAACAACACAACAAAGTCAGAAAGTGATGATGATCCATGCACCGATCGAGAGCGGTGCAGGAATAAATATCTCACGCTATTGTATCTGGTAAAGTGATTAGGCCGCCGGCATTGTGCCAGAGAGGAAGATTCCGAGCGATTAGTAAAAAATGCAGATAAAGCTTGAGTTTATTTAAACGAGTTTATCGTCCTTCGCTTTTGGACGACATTCCCTCTGCGCGGAGGCCTTCTCTATTCCTTTAAGGAATCAGTTTAGGGATCTGTAAATAAATCGATACACTAATTAATTCAACTAATTAAGCGGGCTTGTGGGGTTTGATCCGACGGGTGAGGGCGCCAGGACAGCTTAGGAATCATGCTCGTGTCCTCGTGATGAGCGGCTGGCTCGGGCGGGTCACGTGAGGGGAGCCGGCCGGCCGGCCGCCAACGCGGGCCGGACCATGTGGCCAACTCACTGCCGGTGGCCCGGTGGGCCCGCCGCGAGAGGGAATACGAGCTTCCAGCGGGTGGGTGGTTCTTTTCGCTTTCGTCCATTCGCTTCTTTCGCATGGGCCGGACCATGTGGCCAACTCCCAAATGAATCGGTTTCCGAATGGAAATGCGCATCGAATTTCAAGGCGTGGACGCACGCATGCGGCTACGACCCGCACAAAAGAGAAATGACGAACGATATGGTTTGGCTCATTGGCTAGGCCTCTAGTGTAGTACTAGGTGTGTGGCGTGTGGAAATAGCACCGTATCCGTTTCACGTAACTTGACGCGCCATGGGCTCCTCCTCACTCAGCCCGTCAGCCGGGCGGGACGTCGCTGTCTGTCGTGGACTCGTGGTGCTACGGCAGGCAGCAGGGCACGTGAGCGGCTTCGTTCGTGCGCGTGCAAGCCCCCCGGCCCCCCTCGCGCGGCGTGTACTGTACAGTATGTGGCCGTGGCACCTTGCCTCTCGCGATCGCTTGGCCCAAATAAACTCGAGTGCCCCATGAGGATAAAAGGGTGGATCCGCGCCATCGCTCTGAAGGATGAAGGTGCTGTCAAATGACTTATCACAGACTCTTCGACTGCGGAGTGTAGGAGTAACTTCTGAGAGGGTGAGACGTGAGGCTGAGAGCATCTCCACCAAACTCGCTAGTCCACCCGCCATCGCTACTTTTACCTATCGGCAGCAAAAAGGATGCTCCAGCAGCATCGCCAAAAGACTGGCCATCCCTATTCACACGCTAGTCTTCTCCTCCGGCACGCCAAATCTAGCTGGTCTGACGGCCTCGCCATTCCACATTCCAGTGAGGCTGACAACCAGGGCTAGTGTTGGGGCTAGTGTTGGTAGTCACTGTTTTGCGTCAAAATTCATTCATTTTGGCTAGTCTTTTGGAGTTGCGAGTGATATGGAGGGGGAATTTTTTAAAGTGGATAGCCAAATGAGAATATGGAGAGTGAAATTTGGAGTTTCCGTTGGAGATGCTCTAAGCTAAGCAAAAGGTAAATATGGATGGCTAATAAATGAAGATGCGAAGGATGAAGTTTAGAGTGTTTATTGGAGATATTATGATGCATGCATTTTTGAAATTGCATTGTGCACGGTGCACCTTGAGATGAATTAAGCATCATTCTTTGAAAAGAGAATGAGCATTCAGTGCTACAGTCGCTCACAGGACGACCCTAAGGACGCAGCCAGGCTTGAAAAGGATCCAAGGTGAGCTCCATGAATCACGCAAGAAATTAGCTTTCAATAACATATTTGAGCAACTTCAACGGATTGACTTTTCCCATTATCACCTTATACATGAATCCTCTTTCACATTTTATGGTGTGGGGGAGAGGTGCTGCAGCATATCCCCTTCTCCGTTCCCCCTTTCCATCTCATCTCTAGTGTGTAACGCGCTAGAATCAACATCTCTTGTTGCTCCATGTTGCGCTGCAACAAAGCCCAAAACTGAAACCAGTGCGTTACCCTAAGTAGTACATGTGTTTAAATAAACTCAACCCTGGTGCTCAAGCAAGACTTCCGAAGGAATTCGACACGGTCAATTGGTCAAGCCACATGAGAATCATAGAAGCACGAGGCTTTAACGCTACTTAGAGACAGTGGGTTCAACAAATCCTATCCAACTCGCTCACGACGGTCTTGGTAAATGGCTGCCTATAACCTTGGTTCCCATGCCCTCGCGGCTTTTGTAGCAGGGTATCACATGTCTGAATTTTTTCTATTTACATATGCATGAACAAAATTATTGTAAAATTGTACCTATATAACCGTTTGAAATGGTTGTAGCAGTTCCAACTGGCGGAAGGGATCTTACTGCCAATTCAATTGGCGGTATGTCCCTCCTTCCCGCAACACATTTTAAAAATAAATTACATTTTTTATATATGAATTCGGATGAAGACAAAATTATATCAAAATTGTACAGCTCGAAGAGGTCTATAAGTTTACAGTTTCGTTGGAGATGCTCTAAGCTAAGCAAAAGGTAAATATGGATGGCTAATAAATGAAGATGCGAAGGATGAAGTTTAGAGTGTTTATTGGAGATATTATGATGCATGCATTTTTGAAATTGCATTGTGCACGGTGCATCTTGAGATGAATTAAGCATCATTCTTTGAAAAGAGAATGAGCATTCAGTGCTACAGTCGCTCACAGGACGACCCTAAGGACGCAGCCAGGCTTGAAAAGGATCCAAGGTGAGCTCCATGAATCACGCAAGAAATTAGCTTTCAATAACACATTTGAGCAACTCCAACGGATTGACTTTTCTCATTATCACCTTATACAGGAATCCTCTTTCACATTTTTATGGTATAGGGGAGAGGTGCTGCAGCATATCCCCTTCTCCGTTCCCCCTTTCCATCTCATCTCTAGTGTGTAACGCGCTAGAATCAACATCTCTTGTTGCTCCATGTTGCGCTGCAACAAAGCCCAAAACTGAAACCAGTGCGTTACCCTAATGTCGGTGCCAATCCTGAAGGAGGCCCTAAGACGACGATAAATCACCAACTAAGCCACTGGAACTAATTAACTCAGCAAAAGATAAGCAAGGAAGTTCTAATCCGCTGTCAGGCTCGAGGGTGCCCAACACCCCTCGAGCGAATCGGAACTCCGCCTCGCTCGAGGCCCGGAGGCCGCCCTCGACACCCATCTCCGCCTCGCTCGAGGCTTCCCCTCGCTCGTGGGGCCCGCTGACGGTTCACCTGCCCCGGGGACAAAAGCATTTAATGGCTCTGCACGGCTTTGGACGCGGAAGTCAAGCGACGGATCCCTCGCCCATCCCCGGTCATCTCCGCCAACTCCTGACGCCGTGCGGTCATCCTGACACCGTGCGGTCACCCTTGACGCCGTGCGGTCATTCTCGACACTGTGCAGTGTGACAGACCTGTGCGGTGTCACGAGCCAGTGCGGCGTGACAGGCCTGTGCTGTCACGCCCCACTGTTCCACCAACTCCGGTGCGGGCACCCCTCGAACGGGCATGGGGAACCCTCGAATGGGTCCACAGCCTGTTGCACCCGATGATGACGCGTGACGCCAGCCCATAAAATCAAGAGTACAGGAAGCGTGCGTCATGAACGGAGGACGCCACGCCATGCGCCAGAGCTCCATACGCCAGGAAGTCGCATAATCCGACAACGCGAGCCAAGACAGGGACCATGCCTGCGACCATACCTCATCGTACGCCGTCACTGTACCAAGTACTGTACTTCTACTGTTTGTAACTGCCCCTCTTTGAACTATAAAGGGAGGAGGCAGCCTCTTAGAAGAGGGGGACTCTAGCCATCAGACACACTGATCCACACACTCACTACTCAGACCACCAAAGGACACAACTCTCACCCGTTCCAAGGGACCTGGGGGCTCATCCTCCTCTCCCGCCAAGCTTGTAGCTCCCCTACTACGAGCACCCCCGGTGCAAGGCAATATAGTGCGCAAGCACACCCTGCTGGACGTACGATCGGAAGATCGGAACCAGGATAAACCCCGTGTCATCGTGTTGCCCTTGCATCGACCATCGAGAGACGGGACACGGCGCACTTTTCTGCAGGTGTTTGGACCCCCGTGGGGTTCCGACACCGACAGTGGCGCGCCAGGTAGGGGACTCGCGCTGTGATCGACCTCTTGACCCGCCAGTTCTCTCGATGGTGATCCGTACCGAGCGTCTCGTTGACCGCTGCTCCTACGGTTCATCCGACCCGCTCTCGGCCGGATTCACCATCTGGTTCGGGAGCCTGGGGTTTGAGGCAACCGGCAACGGTTATCTCATGCAGCTCCTCCCAAGGGATGCGGCCGCCACCACCGCAACTGTCGCAACGGACCCGCCGCCGTCGCCAACGCCCAGGCGCAAGAGGCGCTCAGGGCAGCGCTCACGACGGGCGCGAATGGAACGGCGCCGCGCGCGCACGCCACCTTGACAACGTCGACCTCAGCGAGGGCGCCGTCGCCGAGGACACGAAGGCCGCGCCATCACCCGTGCCTCCGACCCCGCGCCTGATCAAGGAGAGCGAGGCCGAGCCGTCACGTTTCCCATATGGGATGCGTGGAGCGGGCATGGCGTACTCGTCCTCAATCAGCACGGCGATGGACGCCTACGACGACCTCGCTGGACATCACCTGCTCTCGATCCGGAACCTCATCGCGACCTCGCCGGGCGACTCATACCTCAGCACGAGCGCGGAGGAGACTTCGCAAGAAGACCCGGAGTGGGACTACCTCGAACTTCGTGACTACGAAGCTTTCGTGGCGTTCCAGGCCGCGGCGGACTACTGCTTCGACTACTCTGATGACTCAAGCACGGGGGATCACGACCCTGCACGGGAATGTTTCGTCGCGGCAATATTCGAGCCGGACACGGAGGACAACGGCCCCGTCACGCCGCGAGACCCTGTGGGAAGTGTGGCACCCCGCCAGGCGGCACCTCCCGCGACCGGAGACGCCGCACTGGTCCAAGCCCAGCTGATCCAAGTGCGGGAACTCGAGGCCAGCCTCGAAGACGAGAGACGTCAGGTTCAACGGCTGCGTGCAGCCCTCGAAACAGGGCGACCCGGGCCCAGCAACTTCGCTCAGGAGGTGGCGCGCACCGCGCAGGCCGAAATCATGGCTGACGACCACGGAGACGACCCCCTGGCCCTGGCAAGAACCAGCCAGAAGTTGATCACCGCGGCTACACTGATACGAGCAATGCCGGAGCCGTCGACGCCGCAGGGCCACAACCTGCGCCGCGAGGCGCAGGCCCTGATCGAACAGGCTGCGGTACAACAAGCCGAAAGCTCCGCGTCGCGTATGCGATGTTCCGACAGCACGGGAGTCGTGGGTGGAGCGCAAGACCGAGCGGAGTCAATACGTACTCCTCTCAAGAGCCGGATGAAGGCTCCGGTGAAGGAGCGCATGCTGGACACGCGCGCCGGCAAAGACGATGCCCGCCACATCCTCAACAAAAGGAAGCTCGACGCCACCACCGGCCATGGGTACCACGCCCGACGCGGAGGCCACTACGACAGCCGCGAAGACAAGAGCCCATCGCCGGAACCTCCTGGTACTCGGGTGTTCAGCCGCGAGATCCGGACGGCGCCGATACCTCCGCGGTTTCGGCAACCGACCACCATCGTCAAGTACTCCGGAGAGACCGACCCTCGAGTTTGGCTCAACGACTATCGCCTGGCATGCACGCTGGGTGGTGCGTCCAGCGACGAAGTCATCATCCGCAACCTGCCCCTCCATCTCGCGGACTCAGCGCGGGCATGGCTGGAGCAGCTGCCCCCGAACCAGATCCATGACTGGAACGACCTTGTCAACACCTTCGTTGGCAATTTCCAGGGCACATACGTGCGCCCGGGGAACCCCTGGGACCTACGGCAATGTTGTCAGAAGCCCGGCGAGTCCCTGAGGGATTACGTCTGCCGCTTTTCCAAGTGCTGCACGGACCTTCCGAACGTCGGAGACTCGGAGGTGCTCCATGCCTTCCTCTTGGGCACGACGAATCGAGGGTTGGTGCGCAAGCTCGGGCGAAAGCCCCCACTACCGTCAGTGGGCTGTTCGACATTGCCACGTGCTATGCCTCCGGCGAAGAGGCAGAGGGCGCCAACTTTGTCGACAAGAAGGGGAAGCACGTGGAAGGAACGCCCACGGAGGGAAGCAAGCCCAAGGCCCCCGCCAAAAAGATGAAGCAGGGGAAGAAAGGGAAGAAGGCGCAGCAGGCGCCACGAGTATCGGAGCCAGACGACGACTCCGACGAAGCCCTCGCAGCCGACCCCGCCCGCAAGGGCCCAGGAGGTCAGCCTCGAGGCCCTGGGGTCTTCGACGACATGCTCAAGAAACCGTGCCCGTACCACAGGGGCCCGGTCACTCACACCCTCGAGCAGTGTGAGATGTTGAAGAAGTACTACAACCACGTGGCTGCGAAGAACGATAACGAGAAGGGAGACGCCGACGGCAAGGACAAGGGCGGATTCCCCCAGGTGGAGAATGTGTTCTTCATCTTCGGGGGTCCCACGACCAACATGACGTCTCGACAGCGCAAGCGCGAGCGTCGAGAGGTCCTGGCGGTGCACCGGGCAACCCCAAAGTACCTCGACTGGTCGGAGGAGACCATCTCCTTCAGCAGAGAGGATCACCCTGATTTCATTCCGAATCCGGGACAATATCCGCTCGTCGTCGACCCCGTCATCGGCAACACACGCTTCTCCAATGTGCTCATGGACGGAGGCAGCAGCCTCAACATCATGTACGCTCCCACTCTGGAGCTCCTGGGGATCGGCGGGGACCAGCTGCGCTCGAGCAAGGCGCCATTTCACGGCGTCGCCCTGGGGAAGCGGGTTCAGCCCCTCGGTCAAATCGACCTGCCGGTCTACTTCGGGACGCCGGACAACTTCCGCAAGGAAGTCCTCACCTTCGAGGTAGTGGGGTTTCGGGGAGCCTATCACGCCATTCTTGGGCGACCATGCTACGCCAAGTTCATGGCCGTCCCAAACTACACCTACCTCAAGATGAAGATGCCGGGCCCGAAGGGGGTCATCACCGTGGGACCCTCGTTCGAGCACGCCTACGAATGCGACGTCGAATGCGTCGAACATGCCAAGGCGCTCGCTGAAGATGAAGCTTATGTGACCCGCCATGGAAGAGTTGGTCCATGAGATCGACGACCCCGCGCCGAAGCATGTTGGCAGCTTCGAGCCAGCCGAGCAGACCAAGGACGTACCCCTCGACCCCAACGACCCAGACGGCAGGGTGTTGAAGGTCAGCTCCACCCTCGATCGTAAATAGGAAGTGGTGCTCGTCGACTTCCTCCGCGCCAACGCCGACATCTTCGCGTGGAGCCCCTCGGATATGCCCGGCATACCGAGGGAGGTCGCCGAGCACTCCCATGATATCCAGCCCAACTCCAGGCCGGTGTGCCAACGCCTTCGACGTTTTGACGAACAGAAGCGTCGAGCGATTGGAGAGGAGCTGCGCAAGCTCTTGGAGGCCGGATTCATCAAGGAAGTTTTTCATCCCGTGTGGCTAGCTAATCCTGTATTAGTTATGAAAAAGAATGGGAAATGGCGGATGTGTGTGGACTATACTGGTTTAAATAAAGCATGTCCCAAAGTTCCTTGATGCGTATTCCGGTTATCACCAAATAAAAATGAAAGAATCCGTCCAACTCGCGACTTCTTTCATTACCCCCTTCGGCATATACTGCTACACTACGATGCCGTTTGGGCTTCGAAACGCGGGAGCCACGTATCAGCGATGTATGCTTCGGGTCTTCGGAGACCAAATCGGGCGCACCGTGGAAGCATATGTCGACGATATCGTCGTAAAATCCAAGAAGGCGAACAACTTGGTCGACGATTTGCGAGCCGCTTTCGAGGCTCTCCGGGCCGCCGGTGTAAAGCTCAATCCGGAGAAGTGCGTTTTCGGAGTGCCACGAGGCATGTTGTTGGGTTTCATAGTCTCCCAGCGAGGCATTGAACCCAACCCCGAGAAGGTTGCTACTCTCGAACGGATGGGCCCGATCCGGGACCTGAAAGGAGTTCAACGAGTCTTGGGATGCTTAGCGTCGCTGAGTCGCTTTATATCTCGGCTAGGGGAAAAGGGTCTACCTCTGTACCGGCTCCTGAGAAAGCATGAACGCTTCTCCTGGACCCCAGAGGCACAGGAAGCCCTCGACAAGCTCGTCGCATCGCTCTCGAGTTCACCCATCCTTACGCCACCAAGGGATGGAGAAACACTCTACCTATACGTAGCTGCGACAACCAAGTGGTTAGCGCGGTCATCGTAGTAGAGAGAGAAGAAGAAGGCCATGCGCTGCCGGTACAACGACCCGTGTACTATATCAGCGAAGTGTTGTCAGAAACCAAGACGCGATACCCACAGATCCAAAAGCTGTTGTACGCGATTGTGCTGGCTCGAAGAAAGCTGAGGCACTACTTCGAGGCGCATCCGGTGACCGTGGTCTCGTCGTTCCCTTTGGGGGAGATAGTCCGCAACCAGGACGCGTCTGGGAGGATTATCAAATGGTCGGTGGAACTGATGGGCGAAACGCTCACGTATGCACCTCGCAAAGCCATCAAGTCCCAAGTTCTCACGGATTTCGTCGCCGAGTGGACGGACGTTCAACTACCCCCGCCCCAGTTGGACTATGTACTTCGATGGATCTGTGATGAAGACCGGAGCGGGGGCAGGGCTTCTCTTCATCTCGCCGCACGGAGAACACATGCGCTACGCGGTGCGGCTGCATTTCCCCGCCTCCAACAACATGGCGGAATACGAAGCTCTCCTCAGTGGGCTCCGTATGCCCTCGAGCTAGGCATCAAACGCCTCGATGTTAGAGGGGATTCGCAGTTAGTCGTGGACCAAGTGATGAAGAACTCGAACTGCCACGACGAGAAGATGGAAGCATACTGCCACGCAGTGCGACGCCTCGAAGACAAATTCCTCGGCCTCGAACTCAACCACATCGCGCGCAAGTACAACGAAGAAGCGGACGAGTTGGCAAAGATTGCATCGGGGCGAATCACGGTCCCCCCGAACGTCTTCGCCCGCGACTGCTCGAGACCCTCCATCGAGCCCCAGCATCCGGATACGACGTCACAAGCACCCTCGAGGGAGGCTCGTATCGAGCCAATGGACGAGGATCCCTCGACGGAAGGCATCGAGACCCCTCAACCGGGGACGCCTCCACCTGACGAGCGAGAGGCGATGGAAATCGACGGATCCCCGGCTCCACAAGACTGGCGACGCCAGTACATAGACTGGATCGACCATGGCACGCTACCCTCGGATCGGACCGAGTTGCGGCGCATCGCCAGACGAGCTAAGTCATTCGCCATGATCGACGGCGAGCTGTACAAGCGCAGCCCTTCTGGGGTAATGCTACGCTGCCTCCCCATTCCTGCAGGGCGGCAGCTGATACGAGACATCCACGCAGGGACATGCGGGCATCACGCGGCGGCCCGAACCCTCGTGGGCAACGCCTTCCGACAAGGTTTCTATTGGCCCACGGCGGTTGCCGACGCGATAGAGGTCGTGCGTACCTGTGAAGGGTGCCAGTTCTACGCCCGCAAGACACACCTCCCGGCGCACGAGCTACAAACCATCCCAATCACATGGCCCTTCGCCGTGTGGGGATTGGATCTCGTGGGACCGTTGCCAAAAGCGCCCGAGGGCTTCACCCACTTGTTGGTTGCCATCGACAAGTTCTCGATATGGATCGAGGTCCGGCCCATCACCAACATTCGATCTGAGCAAGCGGTACAGTTCTTCGACGACATAATCCACAGGTTCGGGGTGCCGAACTCAATAATCACTGACAACGGCACCCAATTCACCGGCAAGAAGTTCCTGGAATTCTGCGACCGCAACCACATCCGCGTGGATTGGTCGACCGTGGCGCACCCCCAAACAAACGGCCAGGTGGAACGGGCCAACGGCATGATATTGCAGGGATTAAAGTCGAGGATCTTCAACAAGCTGAACAAGTTTGGCCACAAGTGGGTCGGCGAAGTACCCTCGGTCGTCTGGAGCCTCAGAACGACCCCAAGCAGAGCCACGGGTTTCACCCCGTTCTTTCTAGTGCACGGCGCCGAGGCAATCCTGCCCACGGATCTGGAGTACGGGTCCCCGAGGCTCAGGGCGTATCAAGAGGAAGCAAATCAGCAAGCCTGACGAGACTCCCTCGACTGCGTGGACAAGGCGCGCGACGTTGCGCTGTTGAACTCGGCAAGATACCAACAGACGCTTCGCCAGTACCAAGCGCGGAAGGTGCGGCGTCGAGACTTCAACAAGGGGGATCTGGTCCTCAGGCTGCGACAAGACACTCGAGGGCGCCACAAGTTACCCCTCCATTGGAAGGCCCCTACATCGTCGCCGAGGTCCTGAAGCCAGGAACATACAAGCTAGCCAACGAGAAGGGCGAAGTCTTCACTAACGCCTGGAACATCCAGCAACTACGTCCTTTCTACCCCTAATTCCTCATGCTTTCCCATGTACCAGCTCGTGCGACTCAATAATAATAAAGTTCGTGTACAGTTTAAAACATTGGGATCATCGCTTGTCTCGCGGAGAGAAAGGCGTAACGCCCCTCGAATGGATGAAGGAAGCTCTTTATTGCCATTAAACGCATGACCGGCGAACGGTCGTGTACAATAAACAAGATACAAAGCCGCTCCTTCGCGGCCGAAAGACGTACGCAGCCATGCCCATTTCTCAACACTGGCGACCCTAGACCGGCTAGGAACGTCGCTAGTTTTCTTCTAACATCAGCCTGACCACGTACGCCGAGGCAAACGGGAGTTCTCCACGGCTGGCGCGGCAAAGATTCAAAGAATCTCGTCGACCTCCAGGTCGTCGCGCGTGCCCCGGTTGGTGAAGCGACCTTCACCAACATGGCGAGGGCATGAGCGGTGCAACGTCGGCTGCGACACCCACCTATCAAGACGTGGCACGCACACGAAAGCAAGACCACTCTGCCACCAAAGCGCGCCGCCACCGGACGCCGTGGATGGGTGGCCAGCGCACCTGCCTCGTTCAACCATCGCCTACACACCGTCCAACTCAAGTTGGAACACGAGGCACCGGTTCCCGACGGGGGCAACCGCTGTCCGAGCATCGACCAGCCCGAGCTGGAAGATGATGCAGCGGTTGCCAACGAGGCAGATGCGGCCGGCACCTTTTCTCCTTCATTTGCCTCCCCCTTCGCTAGCATTCTTCTAACACCAAAGCTCCGCCCACCCTCGAACTAAGTCAGGAGGGCGAGCTCCGCCCCACCCCACCATTCCTAACTCTAAGCCCATGGTACTCGTGAAAGGTTCACAACACTTGTGATCCCTACCACCATGGTCAAGCCTATTTATAGCACCCACGCCTTGACCCGCTCCGCAGCGTGCGCCTGACCCTCTGCGCAGAGCCATCCCACGTGCCTTACTCATAGGACAGACCCCCAATGGGGCCTCCTGACGAAAGGACGGCGCGTGACAGCACGACAGAGGCGGGCACCCCTCAGGGGAAGAAACACGATCGACGCGTGGCGAACTGACAGAGACGTGCACTACGGCCAAGGTCACGAGGCTACTATTTTCGTCAAAAAGGTGGGGCGGACGGCATCAAAGACAGCAGCACTGCCATCGCTCAGCGAGCGGCACGCAAGTCGAGGCTGCAGCCCTCGCAGCACGCCCTCACTCAGCGAGCGGCACGCAAGTCGAGGCCGCAGCCCTCGCAGCACGCCATCGCTCAGCGAAGCAGCACGCAAGTCGAGGCCGCAGCCCTCGCAGCACGCCATCGCTCAGCGAGCGGCACGCAAGCCGAGGCCGTAGCCCTCGCTGAACGCTCTGCACGCTGACAGAGTGACAGGACGCCCGTGACGGGACGAGGCAGCGGAGCCAGGCACCCGTCGCGTCACCAGCGCTGAGGCAGCGGAGCCATGCACCCGTCGCGTCACCAGCGCTGAGGCAGCAGAGCCAGGCACCCGTCGCGTCACCTACGCCGCTCCGACAAAAAAGCTAAGCTACCCTTCTACCCTACGGTTTCTTCAAGGCTCCATCATTTCGATTCACGACTTTTTCACGTACGAGGCAGGGAGATTCTTTCTTCGCCCCGCGCGAAGACAAAAAACTCCCTCGGGGGCTACCACAGGGCACACTACCCTGGGAAATAAACGCTCCACCAATCGCTACTCGTTTCTTCTCGCAATTTTCTACAAATTTTCGTCGCTTTGTCATGTTTCGGTTGTGTGTACGAAGAAGCGACAGAGGTTGGGCGTCGACGGCTAAGGCAAGGGGGTGGCGATGTCGTGGGATAGCTTACGCCTCCGGGATACGGCGTCCTCCTATGTCACCCTCGAACCTAAGCTACTCCGCGGAGGGGCGGGGCGCGGCCGCTTGAGGTCCAAGAGTGTTGGTGTTGAGGGAAAGCCTACGCCCCCGGGATACGGCGTCCCCCATCGATACCCTTGGGCTCAAGCAGTCCAAGCTCCCCCCGTGCGCAGGGAGATGGTCTAACTCGGTCGAGTTTCTCTCGAGGCACACAACCGAAATGACAACAGACATAACGTATTCAAATATAATCGAGCATGATGTTAAAGTTCCCAAACAACCACAAATCTAAAATAAAAAAGTTCCTAAACCTATTACAAATCTGCCCGGCAGGCACCATCCATGGCAGAGCTCTTCAAGCGCCGTCCCCGTCGACGATACCCTCTGGGGAGGTGTCGTCGTCGCCCTCGCCTGAGCCAGGGAGGATCTCGTCAGCAAAGAGCGTGGCGAGTGCGGCGGCCGTCTCCGCCACGTTGGCATCAGCCTGCTCGACCGCAGCCACCGCAGCGTCATCGTCGAGGCCCTCAGCGACGACGTAGCCCGTCGCCAGCGCGTCGAGCTGGACGAGGTAGTGCGTCGACACCACGCCAAGAGCCTTGCGGAGGCCGAGGAGGAACGCGTTCTTCACCCGCCCCATGACGCGGTCGCCCAGAGACCTCAGGCGGCTGGCCAACGAACTGCCAGACTGGGCGCCGTCCTCCTCGAACTCCAAGCACACCGCGGCAGCGGCCTCTCGAAGCTCCTCGAGCTCCTGCTGCGATGGACGCGTAAGCGACCTCCACCGCCTCCGCCCTGGCCTGCGAGTCCGCCGCGGCGCTTGCAAGCCTGAAAAAAATCAAAAACGGAAAGGAACCTTCAGCGACAGAGCCAGTATGGGTTGGGGAAGAGCGGGAAGATTATGCAGAGGCTCGAAGCTTACCGTCTGCTCGCTCCTTCTCCGCGGACCATTGCGCGCGGACCGCGCACGACTCCTCCCGCAGAGCCGCCAACGAAGCCCCTTGTTCTTGGGCTGTGGACCGCAGCGCCTCGAGAGCAACGCTGTACTCGAGGACTTGGGCCTCAGTCGCAGCGGCCGCCTCGTGCTGCTGACGGAGCGAGGCCTGCGCCGCGGCAAGGGAGGCATCCCTCTCCCGCAGGAGAGCGCTCAGGCGCTCCACCTCGAGGGCACTCTCTGCAGCCGCAGAACGCAGAGCGTCGCGCTCCCTCTCCGCGCGGCTCAGGGATTCGCCACGCGCGCGGGCATCGACCGACATCTCGTGCATCGCAGCGCGGGCCTGATCCACGTCTGAGCTCAGCTCAGCGTTCCTTTGCATCAGCTCGTGGATGTGGGCGTGCTGGTCGGTGATGTACGAGACCTTGGACGCCGCCAGATCTCGAAGTTGCTGGCAAAAGGGGATAACGCGAAGTTAAGGCGCAAAGCGAAGAATAAAAAAGCCAAGGGCAAAGGACGCAGACTCACCACGTGTAGCTGGAGCCCCCTGGTCCGGTGAAGCTCGAGCGCGGCGGAGAGGGCGTTCTGGATGTCGGTGCCGATCTGGTGATGCTCCAGCCACAGCTGGTTCTCGTTCTCCGCGATGGAGACGAGCTCAGCCGGGACCCCGGGGCGGTCCAGCCCGAGGGTGCTTCGGATACCCCTGCTCGTGCTAGCACCAGCGCTGGCGGGGACGCCGCGACCCTCGACCACCTCCAGGCTCGAAGGCGCGGTCGGGCCTGTGGCCACGCCAGAACCGGCCGCCGCAGCGGCCTCCGCCGGCGCGGGAGTTCCTTCTGCGACGGCACCCCCACCCTCGAGCGGGGGCGCCGCACTGGCAGAGGGGAGCGCCTGCACCTCGCACGGGGGCTCGAACCCCGGCGCTGCCTCTTCATCGTCGGTGAGGACGTAGACCACCTCGTTCCCCGCACGCCTTCCCTCCTCCTCCGCGCCTGGGCCCGTAGGCTCTCCCGGGTGGCCCTGCCCGGCGACTTCAACGGGGGCCGACTCCCGCCCCTCCGCGGCCCCTTCGAGGCCAAGCTCTCGCCGCGCTCGTTCGACCCCCCTGGCCATGGCCGCCTCGTAGCTGGCCACGAGCGAGGCCTCAGCCTCGAGCGTCGTGCGCGAGGGTACGACCTCGGTGTGGGGTGTCGAGTGAACCCTCGTCTTGAGGGCCTTGATGGGAGCAAGTGTGGGGGCGGCGGGAGTGGCTGTCCCGCTAAGCAAACAAACAAAGACTGTCAGCACAAACATTAACCAATCGAACCATCGAAGGGTGATACGATTCTTACCGGTTGACGCCCTTGAGCTTCCGCTTCTGGGAGTGGCGCGAGGGCGGCCGTACCCCAGACGCAGGGGCCCGCTCGCCGGCGACCCCAACGCTAGCCGGCGGGGCAGGCGCCGGGACAGGAGCGCTCGACGCGCCCGCGTCGTCCCCTGGCGACGCGGCTGCGAGCGGGGGCGCGTCGGCGACGCGCGCCACCGTCGCCGGCTCGAAGGGAGCCTCAGTCGTCAGACGAGTCGTCTTCCTCCGGCTCGGGCGTACTCTCGGGGGTTGGCAGCGGGGAAAGGCCCTCCCTCTCCCTCCTCCGGTTCTCCTTCTGGTGCTCGTCCCTCCGCCGCTGCTTCCGGAGGCGTGTCTCTTTCTCCGCGTCCTTGCGCGCCTTCTGCCGCTCGGCGTTCAGACGGTTGGCCTCGCGAACATCGGGGAGAGGGGGAGGCGATCGGTGCCCTTTACGGGTCAGCCCCTGAAAATACGACGCTACTCACTTAAAAAACTCGATACGAGCGCAGGATGGATCGAAAGAAGAAGAAAGATACTCACGAAGGTAAGGTAGCCCTCGTCGGGGCGCATCTTGATGGCCCAGAGGACATCGTCCTCGACCGCCATCTTGGTGTTGTCCACCGCGCGCCGCGCCCGCTGGGCCGCCTCCCCGGGTGAGAGCGGCTCCTGCATCATCCTCGAGCCCTCGAAAGGAGCCTGCGGCGTCAGCTCGTAGATGAGCAGATTCCTCTGCATAAGAGGGACCACCCGCCGCTGGTGGAAGTTGGCGATGACGGCGGCGGCGTTCAGCCCCTTCCTCGCCAGGGATTGAAGCGCCGCGGTGAAGATCGCGAGTTTGTCTTGGCGAGTTCGAGGGGATACCCCCAGCTCCATGCGTGCGGCTTCTCCCCCACGATCTTGTCAGTGTAAGGGGGGAGGAGGTTGCCGTCGTTCCGCAGGTAGAACCACGCTTTGTCCCACTCCGCGTTGTTGGACGTCATGGTGGTGGGGATGTAGAGATCCTTCCTCCCCTCCCGCACCTGGAACATGACGCTGCCGGCACGGACGAGTCTCCGCACCCCAGAAGTCCCAGTGGCAGCGGTGTAGAGTTCGGCACGGAACAGATGAATCCATAAGTCCCAGTGCACCGGAACTCCTAAGAATCCCTCGCACACCGCGACGAACACCGCCGCCTGAGAGATGGCGTTGGGGGCGAAGTTGTGGAGCTCCACCCCGTAGTACGCGCACAGAGCGCGGATGAATTCCCCGGGGGGAGATCCGAACCCGCGCTCGTGCAGGCGAGCCAAGCTCACGATGTAGCCCTAGGGTGGAGCCGGCGCCCTGTGCGAAGATGGTGGCGCGATCCACTCTGGCTGGCTGGCGGAGGAGATCTTGGGGAGCAGACCTCTCGCGACGAGCGACTCCAGGTAATTCTTGTCGGCGGTGGACGGGCTCCATGGGGCGGCTTCCCTCAGAGTCACCATGGCGAAGGGCGAGAGGTGAAGATGGATTGGATCTGGGCTCTCGAGGGTTGGCAAATACGAAGAGACGGAGGGAACGAAAGTCTGGGCTAAGGTAAGGGAAACTGACCCCTCCTCTCCCCGTATTTATCGACAAATTTACCGGGCCGCGGGTAAGCGCGGCTGCGGGCACGCGTTAACTCCACGCTTAACCCTGTCGCCGACAAGTGGACCCCGCAAGCGTGGTGGGCCAACGTAAAGGCACAATTATGACTGTGGCCGCCCGAGGCGTCGCGAAGTCTTGTAGCACGTCTAATCCAACCGCCCCGCCAGCGCCGCACTCGCCTGAAAAGGCGCGCCACTGCGCCCTGACCGCGCCACGTTGGCCACGACTGCCTGACTGGACGCCTCGGTCCCCGCCCCGTCAAAACCGCCAACGGAATATTCCCTTGCTCAGCGCCTTCACAGGTAAGGCATATACCGCTCGAGCCCTACTAATCAGGGGGTCGAAGCCTGGCTCTCATCGAGAGTTTCGACAGGCTCTCCAGATTAAACAGAGTCAGGGGCGAATGGGGCATGCACGAACACGCTCAACCTCGAACAAAGGCCTCGAGGCCTCGAGGGTGCCCTGATCCGCGTTCAAGGCTGAACAAAGGAGGCCAGTTGAAGGATCCCAACGAGGGAGCGCATCGAGCCCTCGATCCTAACGAATGGGATCGAGCCTTGCCTGGCGTGCCTTTGTAAGCTTGTACTGTATGAGACGTGTCTCCGGACCACGAGCCGACCCTAAACGAGCGGGGCACGGACGTCCACTTGAACTACCCGCTAACAGCTCACCGACACATCCATGACTCGCGGCCCGCTCATGGGTAGCATGGAACTGTGTCCCCCCTCCTCCCGTGACGGGGCGACGAGGGTCGAAACTCGTGGTCAAAAGCCTCTCGAAATCGGCCGAATCAGGGTCCGGTCCATGAAGGACGACCCACGCCAACCCAAACAGGACAGCCTGGAGCTTAAGGGCAAGAACAAGGTAAGATCCGATCGCAAGGGCCCCTCGAAGCTCACCAGAACCAACAGGAACAAGACCTTGGACGATGCAATTCACTCCTCCAAGGCCTCGGGGGCTACACCCGCGGGTGCGCTAGCGCGCCCCCGCGGAGAGTTCTGCGAGTAGATCTCGAAGCGCTAAACCTCCAGAAAGAATAACTAACCCATGCAGGTCTGACATTCATCACTGCATGGCCTCGGGGGCTACTGTCGGTGCCAATCCTGAAGGAGGCCCTAAGACGACGATAAATCACCAACTAAGCCACTGGAACTAATTAACTCAGCAAAAGATAAGCAAGGAAGTTCTAATCCGCTGTCAGGCTCGAGGGTGCCCAGCACCCCTCGAGCGAATCGGAACTCCGCCTCGCTCGAGGCCCGGAGGCCGCCCTCGACACCCATCTCCGCCTCGCTCGAGGCTTCCCCTCGCTCGTGGGGCCCGCTGACGGCTCACCTGCCCCAGTGGACAAAAGCATTTAATAGCTCTGCACGGCCTTGGGCGCGGAAGTCAAGCGACGGATCCCTCGCCCATCCCCGGTCATCTCCGCCAACTCCTGACGCCGTGCGGTCATCCTGACACCGTGCGGTCACCCTTGACGCCGTGCGGTCATCCTCGACACTGTGCAGTGTGACAGACCTGTGCGGTGTCACGAGCCTGTGCGGCGTGACAGGCCTGTGCTGTCACGCTCCACTGTTCCACCAACTCCGGTACGGGCACCCCTCGAACGGACATGGGGAACCCTCGAATGGGTCCACGGCCTGTTGCACTCGATGATGACGCGTGACGCCAGCCCATAAAATCAGGAGCACAGGGAAGCGTGCGTCATGAACAGGGGACGCCACGCCATGCGCCAGAGCTCCATACGCCAGGAAGTCGCATAATCCGACAACGCGAGCCAAGACAGGGACCACGCCTGCGACCACACCTCGTCGTACGCCGTCACTGTACCAAGTACTGTACTTTCACTGTTTGTAACTGCCCCTCTTTGAACTATAAAAGGAGGAGGCAGCCCCATAGAACGGAGAGAGACTCTAGGCGCTAGACACACTCACTACTCAGTTCACCAAAGAACACAACTCTCACTCGTTCTAAGGGACCTGGGGGTTCATCCTCCTCTCCCGCCAAGCTTGTAGCCCCCTACTACGAGCACCCCCGGTGCAAGGCAATATAGTGCGCAAGCACACCCTGCTGGACGTACGATCGGAAGATCGGAACCAGGATAAACCTCGTGTCATCGTGTTGCCCTTGCATCGACCATCGAGAGACGGGACACAGCGCACTTTTCTGCAGGTGTTTGGACCCCCGCGGGTTCCGGCACCGACACCTAAGTAGTACATGTGTTTAA
Organism: Urochloa ruziziensis; assembly: GCA_015476505.1. NCBI lineage: Eukaryota > Viridiplantae > Streptophyta > Magnoliopsida > Poales > Poaceae > Urochloa > Urochloa ruziziensis. Next base: position 54,554,551 of record CM027119.1, on the reverse strand, counting down.
ATAAACTCAACCCTGGTGCTCAAGCAAGACTTCGCGAAGGAATTCGACACGATCAATTGGTCAAGCCACATGAGAATCATTGAAGCACGAGGCTTTACCGCTACTTGGAGACGGTGGGTTCAACAAATCCTATCCAACTAGCTCACGGCGGTCTTGGTAAATGGCTGCCTATAACCTTGGTTCCCATGCCCTCGCGGCTTTGTAGCAGGGTATCACATGTCTGAATTTTTTCTATTTACATATGCATGAACAAAATTATTGAAAAAATTGTACCTATATAACCGTTTGAAATGGTTGTAGCAGTTCCAACTGGCGGAAGGGATCTTACTGCCAATTCAATTGGCGGTATGTCCCTCCTTCCCGCAACACATTTTAAAAATAAATTACATTTTTTATATATGAATTCGGATGAAGACAAAATTATATCAAAATTGTACAGCTCGAAGAGGTCTATAAGTTTACAGTTTAAAACTTTTTTATTTGAAGTCATCTTGATGCTAAAAAAGTTGATGCAATATTTAGTTCTAAACTTTTAGGTCCGAGGTACCAATAAAAAAGAATTGTCATCGATCTCTACAATTTTTATATATAATGTTAATCGCCACGCAAGTTTATATTAAAATGTTACACTTTTTTTTTCAAAATACGCTACGGAGAGGAGGGACATACTGCCAATTCAATTGGTTGTAGGCCTTTCGGTCAATTGAAAAGGCTATTTCAAACGGCTATTTGATATAAATTTGCATTTTTTGTCTGGGCATATATTTTTGAAAAACACTAAAATAAAATATATAAATAGAAAAGAATCCAAACCGAACACCTTTATTTTTGAGAAACCGGGATATTTCATTCATTCTGAAAGGTGATTACATCCCATATTACAAGAACACCCCTGAAAATCCCATATTACAAGAACACCCCTGAAAGAAAATAAATATTACAACCATGTTCTTGTAACTTCCTCCGGGGTTGTTCCCCGCCGCCGGCCGAAGCGCCCCGTTAAGCTGACCTCCTCCCTGGCAAAGCCACATCTTTTTTTTTGTCATCTTAAGCAGCACATTAGAGACATGCATCTTGAACGATGAACAACCCGACAGAAGATGAAAATGGTCAATGACCATCCACTTGCCAAGTATCGAGAGGTCTAACGCATCCAGAATCGTTAGACACCGCAAAATGTCAGATGATGATAAACTCAGAAGGGGACGTAATCCACCCGGAGTGGTGGCAGGTAGAAACCATCTCGAAATCTGGAGGTGATAAAATAAACTCCACGAGTCAACGCTAGCAAGAACACCAACGCAGACAAAAGGACTGGCAAAGGATCCCAACGAAGTCTGGAGAACTAGATCCGCGGCAAATACACCACACCGGCTCATCGCTGGATCGAGGACACTCACTAGCACGGTGGAGAGGAGACAACTTCGATTATTCTATCTCCACAGCGATGCCTCCGCCCTGCAATCGCTGTCCGGACTCAATTTGCCTATACTAGATGCTGGATTGAGATCGCCCTCCGGTCGCCTACTCTCAACTGTAGCTGGGGAAGCAACGGCTGCAGCTTTTCTGTTCCTCGTGTGTGTCTCCATATGTGTCTCCGGCCACGTGGAGAACGTTGATTTGCTCCTTAAAAAACTGGACCCTTTTTCTCCGTCGAACAGCGCGGCCACGAGAAAACGGCGCCGTCTCCGTAACCCCATTAACTCTCTCGTTCCACTGTTTGCCTTCTCTGCTTGATTTGGCTGTAGGTACCGTCGTAGCAAGCTCAAGCTTTGCGTGAATTTTGATTTGGATACCTTGATTACTGCTTCTTGATTTCGATTTTGGTGGATAGGATATCGATTTCTTGATTAATGCAGCTAGATTTCAATTTTGGTGACTAGGACCTTGATTCCTGTTGCCGGATTTCGATTTGGACCTTGAGGAGTTCTTGGCATTCTTTCATGTTGTATGCCGCTATTTTTTACTGTTTTCTAAATTAAATCTTTACGGTAATTAAGTTAATGCGGAATGGCACCAGTTTCTCGTGGCCGCGTGAGATTGTCGACGGAAAATAAAAGGAGGGCCCAGCTCCTGAAGGGAAGCCAACCAATATGCTCCACGTGGCCGGAGACACATATGGAGATACACATGGGGAGCAGGCAAGCTGCAGCCGGAAGGGACTAGAAGAATCGAGAGAACAGGAATTCGAACCAAACACTGGTAGTAGTAGTATTCAGTAGTGTCTCCTAGTGGGCTTTATATCGGCCCAAAGGTTGGCCTCTTAGGCACGAGTTGTTTGTTCTGAAGGAGTCTTGACATCAGTTAGAAATGTGCTCTCTCATAATTGGGCTGATTTCAAACCTTATACTGTACCAGGCAAAAGAGTCCATCGATCCACTGTGAGCCAGCCAGAGAGATCAAATCGGACGCGACTGCTGCTGCCAGCCGCCAACGCTGAGCCGTCGTAGCCGAGTTAAGTTCTAGCCCCAGTTCCTGCTACGTGTAACAGAAACCTAGCCCCACGTCACCAGAGTACGTTCCACGCGTAGACGTCCGAATGAGCGCCTCTGTTCGCAACGAGGCTCACGTTCGGGGATTCCTAATTTGTGGCCGCCCGCACAGGAGGGCATGTGCACTCGCGCTAAAGATAAACCGACAGGCCCCACTATGCACATGCCCCCAGCCCGCGGGATGCGCTGCTCACCCCTCACGCTAAAAAATTGCACATAAACATTTGTCCAGAGAGAATTTTTTTCAACAAACAAACTATAGAAACTTTTCTGAAAAAATTGTGCAAAAAAATAAAAAGTTTTGGAAAAATATTTTCATCAAAATTTTGAGCGAACTTTTTACAAGAAAAAAATGTGAAAATGTTTGAAGAAAAGTTTTGCGGTGAAAGGTGCAAAACTTTTTCAGAAAGTTTTTCAACAAACTTTTCTCAAAAAAAAGAAAAAAACAGTACCAATTAGGCCGGCGTCGCCCTCCCTGCCCGAAATCCCAAGTTCCTGGGCGAGCGTAGGGAGCCCACCGTGCGGTCGCTGCCCACGTGGTAGGGCCCACGTCACGCGAGGTTATCTTCTCGTATGTTCCCACCGCACGCCGCCGCTCTAACTGCTCTCTCTCTCCTCATTTTTCTGCAGCCGCGCCGCGACGGAATGGAGACCTCCGCCTCCATGCGCCGCGCCGCCGTCTCCCGCCTCCGAATGCCGTCGCCTCTCGGACCCCGACCTGCAGCACCGACGATGGAGCCCGTCCTTGCTGGTGTTGGCTCCCCGGCGGGAGCGGCGGCGGGGTGGCACGCGCGCGACCCCCCGCGAGGGTCGGTGCGGCGGCGGCGGCGGCTTCCGGCCGGCGCCGCGCCACCCTCGTCAGAGAGGAGGACACGCGGTAGCCAGGTATTTTTTTCTTTTTTCTGGACAAAACAAAGAAAACTTTGTTGAAAAAGGTTTGTTGCAAAAGTTTTGCTCAAATATTTTCTCCTTCAAAGTTTTGTTGTCAAAACATTTTCTCTTGAATTTTTGCTGTCAAAGTTTTTCAAAATTTTGTTGTCAAAACTTTGTCTCAAACATTTTCTCTTAAACTTTTGCTGTCAAAGTTTTGCTCGAACATTTTTTCTCCAAATTTTGTTTTCAAACTTTTAATTTATTTTTTTCTGCCAAAGTTTTTTCTTTAAAGTTTTGTTGCTTTTTTTTTGACAGGTTTGTGTGCGGGGAGCCGTGCATGCGGGGGGACCACGAGCGGGGCACACTGAGAAGCCGTGCACTGCAGGTGAGAGCGGGCGCGATGTGGGGAAGGGTGAGCCCGCCATTTTTGGACGGACGCGTGGCCGCACGGCGCTCTCCGTGCGGCCGAGCGCAAATTAGCATCTCCCCTCCCTGCCGGGGTTGCCGCACTGCATCGGGGCTCGCCGGGCCTCCGCCCTCGCGTCGACGCAAGCCGAGGCCAGCGCCGCCGCCCACCGAGGCACGTCGGGGCCGCGTCGACGGTCGCCGGGACTGTCGTGCCTGCCGTCCTCGGCAACAGAGCTAGCCAGGGGCGCCGCACCCGTCGTCGCCCTCGCAGACGGACGGCCGCCGGGGCTGGGCGGGCCGCCGTGCTCGCAACCCCGCGAACAGCCGCAGCTCGGCGACGGGCGAGCGGAGCGCGGGGCGCCGGCGCAGCCCGACAACGTTGAGGCGCGAAGGACGGGGGCCAGGGCACGGCCAGGGACGCGACAGGCGGAGGCGGGGCAGCAGCTGGGGCGCGCGGCCCCCATCGCGCGGCGCCGGTTTCGTCTCCGCTGCTGCTCTGTACGAGTGGATAAGGCCGGGGGGAAAGGATGGGGAGGAAACAAGGCTCCGCTGCTGCTCTGCACGAGTGGATAAGGGCGGGAGGAACGGAGCGTAAGTTTGCTACTGTACGGTCAGATGTAAAATTGGGATTGCGCTCACGTTCCCCCGGGAGAAATCGCGGCGCGATCATGCCAGACTCTGACAGACCATAGATGAGAGTGGCTGCGCCCATATCTCCCGCCCCCTCTCTCTCTTTTCTTTGTTATATCCCAAATTTTCAGTGTTAAGTATAAAAAAAAAGGAATCAGTGTTTCAGATGGATCGGAATTGAAGCCATATATAAAGAGTCAACGTGCTAGCTTACAAATTACTGAATCGTGCTGGGTTCACCATCACAGTACTGGGCTCCGTACTAGCCATGTCGTCCTCTCTTCCTGCCGGCAGCACCACGAAGACTGCCACCACAGCCAGATCGTTGTTTGCTCTGGCCTTGCGCGCGTGGAACCTGTGCGTACTCCTCGTCGTGGTCGCCGCGCTCCTCCTCGTCTCCCCCGCCGCCGTCGTGATCCTCTTCCCCGTCGCCTGCATGTCTCTCTCTCTGCCTCCTCTGCGCGATCACAGCTCGGATCCTCTGCCTTCTTTGTGCCGCCCGACTGGACAAGTGATGAGCACCGGAGCGGCGTGCGCGAGCGGAAGCAAGACTGCGTCGAGGTCGACCGCGCCGAGGCGCCCGGCGGCTTCGACGACGACGACGCTTCCTCTGCGGAAGAGGGGCGCCAGGGGGACCGGGCCGAGCAAGAACACGGCACGGCGGGTTTCAGGTCCTTGGATGAAGAGGTCACCGATCGTTGCGACGGCGTCGAACAACAACGCCGGTTTTACTTCGTCGACACAGGCAGCTACTACAGAACCGTGAGCATTTCTGACCTGTTGTAACTCTTAATTTTTGTACGGCGATAAGTCTTGCTTCTACCCGTAGTTTCTTATTGATCGTATATTCATATGCGTGCAGTTTTATGATCTACTGGCTTTCTGGAGAATTGTGGAGAGAAGCGACAGGGCGAGGTGTAAGAAATGCTCAAATATATAAGGTGAACTGAATTTTAAGGCCCATGATTTCTGGAATACATGGGCTGCAAAGTGTAGCAGGCCGACACATCAGACTGGAAGAACCAAAACCTGCAATGTGTAAACGCGCCTGCCTTTTCTTTTTTGTTTGCCGGCCTTACCTTGGGCCTTACTCTTTTTTTTTTTACGACCGGCACACGACGTGTGCGTTTCATTAAATCGTGGTTCGGCCTTACTCGTTTGGTACTCGATGGAAGTGGATGTACATTCTATGCTCTTACTAATGAAACTGTCACTCTTTTGGGTCTTGGCCAAATGGGCTAGCCGCCAGTTCCAGCGTTGGGATCAAGTCTGAGTTTGCTTTCTTCATCTACCTGACAGGAGGAAGCACACCACGACAATTTCAATACCCACAAACTATTTCTGTTTGTCTGTTTTTCGGACACAATGAGCTTGTTCTAGCTTATTATATCTTCTTCTCACTCACAAAATACTATTAAAACAGTCAAATTTAGCCACAATTAACAACTTATCCACCAGCGAAACATGCTGTAAAGCCTCACACATACACTTTGATCCGACCCGTCCTCATCCTACATTTTCAAATTGAAAGCGCCACCGCCAGTGCCCTGAATCTGCCCTTCCTGCAGACCTTACAGCAGGCGTCAACAAGTGGGAATCCAGATCTAGGCAGCCTTCAACCAAAACAAGTAGGCACAGCACGTTCGCCAACAGCAAGTTTGCCAGACGGATATATATAGCGAGCTGATCCGTCCAAATCACGCCCGGGTGCCCACCAATCCCTGTACGTGGCGATCGACTCCACGAGACCGATCGAGCAAGCCTTTCCTCTGCTAGTACTAGCCAGCCAGATGCATGAACACTGCTGGGTCGTCGATGCCCAGCTCCCGCGGTCGCGGCGGTACAGTTTGGTGGCTGGATCGCCATCCTTTGCAACTGCCGGTCCCGTGAAAGGGGGTGTGCGTGTCGCGGCTCCCCACGTGACGGCCGGCCGCTTTGCGAGGGGCCGGCCATCGCGACTTGCGAGCTCGCAACGGCGCACCTAACGCGCCCAGGCCGGCCGGCAAGCAAGCTCGACTGCTCGAGCCGAGCCGTGAGCTCGACCGATCGATCGACGCGAGAGTGATTAGCGTGCGGCCTGCGCGCTGATGACTGAGGAGGACGGGATTAGGACGGGCTAAAACCGTTTTAGCGGCGACGTAAACTGCACTGAAAGCGCTACGGGGGAGTACTGCTATGATGGGCCGATTCGATCCGGCTTTGATCGAGAAAGCTTGAGCTGTCGGAGAAGGACCGACCAACGCATGCTTATCGGGACACACCGGCCCCCGGTCGCCACCGAGAACTCACAGCAAGGGCTCCCTGCCCCTGATTTCGCGTTCCTGTGCCTTTCGTAGTTTCGTGTGCGGCCGCAGCATGCAACTTCCTGCGAGGTTCCCCCGCCGACTGCTGTGTGATTCATGCGTCGAGATTTGCGCACCGTGCGGCTGTCGCAGAGATTCTCAGCGAATTTGGGCGCCACCGCGCCAGGGGAGCATGATGACTGGCTGGTCCCCGTGCACTTAAACGCGCGGTCAGTGCGTAGCGTGCGCTCGGCGTGGGAAATAAAGACGCGCGCGCTCGGTGAGCGAGTGAGCGACCAGTGTACGCACCGGCGGCCAACGTACCACTCCGTAGAGGCACCGCCCGGGAGGCAGGCGGACACCGAGCGGTAGCTACGGGGATCCATCAGTGCCCTGCTGCGGAGCGTAAATGCACTCGACTGGCCCGGCCCAGTTTTGTTCGGGCAGCTTTGCTATTTCAGTTATCTCAGACTCAGCCGTCGACGAGAATGTTTGTCTCGTTTTCAGGAGGAGGTGAGCGAAAATGACACACTCCAGTGTGTCGATGGCGAATCGAACGTGCCAGCAAGGCTACCCAGTCCCTGTATCCCTTGCTTCCGACGCGGGCACTGGAGCGCGGCACATGCGATTCGCGCGCGTCGCGTCGCCCCCGACCGCACGGCACCAGGCGCCCGCCCGCTGCCTAGCCCGGCACCACGGGCGTGTTCCTGCTAGTAGCGCACCGCCACGTCGCGGCCTCTTGAACCTTCCGTGTCCTCGCCCCCCGTACGCACGAGAGGCAGGCAGTGTACTACTGCTAGTACTAGTAGCTAGCTAGGCGTGGCTACCAACCCGCAGGCCACCGCGCTGCGTCCTGATCGGTCTCGCGTAGCCATGAGTACCCGCTCGCCGCTCGTGCCGTGCACTCTCACTCAAAGGTACCCGGCACGTCGTCGTCCTCGTCCCCGCGGCACATGCGCGCACGACGCCGCAGCCGCGCGTGCCCGTCCGGCCGCTTCGCTTGCTTCCGCCGTGCATGCATGTATGCATGTGTGCCCGCTGCACAGGGGTAAAAATGGGTCTAACATTTTATACAAGCAAATTTAAGGATCGGACCCGGATCGGATCGAAATTATATACAAATTTGATTTACAAATAATTAGAGACGAATTGGATCGTGAAGAAGACGTAAGGCCCACCCCTAACCTGCCTGCCGATCCATCCGTGGACGCGGATCGAGCAAAGCTATCGCCGCGCCAGGGGATAACGAACCGCACCAAACGTGACTAGCCGCTGCGTGAGCACGGGCCCGGGGAGGTTAGCGCGCGAGAGCTCTGCAAGCATATTTTTGTTTACGGAGGCCGCGCGATCGGATCGGGTCGGGTGTCAGCGTAATCCATCCACGTAAGCGTAATTTTAATTTTGTTGTGGGGATGAAGTAGAATCTGGCGGCATGTGTGGTTGCAGAGGACGGGCCTGGACGGGGGCGTTAATTTAACGTCGTCTGATCAATCGATGCGTGCAGTGGACTTTACTACTCCGGAACCGTATTATGCCGTGCGTACGTCACGTAGTGTAGCGGTGTGCGTGAACAGTTGGTCCAGGATTAAATTGGCCGCTACAGCGGGCAGTCAGAAATGGGGCGTGGCCGTGTGAGGACGTGTGCACGGCGACTTTTATGGCCCGCCGCGCGCATTGGTTCTTTGCCTCCTGTCGACCCGTCAGGATCCTTTGCTTCTTCCTGCCAAGCTACCAGACCACTGTACCTGTACGTGTATCAATTACTACTAGCAGAGTGTATACTCCGTATGTACCGTCCACCGGCGCAGCAACCGGTTAAAATCTCGTGCTCCTCGCTTGAATGGCGGTGGGTGATGGAGGTTAACGGCACCTAAAACGCGCCGTCGGTTATCGTCGCCATGCAAGGAAGTTTTGCAGAAGCCCTCCGCGTGCACGTCGTCGAGGCCTGACCGTCATCTCACTCGTCTACGAGCGGAGCTCGTGCTCCAAGAACCGAGCGACGACTCGGCGCGCGTTGTAGCAGTCGCTGCGAGGAGACGGCAGCGGCAGGGATCTCATGTGCGCGCGGGAAGGAGAGGAGCAACGACCACCATGAGGGAGGCTCTAGGAGGCCGAATAAAAAAAACAAATCGAGCTCTGACAAGGTCGAATGGGCCTGTGTGCGCCCCTCAAAATACATCCCGTTCATCAGGGTTTAATCACAAAATACCAGCCGTGTCCATTTCTACGGCCAGTTATGGGGAAGATCAAGATGACCATCCCTTTTCCTCGACGATATTATTTAATTATTGATTTGGCGCGATAGCTTTAACCTTATTTTCTGGTTCAAAGATGTCGCTTTGGTGGTAGTGGAGTGGGGCACTTCGATCTCTTGCCGGTCAATGGCATGTTTGTTAGTGCCATGCTACCTTTACTGCCAAGTGATTCTCTAGTCTAATGATCGAGCAGGTAGCTGTGTCTCATCTTTCACGGACAGATATGCACGTTCTTTGCTCTAGGTCTAGGAACAGGGCACGCGCCATGCAAATATGTATTTTCTTTACTCCATAATAATATATTTCTGCGCATATATGCTAGTTGTACCTATCATTTTTTTATTTCCAAAAAGGAAGCTAGTACAGTACTATATATTAATATCACAATTCTCGTGAAGAAGTCGCCCAGTCGTTTTACCCACATCGCCGGCCGTCGCGGGTGTCAACGCTCGAGTCTGAACAGGTACCGTAGTAGTATGCGTATGCATGGCTGCATATCAAGCAGAAACGGACAGGAGCCTGTGAGAGAGGGCGCCTGACCATGACAGAAATTATAGTCAATCACTCCACTAAACTTCACTGTGTTTTGACGACAGGGCGCCAATCGGGTAGTAGTAGGTGTGTACTTGTTCAAAATATGACCAATTAGCCTGATTCAACAGGCGCCCAGGCGGTCAGGTGACTTCCGAATTTCAAACTGACTACTAGAGGTAGACAGCTCACGGTGGAACTGACGGAAGCACGCAAAAGATTAAAACTGTTAGCACCATCAGACGATGCTGGGACCAGATTTACGCCAAATATCCAAGGTATCACCACAAGTCCACAATCGTATACTCCTAGACTGCCCGCTGGTCAATTTCAGCCACGAAAACACGTCAAAAAGCCTCAGGACGGACCGCACGGCCGGACCACGACCGTGGACATCGACGAGCCTCAAAGTCCCCTGTTGCGTGGCAGGAAGCCGCGGCACCCCCCGCACGGGAGAGGGGGCCGCGCGCGGCCAGATTTTTCCTGCCTCCTTCCCTCGTCCTCGACGATCGCGCGCGCCACCACTGGACCGCACGCACCCTGCGCTGCCGCTGCCGCCTCCGCGCCGGCATCGCGCCCGGGGAGCTCTCGCGCGGGGGGGCGCGCCGTGCTCGGTCCTCACCGCGCACCGCGGGTGAGCGGCCGGCGCCCTGTCTCGCCCACTGCCGCGCGGGCCCCGCCCGCGGTGCGCTCACCGTCCTGTCGCGCGGTGCCATGTGGAGGCCGTCGTACTGGGGATTCTAGAGCCTTCCGACCCCAAAGCGAACGGACGGATTGATTGGCTCGTTAGTTACTCCCTCCATACTCGTATTAGATGATGTTTAGGACAAGGTTTTAGTCAAACATTGGGAATATAAATCACGAATAACTTTTAAGTCGTTGAGTTTGAAAATGTGAAAACCATATGAATAGATTTGTCTTGATAAGTATTTTTAGAAAAGTATACATATATTATTTTTTAATAAATATTTTTGTAAAAATAAGAAGTCAAAGTTACATTTTGGTGACCATGTCGTTGTCCTAAACATCATCTAATACGAGTATGGAGGGAGTAATTCACTTTCTTGTCCTTTTTCTCCACCCCCCCCCTCTCTGTTTTTTTTATGTTCTCGAGAAATTAGTATTTGTCTGTCTGCGTGCGCTCGGCGCACCAAAGTATCAGGGGCTCGTTTTGCACAAAAGTACAGCGATGTGTTTCTTTTTCTGGACAGGGACTTGGTGTTACTTTTTTCATATGACCCCGTGTAGTTGGTGATTTTTACTAGATTGATAAATGCTGACCAATCGTCGTAGGATTAGTACTCCTCGTAATGGCATCACCCTAAAGCAAAGCAAAGTTGCCTACTCTTCTGATTCCAGCCAAATCTGCATGTGCTACTTGATTAGTACTTTGGCTTTTTTAATTTTTTTAATAAGCAAAGTTGTTACCAACTAGTTCGGCTACTAAAAGTATGATTGCTTCATAGCTTGCCACACTTTAATAAGTATGACTGCTCCTACGTCTCTTAACTTACTTGTTTGCATTTTAGGGGCTAAGCAATTGTTTGTTTAGCTGCGCATGAATACACGGGCAATATAAGTTGTGTTGCTTTTGGCCATTGTTTATAGAAGATATATAAAGTGGTGTCAACTCAAATTATTTCCATAAGCGATGTCCACAAATTGGTCGAGTTTAAAGACACCATAAACTTTTAATCCATCTATGAGACAAGCTCTAAACAACCCAAACAAGCTAACCTTCTCAATCTTGTCTTGTACAATTTGAATTCATGCACCCAACCTGTGCAAGCTCAAGGCAGGTCGCAATTTTTCTTGTCGTGGTTCCAAAAGACAAGGGCTCAATTGGTACAGCTCGAGAAAATTCTGGAACTCCGGGTACCCAGTCGAAAATGTGCGAGGCTATAAGTACGTGAGATGGGGTCACGTTAACCGCGGTTATCTCATTAACCCGTCTCTTCGGTCTGCGACGAGTTGAGCCCGGAGGGAAAAGGACAAATCACACAAAGAGGGGAAAAAGCACACAAATCGCGCCACCGTGGGACGTGTACGGCGCACCGCCCGGCCGCCGGATCTGCGCCGGCGACGCGACCGGACGTCGGATCTCCGGCGACGCAGGAGGAGGGAGGCGGTGCTCTGGCCGTTCCTTGCCCGCGAGCGCCCAGATCGGTCCCGCCGGTGAGTCCCCACATCACTCCTCGGCCTGTGATTGGACGGGAGCCGCGGTGTGCAGGGTAGTGCGGGCTCGGGAAATTTTTCGGATTTCGCGGAGGTGTTTGATCGAAATGAGCACCTGCGACTGCGAGTGATTTCGTGTTGCTTTCTTCTCGTCTCGATCCAGCGGGTGATTAAGGCCGCCGGTGTCGTCTCAAAAATTTCATCGGCGAATGGTACTGGATTTGAGAATGGTCATAAGGCGTGTTTTGGCTTTGTGATTTTTTGGTGTTATTCCACTGGAAATGTGTGGGATTTGGGGTTAGAATGGTTCCTTAAGAAACAGTATCTGTGGGTAGTTTGTGTTTAAAAGCTGTTTACCCAATGATTTCTGAGGTTGAATCGAGTGTCTAGATTCCAGTGAAGTTTTTGGATTTGTGATCTTAGGTCCTACTTTGTAGGTTTCCCGCTAGTGTGAAACCGTGTGAGCTATTTGAACAATTTGATCTGGTCAGCGAAGGTGGATTTTTGTCCTTTTAAAACTCTTGAGATTTTTTTTATTATCTGCGTGGGAGTTCTGATTAGTTTGTGGAGTAATCAATTGGACTGTGGAGTTCGTAGAAAGCTTTCCACTATTAATTCATCCCAGTTCATTTCTCCTTCTCACGCAACTTAAATCTGCCTGCACTTGTAGTGTCTGAGTTCATTTTAGTAGCTATGTCCTCTTAGTTATAGTTTGTCTTACAGGCGTCGCCCGTTACGTTATTCTCATGATCTAAGACCCCCTTGTGTAAACAAATGTTCGTTTTATCTTTTTTGGACAAGGGTACGATTGCTTGCTTGTATGCGAGATATTAAGTGCCACTCAGTTTTCATTCTACTGTGTACCTGAGATTGAGATCTGAGCTTACTATCGTTTCTAGCTAATGTTCTCATGGTATTTGTCAAAATATTGATCAATATGTTCCTGTTAGGAAACTTGAAACCCAGATGCAATGTTTCTACAGTTCCCGTTATAATCTGTAATGCTTGGTCTGATCAAAAGCTCCAATAGGTTTTGTCATCATAAATAAATTTGTGAAAACATGCTACCTCTTACTCTCATAAAAGACTGTTACAACTGATTTAGCAGAGACGATACTGAGAATATTGTTTAGGAAGTAATTGAGGGGCTCTATTAGTATGATGTATGCTTGTTAATCTATGGGTACCAAAGTTTATTCTGCTACTGTTTTATATTTCCTATAGCTTTGTCTTGAATCTTACATTTCTCAATGCAATGGAAGCTTGTTTTGTGTAATATCTTGAGCATTCATTTTTTATTCACAGGATATATATCAATAGATGGTTTAGTGATATCGAGCTCCCAGTTGATGCAGAGTTGGTGAAAACGTCTTCTCTTTTCCAAGGCTATTGGCTGCAAGTTGAAGAGTTGGTCCTCCCCCTTGCTGCCTATCTGCTTTCTTCTCTGGTGGAGTGCACAAGAGGAGTTAGCGGATAAAGGCGTCTCCTTTCAGCTCTTCTATGTCCAGGGACTTGGACTGTCCTGTTCAGACACAGATGGCTGTGGCAGTCCTGGATCGGAGCTTCAGCAGTGAATATCCTGGAGGTAGCAGACCTGAGGGGAGGCAACCAAGCTGGAAGAGAGTCTTTGTTCAGACTGACAATGGTTCTGTCCTTGGCATCGAGTTAGAGAGGGGGGAAAATGTGCAAGCTGTGAAAAAGAAGCTGCAGATAGCCCTCAATGTGCCTACTGACGAGAGCTCGCTGACCTTTGGTGATCTGGTTCTGAATAATGATCTTACCAGCATTCGCAATGACTCGCCATTGCTTCTGAAAAGGAATCAGATTCACCGAAGCAATTCCACACCTTGCCTCTCCCCTACTGGAAAGGATGTTTGGCAGCGAGACCGGAGCGGGCCCATCGAGATCCTTGGCTGTTCAAGCCCTTCCTCTCGGATGAAGCAGCTTGCTAAGGATGTTGTCAAAGCCATAAGGAATGGTGTTGACCCCGTAGCTGTTAACAGTGGGATGGGTGGTGCTTACTATTTCAAGAACATCTGGGGAGAGCGTGTTGCTATTGTCAAGCCAACTGATGAGGAACCATTTGCCCCGAACAACCCAAAAGGCTTTGTGGGGAAGGCACTGGGACAGCCGGGCCTCAAAAGATCTGTGCGGGTTGGTGAGACAGGGTTCCGAGAGGTTGCTGCTTACCTGCTTGATTATGATCACTTTGCAAATGTTCCGCCCACCATGCTGGTCAAGATAACACACACTGTGTTCAATGTGAATGACTGTGTTGGCTGCAAAAGCAAAATCTTCTGCAACAAGTCGGAGGCCGTGAGCAAGATTGCATCATTGCAGCAGTTCATTCCTCATGACTTTGATGCCAGTGACTATGGGACGTCAAGCTTCCCTGTGTCTGCAGTGCACAGGATTGGCATACTTGACATTAGAATCTTCAACACTGATAGGCATGCTGGAAATCTTCTGGTGAGGAAGCTTGGTCCTGGGGTTGACAATTTTGGAGAGCAGACAGAACTTATTCCTATCGACCATGGTCTTTGTCTGCCAGAATGCCTAGAAGACCCATATTTTGAGTGGATCCACTGGCCGCAGGCATCTGTTCCTTTCTCTGAGGAGGAGCTTGATTACATTGCAAGACTTGATCCTGTAAGAGATGCTGAAATGCTCCGCGTGGAGCTACCCATGATGCGTGAGGCATGCATCAGAGTGCTGGTGCTGTCAACAATATTTCTCAAGGAAGCTGCAGCATTTGGCCTCTGCCTGTCTGAGATTGGAGAGATGATGAGCAGGCAGTTCACTGCAAAAGAACAGGAGCCAAGTGAGCTTGAGCTTCTCTGCATGGAAGCAAGGAAGTGGGTTGAGGAAAGAGAGTTTTTTCTCCCTGATGAAGCCGGAGTTGAAGATGACGATGATGACTTCACCCAGTTTCCTCTTGACAACGAGGATGATTCGGATGTCTTTGAACTACCAGCTTTCAGCAAGTTCGGGAGCACGAAGGCAACTTCCAGGAATCTACTGTCCAAGTTAGACGAGTGTGATGAGGAAGATGAGGACGAGGACGAGGGTAACACCTACACTACCGGGGAGGAAGCTGACACTGTGACCAGTGCATTACCCCCGAAGATCTCCTCTATCTCAAAGCTATCTTCGTCCATGAAGGGGCTTGGTTTTGTTAGGAAATCCAAAGCCTACCATAGAGGTGTTCCAAAGGGTAAAGTGAGTAAAACTAACTACAGTGGCAAAGCTAGTGAGCATCAGTCCGGGAGCAGGAGCGCCAATGAGCTGCTCCCGCCCAGCGCCAGTTTTGTGAAGCTGTCGGACATGGGCCCTAGAGAGTGGAGTGCATTCCTCGACAAGTTCCAGGAGCTGCTCCCCAGTGCCTTCCGTGCCCGGAAGCACACCACTGGTGGCGGCCCGCGTCCGATGCCGAGGCTGGGCACGTCCTGCCAGTTTTGAAAGTAGTAGAAAGAGAAGCTACCGAGGTAATGTAGTTCGTCGAGCTCTGGGTTTACAGCAACAGTTGCAGCAGGTACTACTATGGCACTATATGCTCTTAGGTCGTCTATGGAGTCTGTAGAGGTGGTTCGAGAAATAAGACCGTCCTTACATATGAGATGAGCTTGCAGCTTGCAGGAGAGGGGTGTGTTTGTGCATAGTGTTTGACATATGGGATGTGGGGTGCGTTGTTCTTTTCTTCTTTGTATGTAAATAGTACTCCTACCTCGCAACACCGGGGCTCGATCTCGGCCGCTACCTGATGGTGGTGAGTTTGCTAGCATCGCCTGTGTGTTTCCGGCTTTGCCGCTGTACCATTTTGGAAGACGCTTACCATGATATGAACTATGTATGATATATCGCTACAGATATATGCACAAACATCACCTGCTGTCTCTAACTGTATTCTGTAATTTCTGTCTCCCATGTTCTATTGTTCCTCTTATTTGGAGCTTGTCTGCTGAACGTGTTGAAGATACTTCGAAGGAACGATCCAGAAGTTTTTTTGTAGGCAAAATTCTGAAGTTGCTTCAGAAAGCGTCAAAGAATGCCCACAGATTTTTCGTTCCATCCCATGTGCTGCGCGCACTTCGTGGTTTGCATGATTGGGTATGGCATCGGTGTGGGGCTCATCCGTGCACGCCGATCTCACCTCCTGATAGGTTTATTAACACGCAACGATTTGACTATGATTGTATAATTCTTGTGCTATACTAATATCCTGCAATATCTTGTTCTTGTCGATAGAAGAGCCAATCTTTGAGCTCAAATCACTTTCCTGCTGCGACGTAAGCCGGGGGCTGTTCCTGATACCGCCAGCAGCATGCCTGCGGACTGTGGGCTCCGGAGGGGCCGTCGTTGCACGTCCCGTCCTGTCACGTCACCGGTGGTGTTATCCATAACATAAGTGACCTGTTAACACCCTTTTATTCCCGTCAGGTTAGGTGGCCAGTCCACGTCACGGCCAGCCAAAGCCCAAAGCGCATGCCCTTTTTCCACAAGGAAGAAAGGGGGCGGAAGACGATGACGTCCTCCGTCGCCGGCGGTGAAAGTGCCGCGATATGCCGAGTCCAACGGCAACAGGTGTCTCTCCCCCGTTGCCGTCGCTTCGCCGGTGGACCGACGGATGGACGCGTCGTGCGCCGTTGTGCCGCGACTGTGAGCGAGCGGCTCGGGTGACAGTGAGCGAGCGAGAGTGAGGGCGCCGGCCGCTATCGTTGGCCGCGTCACCGCAGGCTTATCCCCGGCGGCAGCATGGGGCCCAAAGTGCAAAAGCTCGCGTGGTCCGGTTCGCTACGGCTGTCATTGGCCGGCCAGGCAAGCAGTCCAAACTCCAAAGATTCGGAAGCATCGCCGCCGCAGGCCCGCAGCTCTAGTCGAAGCAGCCTTGCTGGAATGCTAGAGCAGGTGCAGGTGCAGGTGCTAACGCTACCTCTTCGTTTGCTGAAGAGCAGAACGGCGGGCTCGTGTTGGCGTGAACTGTGGCCGAGACGCCACGAACTACAACTACAACATGAAAACCTTGTATTTCCTCCAAGAAAAAAAAAAACATGAACGACCTTCTAATTAGTAAAGACTGGTTTAGGCGGTACAAAGCTTTTTTTTTTTTCACGAACACCTTGAGCTCCAAACACAAACTCCGGAGCCCGAATCCTCAAATAATACGCAGCTGACACAGAAAAACTAAGAAAAGAAAGAACGGTTTAAAACGTGGGCATGCTAAAGAAGAACGAACGGTTTAAGAAGTGGGCCACCCAGCACAGGCGAACAAGATCATTCTAAGAGAAATAATGCCCAAATTAAACTGCAAAGACACTCTGATCTTTGAATTTAGACGCCTCAACTCAAACTTCTCCAAGTGGTACTAATATTTTTTCAGAAATCGGATCTAAAGCACAAACCCCAGTCTTGCACAGCTTCTTTACATCCTAAAATGGGCCGAAGCATAAGATGCTCTCATTGGGCCAAGGAGGCCGAAACATCTTCTGACTTTGTGCAAACTACCAGGGAAAAAGTCCATTTTTGACCATCTAACTCTTGCCTCAGTTTGGTTTTGGCCATCGAACTCCAAAACTGGATATCTTTTAGCCATCAAACTATCAAAACCGTTCAAATTTGGCCATCGAGCTGTTTTGATGGGTGGTTTCAATTTTTTTAATTTACAATTTAGTCCTTAGATCTTAAAATGATTATTACTTTTTGCTCGTACCTCTGATTTAGGTGATTCTTGCGGTCACGCATTCATAACGGTGAGATTTATCTTTTAAAATATTATTTATACTATTTTATCACTATTTCTTATATTATTCTTATGTTGTGTATAAACAACAATATAAGAAAAGTAAAACAAACATTTACGAAATAATATGTCCATGATTTTAAAAGATAAAGCTCATCGTTACGAACGTATGACCACAAGAATCACTTAAATCCGAGATACGGGAAAAAATAGTAATCATTTTAAGATCCAAGGACTATTTTGTCCTTGGATCTTAAAATGGTTACTATTTTTAGTCCTTGAATCTTAAAATGATCACTATTTTTTCCTTATATCTCTGATTTAAGTGATTCTAGTGGTCATGCGTTCGTAACAATGAGCTTTATCTTTTAAAATGTTGTTCATATTATTTTGTAATTGTTTGTTTTGTTTTTCTTATATTATTGTTTATACCCAACAACTTAAGAATAATATAACAAATAGTGATAAGATAGTATAAATAACATTTAAAATATAAAGCTCACTGTTATGAATGTGTGACCGCAAGAATCACCTAAATCAGAGGTACGAGCAAATAGTAATAATCATTTTAAGATCTAAGGACTAAATTGTAAATTAAAAAAATTGAAACCACCCATCAAAACAGCCCGATGGCCAAATTTGAACGGTTTTGATAGTTGAATGGCTAAAGATACCCAGTTTTGGAGTTCGATGGCCAAAACCAAACTGAGCCAAGAGTTGGATGGTCAAAAATAGACTTTTCCCAACTACCAGTAGTCTGGGCTCTCCTCTCAAAATTTAAAAAGTAAACTAGTCTTGGGCCCATGGCTGTTGGCACAGATGGCATGCTGCAACCTGATTAGTGATAGTAACCTGAAGGACCATCATCAGTCTCTATTGTCTGCAACTTCAGAAATAGTACAGCTGAGAAATTATAAATGCTCTCCATCAAAGCACATTACAACCAAAATTGCCCGTTCCAATGACCTCATATTGTTCCATGAGTGCCAAGAACGGGCTACATGTGACTTGGAGAGCGAGTTCCTAACTAGCTAAGCTAACCATTAGCTAATGGCTACAGTGGTTAGATGTATCTGTAAAGCAAGAGGGCTCAGCTTATCTCAGGCTTCAGGCAGGAGCTACCCATTTCACGCAATACCTAGGGCTTCTTGGCGAGATCGTCCAGTGGAGCGTCATTGTTGATGGGTCGGTGGTGACGGGCGGCATCCAGCTTGTAGTTGTAATCCATGCCGAGGATCTCAGGGGCCACGGCAGACGTATCGCCTTTCCTTGATTCTTGAAACATGGCATGAGTTGCTGATGATCCCTTGCTCGTCTTATCCTGAAAAGCAGATTGCAGTCGTAAACAAACACGGAAGACAGTGGAAAGCAAACGTGCGCTTCAGAAATTAATTCAAGAAAAGCTGAGTTGGTAGAGGAATGCTCTTACCGAGTCATGTACAACTTCAGCAGGTGCATCTGCTTCTTGATTTGCTCCTGCAACAACAGAAATGATGCAGGTTCAGACCATTGTTCAATCCTCAAAGTTCATGCTATACGTCTATACGACTACACATACTGGTGATTTGCATTCAGAAAAGCAGCAATTCCACTTGGCTAAGCAATGGGTAGTGCTACTAGCTACTAGAAGATTACTAGGTGATTAGTTGGAAAATACTATCGCTTATCAGAGGCTAGAAACCAAGGAGAAGTAATTGCCTGCTTCATTTTTCAGTTATTCCTTGGCGGGTGAGTTCTCGGAGTGCGGTAATCGGCACTGAACGGCACGAGGCCGGCAAATCTGTGCTTGCCGCCGTTCTGACGCCCAGCACCCTCACCACTCAACCCGACAACGGTAACCTCTACAGTTTTCTCCTCTTCATCATGGACATGGACAGTGTTTGCACCTGTGCTCTTGGCTCCCTTTCCTTCCACCGCCTCATCCTTCTTGGCAGCATCTCCATGCCCACCAAGAGCCGCCATCATCTTCCGGCCTCTCAACCATCTCCGGCCGGCCAACAATACCGCACTGTCGCCCAATCGTTCCTGCATTGTTTTCGCGGGGAGAAAAGGGTCAGAAATTGGCACTGAGAATATCTGTTCCTAGTTGCTGCTGCCATGAACTGATGGAATCTGCAAAACTGTAACTAACCTTGTGTGCTTCAGCAGTGGAGGCAGACAGCGCAGACAGGGAGAGCACAAGCGCCAGAAGAACACCTGCGCACCTCATCTTGCCACAATGCCACACACACACACACCCTTGCTCAGCGCTCAGCAAGCTCTACAACTTGCACGGAGCCGCTGATTCAGGACCAGGATCAAAGGAAAGGAGAGGTTTAGGTGGCAGGTGCAGGGTTTTATAAGGAGCCAGGAGCCAGCAGGCACGGTCACCCTGGTTTGCGGCTGCAGAGGAACTGAAGCACTGAACTGAACCCACAGTGATCAGCTCGAAGAGCTGAACTCAGAACTCCAATGCTAGTCAAAGCGAGCCACTGCGTATTCAAATCGCCGCCCTGACACGCCCCCTCTAGAAAAACCAAACTGCCCTTGGTCGCGTGCCTTTGCCGTTTTTCTTAATCCGCGCGGCTTGTCTCGCGCCCGCGCACCGATGCCGTGGTGGTCCTCGCGCGCCGGTTGGCTCGCACATGGAGCATGTCAAAACGTGAGGCCCGGACCGGAGGAGCTCAGCTGATCGAATCAGCTGGAGGCCAGTTCTCAGCCCGGCGGTCTCCGCCCCGGCTCCGGTGCGCGCACGGCGCACCGGCCGCGGCCGGCCACTCGGGCCGACCGACGCGGGCTCCAATTCCCCTCGCATTGAGGCGCCTGCCGATCCAGTACACGCACGCGTCGTCCTGCGGTGTTCTTCGGGTCCACGAACCTTATTAGCGTCCATGGGGGGCATCCAGTAAAACCTCGTTAGTTTACGTCGGGTGAGATCCAGCTCCGTGTAGCACAGCAGTAATAAGCACTTCTTTTTGGGCGCTTGCAGGGGGATCGCTAGCTAGCTAGCTACGGTCTCGGATTCCTTCGTCACAGATCCGGCGCTGTGGTTTAGAAGCACTAATCAACACCAAGATCCGCGCTTAATTACTTGCACGACACGGAGTTTAAACAAAAAACTGTTCCTTTGTTTTTACACATCTGTCCGGGCCCGTACGACATGGCGCCGCACCATTGGTCCCGACCGAGGCTGGGCCATAACTTGCAGCGTCATTGATCTGGAGTGCCAAGTGGTAGCAGACTAGCAGTGGCACTGAGGGAGATCGAGAATGGCGGGGATTATTAAAGCTGATCGGGGAGGTTTAGTTTGAGGTTACCCAAGTGGTGGTGAGGCCACGTTACGTAACAGTCAAGATTCGTGGCCCTAGTAAGCAGTAATCTTTTAGGGCCTAATGCTTGTTTGTTTTTCTCTCATCAGCTCGGCGCTGAGCTACCCCCCGGCCGGTCAAAGATCTGGCGCCAACTGCGTCGTGCTGGCCGGATTAAAAATGGGCGCGAGAGATCAGGAGAGGGCTAGTCGACCGATGGCCCTGGGTTGCCCAGCCCGAGACGCTGAACGTGGGGCCGGTCGGAAGCGTGGCCTACATGACAGTTGCTCGGCGCGGTAGTGCCGGAGCTAGCCAGTGTGCGCGGCGGCTGCTGCTGCTCCAGCCTCCAGATCCTGAGCCTGAAGGCTTCTCTGCCGTCTCAGATCTTTGACTCAGAGCCGCACGGGCGGGCTGCGGGCACGGCAGCTGGGGCATTCTCGACTTGTCGTGTGGAGAGGGTTTGAGAATCACACAAGTGGCCACCGTTCTGTGCGGGCCTGCTTGTCGTCCTCTGTTCGTGTCGCTCGGACTCCGGCTCCAAATGTACTTGGGCGCCATGGCCGTTCCGTCCGGAGCATGTGAGTGCATTTCCCGACGATGCGCGCACGGACGCAGCGCATGACTCGGGCACGGCGGCTAGCAGCGCCCGTGCCGGCACGGCGGCACCCGGCAGTGCACCTGCAGGCCAGCGCAGTGCACTCGCGCAACGAGGCCCGTGGGCCCGTCGCAGGCTTGGGCCATGTCGACAACTAGAAATGTGTGTTGGTGCGGGGGAGTCAGCCAGATGATGGATGGGCTCGCATGGCCGGCGTGCATCTCTACGTTGTTGGGCTGTCGTATATGGGCCTAATGACCTCTATGACATCCACAAGCCCAAGCAGTATTCAGCCCACGAACTTCAGCTTCGCCACAGACAGGTGGGTCCCGAAGTTTCTCTCAACTGTCTCCCAACGACAATCGTGGCCGAGAAGAAGAAGAAAACAGATCAGCCGCTCACCCTCCATCCCGCCGTCGAGGCGCCCCATCCGACGACCGACGGCGCACGCGCCGGCCGCCGCAGCCCCGCGCGCCGCGCACCACAACCGTGTGGCACGCCGCACGCCCGCAACGGCCCCACCACACGCCACCCCCGTGCGCCCTACGCGCATCTAGAAGCCTCCGGGCTACCCGCCTCGCCTCTCGTCTTCTTCCTCGCCCTCCCCTCTCTCTTAAACCCAACCCCCCACCATTCCTGCGCACCCCTCTCTCTCCGTATAAACCCTAGCTCTTATCCGTTCGTCACTTCCCAAGCGTCACACCGGACCACCACACGCGCGCGCAGGAACGAGTCTCTGGCATCTATCTCCACCTCATGGCGCCGGCGCTGAGCAGGAGCCTCGGTGCGTCGTCGGTGGCGGCGTTGCTGCCGAGCCCGTCGTCTTCACGGGGCCTGCCGCTGGCCGCGCTCGTGCCGCAGGGAAGGGGCGCCGCGGCGAGGTGCGCGAGAGGCGTGCGATGGGAGGCCGGGAGGCGGAGGATGGTACGGGTGAGGTGCGACGCCGCCGTTGCCGAGAAGCCCGCCGGGGAGGAGGAGACGGCCGGCGAGAAGTTCGAGTACCAGGCTGAGGTGCGCCTATTGAATTTTGGGAAATTGTGACGTTTGGTGGGATTTGGAAATTGGGATTGGGAGTTACTGAATTGTCACTATGCCGTTGCATTTCGTTGTGGCCAATTTTGCCTTTCGTGATAAGGAGCTGACCGTTAAGATAACTCTGTCCTTAAAATCTGGGACTTTATGGAATTTGCAATTGAATGCTTCAACATTTATGCGGCATTTCTCATTGCCCTGACAGGTTAGCCGCTTGATGGACTTAATTGTACACAGTCTGTACAGCCACAAGGAAGTATTTCTCCGTGAACTTGTAAGGTTAGTCATCTTCTCGACATGTACAATTCAATCGTTATGACCAATGTTGAATTGCTGTTCACAAACTGCATTTCTACACCTCCTGATTATCTGATCTCGACACAATTTATGTTGTCATCCAGTAATGCGAGCGATGCATTGGATAAGCTGAGGTTCCTTAGTGTAACCGATCCCTCTGTCCTGGCTGATGGTGGTGAGCTGGAGATAAGGATTAAACCCGACCAAGATGCTGGGACAATCACTATCACGTGAGTTGTTCTTTAGTCCGCAGACATCACCATCTTAATCATCAAATGTAATTGAATTCGTCATTTAGACTCGTTTTTGTGAATCTCACAGAGATACTGGCATTGGGATGACTAAAGATGAGCTTAAAGACTGTCTTGGAACCATTGCGCAAAGTGGCACCTCAAAATTTTTGAAGGCATTAAAGGTGCACTTTTTTGTCCATCTAGCTTCATCAGTTTTGTGTTTTGTACTGAACTTTTATTGTTCCCTTTGCTGATAATAATGTACATTTCCCTGTTTTGTTTAGGAGAACAAAGATCTTGGTGCAGATAATGGACTAATTGGTCAATTTGGCGTTGGATTTTATTCGGCTTTCCTTGTTGCACAGAAGGTATGGAATATCTCACTGTCTTCGATGATATGGTTCAGTTGATGAATCTGTTATTCCAAATTTTCTTACAGCCACTTTGCAAGCTGAAAACTTTTCTACTAGTAGATCTTGTTGGTAATTCCGATATTATTTGTTGCTTGCAGGTTGTGGTGTCGACTAAAAGTCCAAAGGCAGATAAGCAGTATGTGTGGGAAGCGGAGGCTGACAGCAGCTCTTATGTTATCAAGGAAGAAACTAATCCTGAGAAAATGCTGACACGTGGAACACAAATTACTCTTTACTTGAGAGTATGAAACTTAAGCCTTAATCTATATGACCTCCGTCCTCTAGCAGAGTTCTTATTGCCGTCTTATTACATCAGGATGATGATAAGTATGAGTTTGCTGATCCTTCAAGGATTCAAGGCTTAGTTAAGAACTACTCGCAGTTTGTCTCATTCCCCATATATACATGGCAGGAGAAATCAAGAACAGTTGAGGTAATGATATGATTTATTCTAATGCTTGCTTCTGCTGCAACTATTGTTAAACTTTTCCAATCTTTTTGCGCACATTCTTTGTCTGAACAGGTTGAAGAGGAGGAAGAATCAAAAGAAGGTGAAGAGGCTACTGAGGTTAGTTCTGTTCTCATGAGATTTTGTTTGATTTCAGATTCACTCACTGTTAGTGATGTATTACCCTGCGTGCACCCTCTTCTGTTACAGGGTGAAAAACAGAAAAAGAAGAAAACTATAACTGAGAAGTACTGGGACTGGGAATTGGCTAATGAGACAAAGCCCATATGGGTAAGCTGATGCCAACTTATATGCTACCTTATCTCAATATTCCTACTATAAGTCATGTCAAATATGCACCATATTCACAGATTTAGGTTTCTATTTGCTGCTGGGAGAGACTGTAATTGGTTTATTTCTTCCATGCAGATGAGGAATCCTAAGGAAGTTGAGAAAACTGAGTACAATGAATTCTACAAGAAGACATTTAATGAGTTCCTGGATCCTCTTGCTTACACTCACTTCACGACAGAGGTGTGGGGAGTTTCAAAGTTTAGCTTTTCTTCTGTTTATGCGCATTAAACATGTTAACATAATCTTTGTATTAAACAGGGTGAGGTGGAATTTCGAAGTGTCCTGTATGTCCCAGGAATGGCACCTCTAAGTAATGAGGAGATAATGAATCCAAAGACCAAAAACATCCGATTGTATGTCAAAAGAGTCTTCATATCAGATGACTTTGATGGCGAGCTGGTATGTTTCCCTGTGTATCATTATAGCTGTCCATCATATGAGATGACTTGCAGTTGGCATAGATGAGTCACTAAGTGTATATTCTCTACAGTTTCCTAGATACTTGAGCTTTGTGAAAGGTGTAGTTGACTCAAATGATCTCCCTCTGAATGTTTCTCGTGAGATCCTTCAAGAAAGTAGAATTGTAAGTTCTGGAAAAATCTCTTTATTTGATTAACGCAGCAGATGCAGGGTGTGTTGATGTTTGAATATAATGGTTATTGCCCCCATGTTTCAGGTCAGAATTATGCGTAAGAGACTCGTTAGGAAGACATTTGATATGATTGAAGAGATTGCCGAGAAGGATGACAAAGAGGTAAGAGTAGAGAGTGAACCCCTTTTTCATCCACAGCTGTTGAATTATTGAATCCGCGTTGAAGCTTGCTGTCACTCATGCTGCAGGACTACAAAAAATTCTGGGAGAGCTTTGGCAAATTCATGAAGCTCGGTTGCATTGAAGACACGGGAAATCACAAGCGTCTTGCATCGTTGCTACGATTCTATTCTTCCAAAAATGAGACAGATTTGATAAGTCTCGATCAGTATGTAGAAAACATGCCTGAAACTCAGAAGGCAATATATTATATTGCTACGGATAGTCTCCAGAGTGCAAAAACTGCTCCTTTCTTGGAAAAGCTGGTTCAGAAAGATATTGAAGTATGAGGACAACTTGTTATTGAACATATAATCATTCTCCTCTAGTTGTGCTACAGTTTTGTTCATAGTGCTCCTCTTTCTTTTGTAGGTTCTTTACCTCATTGAGCCGATTGATGAAGTTGCCATTCAGAATTTACAGACATACAGAGAGAAGAAATTTGTCGATATCAGCAAAGAGGACTTGGAATTGGGTAAGTAAAATTTTAGTTGTCATATGACTCGATATGAACTCTTTGGGTTTGGCAATGCTCAGACTACATATTGGCCGGTAAAGGTGACGATGATGAGGACAAGGAGAAAGAAAGCAAGCAGGAGTATACTCTTCTATGCGACTGGATAAAGCAGCAGCTTGGCGATAAAGTTGCTAAGGTCCAGATCTCAAAGCGACTCAGTTCTTCTCCATGCGTTCTCGTATCTGGCAAATTTGGTTGGTCAGCCAACATGGAAAGGTAATTTATTGGTTGAGATCCCATATAATCTGAATGTTATCATAAAACTTTGTTTTCCTAACATGTGAGTCTTAAATTTGATAGGCTCATGAAAGCACAGACACTTGGTGATACGTCAAGCTTGGAGTTCATGAGAGGTAGACGGATTTTTGAAATCAATCCTGACCATCCTATCGTCAAGGATCTGAGCGTAAGATTTTCCTTCACCCTGTCAAAATTTTTACTACCTAGCACTGGCGAAGCCTCGTGGAGGTAAAACTGGGTGCCGGCTCCCCCTTCCCACCAAAATTTTACTAGCATTCTCTATCTCTAATACGCAATTAGGATTAGTTTACTGGTACAATGCTTGTGCATGTACAACATCCTTCTCATCTGCTCATATTTCTTACTCAGATTTCATCTTTCCTTTGCTTCTAGAGTATTTTAGGCATAACAGTTTCTAAATGGCCCCCTCTTAACATATGTTCACGCTCCGCCGCTGCTACCCAGTTTGTTCTTTTGTGATGCTCGATACCTCAATGTGTAAAATTCATTTGTATAGCATGCTTCTTCTAGCTGTCTCTCATGTATATCGCGAACTGTCACAGGCTGCTTGCA
The DNA here is from genome assembly GCA_015476505.1 of Urochloa ruziziensis. Classification (NCBI taxonomy): domain Eukaryota; kingdom Viridiplantae; phylum Streptophyta; class Magnoliopsida; order Poales; family Poaceae; genus Urochloa; species Urochloa ruziziensis. The sequence goes on along the minus strand of CM027119.1, from coordinate 54,528,368 downwards.
AAAACGAGCCTGAAAGTACTGAAGCCAAGAGGGCTGTCGAGTTGTTATATGAGGCTGCCCTGATCTCCAGTGGGTATACTGTAAGTGCAACACATCTATGTACTTGTTGATGACCCATGGCTACGATGATAAATATGATTGCAACATGATTTTTTACTTCTGTTATCCAGCCTGAAAGTCCAGCGGAGTTGGGAAGCAAGATCTACGAGATGATGACCATGGCCCTTGGGGCAGATGGGGAAGGTCAGACACAGAGAAGGATGGAGCTGCCACTAGCGAAGCCAACGTTGAGGCTGATTCTTCTGAAGGCGCCGCGACAGAGGTGGTTGAACCCTCTGAAGTGAGGACCGAGAGCGACCCGTGGAAGGATTAGAGGGTTCTGCAGGCAAGGATTACGCCTTGAAGGTGTATGAGCATTGAGCACAGCATAGAAGCATGACCAGAGACGGATTTATTAACGAGTTGAGCAAGAAAAGATCTAGTAGGAATATTGGTGTTATAGGATAGATACGGTCCGGGTTGTGCTGTGAAGATAAAATTTTGTACTTCCTTCGTTTGAAATTAAATTAATATGTCGTTTTGGCTTTTCTAGGTTCATAGCTGACATAACGTTTATTTAGGTGCATAACAAGATGATGAATCCAGAAAAGCTAAAACGACCTATAATTTGAAACGGAGGTAGTAGGATATAGTCGCTTAACAATTAACTTAAAAAAAAATAGTCGCTTAACAAAAATATCTCGCACATCGTGCGTTCAAGAGCTGGTTTTTACAAGTGTATTCGAATTTGCATCCAAATTCATTCGATTAGCATGTTACGATTTACATTTTTTTGCATCTACATATTGATCGAGTAGATGGTAAAGGATCTATGGATAAATATAATTAGCTCATTTCCAATTGTAATTATCTTCCCAACAACAAAACTAAATCAAATAAGAAAAAAAAGGCACTATTATTGTCAGGCGCGCGAGGCCTTGCTAATTGCTATGTGCAGGTGGAGCAAGTAGCTCCGAGCTCCCAACAATACAAAGCAAATCAAATAAAAAAAGGGCTATTACATTATTTTGATTGAAGGAAAAGATTATTATACTATTACTTCAAGGCAGCTAGATCTTTAGTCACCCGCGAACGTCTACATATTTGCTGGAAAGGCTATTCAAACTACACTATTGTTTAAAAAAAAATTAAGAAAGCTCGATCTTTAGTCTCTAGGCTCCTAGCCTGAATCATTTTTAAAATAAAATGTCAGTCACGATATTGACTTTGAAAGATTATAATTTGAATGGATGTTTGTGAGTTTAGGGGTATGAAATTCAATGATATTGATTCGTTGCAATGGGAGAGTGCGGTGACCATTTAAGCAACATTTTGGTCTCAGTACACTGCATATATATTATTATCCTGCCACAAATTGTGGAACAAATGTGCTTCTTTATGTTCCCTTTTTGAGCAGGAATTTAATTTCAGCTTCACGTCTACATGTAATCTATTCCTTCTCTTTGTGTGAACCCTTTGGCCACGAGTCGCGCTTTATATCTTTCAATATTCCCTTTGGAGTCACATTTTGTTTTGTAGACCCATTTGCAGCCTACTGATTTGGCTCCTTTAGGAATTACTTCTAACTCCCAAACTCTGTTGGCACTCGTTGATTTCATTTCTTCTTGCATGGCTTCAAGCCATTTTTCAGACTGAGCGCTTCTCATAGCCTCTTCAAATGTGACGGGCCGCATGGGCTTTAGCCCGAAAACCGACGGCTGGACCGCCGAGACGGCCCAGTCGCCCTCCCTCACGGGCCGCTTCTGGCCCGCTGGAGCGCCGAGCGCTCACGGCCGTCCGATCGAGATCGACGGCCGGCCGCGACTTTCGCGCGTATATAAGGCGCGAACGGCGCCCCCTGCCCTAACCCTAGGGCATTTCTCTTCTCCCCCGCGCGTCTCTCGCCTCTGCTTCGGCGGCGGCGGGAGCGCCATGGCCGGCGGCTCGCCGGCGACGGCAGGGACGAGCGCGCCGCCGGCCATGGCCGCGGCGCACCCCCTCTCTAGCTTCTCCCCCTCATCTCTTCGTGCTGGTGACGCCGCCGGCGCGCGCGTTCCCCTTCACGGGCGAGCGCGCCGCCGTCAAGCGGTGTCGCTCCGGCGTCCTTCCCGCGTCTCTGCGGTGATGGCCGGCGGCGAAGTAGGCCCCACAGGTAGGTCCTCCTCCCCCGGCCCTTTGCTTTTCTTTAGATCTAGGGTTAGGGTTAGGGTTTGCTTCGGGATTTTTGGATCTGAGATCCACTTTTTCGATTTTCATCGATTTTTTCTTTCTTTTTCCTTGGATTTTAACCGAAATACATCGATTTTTCTTGATTTGCTTCGGTTTCTACACTCTCTACCCCTCTGTCTTAACTAACAGCGAGTAAAACTTGAACAAAACGAGTGTAAAAACTACCCTGAGTACTAATCTACTACTAGATTAGGCTAACTGGCTAACTGATACCATTGATAGATAAATAGGATCAACTAGTAGTACATACTCACGGGTACAACTTCATAATAGGGTTAAATCATGGCTAAACATGTAAAACACTTAGATCTAGAACAAATACATCTAGTAGAGGGGGAAATGGGGATGCGCAGACCGTTGGTGGTGGCGACGGGGTCGACGGCGGCCATGGCGGCGGTGGCGGTCGCAGGGGCGGCCGCGGGTTGAGGAGGCGCTGGAGCGGCGGGGACGATGCGGTTGAGGTCGGGGCGGTGGCACCGTGTGCGCCGCACCCACCCGGACGTCGGCGGTGGTCGAGGTGGAGCTTCCCGTCGCTCCAGCGCTCCCTCGATCGGTAGGGTTTGTAGGTGGGGTGCTGGCGGCGCGGCCAACCTCGTGAGGAGCGCCCTAGCCCCCACCCCATCTTTATAGCACTGTGCGACGGGGACCCACCAACCATTGATTGGTTGGGCGCCCCCGATCAGGGCGCAAGGAGAGAGCCCGTCACGGCCTTTGAGCCGTGACGGTGGAGAGATCGACCTAACACGCTTTGCCTGGTGATGGCCATATGCTAGGTCGAGATGTGGGAATTCTTGATCTCCCAGCTCTCGCCATCAACTCTGGTTCTTTGCAAATTGATTACAGGGGGGCAAGTTGATGATCTTCATGAAGGAAGGGCGTGGCATCTCCTACTCCGATGGATAGCAGTGGCATCTCCTACTCCGATGGTTTTCGATGGAGCTAATGAGGCAAGGGATTCGATGAAATGTCCATACGTTTATTTACAACATGCATATGCAGTTTGTTTGTGTGTATAATCCTCTGATTTTTATTTGTTCAATCGTCCATGGTACAAGGCATGACTATATTTATGCTTGAACTGTGGGTTAGCTGTTAGTGCTTTGCGGTATTCTGCAGAAACTGAGGGGGATGGTGACTGGTTAACTGCTAATCAGTTTTTTTTCTTGTGCAGAGTAGTACATCTCATGAAGTCTTACATTATGATTAGGTGAAAGTAGTGCTACGAGACTACTGCCAACGACGGATTATCTATTTTTCATGTGTACATGCTTTTAGTTTAATTTCTGCACACATACTTTGTTATCTAATTCAATCTATTTACAAGAAAATGCATTAGAGAATCGTGCAAGACTAGAACATCAAAACCCTTTTCATTAGTAAACTATGCACTAACAAAGCTTTATTGCGCAGATGTTCAGGCCTGCAACTGCTACCATAGAAAGGTCATCAGTGCATTCTTTACCCAGTTGGACCTCCTGCTGGTTGCTAAAAGAAAGTTCTAGCGCTACTGTTGTGGGTCAGCAGGGAAAATGACATTGATTTAACAGGGGTTCAAATGAAAAAGGTATGTTGGTAATGAAAATTCCTCAATATTTGCTGAAGGATATGTGAATCTTTTATGTTTGTTTTATTCAAGCTTTGTTGATAAATGGTTGGCATGGACAAGGGTTGTTCGTCAAATTGGTTCACTGTTACAAACATAGTCTTTTTAGACAAGGATTTGCGTGTAAAGTAAATTTCTATGCAAACATTTTTTTATTCATATTTGACTATTGATTAAACAAAATCTGCATTTGACTGTTTCCTGATTCATTCTCAAATGTTGTTCCATCTTACTATAATTAAACATATTTATTTTAAATGTAATTATTTTTGATACACGTGCCTGCGGCACTGCACTTCAACTAGTATTAATAGTATAAAGCAGTAACAAAAGGAGCCACCATATGAGAGGGCCTAAAAAAATCTCACGTTAATCTAAAAAAGAGAAGGATATAGGCCAACGGATTTTACGAAGATCTAACGTTCCACATAGTTTTAAATAAACTATATTAAATATTTTTTATTATTTCTTATCAAACTTGGAGTCAAATACTTTCTTACCTAAAAAAGCCTATTGGTATTTCCTACTCTAATTGGACTCCATCTACGTTTGTGGGTCAGTCCGTAAAGCCCCAACAACAAAAAAAAAGGAAATGTGGCATTTGATACATGTTCGTTTCTGGTCATGTTAAAAAAACAAAAACACATAATAAGAATGTCCGTTTCTAATTAAATTAAAACAATATTGGGTTTGTAAGGTGCCATGACGGACTTTGCCCCGTTGGATTTTCATAGCTAAAGGTCAACTAGCCCAAAAATAGCATATGTCTAACACCCCTAATATGTTGGATTTTATAAAATAAGAAAAATGGCATATGATTTCTATGCAAATTAGAAAGCAAAATGTAACACCCTCAAATCGTGTCAAGTCCGTCTAGAGACTAAGGGCAATATATACCCTATCTCAAATCGTGTCAAATCCATATAGAGACTAAGATACAAAGAGTAACTCCAACAAACCCTCTCAACAGCCTCCTACCTCACATTTAGAGTGCTAGACTAAGAAAAAGCACTTTAACAGGTCATATATTAGGGCTCCAAATGAACCAAAACCTAAATTAGATGGTTGTGCTAACATATAGGTCCCACGTGCCGAAACCTAAATTAGATGGCTGTTTAGAGGATATACTCCTTGAATTAAGAGTAAAAATTAAACCCTTAGAAAAAGGGCCCTTATTCAGAAAAATAAAAGACTTACTTAGAAGGTATTCCTAGAGTTGCTCTGAACTACAATTGCTGTCATTACTTCCCTATCCCTGCTGCATGTAAACACAAACAAATTACCATCTCATTCTATCCCTTTTCATCTCCTTAGCCTGTCCAAGCTCATTGATCCTATTCTCATAAAGCAACCAGGCACAACTCAAACCAATCACACCTAAGCGAACTGGCTCATAGTCATGTACCTGTACCTAAAATATTACATATGTGTGTTATCATTAATTGAGACAAGACAACGAATTGTTGCCATTTGCTCTCTACCTTGATATGTATAAAGGCTCCTAGCTCACTTGGCTCCATTGCCGCACTCTGTTACCAGCTTTCAGTGCCTGCAAAACTGAAAACCCTTAGCAGGAGTGACAACATAGGAAAAGTAATTAAAAAACCCATGCCCCGGAGTCATCCCAAGATAACTCAAGCTATGCAATATAAATCGATGGCTCAAGTGTTAATGAGTAGAAGTGTAAAACTGAACCTCTTCATTCCAATCACATCGAAGCGTGATCAATGCCAGAATTAGAGTCTGCATCATTGTGCCGCCGATCATTCCAGCCCATACTCCCTACAGAAATAGTAAACTAAATAAGTACATAACACAAATAATAAGAGCGATGTTTTACTGCAAAGGCATACAGGAACTCCACAGTTGAAACCCCATCCTAGCAGAACACCAAGAGGAACACCGATCAAGTAGTAACTTCCGATGTTAACATAAGCAACCAGTCCTTGCCAGCCTGAACCAATGGCAACTCCTGGAAATGTAACACTCATAAGTTAGGACGGCTATCCTCGGAAAGAAATTAGCAAGAGGAAACACAGTGAAGAACTTGGTCTCCATCTTGCAACTGCTATGCCGCCATGTATATTGCATTTTGGGAAACATACCAGAGAGCACAGGTTGGATTCCGTTGAGGAGGATAGTGAAAGCCAGCAGAACGGATATGCCATCTACCGCATCGATAACAGCCTTACTTGACGAGAAGATCATTGCGAGCTTGTCATGGAAAATCAGCGCGAGCAAACTAGCGAAGACGCTGATCATAAAGGATGTAGTCGTCGACACGATTGTCGCAAACTTTGCACCTTGTCCATTGGCCGCTCCAAGCTCATTAGCTACCCGCACCCTTGTAAACAATAAGATTGAACTCTGTTAGTATCTGTTTGAGTGTTGTGTTGTCTAATATGATTGCAATTATGTCGTCATTCGGTTGCTTACCCTGTGCCGGCCAAAAATCCCATATGAATCATCATCTCCAGTGAACTCAAACTCATACTGTTCAAGCGAAGAAGAAAAGAAAAGAAAAGAAAAGGAAGATTAAGACGTACTTGTGAGATTTCTTTGTGAAAGTATTGGCTGAGAGATTGTCAGTATACCAGATAGACAATGCATCCACAGATAGCTCGGCGTTCTTCATGAAACCCGTCAGGAAAACCAGTATCCGGTAGTACCAATTCTCCAAGCTGTAGAAGAGATCAAGCAGAATGGAAATAAGCAAATATGCTGTTATAATAAATTCCTCACATGATTGCAGAGTGCCGCAGCTGCACGCCAGAATATGAGAACGGAGACACACAATGCACTACACACATACCACACCATGACACCCGAGGACGCAGACAACATGACAAACTCCTTGAGGTCCACGAACGCCGCCGTCGAGAACCCGCTCCACGTGTCCTGGCACCCGCCGCCGAGAGCGTACGCGACGAGCAGCACTGCCAAGGTTATCCATGACAGGTTGAACGCCAGGGCCACGCCGAAGATGCCCAGCCCGAGGCAGCTCACCAGGAGCCACGTCGCGGCGACGTGCACGGCGAACACCGCCGCGGCGGCGGCCGCGGTGACCCAGTTCTTGAGCTGGCACTGCAGGAACGTCATGACCGGCAGGAGCGTGGCGTACATGAAGTGCGCCGGCAGGAAGTAGACGGCGACGGAGCCGGCCTCGCGCGACAGCTCGGCGGGCTGGCCCAGCGCCTCCAGGAGACGCCCGCTGAAGACGTACATCGGGGAGAGGAGCACGGCGAAGGACAGGAGGATGATCCACGAGCGCTGCATGTAGATGCCCAGCATGTGGTACTGCCTCGCCCCGTACGCCTGGCCGCACAGCGTCTCCAGTGCACTCGCCATGCCAAGCTGATGAGAAAGCACTGTAGTTAGTGGGATCGATCACTTGTCGTGTATGTAAGGAAATTATTGCATTGCGTCTGCTGGAATCCCTATTTATTATTGGAATTCAGTAGGCAAGATTTCTGAATCCTACTCTCTCTCTTTTCTACCGGCTAACACTCTCTCCATCCAGAACACAGTTATGTTTTAGGTTTTTCAAAGTTAAATCTTTTCAACATTGATCAACGATACTCTTTTTAAAACAAATTATTTTAACTCTCCGTTCGAGAGTATACCTACATTTAAAATTTTTTAAAGTTAAATCTTTTTACCTTTGGCCAGCAATTGCTCTAAAATTTTATTTGAAATAGAAAAAATACATTTTTAATAGTTGGTTACCGAGAAACGTACACACGACTCGTATATGCGTACAACTATAAGATCAATCCTACTTATAAAAAATATTCCAGATTATTCGCGCAACCACGTGGATATATTAAGAGGCTTAGTTTCAGGATACCATACTACCCTGAATATAGAACACCGAGTCAAATGTATGTGATGTTCTCTCTTTTACTGCACTGTCTTAAAAAAAAGGATATGACGTGATCTCCGTCCCCGAGAAGCCAACGCCCTCATGGCTTCATTGGATACCGGAGAGGTCAACGACGGACGGGTTTGGATCTCAGGCACAACCATGAGAGAGACTGAGAGAGCACTGGAGCAGGCACACCACACCAGGCATAACTGATAACTAACCAGTTAGCTAGCTAGGCAGAGCAAGAGAAGAAGAAGAGCATGTGTGCACGCACCAGCATGGCGAAGTTGAAGCCGTCGATGACGGTGTTGGCCATGGAGAAGGCGGCGAGCTCGAGGTCCCCTAGGTGGCCGGAGAAGGACTGGCTGACGATGTTCATGCTGGAGAACACCAGGTTCATGAACACGGCCGGGCCCACGACCTCCCCCAGCTTCTTGGACTCCTCCCACACCTTCCTCGCCAAGGAGGGGGAGGCGGCCTTGCCTCCGCCCCGCTCCTCCTCCGGCGCCGGGAGCTTCGAGAGCAGCGGGGCCGCCGCCGCCGCGCCCTGGCTCTCCATGGCTCGCACGCAATTGAAGCTAGCGGCCAGCTACAGGCAGATCGACACGTATGTAGAGGTGAATAATGTGATGTGGTGTATATATGCTGGAGAGGAGGCCGGAAGGACGAGAGGCCGGAGTGCACGCCGCAGGACCCAGCAAACTAATGCTGACCACTCGACCCATTCGCGTCTGTGTCCAGTGTAGTATATTAATTATTTGTTGGCAGCACGCGTGCCTCACGCTGAGCGTGATATGTTTGTTACTACTGCTCACCGCGGAGCAGTGGTACGCGGGTATCAAGGGGATACGACGAGGAAATCCCGATCGAGGAGAACACGGCGCTGTGGGTTCGTGTGTTGAGCAATTAATTCAGGACCCGATCGATCGGGTTCGTTCGTGATGGGTACGGTACGGGTTGCTTGATGCAGAACGTTTGAGCCACACATGTCGCTGCCATGCTCGATCGGCTCGGCGCCGCCGCGAGGACCACGGGGTGGCGGCGACCCGGCCTCATCGTCTGGACCGTGGATGATACGGCTCGACCGAGCCCCGCGACCGTGATGACATGCCCCCCTGGGCTTTCGGCTAGCCCGCTGGGGCAGCGCGCATAGAGGCAGAGGTGTAGGTGTGCACAGCAGGCTGCGCTCACTAATCGGTGCATACTGTAGGTCGGGATTTGTCGGTTGGTACTGTTCTGTACGGCTAGTGGCTCGTGAATCACGGCTCTCAGCCACCGTAGTACACAAGACGGTCGTGGCTGACCGCGGCCAGGCGGTGCCAATCAGCTACCTTCTCTCTCTTCCTCTGTGCTCTCATCTTATACACCATCAGATTTTAGGATGATCGAACACTTTAAATTAATATAAAGAGTTTATGTTGATGACATCGCTAATATAGTATTTTTTAAAGGCAAAAGTCCTATTTTCAACCTTCAACCATGCCAAGAGTCTGATTTCAACCCATAACAACAAAACCGGGCATCAAAACCGAATTAGGATCTTCGAGTGGTTTTCAAGAGTGGTTTTTGCATTTTTTAAAAAAATTGAAAATTTTTTGATTTAACAAAAGATTATAACTAATTCGTATAAAATCTGGAAAATATCAAATTGGTATAAAAAATTCATGAAAATGTAACTGATATGTTGATGCTCTATCTCATGTTATTTGAATCTCATTTATTCATGTTTCATATATTTTATTATGAGCAATACAATACTAGAAATTATAAAATAGTAATATGTAAATAACTCTAAATATAGTACCAACAAATAACCTACATTTTTAGAAAAAAATTTGCTACTAATTTCATATTTTTATGATTTGATATTAGTTAGTTATGATTTTGTGTTTGAACCAAAACTTTTAAAGTTTGTAGAAAATACAAAACCACTCTTAAAACCATCCAAAAGACTAAATTTGTCCGGTTTTGATAGTTGGATAGCTATTTCTGTCCGGTTTCGTAGTTATAGGTTGAAAATCAGACTTCTGCCATAGTTGGGGTTGAAAATAGAACTTTTTCCCTTTTTTTAAACATGTGCCGCCTACACCGTCGGATTTTATAATGATCGAACGCTCTAAATTAGTCTAAAGAGCTCATGTTAACTACATTTATAATATAGTAATGTTTTTAAAACACATGACTGCGCCACATGACATTATGCTAGTATGTGGAAAATAAACTTTACAGTATATTACAATGACCAATATAGCACGAATAAAATAGGAATCCTGAATCATACGTATTAGGAAGGCTAGCTTTTTCCTTGCAAAGATTTGGATTGTCCTGCGCAGCTGCGCGTGACTCGGACACGGCTTGGGTTGGTTGCACACGCGCATACACCTACATATGGCTATATATATATATATATATATACGTTCTGTATCCGCAGAAACAGCACCGATATGATCTCAGAGAACGCGCGCGAAAATCCTACCAACGCCATGGGCGAGCGAAACAAAATGCAGCTTGAGCATGGATCCCAGTGCCGACGACACGATGGTATCGCCACCGCCTCCCTCGTGCCCGCCCGACGGTGGTATGGGCCGGCGTCGCCACACGCCGGCAAGGTCAAGGAAGCTATAAGACTATGTGCAACGGTGACCTGTATATTTCACCCTCCAAAAGAATATTTGGATAGCCTGTAAAATATTCCATCCTCCAAATCTAATCTCAGCTGCAACAGTAACTGGTATCCCACCCTGGAAAAAGCTCGTACAGGCGTACAGCGTCTTCCCTGCGCTCGCCGCCGCCGTCCGCGCCCTCGCCCTGCACCTGCGCTCCCACACCCTCGGCTCGTCGCCGTGCACCTCCGCTCCCCTGCACTGCAGCACGCGCTGCCTGCCCCGCCGAGCCGCCTCCACCATCTACGCGCGCACCGGGCCGCCGTCGCCGCCTCGCCGAGCGCCGGAAGCCGGTCGGCCCCTCCTCCCCCACGCCGGTGGCCACGCTCCCTCGTCTTCTTAGCCGGCGGCCGCGCCCTCGTTTCTCCTCATGCCGGCGGCCACACACCTAGGAACAAGACAAGTCTGTGATTTCTTATTTGAATTTGATGTCTGAACGTTTAAACATGCTGCACACAAGATCTGTGCTCTGTTTGTGACTTCTTAGACTATGTGTAACGGTGACCTGTATATTTCACCCTCCAAAAGAATATTTGGATAGCCTGTAAAATATTCCATCCTCGAAATCTAATCTCAGCTGCAACAGTAACTGGTATCCCGCCCTGGAAAAAGCTCGTACAGGCGTACAGCGTCTTCCCTGCGCTCGCCGCCGCCGTCCGCGCCCTCGCCCTGCACCTGCGCTCCCACACCCTCGGCTCGTCGCCGTGCACCTCCGCTCCCCTGCACTGCAGCACGCGCTGCCTGCCCCGCCGAGCCGCCTCCACCATCTACGCGCGCACCGGGCCGCCGTCGCCGCCTCGCCGAGCGCCGGAAGCCGGTCGGTCCCTCCTCCCCCACGCCGGTGGCCACGCTCCCTCGTCTTCTTAGCCGGCGGCCGCGCCCTCGTTTCTCCCCATGCCGGTGGCCACACACCTAGGAACAAGACAAGTCTGTGATTTCTTATTTGAATTTGATGTCTGAACGTTTAAACATGCTGCACACAAGATCTGTGCTCTGTTTGTGACTTCTTATGGTCCAGCTAGTCCATCAAGAATGCTACCTTCTGATCACTTCGTCAATTTCTTGCAAACACTCAGGGAAAGTGGATGGTATGTCATTTGTCTGACCGTCCTATTTAAAGTCACACTTTCAGTTTCAGAACATCCATAGTTTTCACTACTGGGTCTATTCTACTTTCTAATGAAACTGCTAAATAACTTAGTTTGTTATCTGAATTATGGCTATGGATGCGTACTCTGAATGGTGGATGTAACTCTGAATGGGGATGGCATATTCTGTTCACAAAATTCTAGCAATCTGACTTGTCGAATGATACACATCCATTCACATAATATTCCTTTGGTCAGATGAGACGGTACACATGCATTCAAATTGTTCTTTCTTCCTCGCAGGTACATCACAAGTTGCATGACCAAGCTCTCCATATCCAACTTCAGAAGGATCTCATGGACCACAACTGGATGCGATATGGTTCAATCTAGTTGCACCTAACATCATTTAGTAACTCTGAATGTTGTCACCGAGTTCTGTTGAAAGTTGAAGTTGGTCATGAGAAGCACCTAGCATTCACTCAGTAGCACAAGCTCACCATTGAGCATGATCAGCCCGTGACCTGAACTGATGATGATCAAGCAGACGGCGGGATATGTAACTTGGATAGTGTACATGGTTCAGATTAGTTTTTTTTCAGGTTTTTACTTTATCCAAGAAACTGTAACTTGAATATTGGTTCTTCTGTCTTTCTGACAGATTATTTGAAATGCAATGTTGAAACAGTTGGGAAAATGCAACTTGAATGATTCTGTAGCTTTTGAGTAATGGAGAGAAGATTTTATCGTGTCTGGGGAGTACAATTCTTTAATGATTTTGTAGCTTTTGAACACGTGTATGTAAAATCCCAGATTTCAATGCATGTAAAATCCCAGATTTGTCTTACCTGATTCTGTACATGTTAGTCTTGACCAATGTTGGCAATATCGGGCTATAGAATTTAGCGGAGTGTTTCTAGAAAAGCTATAAAAACTATAGCGCAGCTATAGCGAAAGCTATTGCCTTTAGCGGTATGTAAAAAACAGTGAAATTTAGGCTAAAACTTTATAATTTCAAAAATTTCATCTTATATTTTATAAGTATATGTCTAGGCATGAGTGCAAACATAAATAAACATATAAAAATAAGTCATAATACACACAATAAGTCATCGGTTACTACTCGTAGTTCATAAATTACAAGTATATAAGTTCATAACTCAATCATAGCAGAGTTAGCGGCGCTTTTAGCGGCACTATTTCACACTATAGCGGAGTTAGCGACATTAGCGATAATATTTGCAATATCGTCGCGGCATTTGTCTCAAAAAGCTATAGCGAAGCTATAGCGGGCTATTAGCGGGCTATTGCCAACATTGGTCTTGACTAACCTCATCATCTGACAAACAAAGTTGACAACTAACAAGATGTAACTAACTAATTCACAAAGGCAGAAACCACCACTATTAACAGAAGCCACATCAAGCCAACATGTATGACCAGAGCACCACTCATATGAAGATAACAAAAAAAAGGCTTCCTTCAGTAGATCACAATATATGAATATAACAAAAAAAAAGCTGGTACATCACAGCTTCCTTATTCCCAGATAATATTTCCAGATAACATTACAGATAATATATGCCATATTATTCCCAGATAACATTACACATTACAGATAATACAAAATCAGGTCTCTAATTCTATACAGGTTGTTCATAAGACAATACTTGTTCAAAAAACAGGTAGCTCCAACAGGATTTCGCACCAACTTCCTCAATGACTTGGTCCATGACGTCGAGACAACAACTTCTAAATGATATCTTCTTGTAGTGCTTGATAGTGCAAGCCTTGCATAGGTTGACATTGATCAAGGTTAATGGCCAAAATGTGCTCGTCCTCTTCCTTCTGTACGTGAGCTTGACAAGCTACCATCCCTTCCATGATAATTCTGATAATTCAGATAATCAGACCATGATAGCCAGATGACTGACCACAACATGCATGAAACACTGAGCTACAAGAAAGTAAAGGGCCTCATTGAAGTAGGGTAGAATTGCAGAAATAATGCATATTAGATCCTGAATGATTCTAACCTCATTCAGTACTTCTATTATGAAATATAAATAGAATTTAACATATGCAAAGAAAGACTATGAAGTGCCTGTGTCAACCAGTTCCTTGTATAAATAATTCAGTCTGTTATTAACTTCACAATAGAAATAGCACATTCCAGTTGGGCATAGGTCATCAACTGGCCAACTAATTATTTATTAACTTCACAAGCAGCATTCCAAGAATAAGACTATTTTTTGAAAGATGGATACATATTACATACAAATGTTATATTCATCTGCACCCTGCTACAAGCAACATGGCTAGCACACTAGATCAGGTCCGGCAACCAGGAGAATCAAAATCAAACTAAATGCTAAGTTCACTGACAGAAAGAACGATTTAGGAAATCAGAGCTCAATTGTTCATGCTGAATCATGCCTATACAAACCCTAGGCCCTAGGCGATAAAAAATCTGAATAGCATGCAACACAGACGCCTAGTTCTTATCCTGACCGAGATCTTTTCAAAGAAAAATGAGATCATCAGCAGACACTCCAACTAATTAACTTGATCTGTCACGGTGTCTAAAAGTACACTGGTCTACTACTTTCATGGCTTTTCACTCCACACCTCGAGACTATAGAAGGAGCACCATCACCATATGACTCTTCGCATCACCCCATCAGGCAAAGTGAATCTACATCTGATGATTTGCAGTAGAGCAGGAAAGACTCGCCTTGGAGGCGATTGGGTCGATCTGGTGCTCTCCAGGGCCGCCGCCGTGGTGGGTGCTGCGTTGCCGGGGGCGGGCGCGGCGGGAGGTGCTGGCGGAGGGGGCAGGTGCAGCGAGAGGTGCCGGCGGGCCGTGGCTGGAGCGGCACGGCGAGGCCACCGACGGTGCTGGCCCGGCGTGGGTGAAGAACTCGACGGCGAGAGAGAGGTGCCGGGGAGAGGGAGGCAGGGACGACGAGAGGGAGGTGACAGCGAGAGGGAGGCAGCGATTTGGCGAAGGAGAAGAAGTCCTGGATATTTGGAGGAGGGGGCGGCGGCCCTGGACAATGGAGGAAGCGATACAGGATACCGCTGCAGCGTGTTTTTGGATGGAAACGGCACAATACCGGTTCAGGGCTGTTTACCGGTCACCGTTGCTCATAGCCTAAAAGTCGCCGCCGCCGTGGCGTCGTCGCTCTTCTCCCGACGCGCCGGCTACGGGGTCAGGGACGGCTCATCTTGCCTCACCCGCTGTTGGTCCGCCCTGAAGGTCTCCGTCGACGCCTCGACGGGGCTTTGAGCGGCATCGCAGATGCGCAACCCATTCACCTATATGGTAACCAAGGACGATCCACAGCGAGCTTTTGCTGTTGTTTTACTTTTGAATGCCCGGATTCATACGCACATGGATAGCTATTAGATCGAAAATTCAATTGTTTTTTTTTGGATTGGTAGTAAATTAATGTGGCACCCGAAAACAGTAAAGTAAACTTCTATTTGTGTAAGAATCAGTGCGAATTTTATTGAACATCGTATTGTCTATCCATGGAACGAATTTGGGGCATGTGGTGGTAATTTAACTCAAAAGTATGTCGATTTTTTCTTTCCGTGATTTTAGCTTATCAGAAACGCTTTCTTTAGAAAAACTGTCATTGTCAAGCGTCTCACGCACAAACTGTACAACATGCAGACCCGACCAGCACGTACGCCCACCCGACCAAGAGCTGAGGAGCAAGCTTTGCCAAAAGCAAAAGCCGCTATCCACGCTGCAGCAGCACGCCCGCGCTCTGCTCGTGCGACAACGACCCCGCGACATGACCGCACGTTGATACGCTGACGCCCGGCACCTCGCTGCGCCACCTTGTCCAGTTGCTCGCCATGCAGATAGAGCCTCGCGTCGCGAGCGCGACCCGCCGCTGTATATGCTCCAGCGCCCCTCTGCTCGCGCTATCCTATCGCCCTGCCCCGCGTCACTGCGTGCGCCTCGCCATCTCCCCTCGCTACCGCGCTGCAACCTGCAACCCGATGTCTACAAGCTGTTGTCCAGCCACAGTGGTGGGCATTGAAGTTGTTTAGCTACTCCCTTGTTAATCCAATATCTCACCCATCCCATCTCCCATACACTCGATTCTTGTTCCTAAATGCTTCTAAAATCATACGGTACATATTCCTCTTATCCCTGTCTCCATTTAAACTTATTTTATACGGTGTTTGTGCTATTTACTCCCTCCGTCCTAAAAGAGTGTCATTCTCGCTTTCGAGAAATAACTTTGATTAATTTTATATTAAAAAATATTAATATTTATGGTACATAATTAGTATCATTAGAAATGTCTTTTACTCTTTTTTAACAAATTTATTTGAAGATATAAGTATTGAATGTATTTTATACAAATCGAGTCAAACTTGTGGCCACTCAACATTCCTTCAATATCCGCTGAACACTTTATTGAAGAAATGTTGCTGGTTTACCAACTGATATTGGAGTGTGAACTTAGCAACCCCCCTCCCTCTATCTGAGAAAAGACATAACGAATAAGGAGATCCATAAAAGCACAAGCTAATAGGTCAACCTCCTCCCCCGTTGGGTAGGGTTCTTTGAATTGCAAGTCCTTGAGAGAACGTTATCCAGCCACCATGGTCTGAGGTGAAATTGGTCCTGGTCCATAAAACGAAAGGTGCTGGGCAAGCGCAGAGAAGTCGTCTGAAGGGGAGTTCCATAGGAATGTTCAACTTCGATCAACCTTGGTCCCATGCCTAAAAAAGAAAGAAGGTCCAAAATAGGGGTGATATAATCCACTGCTTGTCTAAGAATGTATTGACGTAATCCCAACTATGGCTTCCCCAAAGATCCAGCAGCTAAAAGGGTCCGAGCCATAACGGATTGATGTGACCGTAGCGGCGACTGGAATCGATCTGAATGAGGCAGTTATGGGACTTATGAGTGGATATTTTATACAGTCACCCGAAGGTGCAATTCCCACCGACGCCGCCACCATGTGCCCATTCATTTGCTCCTCTGTACTATAGAAACTGGATGCCCGTGGCTTGCTGGTCTCAATTTGCTTACCTCGCTTTCCTCTTCCTCGTTCTTCTATTCAGCATCACCACTGATCGACATGAACATATACAAGAGAAGCCATCGGCGCTGCTGGCTTGTGCCTCACGGGAAGTCGCGTCACGTACTGCAATGCCTTCTCAGCCTTGTTTCCCTCTCTGGTTCCTCCGTCATTTCTCTTTCCTGTTTGCAGTGTGCAGTCTATGAACATCTTCCGTCACTACGTCTCTGCTAGTGCTAGGCATGACAGAAACCATGGCCGGCGGCACTCATCTCTCATCGTCCGCACTGCAGCAGCTCTTTATGATGCCAAAGTAAGAACGCAATCTTCTTCGCTTTTCGTTTCTGCGATTCCCCACTACGGGAAACCGTGCGTGTTTGCCGAGCGTCCATCCATATGTTGCTTAAGAACACGTTAACCCAAAACGCCCTTCTATTTTTGTCGCATGCCATTTCTCTTTTCCCACACTTACGGAGTACAATTCGTTGTACTCATCACTCCTTTGTTCCCATGCTAGCTCAGATCTCAAAGATGACGTGGCGTTGAAAACGACGGCTTCAACATGATGCTCGGTCCTAGGCTGGTGTACCCACGGTCAGCTGCCTGTGGAGATGGAGTCCCGTTCCGCTAAAGACTCGATTATTTATGTATTTTTCTTTTAGACCTCGGGTCATTTTTAATGAAGTTTATCGCTGTGTAATAACATCGCTATGATTTTACTTTGTAGTTGTCATATGTATGAATAAACAGATCCTGACATATATGTGATGTGTATTCGGTTTTGTTTTATAAAACTGGGTGTGACAACAAGTCCAGTCCATTCCCTTCTGATCATATTTATTCCTATTTTCAAACATCTGTAGAATTCTTTTATAAATTGCATCCATTTATATATATTCAAGTTATTTTACTGCTTGGTCTAGTTAAAACTTGGTTGGATGGCCACTCCTAGACTTGTTATATTTTGTCATTTTGATTGTCTTGATAGCTAAAAAAATATCGCTAAATATGATATGCACTACTACTCCTTGTTTTGCAAATCCAATTACTTTTTCTAAAGAGAAAACGTGTTGAGTTGTTGGTGTAAGCGTGAGTGTTGGGTTGGGGCTTCTGTAAAAGTTACAATAAATAATGGTGTCTGTGATTATTTAGAGATAGGGCGGATCAGGTTTGCATGTGTGGGACTTCTTGAAGTATTGGCTCGTGCATCGGTGCATGCGTGAAAAATGGGAGGCTGTCGTAGATGCTCTACTCTTCCGTCGGGTGAGGTTGTTGAGTACCTTTGTACTCACCATTGCTCTCTCTTTGTAGTCGCCCTTGCTTATTGATAAAAAGAAGACCTGGACTTTGTCGCCGGTGAAGAATTTGAGCAGAAGGTCGTCTCCGCACTCAAGTTTACTTGTGGCATTAGGTCATAATAAGGATGTGTAATTTGGAGGCTTATTGTTGCAGTAATTACCGCTTTCGGTATTACCTATATCGTGTTTGAATTGTTTTTATGTGGCTTATATCATTCGATTGTTGCGAAGTGCTCTGTATAGGGGGTTTGGATACCCAGACTAAACTTTAGTCCCAGTTTGACACTAATTTGAAGTATTAAACATAGACTAAGTTCAAAATTAATTGCATAGATTGAGACTAATTTGCGAGACGAATCTGTTAAGACTGGCTAATTAGTCAATGATTTGATGATATGGTGCTACAATAAATATGTGCTAATAGCCACCATCTTTACCATTAGTTTATAATTAACTTATATTTAGTCATTCTATTAGTATCAAAACATCTTATGTGACGCGGACTAAACTTTAATCCCAGGATCTAAACACCTCTAATCTAACTCTTAAACTCGCTGTTGTAAATCTTCATTTTGTACAAATGAGGCGGTTCAGGAGAGTTCTTTTGTCAGTTCGGCGTGACGATGACGCATCTAACTCTTAAACTCGCTGTTGTAAATCTTCATTTTGTACAAATGAGGCGGTTCAGGAGATAGAGTTCCTTTTGTCCGTTCGGCGTGACGATGACACCTCATTCCATTCAGACGGCTAAAACAATTCTGTCAGTCAACAGAGCGTGCCTTCATCCAACGAACGCCACGCGACGAAGACAATCCCGAAGTGGACCGCATTGCTGCATCCGCCACACCTCCGCGGCAAACGCTCATCATGAGTCTAACTCCAACTCTCTATCTTGTCAGTTTCAGGGAAAACGACGCTCTTCTTGCTCCGGTTGCAAAGAGCAAACTTGACAGACTCGTTGGGGTCTCAATCCACAGTTCTCTCCAGGCTCTCAAGTGTCCCTCCCCATGATCCGTGCAGCCGTGCCTGCAGTTCAGGACTTCAGTCAGCCCAGCCGGGCGGTCAAAGTGAGCAGCCCTTTTTCTTGTTGATGTGGCGGCGGCGGCGGCAGGGGAAGGGGGAAGCGGCATAGGACGAGGCTGCAGGGGGCCTAGCTGATAACTGATAAGAAGTGAGCCGGCGTGGCATGTTCGTGCCACCAACCAAAGCAGAGCAACGAGCAATTTTGTTAAGCCACGTTTGTTTATCAGGGCGACGTTCACGCCAACCAACGCCCAACGGTACCTCTTGTGCGACAGTACTGCATCTCGCGCCGACACCAGCACAGCTCTCGCCGCAGGCGGCGACCGCGGTCATGGACGTGGAAGCGCGCAAGGACTCCTCGCCAACGCGCGGCAAGCTGACGCGTCGCCTTCTGGTGGCGCTCAACTGCGGGATGCTGGCGCTGGGCACCACGGCCGGGCCGCTCATCACCCGGCTCTATTACGACAAGGGCGGCCGCCGGGAGTGGCTCTCGGCGTGGCTCCAGTCCGCCGGCTGGCCGCTCCTGCTCCTCCCCGCGGCGGCCTCCTACGCCGCCCGCCGCGCGCGGGACGGCCGGGGCGCACCGCTCCTCCTCACCCCGCCGCGCGTCCTTCTCGCCGCCGCGGGGCTCGGCGTCGCCACGGGCGCCGACAACTTCGTCTACGCCTACAGCCTCCGGTACCTGCCCGTGTCCACCTCCGCGATCCTCATCTCGACGCAGCTCGCGTTCACGGTGTTCTTCGCGTTCCTCATCGTGCGCCAACGGCTCACGGCGGCGACCGTGAACGCGGTGGCGCTCCTGACGGCCGGCGCCGCCGTGCTGGGCTTGCACGTCTCGTCCGACCGCCCCGCGGGGGCCACCAAGGGCCAGTACATGATGGGATTCGTCATGACGCTCGGCGCCGCGGCGCTCTACGGGCTCATCCTGCCGCTGGTGGAGCTCGCGTACAAGCGCGCCGCGGGCGGCGGCCGCGCCGTGACGTACGCGCTGGTGATGGAGGTGCAGCTGGTCATGGGGTTCTTCGCCACAGCGTTCTGCACCGTCGGCATGGTCGTCAACAAGGACTTTCAGGTGCGTGTCCACGTCTCCCTCACTTGCCCACTTCTAGTCTTCGACAGACCTACTGTAGATTCAGCAAGAACCATGAGGGCAGCACGTGCTGAGAAATCAATTGATCCGATCGCCCGGGCCGGCAAAGCTCCTGCCAGCTACTAGCTAGTAGGGTGGCTATGGCCTACGAAACTAATGGGCGAAAACAATCAAACAACAGTAAACCAATTAGATCAGCTACTTTTGGACCTGACATTGTGATGGAGACAGAAGAGAAAGTTCAACAAATTCAAGCTCATTATAAGGTAGTATGGAGCGTCGTATGCAATGATGTGATAAGGATCAATATATCGGAGAGCTAACTTTTCCTTGACTCCCAAACGATGTACACCTTTCATCGGTGAAACTCGAAGGTATACAAATCTCGCACTCCAAATATCAAAGGGCGTCTTCTTGTCTGCATAACTCTTCGGACGAGATTAAGATATCTTTAAAGGTCTTCTTCGATGCTCCATACTACCTTATACTGATTTTCAGAAAGGACCAGTATAAAAGGATCTGACGGTCCAAATTAGTTGTATACTACTAGAACTTCACTTGTAGTATAAGGTGATATGGGTCGAGTAGTATAATAGTATAGGGGTATTATAGGAAAAATTATTTTTAACATGTGGTATAAGGTGGTATAGATCGAGTAGTATAGTGGTATAGGGGTATTATGAAAAAATTTATTTTTATTTTCATACTCATTTGGTCCGATATATTTATTTCCTTTTACATATATGTTCATTTAGGTTAGAAGTTTCCATTAAAAAAAATTATATTCCAGTCTAATTACAAAATTGCCCATCTCTCCATACTCCATACTACCATAGGGTGGTATGAAGCACCGAAGAAGATCTCTACTTGTAAGCTTGTTTTAAATGATTCGAGTGTTCTATAAGGCACTCAATGAAGTACCTGATTTATAATATTTCAAGTGCGTTGAGTTTAATTACTTCTGCAGTGGTGATTAGGCACACTTAAGCTAGTTTAAATTGGCCGGTTCCGCCGCTTGCTCTTATTTATTGTGTTATCATCAATTTTTTAAGAGATGTCATAAGAGTTAATCTCTCTAATTATCTAAATTTAGCACACTAGTCAAAACTAATGTGCTAAATCGAGCGTACTAAATTGACTCATCAAATTTTAATTGATGCACCAGACTATACTAAACTGAGCGTTTTACAAGTTGTTGCATCAATTTGCACCCACATGACATATTATTATACTAAATTAAGCATTTTATAAGTTGTTGGACCAATATGCACGCACCTTTAAAAAATTACCCATCTTTTTAAGTTACTTGTTTATCTTTTGTCCACGGCTGCACGATGATGCATCCAATGAGAGAACTCACGCTCATGCTGGATTGTATTATTAACTCTGAAGTCGGCACCCAATGCAGGCGATCCAAAGTGAGGCAAATCAGTTCGAGCTGGGGGAGGTTCGATACTACATGGTGCTGGTGTGGGCGGCCGTGCTGTGGCAGTTCTTCTTCCTGGGCGCTGTGGGAGTCATCTTCTGCGTGCATACACTGCTGGCAGGAATCCTCATAGCGGTATTCATCCCGTTCACAGAGGTAGCCGCCGTGATCTTCTTGCACGAGAAATTCAGCAGTGGGAAGGGCATGGCGCTGGTGCTCTCGCTTTGGGGCCTCGCTTCCTACTCCTACGGCGAGTGGAGCGAGGCCAGGGCCAAGAAGAAGGCAGAGATCGTTGCAGAGGCGCAAGCCTCGTGAGTCTTCCAGTACTACTGTAACTGTGGACGATGGTGAGAGATGAGGGCTTTGACCTCTTCCCGTTGTACTCTTTGTACCTATATGTTGTACTATGTTGTGTTTCTTGGCTTGTCAGCTTGTGACGGTGCAGGGCAATACTGTACTGCTTGGTAGATGGAGGCGTAGAGGTGCCATGTTATTATTATACCACGCATGAAACTGCTTTTGCTACAAGTGAGATTTAGATTTTCGTTCAACCCAAAATTAGACATGGATAATAATTTGGAGAAATCTGATTAATTCACTAGAAGAAAATAGTTTGATACGTTGATATGTGCTTCAACGACTATAGTCAACCAGTTTTGCTTACATGTTTTCCAGCCACAGCGAGCTTGTTTACACAGAATACTATTGAAACAGCCAAAATTAGCCACAACCAGCCAACTTATCCACGAACAGAACAGGCCGAGCAGCACAATTACACGTCACTTCAGATGACCATTTACAATGTGTCGCCTGAAGGGTAGCCCTCTAGGCGCATGGGGATTATCCTTGTATGCTACTTTCGGCCCATTTACTCGCAAATTTGTGACTGTTTCTAGGACCGTGTATTGATTAAAAAAGTTTATAAATCTCAAATCAAATATCAAAATTAAATTCAATTGCGTCATTAGATTCGCTACGACAAAATCTTCAAAACAAGACCCCACATAACTACGTTTGATGAAATTTGTAAAAATATTTTATAATACAAAATAATTAGATCTTATCACTGCAAACAAGTGAGCAGCCCTTTTTCATTTTGATGTGGCGGCGGCAGGACAAGCGGCGGCTTGGCGGCATGGGACGATGCTGTAGAGTCCTAGACTGCTAGCTGATAACTGATAAGAAGTGAGTCGGCGTGGGTGACATATTCGTGCCACCAACCAAAGCAGAGCGAGGAGCAATAACTATCTCTATATCGCTGGGAGGATTGGTGGCCTCCCAGCATCCATGATACTGTAGCTGTTTTTTTTCTTTTTTTTCTTTTTTTCATTTTCATTTTCTTTTCTTTTTCTTTTTTTCTTTTTTTTTGTTTTTTTTCATACTAGCACTGTTTCAATTTTGCCTAAAAAATAAGTATATCTACATCACTAAAAAAACGTGTCCATCTAGAGTGGTGCATTCTCACCAGACACGTGGTTTGAGACTTCCAATGTTGCACTTTGCGTGCCGGTATCTCGACATGCCATGTTGTTCTAGGCTTCTAGCATTGCGCTATTACGTAATTGCTCGGTCGCCATGTATTAATATTTTGTATTGTTGGCAAATAAAATTGTGGTGTCCCTTGCGCATTAGAGAGCCGTGATTGTCTCCCTCACGAAGTTGAGAACAAGATACAACACATTGCCCTCCTCAGCTACTCATCTAATTTCTCCCTCACGTGTCAACTCGCCATATCTATCCCCTGCTAGAGCCTTTGCTCGGATCAGAGGTGGTGTCGCTACCGTGGAAGGAGGCACCACCCTTCTCATGCTTATCAACTTCACGTGTGCAGCACATTGCCACCGTTTTTGGACAATGCGTTCGCTAGACCGTAGTTCCTCCTCTCAGGTTGTCCTCTCAGTTCTCTTTGTTGTCGCCAGCTAGCAGGCTACCAATGTCACAACGCGTCGTTCCGGTCCTCAATTCGTAGGAACTCTAGCGCAACAATAGAAGAAGGCCCTCATAGGTGTGCACTCTGTATCAACACTGTCACACTCTCTATGGTCGAGAACATCTGCGTTTGCCGCCATCTGAACTTACTAAGGGGTCCTAAGATTCTTTCATGTATGTTGCAGCTGATCACCAAAATTAAATAATATAAAAACTCTATGACAAAGTGATTATATATGTAATCTATAACTGGCGCGGCGTTAGCGCGCAATCCTTTCTAGTTTTGTTAAGCCACGTTTGTTTCTTAAGCGTAGTTCCCCCCGGCCCCCGTACCAGCGCGACGTTCACGCCAGCCAACGCCCAACGGTATCCTCTTCTGCGACAGTACTGCGTAACGTGCCGACACCAGCACAGTTCTCGCCGCAGGCAACGACCACGGTCATGGATGTGGAAGCGCGTAAGGACTCCTCGCCAACGCGCGGCAAGCTGACACGCCGCCCTCTCGTGGCGCTCAACTGCGGGATGCTCGCGCTGGGCACCACGGCCGGGCCGCTCATCACCCGGCTCTACTACCACAAGGGCGGCCGTCGGGAGTGGCTCTTGTTGAATATGATCCAAATTCATCCATATCTAAAGGCCAAACTTTTGACGAAGCGTAGCGGAGGCCCGTCGTCAGGAGGCTTGGGCCGGAGCGGAGCGGGTGGAGCCACCAGAGGATGATCAGGAAAATAATGTTGTTGATAATGAGACTTATGATAATGATGTTCAGCACTTACCTCCTGTTTTGCAGCCAGAGGAGGATATTCCTATTGCTCAACGCAGAACAAAGAGGGGCTGTGGTCCTAGACCCCGTCTTATTGAAGAATGTAATATGATTTATTATGCTTTGAGTTGTGTTGAACAGGTGGAGAGCAGCTATGAGCCTGCAACATATTCTGAAGCCATTGCTTGTGATGACCGTGAGAAGTGGATTGCCGCTATGCAGGATGAGATGCAGTCTCTCGAGAAGAACTGCACTTGGGATGTTGTGCCCTTGCCAAAGGGGAAGAAGCCTGTTCGCTGTAAGTGGATCTACAAGAGAAAGGAGGGTTTATCTCCTAGCGAGCCTCCAAAGTTTAAGGGAAGGTTAGTGGCAAAAGGTTTCAGTCAAATTTCTGGTGTTGATTATAATGATGTGTTCTCTCCAGTTGTAAAGCATAGCTCAATTCGCACATTCTTTAGTATTGTTGCTTCACATGATCTTGAGCTTGAGCATTTAGATGTAAAAACTGCATTCTTGCATGGAGAGCTTGAGGAGGAGATTTACATGGACCAGCCTGAAGGGTTCATAGTGCCTAGCAAGGAGAATTATGTTTGCAAGTTGAAAAGATCCTTGTATGGTTTGAAACAGTCCCCTCGGCAGTGGTATAAAAGGTTTGATTCATTTATGTTGTCACATGGCTTTAAGAGATCTAAATATGATAGCGGTGTTTACTTGAAGCATGTTAATGGGTCACCTATATACTTGCTGTTATATGTTGATGACATGTTGATTGCTACCAAGAGCAGGAAAGATATCACTACGTTAAAGAAATTGTTGAGTAGTAAGTTTGACATGAAAGATCTTGGTGCTGCTAAGAAAATTCTAGGTATGGAAATTACTAGAGACCAAAAGGCTTATTTATTGTTTCTTAGTCAGCATAGTTACATTGACAAGGTTCTTCACCGTTTCAACATGCATGATGCAAAGCCTGTTAGTACTCCTATTGCACCTCACTTTCAATTATCAGCTAAACAGTGTGGTAGTTCAGATGAGGATATTGAGTACATGTCTAAGGTTCCTTATTCCAGTGTTGTTGGTTCTTTGATGTATGCTATGGTTTGCTCACGTCTAGATTTATCTTATGCTATGAGTTTGGTTAGCAGATATATGTCTAATCCTGGTAAAGAACACTGGAGGACAGTTCAGTGGATTTTCAGGTATCTCAGAGGGACGGCAGATTATGGATTAAAGTTTGGCAGAACTGAAAAGGGGCATATTGGTTATGTGGACTCAGATTATGCTGGTGATTTGGATAAGCGAAGGTCTCTCACAGGTTATATATTCACTGTTGGCAGTTGTGCTGTGAGTTGGAAGGCTGTATTGCAGACTGTTGTTGAATATGATCCAAATTCATTCATATCTAAAGGCCAAACTTCTGACGAAGCGTAGCGGAGGCCCGTCGCCATTTAGGGTTTCCTTTGGAGACTTGATTCATTCATTCTTGTAAGCCGCCGTCGTTGGCATTGTACTCGAACCCCGACATAGTGAAGTTCTTGCTGGCTGGCGCCCGTGGTTTTTTCCTCTCACATCGGGAGGGTTTCCAAGTTAAATCTCGTGTCCCTTTACTGCTTTGATTATTTACTTTTAGCGTTTATTCGCCGACGCGCATAACAGCTCTTGGCGTGGCTCCAGTCCGCTGGCTGGCCGCTCCTGCTCCTCCCCGCGGCGGCCTCCTACGCTGCCCGCTGCGCGCGCGACGGCCGGGGCGCGCCACTCCTCCTCACCCCGCCGCGCGTTCTGCTCGCCATCGCGGGGCTCGGCGTCGCCACGGACGCCGCCGACTTTGTCTACGCCTACAGCCTCTGATTCGTTACCTAGCCGTGTCCACCTCCGCGATCCTCATCTCAACGCAGCTCTCGTTCACGGTCTTCTTCGCGTTCCTCATCGTGCGCCAGCGGCTCACGGCGGCGACCGTGAACACGGTGGCGCTCCTGACGGCCGGCGCCGCTGTGCTGGGCCTGCACGTCTCGTCTGACCGCCCCGCGGGGGCCACCAGGGCCCAGTACTTGATGGGCTTCGTCATGGCGCTCGGGGCTGCCGCGCTATACGGGCTCATCCTGCCGCTGGTCGAGCTCGCCTACAAGCGCGCCTCGGGCGGCGGCCACGCCGTGAAGTACGCGCTTGTGATGGAGGTGCAGCTGGTGATGGGGTTCTTCGCCACAGCGTTCTGCACCGTCGGTATGGTCATCAACAAGGTCTTCCAGGTGCGTGTCCAGGTCTCCCTCACTTGCCACTTCTCATATTCGATAGACCTATAATAGATTCAGCAAGAACTATGTCTTTTAAAGCGTTAAAGCGAGGTGAGGTGAGTCACTACCGTCTTGTCACTTAGACGGGCTAAGGCGATATCTTAGACCAGATGAACTATCGCTGTCTTATCGCCTAGAAGCTAGAAGATACCTAAGCGACGCCTTAAAACACTGGGAAGAACCATGATGGCAGCACGTGCTGAGAAATGAATTGATCCGATCGCCCGGGCTGCCGCTAGAGCTCATGCGAGAGTGCCCGGCTGCCAACTGCCATGATGCTACGAAAGTGTGGCTATGGATGGCAGCGGGTCGGATAAGGTGCGGGTAAGGCTTTTACCCGCCCGCCAGCATATCCGTGGCTCCAACCTGTACCCGCCCGACCTGTGCCCGCGGGTAAAAAATTCTACCCGTGCCCGCGCCCGACGGATATCCGCGGGTATCGGGCAACCCGTTACCCGCGAGGAAATAACATGCTCATTTTAACAAGAACATTAACAGTTCGACATCCAATATTGCAAATTTGACATAGTTCACAACCTGACAACCAGGAAAACATTAAAACCACAAGTCCACCTGCAGTAGGTCCAGCACCACTGCCACTGTCTCCAGGAGTTGACATTGCAAGAAATCACCAGATGCTGAAATGGATTAACATTTAACAGATCCATTAACTAGCAAATCAAGCTTGCCATGTTTATGAGGGCTTGGGCCATGTTTTTTTACTGGGCCTATTTGGTTTAACGGGTTGCGGGTACCGCCCGCGGGCGAGACTCTTTATTCGCAGCCTGCCCGCGGGCGAGAATGTCTGCCCGTACCCGTGCCCGCGGGCAGAAATTGGCGCCTGTACCCGTACCCGTCGGGTCGGTTATCCGCGGATACCCGCATCCGCGGGCAAAACTGCCATCCATAAGTGTGGCCTTGGAAACGGCCGGAAGGTTGGGATCTCAGCTGTTGCTGTCTCGGCTTTCTGCCGTGGTGAGGATAATTTTGCATAGCACATAATTTTTTCTAACCTAAATGTTAATTCTAACTAGACGTGCTAAACAAATATTTTATATTATAAAAAAATAAAAAATAGAAATGCTCTAATAATCATAGTCATGGGATTTATTTTATTTAAAAAATCACCCACATCTATCACTATAAAAATAGCTAGTCTAGATGACCCCTACATATATATATCTAAAGTGTGCACCTCTGCTATTATGAAATTTACATAAGTTAATCATATAATATTCATCAAAATTTATTATGCAAATAATCTGAAGTGACATTCTAAATTTGCATCTGAATTACACATAACGGCATTACTAAAGTAAAATTAAATATGGTTCAAAATTAATTATTATAGAAAAATATCTGAAAGTACACTGAAGCATAATTTTATATGTCTACCTTTATTAATATTGAAAAATACTAACCGAAGATATATACTCATGATATGTGTGTTTCCATATAGATCATGTACGAAGAAGCGATGATATTTCCATGTTCAACATATAACTCAAACTAAAGGTTCGATTAAACTCATGTAAAGTATATATGTAGATGCAATTCAAAGTGGAAAAGGTACTATGAATACGAATGAAAAAATATTAGAGCAATTGCTAACTAAAGTCTATCACAAAACTAAATAGTATGTACCTGTGTGTGAGAGAGAGAGAAAGTAAGCAATTTTGATATTTGTATGGGAAAAATTGTCCTGCGAATTCCAAAAAGTTTGTCTTTGAAATTGCTAGCCTGTAAGAGAGAATGGTTGATGGACTAGCTCTCAATTAGAACCATCTAGTAAATTACCCATAGCATCTGTCATCTAGTATTATGGCAGTAAATTTAGTCTTGAACTAAGTGAGATAACGTGTGTTACAACAAAACTACTGATATTAGCTTAGAAAAGACTAATAAAGTAAGAAAAGAACACTACAAATAAATTAAAGTATTGTGTACATAAATTATTCTTGTTGTCGTAGAAAATTAATCATGAAATTAATTTGGATGAGCCACACTATAATACTAGGTAAAATGTCTAGGTAAAATGAGTTATTTAGTCTTAAAATTAGTTCATCAAATATGAAGTTAGTCTAAATTACAACAGACATAACACTGCATTTAGCCTCATTCAGGAACCTAGATCCGCATTGTTGCATGTAAATCCCAAAGCGTAGTGCTAGGCTACTAGTTAGGGATGCAGGCGCGGCGGGTTGTAGACAGTCGCAAGGATGCCACACTCGTGCAAATAAATTATGTGGGTTTGCGGCTGTCCGTTAATTCTACTGTGGCACTTGCTAGTATCACATGTGCTTTGTAGTAGATACGCAAAACCCGCAAACATGATTAGGTAGCTTTCTTGCTTGCACCCTACAACACTTAATTTGTATCACCAATAGCCAATAAAAGAAAGCACCGTGTGTTACTTGTAACAAATAAAAAATAATGTAGAATAAAAAACATAATCCAAAACAGAATAGTCATGAATAATTAATCAACTCATATACACATATCACATGAACACCTTTTTTAACATGACTATATCAACTTCTTGCTCTTCTCGATACCTACATGGTTTTTTAAATTCTGAATACTAATCAAATCCCTAACTTGGCACTGCAATAATCTTTGTTATAGTTAATGAGGTCAAATCTTTGGACACTAAAAATGACAAGAAGTAAAAGAATACTTTTAGAGGATCTTCATCCTTCAAACAACTTCATTTTTTTTCAAACTCGAAGTTAAAAAACAAAGTTTCTGATCGTAACTGCAATGTGATGTTCATGCTCAAAATATGTATAGAATTATATTTGTGTTCTTGTGCTAATAAATTTACTCTCTAAAGTGGAAAAATCTTATCACAAAATACAACGTAAGCTAATATTCAGTCCACATATGTTTAAATGCAACAATGTCAGGCTGTTCAGAAAACATGAAACAAAAAACTCCTAAAATTCAAAAAAAAAATGTGGCAGATCCTAATCCGAACTATAGGTTCTTCAACAAAGTTACATGCATATAAAGCTGGTGGAATCCTGAAGAAACTAAAGCACATGGAGAGTATTTCATATAACTAATGTGAGAACTTTAAGCTAGTTTGGCATATCTGAGGTGACTATCCTGCTGCTGCAGAGTGTCATCTTCTTCTCAAACTTTCCCTAGACAAATCATCATCATCCTAATAAAGTTGTCCAAATTCCACGACAATACTAGTCTACAATCTTTCATTCCAAGTAATTAGAAATAAACTTTTGCAAGTGTAACATATTACAAACCTTGGCTTGCGAAAATGATCTGACATTAGAATGTCTGAGGTAGACCTTACTCACATTCCAAGTTCTTTTGTTTCGCTTGCAATATACTAGGAACCGAAGGCTGAGAGTGGAACTAACTTGACCCTTAGAGTCCAGAATGTACGCGGGAGAGGAACAAATCGGGCAGACGACTCGCTGTGTGATTTTGCAGGACGGGTCTGCGAGGTCGTATAAGAACCCGCCCCGGCTGCAGCCAAACACAGGCACAGCCGTAGCCTGTAACGACTGACGACTCGGCGCCCGCGCGCAGCAAAACGATGATGCGACGACGCCTCCTGATAGCACTCAACTGCGTGCTGCTCGCCGTTGGCACATGCGCGCAGCTCCTCAGCCGCCTCTACTACAGTAACGGTGGCCACCGGCTGTGGCTCTCCGCGTGGCTCCAGACCGGCGGCTGGCCGCTGCTGCTGATCCCCCTGGCATGTTCCTACGCC
Organism: Urochloa ruziziensis; assembly: GCA_015476505.1. Classification (NCBI taxonomy): domain Eukaryota; kingdom Viridiplantae; phylum Streptophyta; class Magnoliopsida; order Poales; family Poaceae; genus Urochloa; species Urochloa ruziziensis. The sequence continues at coordinate 54,498,280 of CM027119.1, read as the reverse complement.
AGCCGCCTCGCGCGCGACAGGGGAGCTCCGGTCGTGCTCTCCCCGCCGCGCATACTGCTGGCCGCCGCCGGGATCGGCGTCATCACGAGCGTCGACGACTTCCTCTACGCGTGGGGGCTCGAGTTCCTGCCCGTGTCCACCTCCGCGATCCTCATCTCGACGCAGCTCGTGTTCACCGTGTTCTTCGCGTTCCTCATCGTGCGGCAGCGGCTGACGCCGGCGGCCGTGAACGCCGTGGCGCTGTTGACGGTGGGCGCCGCCGTGCTGGGGCTGCACGTCTCCTCGGACCGGCCCCCCGGGATATCCAGGGGCCAGTACTGGCTGGGTTTCGCGCTCACCCTCGGCGCCGCGGCGCTGGCCGGGGTTCTCATGCCGCTGGTCGAGCTCGCCTACAAGTGTGCTGCCGCCGCTGGCGGAGGCAGAGCCCTGACGTACTCGGTGGCGATGGAGCTGCAGCTGGTCATTGGGTTCGTCGCCACCGCGTTCTTCACTGCGGGCATGATTGTTAACAAGGACTTCCAGGTACTACGTAGTGCCAACGTGTCTCCTGCGTACGAATCCGGTCTGCAAAATCTGTAGGTATATATCGGTGCCGTTCGACACCGGATTAATTACTATCGGGTATTATTCCTCATGTCAGTTTCATGATTCAAATTATTAGCAGAACAAACCATGCAAACAGCTAAGTCTAATACTAATCTGATTTTGCTGTTCAGCAAGGTTTCGCAAGTTTGTTCTTCCCCTCGATCATTTCTAATTCCCTATATCATCGTGCTCAACATGTGCAATTGGGACACTGCAGTGGAGTGGCACGAAGACGTTGTAGAGTAACCATCAGAACATATTTTCCGAATCGTTTTGGCGGCTCCGATAAGATTGTGCTCGGTCCATTGTTTCCACGGCACAAAGCAACTTGCCTATAACTTCACAGCCCACAGAGAATGCGTCGGTCTAAAAGCCTGTTGAGTATGGACCATACATTCAATTTCAATGCGCGTCGATTTACATCAAAATTGATACTAGCTAGGAAAATTCTTCACGCAGAGAGATCCGTAGAAAAAACGGACACAAAGATTAAGGCTGGAAAGAGAAATAAGCTCGTCCCCATATAATGTGTCCTCCTCCAATTATTATGTTATATAGACTACAGGTCTACAGGAGTACTAGAGAACTGACAGTATGAGTACATAGATTTGCATTCAGTGTGATGAGTTGCCCATCATCCATTGTCCTGAAGGATGACAAGATTGCAATTGTTCCCATCCTCTCTTTTTGGGGAGACCTTTGTTCGCATAATCTTGATTGTGCCATTTTCCAAAGCATATATTCCAAAGGGCATCTTGCACGAAACATATAACAGTGCAATGTAGGCCAAGTTCATAAGGAACACTTATTATTTCTGAAAAGGATGGCGCGTGCAAGATTTACAAGTATAAAAAAACTCATGTTTTTGTAAAAAAAAATCCCCTTCCTCTTTATGTTATTTATTCATTTTTTTTTTTGTCCACGGTTGTATGATGGTGCACCCGAGGGAGATTACACTCATGTTGGAATTTATTTTATTAACTCTAAAGTGAATAAATGATCATGAACCTCTGCTCCATATATTTTGCCTTCAAAAAATCTGTCGTTGCCTTTGCTTGCAGGCGATCCCAAGGGAGGCCAAGCAGTTCGAGCTTGGGGAGGCCCGATACTACATGGTGCTGGTGTGGGCGGCCGTGCTATGGCAGTTCTTCTTCCTGGGCGCTGTGGGGGTCATCTTCTGCGTGCACACGTTGCTGGCAGGCATCCTGATTGCGGTGTTCATCCCGGTCACAGAGGTGGCCGCTGTGATCTTCCTGCATGAGAAGTTCAGCAGCCAGAAGGGCGTGGCGCTGGTGCTCTCGCTCTGGGGTCTCGCGTCCTACTCCTATGGCGAGTGGAGCGAGGCTAGGGCCAAGAAGGAGACGGAGGCTGCCGAGGAGGTCTAGGCCTTGTGATTCACATACTTTTACTGTTGATGATAATGAGAGACGTTCTGAATACCCCATTGTATTCTCGATCTGAACTGGACGTATATGCTATGATGTGGTTGTGGGCTTGTGGCCGTGTGGATGGAGTGGTGTGATTTTTCAGTTATCATCTGCGATTGTGGAATGGTCTAAATTCTTGTGTTCAGTTGTGTGGGCTGCATGGTGCGCATGGAGCTATTGGTGGGAATCTATTATCTTAATAAAGCAGAAGCAAAAGGAGCCACCAGATTCACCGAGAGGGCCTAGAAAATCCCACGTTAATCTAAAAAAGAGAAGAATATACACCGTCGGATTTTATGAAGATCCAACGGTTTATATGACTCTAAAGAATTCATATTTATTAAATATGCACCGTCAGATTTTATAAAGATCTGACGATCCATATTATCTTAAAAAGAATCCTCATCAAATACAACTTATAGAATTTCTAAAATCCAAAATTAAAAAAAATGAAGTCATTGTCCGCTTGATGCATACACGGCCAGCCCATCATCATAGCAATGCCTCCTTCTACGGGTCTAAATGCAGTAGCAGCGTTGGTTCATTATTCTACACCCAACGGCACACGTGCAAGTTTTGGAGTTGGAGATGCACACGAGAATAACCGCAACCATGCACTTACATCATACTGTATACGATTAGGTTCTAATAAAAAAGGTATGGAGATTATGGATGGAATCATAAGACTGGATTTTAAGAAAAAGTCATGGATGCTCGCTTCTTTGACTTCATGAGGACATGCTTATATATCTTCCGGAAGATTTTTCTTTATCTTCCTCATCTTCCAGTATTTGAGATTCATGCGTGCTTTCTCAGCCGTTAAATCTCCTCCGCAACCCTAGCGTTCACTCCGCACCTCCAATTCGCCGCCGACGCCGTGAAAGCTGTTCCGTCGTGCGAGCTGCCTCTGGCGGCTCTACGACCCCCGTGGGGAGCCGCCGCCCCAGTCGAGCTCCTGCGCCGGCGCACGCGCTCCCCATCGCCGCCCTAGCGAGCTCCTGTGCCGGTCGTGCGCCGTGAAGCTCCCGTCCTGTGCGCTCCTCGCGGCCGGCCATGCGAGCTTCTTACGCCGGCCATGCGGTGCCGTGCGAGCTCGCCGGCCCTGGGTGCTTCCGCTATGCCTTCTCCTCCTCCTTGTGTGCCGCCAGCCGCCGGAGTCGGACAAGAAGGCCTGGGCGACGGCAAACTATTTTTTAATGTTGAACCCTTTTAGAAAAATGTGAACAACATTTTGTTGAGCTTTAATATTTTTGAAAAAAATGTTGGCGAAAAAAGTTGAGACTCAACATTTTTTGAACAATGTTGGCGAAAAAATGTTGATGTTCAACATTTTTGAAAAAAATGTTAGAGAAAAAAGTTGAGACTCCAAAAATGTTGGCAAAAAAAGTTGAGACTCAACATCTTTGAAAAAAATGTTGGCGAAAAAAGTTGAAACTCAACATTTTTTCGAAAATGCCGGCGAAGAAAAGTTGAGGGTCCAATATTTCTCGAAAATGTTGGTGTACACTTTTCAAAAAAGTTGGGGCTCAACATTTCCGGAAAAAGAAAATGTTGATCAACATTTTTGTATTCAACATTTTTCCATGAAAAGTTGAATGGCTTATCACCAACTGGGCCTTAATGGGCTTTATAGATGAGTTGTTAAAAATCTTCGACAAGGTATATAGGAGCCCCCGTTTATTTGAATATCAACTTTTGGAGGTTTTATGAGATGTTGCTGCTAACTTTTAGTTTAAAAAAACAATAATAAATTTTAGGAGATGTTTTCACCTTTTGGGCTCAGAAAGCTACGAAAAATTAGTAAAGTAAACGTTTTGGCTTTATATATAAACTTAATTTTCTGAGCTTTTGATTTTTTTGTAGCTTGCAAGAAAAATTGGTTGAGTTACACATGTTGCTTCCCGAGTCGATAAATAAAACGTAACCTCTACTTTTGCAGTAAACCAATCTTCTCTTGCCGTAAATCAAAGTTCTCGCCAAGAAAGACTCTTTTTCATCTAATCTCCCAAATATTGCTCAAACACCGCCAGATTTTTTTTAACCTGGATCCCACACGCTGAAGTTTACCACCCCTTCTGACGCCTCTCATACCCTTATCCGCATCCCGAACTAAAGACTCTCATTCTACTTTACAAATACACATCAAATGTGAGGTCCACTAATATATTTGGATTGTGTACAAAGAGAAGCAAAAACAAATCCAGAGCTAGAAATCAAACGATGACTAATAGAAAGTTAGAAAGAAACACATCAAAATATCAAAGGTAGAGACGTTGTAATCATTCTTATAAAAATAAAAATACAATCAGCTAGGATCAAATTGTGCAAATGGTTGGCACATTAAAAATAATCAACATTTACCCAACGTATGCATTAGTTTGGGCTAATAAAAGTAGACACGATAATATAAGTTTGACCTTGGCAACGGCTCGACGATGACACATACAACATACAGTTAGAGCGACCACAAACTCCGCACGCAGCATAGGGAAAACCTGGACTATGGCCCTAGCAGCGACTCTCAAGGTGTCACTTCTGACATAAGTTCTCCACTCTTCGCGAGGCCACCGCATGCCACCAACCACATGCGTCCTCGCAGCCTAAAGGTTTGATTGGGCTATGAGTGGAGAAATGAGCACACTAGGTCCGAAGACATTACGGGTGGCCTGCTTATATTTACATTGTATGAAATATGTATCTTAAACTTTGTGAAAATAGCATCTGTAGACCAGAGAAATTAAAATAAAAAGTTATAAAAAGAAAATAAATTCAAAAAATTAAAGAGATTTAAAAAAACTAGATACCCGCACAAATTGTGTGGGCCACCTTGCTAGTTTAGATTATTTTAGCTCAATAGATAATTGTTAGACATGGGATGGTAATTTGGACATTTCAGATTAATTGAACCGGAAGAAGATGGTTCAATACCTTTGTATAATCTATATAGAGGTCTTTTAATGCTTTAAAAGTACCGAGAGGTACCTAAAAGTACCTAGTTTTTTAATTAAAAAATTAAATTAAATAGGAAAAGAGCATTATAGTTATCTCGTGTGTGTATTTAAGAACAACCGGACTGCTCTCATGTGAGCCATCGTCAATCTTGCGCCGTTCGCCACAACGTCGATGAACTCGCCACCTCCCCGGCTCGCAATCGACGTGGACATCCCCGATCGATCGAGGGGTACGTCCAGTCCGGCAGCGAATCCTCCCTTCGGCGTCCATCCTTCTCCAGTGGTCGTGCCTCCCGCTGTCTCATACGTCCATGCATCCTCACATTAATTAGGTCTCCTAAAGTAGCATCTCATTATCTATAAGCAACACGTAGCATTGCATACAAATTTGATTGTGGTGCGTGATGTTATCCAAAGTTGAAACACCTAGCCCTCATCCAAATGGGCGCGCACGCTCGTGCCTCCCGCTCGAAGCCGCCGTGCTCGCTGCTCATCCTCGTGCTCGCCGTCGGGTAGCAGCCACTTCGAACGGCTGTCGCATCTGGGGCCCCAGCAGGCGGTTCCTGGCGGCGGCGGGTTCGGTTGAGGCGACATCGACGAGGCCGCCGAGCCCGAGGCTATGCGAGTGCCAGTTCTTGGGAGAGTGCGGCGACCAGAGGAGCCGCCGGGCGCGGCGAAGGGCCTAAGCTAGGTTGGGCGGCGACGTCGAGCTAAGTGCCGCCGTTGGCGAGTCGCAGTCCGGGGCGGCGGCGGACTTGCCCGAGCCAAGCCCCGCCAGTAGCCTGGGCACGGGCGCACAGCGAAGAGCCGCGGCCTCCCGACGCTGTTGTCCGCTGTAGCATCGGGAGAAGAAGAAAGGATAAGGTAGTCGCAAAAGAGGAAAACGGAGGAAAACGAACAATGTTAGCTCCTATACCCTTTTTGAATTATAAAAATTAAATTAAATTAAATTAAAGGTGGGTCCCATCATTTTGGGTACTGGTCCCACCGAATTTGGTACTTCTCGGTACCTTTGTTTATGTATCTCTAGGTACTCATTTTGTTTCCATCGTCCGATTCTCATTATTCTCAAGCATTCTAAAATTCCTCATATAACTTATATAGTAATCCCACTAAGGATTTCTCTCAACTCTTATGAAGCCACGTCATCACCTCCCACTAAGATGCATTAATATGCAATTAAAATGTATTAATTGTCGTTTCTCTCTTATGTAGTGCGCATTTTCTATTCATTAGATGTATATCTTATTATTTTTTCTTATATATTGAAAAGTAACATAAAAGTTTGTGATTTTCATCAAGAGATAACTCATATGGCTCTCGAGGCAATCTTTACGAGTGCACTTTTTTTAGAATTACACATTACAACGCAAACGCTCATAACACGCACGCACACTCGCCCCTATGAACACACGTACGCAAACCCTACCCCTATGAGCGCCTTCGAAGGACTGAGCACCCGACAGATCTAGAGATTCCCAAAGTCACCATTGGCGCCTCGTTGTCGACGGGAACGCCGCTTACCACTTAATGCATAACGCCGGTAAATCCTAAAAAAATCCCAGAAAAAGGTATTTTCTGGTACGACCACCAGGATTTGATACTGATGGGTAACGTCCCACTCGGCCGTCCTAGCATTGTACTGCCAATTCGCGCGTAGCTCCTCATGTGCCAACAATCCTCGCTGAACAGGCCCACCTCTGCCATCCCTGCCTACACGCGTGCGCATTTAGTGGCCAGGCCAATATAAGCCCAGCTAATTTTGAGCCTAAAATTTCTGCCAACATAGCTACAACTTCGAGGCTGTTTTTTCGCAGTGTGTTCCAGGATAAAATTACACTTAATCCCTCCTTTCCAAAAAACAAATTGTTTTGTGATTCAAAATTTGTCTCATAAAACAAGTTGTTTTACCCGATTTGACAGGTTTGCATGTGCATGCAGACATGCAACAATCGGTTAGCACCAAATCTGGCTAAAAGATAGAGTCAGTCAAGGTCATTTTACATTTTTGTTAATCTGTCCTAAAACATATAGAGTGACTTGTTTTTTTGGGACGGAAGGAGTACTCGGTAGACAAAATGCCCAAAGGTTTAATAGGCCGAAAGGATGGCTTCCAGGGCTTTTGTGAGGTGCCTTTCCTGTGAGTGGCCCAGGCGCTGTTTGACTATTTCTAGCCGTAACGATACCGTCGCTAGCACACTGCCCTGCCGACTGCCGGTCAGCACTCAGCACAACTGTCGAGGGCAGCTATCTCTGCCAATAATTGTGACGGTTTGTGATTGCGAGCCATGAACGCAGCTGCGGGGGAGAGCATCGTGTTCAATGGCGGAGCCACCCATACAGCAGGGTGGAGCAGCTGCCCCAGCTACTGTTGGAGTAGAACTCCACCCTCATGGAGTTTTTATGGCGGCCGGAGGCAAGCAGTAGGGTCGGAGGCGAGCGGCGGCGCCGTTCTGCTGTCTGTCCGATGGCTAGAGGAGGAAGAAAGAAATAGCAGGCCAATTTGGGTCGTTGTTGGTTGTTGAGTAAAAAAGGCCCAATGACCTTTGGTACAGCAGCAAGTCAGCAACCCACCCGCACAGCGCACAGCACAATCCCTTCGCTGCTCATCTCGTTGGTTTCTCGTCGTCATTTTCGCCAGCTCTCCTCGTTCCGTTACGAAGCACGAACGCCTCTCCTTCGTGCCAGCGTACGTCCCCGTGGCCCGTGGACCATTGGTAGCTAACCACCATCGTCCCTATATCTATTATCTTAATAAAGCAGAAGCAAAAGGAGCCACCAGATTCACCGAGAGGGCCTAGAAAATCCCACGTTAATCTAAAAAAGAGAAGAATATACACCGTCGGATTTTATGAAGATCCAACGGTTTATATGACTCTAAAGAATTCATATTTATTAAATATGCACCGTCAGATTTTATAAAGATCTGACGATCCATATTATCTTAAAAAGAATCCTCATCAAATACAACTTATAGAATTTCTAAAATCCAAAATTAAAAAAAATGAAGTCATTGTCCGCTTGATGCATACACGGCCAGCCCATCATCATAGCAATGCCTCCTTCTACGGGTCTAAATGCAGTAGCAGCGTTGGTTCATTATTCTACACCCAACGGCACACGTGCAAGTTTTGGAGTTGGAGATGCACACGAGAATAACCGCAACCATGCACTTACATCATACTGTATACGATTAGGTTCTAATAAAAAAGGTATGGAGATTATGGATGGAATCATAAGACTGGATTTTAAGAAAAAGTCATGGATGCTCGCTTCTTTGACTTCATGAGGACATGCTTATATATCTTCCGGAAGATTTTTCTTTATCTTCCTCATCTTCCAGTATTTGAGATTCATGCGTGCTTTCTCAGCCGTTAAATCTCCTCCGCAACCCTAGCGTTCACTCCGCACCTCCAATTCGCCGCCGACGCCGTGAAAGCTGTTCCGTCGTGCGAGCTGCCTCTGGCGGCTCTACGACCCCCGTGGGGAGCCGCCGCCCCAGTCGAGCTCCTGCGCCGGCGCACGCGCTCCCCATCGCCGCCCTAGCGAGCTCCTGTGCCGGTCGTGCGCCGTGAAGCTCCCGTCCTGTGCGCTCCTCGCGGCCGGCCATGCGAGCTTCTTACGCCGGCCATGCGGTGCCGTGCGAGCTCGCCGGCCCTGGGTGCTTCCGCTATGCCTTCTCCTCCTCCTTGTGTGCCGCCAGCCGCCGGAGTCGGACAAGAAGGCCTGGGCGACGGCAAACTATTTTTTAATGTTGAACCCTTTTAGAAAAATGTGAACAACATTTTGTTGAGCTTTAATATTTTTGAAAAAAATGTTGGCAAAAAAAGTTGAGACTCAACATTTTTTGAACAATGTTGGCGAAAAAATGTTGATGTTCAACATTTTTGAAAAAAATGTTAGAGAAAAAAGTTGAGACTCCAAAAATGTTGGCAAAAAAAGTTGAGACTCAACATCTTTGAAAAAAATGTTGGCGAAAAAAGTTGAAACTCAACATTTTTTCGAAAATGCCGGCGAAGAAAAGTTGAGGGTCCAATATTTCTCGAAAATGTTGGTGTACACTTTTCAAAAAAGTTGGGGCTCAACATTTCCGGAAAAAGAAAATGTTGATCAACATTTTTGTATTCAACATTTTTCCATGAAAAGTTGAATGGCTTATCACCAACTGGGCCTTAATGGGCTTTATAGATGAGTTGTTAAAAATCTTCGACAAGGTATATAGGAGCCCCCGTTTATTTGAATATCAACTTTTGGAGGTTTTATGAGATGTTGCTGCTAACTTTTAGTTAAAAAAAACAATAATAAATTTTAGGAGATGTTTTCACCTTTTGGGCTCAGAAAGCTACGAAAAATTAGTAAAGTAAACGTTTTGGCTTTATATATAAACTTAATTTTCTGAGCTTTTGATTTTTTTGTAGCTTGCAAGAAAAATTGGTTGAGTTACACATGTTGCTTCCCGAGTCGATAAATAAAACGTAACCTCTACTTTTGCAGTAAACCAATCTTCTCTTGCCGTAAATCAAAGTTCTCGCCAAGAAAGACTCTTTTTCATCTAATCTCCCAAATATTGCTCAAACACCGCCAGATTTTTTTTAACCTGGATCCCACACGCTGAAGTTTACCACCCCTTCTGACGCCTCTCATACCCTTATCCGCATCCCGAACTAAAGACTCTCATTCTACTTTACAAATACACATCAAATGTGAGGTCCACTAATATATTTGGATTGTGTACAAAGAGAAGCAAAAACAAATCCAGAGCTAGAAATCAAACGATGACTAATAGAAAGTTAGAAAGAAACACATCAAAATATCAAAGGTAGAGACGTTGTAATCATTCTTATAAAAATAAAAATACAATCAGCTAGGATCAAATTGTGCAAATGGTTGGCACATTAAAAATAATCAACATTTACCCAACGTATGCATTAGTTTGGGCTAATAAAAAGTAGACACGATAATATAAGTTTGACCTTGGCAACGGCTCGACGATGACACATACAACATACAGTTAGAGCGACCACAAACTCCGCACGCAGCATAGGGAAAACCTGGACTATGGCCCTAGCAGCGACTCTCAAGGTGTCACTTCTGACATAAGTTCTCCACTCTTCGCGAGGCCACCGCATGCCACCAACCACATGCGTCCTCGCAGCCTAAAGGTTTGATTGGGCTATGAGTGGAGAAATGAGCACACTAGGTCCGAAGACATTACGGGTGGCCTGCTTATATTTACATTGTATGAAATATGTATCTTAAACTTTGTGAAAATAGCATCTGTAGACCAGAGAAATTAAAATAAAAAGTTATAAAAAAGAAAATAAATTCAAAAAATTAAAGAGATTTAAAAAAACTAGATACCCGCACAAATTGTGTGGGCCACCTTGCTAGTTTTAATTAAATTAGAATTCTTAGCATTTATTCATCTGCACAATGCGATTTATGTAGAGTGTCGGCTCTGGTTGTTCGTCCCGATGCTTATTTGTTAAGAGGGCTTATTTGTTGAAGGGTCTGAACAAATACCTAAAGGCCACTCATTTCCTCGCAGCAATTTTACGGGCTTTAAGAGCAATATGGTTTGATGATTATGAATGACTAGAATATAGCGTGTCATTATTTGCAGTTTGGTGATTCCATTGTTGTGATTTCAGTATAAATATTGCATGTGAATGTAAAATGATTATTTTTCACTTATGTTATGCTCGTCGTGCGAGTCCGCCCCAGCTAAAATTTTCGGCTAGCTCCGCCGTTGATCGTGTTGGTTGTGCGACGGTTCCAACTAACTCTGGGCGTTCGGGTTACCCGATTATTTCGGGTCGGGTAGTTCGGGTTTTGGAAATTTCGGGTAATGAAAATCATTACCCGATTGCAGCCCAAAAAAAATGCTACCCGCAATTTCGGGTACCCGTAATTTCGGGTTCGGGTTTGGGTATACCCAATTTACCCGAAATATATAAGATCACAGGAGTCATGATACAGTCAAATAATGAAATAACACAAAGATATAGGTACTCAACATATACTATATACTAGATACTTAAGTCTTGACGTCTTGTGCAAATGCAACATGCAAGTGCAAACCACGACACATTCATAAAAGACACAGATACTTGACATTTGAGTAATTGACAAGATAAAAAAGCACAAATCCTATTACGGGTAGTTCGGGTACCGGGCGTAGTTACCCGAACTATCCAATATAAATTCGGATAATAGGATCTAATATCCGAACTAAATATCGGGTAGTGCGGGTTCGGGTACTTCGGGTCCGGGTCCAGGTATTTCGGGTTCGGGTAATGGGTAGCGGGTAATATGCCCAGAGTTAGTGCCAACCAAATCTGATGATTACGTGCAAAAAACCAGTACAATTATATATACAATACTTGAAATGGATACCCCAATAAAATGTGTAGTTATATATTATTGGACTAATGATTGAGCTATAAACCGATGCAAATTGGTTTTCAGTCACAGGGAAAAAAATAAAACTAAAATTCTAAACCTTCAAGCAGGTAGAATCAGAATTATATGGTTCCTGATAATTTGGAAAAATATTCGGTGCAAACCAACTTTTCGGTGAAATCGTGAAAACCCCTCTAAAAAATCATGCTTTTAAAGAAAATTCAAAACAATGAACATTTATAATCCATGCATAGACTTTTTTTTTTGCAAAAGTTGAGACACAAACTCATCTATTATCTTATTAAAACAGAAGCAAAAGGAGCCACCAGATTCACCGAGAGGGCCTAAAAAATCCCACGTTAATCCAAAAAAGAGAAGAACCTCCACCGTTAGATTTTATGAACATCCGACGGTTAAAATTTATCTAAAGAGTCCACATCATATACGACAACTTTATAAAAATTTGACTAATAGATATATTTATATAAATTTAGAATTTAAAATGGAATTCAATTTGCTAATCTAACCCTATACGGTCATCCCAACGCACGTTACTAATTCAAAATAAAAAATAATTCTACTATACTAAATAGCAAATTTCAGAATTAAAAATATAAATAAATACCTAATTTAGAAATTAAGAAAATAAAATTAGCTTTTGAAGAGTCCAGGCCGAATAAGATGAGTATTCGGATTTTTTAAAAAAATAGAGGAACTGGCCTTGACGAACAGTCCATATTGAATATGGTTTATAGTTAACTAAAATTATAGGAATAAAAAAATAAAAATATGATGTTCATGCACCACGAGAATGTAAAGCCATGTTTTCAAGTCATAGTTGAGAAAGATATCCATGCACCATACATGGAAGAAGATTGTAAAATCCTTTTCCTTAAGTTACGTAAACCAAAATGACTAAACAAAATTATAAAATTATAGCATTTCCAAAATTTCTATTATTTTATTCATTTAGAAAATCCAAAAAAAGATAGAGCATAAGGAAGATTCGTATGACGAGACAACAGGATAATCCTACACTATAAGGAATAATGACACGAGATACACTGCAGTGGTGGCCCAACCAAAATAGTAAGATAAGAAAACCGAGGGCAATGACATGTACCTGATCATGGGCCACCTAACCTGACAAACCCGACACAACCCGCCCGAAAAATACCCGATCTGACCCGTTAGGGTCGGATGCAGGCCAAAATATTTGACCCGAAACTCAAAAAAACTCGATTCAACCCAAAAATAACACATAAAACCGCGGGCCAACCCGAACTTGACCCGACCTGACCATATGACGGTTCAAATGTGTGCCAAAAATTTTGACCTGACAACTCGACATGACCCGACCCGAACCCGACGCGACCCATGGTCAGGTCTAATTTCATGATCAGATATCTAGCTCAACAGCTAGATGAGAGCGTGATCAAAAGCAGTCCATTAGCCCACTCTAAGTGACAGCCTCACTAGCGCTGGATGCAAGCATCCTAAAGGCCAAGATGGTATTCATATAACAGTTACCATAAGTTTGTACCTTACAAGTGATTAGAGAAAATTAGTGTTCATCGAATCGTGGTGTGCAACGAGGAAGTGGGATCAAGGAGACTGATTGCGCCTTGGATATCTACTTTCCCATCGGTCCTAGGAAAGATAAGTAGAATAAATGTGAGAAATTGAAAGGAGCATACGAATCACGTAATAGAAGGTACATAGGCTTCGCATGTGGGTGAACAGACAAGGCACTGTTGCAATGCCGGTGAGATGGAAAAAAGAAAGGCCACAAGAAGAGAGGGACAAAGAGGGGGTCGAGGGGGAGGGAGAAAGAGAAATACATTTTTCATGACATAATGCGTCGATGTATTTCCTATTATTTTCTAAACAATTTTGAATTAAAGGATTTTTGTAAAAGTGTAGAAATAATAATGACTCAATAAGCACTGGCACTATGCAAAATTAGAGGTCCCTATTTAGTCGAAACAAGCAATAGAATTAAGTAAATTAGCTTTTTGATTTTTATGGCTTTGAAACTATAACAATTAGATAAGACTCTATGTCAGATAAAAATGATAAACACTTTAGTTTTTTTAGAAAAAATAAAAGAGCTTGGTCTGCACTTAGATTTCTCTATGTATTAGGAAGAAAAAATACCAAAAAGAGAGTGATATAAAATCTAATTCATCATAACTTAGTCATATATTTAAAATATAAAAATAGGAATCAATATTACGTAGTATGAGAAAATGTATGAGGAACTAGCGATGAAAGGAGAAATCTACAGGAATCATAATCTTTGGTAGAAACTAACTATAAAAGATAAAAAATTCAAACCTTACTAAACTCCTTGATAGAAATTCACAGTACAAGATACAAATTATGTTACTTTTAATAAACATGAAAAGAGAATTTCTACATATGGTATTCCCTTTTGTGTTATAAATTAATGTCCTATGCTAGAAAATTTATAATAAAAATGATGAGACCTTGATCTGGACCATTTGGATGATGATGATAACAATGCCAAATATGATTAGTACATGCATAAATTTTTAATTAAAAAAGAAGTCTTTAATCAAGGAAGAAAAAATTATGCACCATTGGACATATTCAAACCTAAATAAAAAAAAGACTAAGTAAAACCGCTAATTCACAGCACATATCTTATTTTTAAAATCAAAGGATAGTTTATCATTGCAACTAAAACTGTTTAATGGAAATTCACATTACAAATATAAATATATTACTTTCAATAAATAGCAAAAGCAATATTTTTACAATGGTATTTCCTTTTATAATGAATTTATATTCTGTGAGAGAATGATGATACAAAAGATGGTACTTTACTGAGCTATTTGAACAAAATAATAACATTATAATAACAAAATAAATTAGAACAAGTAAATAAATTAAATTATTAGCACTTAACATGTAAAACACTAGCTACCCGCGCAAACTGCGCGGGCCATCTTGCTAGTTATGTAAAAGAAAAGAAAAATTGACAAAGTTTAAGTGCATGTGGCCCCGTAATCCTGGCATGATCACCCTGTCCATAAATGTCAATGTAAAATTGGTCCTTTGGTTAGTCTTTGTGCTCATCCAGCCGCGCCGCCCGTCTCCATCCTCGCTCTCTCGCTTTCAAGCACGGGTCCGGGTTCAAGGAGTGAGGTTATCCTGAGCCGGAGTCACCGTTGCATCCAAATTCCAAAGCCTAGTGCTAGACTGCTAGCTTCCGGCTCGAAACTACCACGACGCGGACGCCACACACAGGGACGGGTGCACGGCCGCCGCCGCCTCAGCAGCACGACGCCACGACGGCCGTCGCTATGGATTTGGAAGCCCGCTCCGAATCGCCGCCGCCCGCGCGCAGCAAGACCAAGATGATGCAGCGCCTCATGGTGGCGTTCAACTGCGTGCTGCTCAGCGTCGGCGTAACTGGCGGGCAGCTCCTGAGCCGCCTCTACTACAGCAAGGGCGGCCACCGGCAGTGGCTGTCCGGGTGGCTCCAGACCGGCGGCTGGCCGCTGCTCCTGATCCCCCTTGCCGGCGCCTACGCCAGCCGCCGCGCACGCTACGGGGGCGGCGCTCCGGTCCTGCTCACGCCGCGGCGCATCCTGCTGGCCGCCGCCGGGCTCGGCCTCATCGCCGGCGTCGACAATTTCCTCTACGCGTGGGGGCTCGAGTTCCTGCCGGTCTCCACCTCCGCGATCCTAATCTCGACGCAGCTCGTCTTCATTCTGTTCTTCGCGTTCCTCATCGTGGGCCAGCGCCTGACGCCGGCGACCGTGAACGCCGTGGCGCTGCTGACGGTGGGCGCCGTCGTGCTGGGCCTGCACGTCTCCTCCGACCGCCCCGCGGGGGTCACGGGGGCCCAGTACTGGCTGGGCTTCGCGCTCACGCTCGGCGCCGCGGTTCTGTACGGGTTGTTCATGCCGCTGGTGGAGCTCGCGTACAAGCGCGCCGCGGGCGGGGGCCGGGCGCTGACGTACACGGTAGCGATGGAGGTGCAGCTGGTCATCGGGTTCGTCGCGACAGCGTTCTGCACCGTCGGCATGATCGTCAACAAGGATTTCCAGGTACGTGCCCCCAGCATCTACCTCTACGTGCCACTCCTCCGATCCACTAGACTCTACAATAATGAATGCACACGTTGAGAAAATATGTTATTGGAGTAGTATGTATGGGTGCACATCAGCAATCAATCCATGCACCTTATCGGTAGTCGATGCGTTCCTTTCTTGTGCTCTGAGAGGATCCACCGGCCGACACGTTCTGTGCTCGACAATTCTGAAGTAACTGCAGTTAGTTGCCCAGTGAATTATTGATGAGTGCTCGGTGGTGTTCAGTCCCATTCGGACCGTGCCGAGCCGTCAGTGATGCACCCCGGTGCAGTCCAGGAGCTCGGAACGGCGTATGGGGCTCGGCCACCTCACCGACAACGCGACCAGCCTCCGTATATTATTAGCTGCCGATGTGTGCTCGGCTCCGATCCGCGCCGCTTAATAATTAAAAAAAGGAAAAAGTGTATTCTTCATCCCTTAAGTATCACAAAAGTGTAACTTTCATCCCTCATGTTTCAATTGGTGCAAACCAACCCCTCAACTATCTAAATCGGTGCAGTAATCATCCCCACCTCGGTTTTCTAACGGTTTAATGCCATCTGTCACCGGTTTATGCCACATAATTAGCTAACTAATCACTATTTAGAAACGCCATGCACAATAATACATCGTTATACTGCATTGTCTGATTTCTGAATCGAACGCGTTCTCCACCACATCCAACAGACTCTTGCAGGCTAGCACCACCACCAAGCGAGGATAGCATGCGAGTTGGCCTCCTCTTTACTGAAAGGCAAATCAGTTCCGCTATGTGGTTCAACTGCACAATTATTCATTTTCTTCGGATGTCGTGTGTGAAGTCTATAGCTTTTTGGTGCCTCTGCATTTGAAGGGATTGAACCACACTATTTACCTCAACTCGTGAATAGTAGCACCTCATTTACCAGAATTCCATGAGAGCGTTGTTAATTTGTGGATTTGGGGAGTTCAAGTCTTCAAGAATTTAGACTTCTAGCTGCCATGTGGTCGATTGGTCTTGATGCAGAATTCAGGCATCTAGCACCGTGTTAAAGTTTAAGTTCACAACCGTATGGCATCAATGATTAGTCAGCCTATGACATGGTTAAGTGGTGGTCAGTCAGATGATTACGTGTCATAAACCTTTAGCGAACCAAGGTGGGATGATTGGTGCACCGGTTTAAATAGTTGAGGGGCCGGTTTGCACCAATTGAAACATGAGGGATGCAAGTTACACTTTTGCGATACTTGAGGGATGAAAAACACACTTTTTCCTTAAAAAAAACAAAGGTGTGCGGCTTGACGTCGTTGGGGCACCAGTCAAAGCCCCATGACGTACAACTGCCTATTAATTGATGTATCAAGCGCCAAGGGACCCTAGCCTGCTACTGCAATGGCGCTGCTCGTTAAACCCGCGCGATCTGAGAGATAGTGTGCCATCGTGGCTACCGGCCGGCGAGATCTGAGCCCGCCCGACACACCAGGTTGATCGCACTGGCCGCTGTGGTGTGTCCTGCCACGAACCTGCAGCAGCCAGCGGCGCCGTTCCGCTCCTCCGGCCGGGCTAACAGCGCACAACGCCACAGCTTCTCGGCACCTCGGCGTTTGTCAGGAAACCAAGCGCGGTTCCGCACATCGTTCTTTCGGATTGTGACCACAAGTCAGAAGAACGATGAAAATCGGCAGTGCCCGGCCGACGTCCACACCGCATAATACTGCTCCATTAACACCCGCGATCCCAATTTTAAGGCCGGGCGCACCGCGCCTCCTACGCGCTCGGCTCGCTCCCTCACGCGCTCGGCGCTCGCGCCCCCAGGTAGCTGCTGGACCCACGTTGCGCAGGTAGCTCGTGTGTTCGCTTGCGGACTCCTCTGTGTATCTGTCCTCATCAAACTCATCAAAAGTTTGTTGAAAAAATTTTATTGCAAAAATTTTGACGTTGAAGAACTTTATCGCAAGCGAGCAAAAGTTTGCTGACAAAATTTTGTTAAAAAAATTTTGATGTTTGAGAATTTTGTCGAAATCAAGCAAGCAAAAGTTTGTTGACAAAATTTTGTTGGGCAAAAAATTCTGAAGAATTTTTTCGCAAGCAAAAGTTTGTAGGTAAAATTTTTATTTGCAAAAATTTTGACGCTGAAAAACTTTATTGCAAGCAAAAGTTTGCTCGTTCAAGATTTTTGTTGCAAAATATTGCTTCGTAAATTTTTTTTGACAAATTTTATTTGTATTGTATAGCTTTTCTTCATTTATTGTAAAACTCTTGTTTGCGGGAGGCAGAGCAGCGCAAGCGAGGGTAGTGCATGCAGGGCGGGGCGGGTGCGGCGAGGAGCCGTGTTGGGGCAGGTGCGCGCGTACAGACAGGATGCAGCCACGCAGGGGGCTGTCTTTGTCGCGTAGCACGAGCGCACGGCGGCCCCCCTGCGCGCGCCCGCAAAATAGCACATCTCATTAACACCTGACGACGACATGTCAGTCCATTGCGACAAACTTTGCTACAAACTAGTATGCTGCGTTTTATCTCCTTCAGTCGTGTATTTCTCAAGAAATACTTTGCTACAAACTTTTAAGGTTTCATTTGGATGTCGTTTTGTATTTACTTTATTTGAGATTCATGGGTTGCCATAATTTTATATTTTGGGATACACAAATATCACAATCTCAGGTCAAAGATGCACCCGAATAAAATACTTTAAAATTGAAAAAAGGGAGCAAACTAGGCACATGGTAGCCATCCAATCTAACATGTTTCTACACTATCATCTTTGCTATTTGAAAAATGAAGCCAATTACCCCAATGCATTCTTTTAGATTACGCATCTTGTGTGCCTTTACAAAAAAGGACTGACCAAAACACCTGAATAGTTACTTGTAAGTTATCCATTCTGCTATTACGAACAAACTAACCCAAATAACTTAATTACCTTTTTTCATATAATCCACACCTACCATTATAGAAAAATTAACCTAAAACATTATGGTCTCACAACATTTCATATCCTTTAATTTTCACCTAGATCATGCTAGGCTACTTGATTAGTTTCCTCCTAACTCCTAGATTGTTGGGGCTTATGCACCAAAGCCATTGTTTAGTGTAATGTGATTCGAGTGTAGTCCCCACCCCTTTATATAGTTGATTTGGTGGGGTAGAATATATAATTGGAGTTGAACACACAACAAGGGGTGGTTTTAATATGCTAAGGAAGCCTTGATTTCCTTCCTTACCATGCAGATCATATCTAATTAGGATAGGGCATACCATATGTTTCCAAGATGACTCACCATAAGTCAACTAGAAAGTATTTACTGTGTATATAAGGAATATGTTTTTCTTGGGTAGCACCACCATACTCTATAAGAGGTACCAAACCCGCCTTGTGCAGTGTGGCTCTAGGTCATTGGAACCATTTCATAAATATGTGTTCTCCCATTCAACAATATAATTGAGCTAGTCTCTTCTTTAGGCAATGTGTATGCTCTAAATCATCAAAATACTGCAATAGAGTGTATTCCACATTTTTATTAAGCTCATCTAATCTTGCTTTGAAATCATCCTTTTCTATTCTATATGCATCAAAAATAATTCTTAGTCAGTCCCCTGAAGAGTTGTTAAATGCCTTATTTTTTACTTTCACTTCTTTGACAGTGCATAGCCTCTATTTTGTTTCAACCACACATCACCCACTTTGTTAAAGAAATGATCTCATGTTAACCAATTAAGTAAAAATTTAAACAAGATTGGTTGTCACTATGAGCAGGCCCATACATCAACAGGACAGGGTGGGCACATGAACAGGGCCAAATCCCATAATTAGATTAGCTAATCATGTACTTAAATATTAAAAAAAAGGCCAACTAAAACCCATATAGAAGGCTCAAGATTAGTAAGCTAATTGCATTTGACAATTATCTCTTGGAGAATACTAAATATGAAGGTATAAGATTTTATTTTTGAGAAATACTAAAATGATGATGCTTTTTAGTAAACATGAGGTCAGTTTATTGGTTGGGTATTACCTTTGCTGTTTTAGCATTAATATTTGATATGCTTCTATATAACGTAAGAAATATTTAAGTTTTATAATCTATATTCGCTTTGATTATGCTGCATTTTCAAATTATAGCGCTCCAATTAAATTCTGTCACGGGGCCTCCAAATCATAGGTACGGCCCTGATTATGAGGCAATATTTCGGTGTAAGTAGCAAAGGTGTGTAATGAGAATTTCTACAGGTAGAAGCTTACGCCATATGAAAGGAAATTTATATTCCCTTCTATGCTCAAAAAACATGGTTACACGATCTAACTGCTTAGAAATGGGCACGTCCATAGTGCTTTTCCAAGTGAACTTGGGTCCCAATAGCTCTATCATCCCTCTCCTATCACTACCGGATTCCAAGGCTTTGCCGTGTGCCCAGTACACACGGCAAAGCCTTAAATACACACGGCAAAGGCTTTGCCGTGTGTGGCACACGGCAAAGAGCACACGGCAAAGTTTGGACGGCAAAGGGGTTATTTGCCATGTGCCCAAGATCGGACACACGGCAAAGGCTTTGCCGTGTGCTCCTCCCTTTGCCGTGCGCCGTGAACGACTAACGGACGACCGCCGTTACTTATCCTTTGCCGTGCGCTACGACACGTGCCACACGGCAAAGGCTGGCCTTTTGCCGTGTGCTAAGCCACGAGGCACACGGCAAAGGCTACCCTTTTGCCGTGTGCTAACCCACGTGGCACACGGCAAAGGCTTACATGGCGGCACACGTGGCGCACCTTTGCCGTGTGCTATTGTAAAAGCACACGGCAAAGACTTGGCCTTTGCCGTGTGCTTTTACCATAGCACACAACAAAGGCCCAGAAACTGCACGTTAAGTGCACGAAGGAGTTTTTGTGCCTCATACATGTTCTTTGGCAGAATGTGACCAGCTGAAAGCAGGCTGCCAAAAACTGTCAACATAAGATCAAAGGCGTCTCGACCCAGGCTAAACTGGGACTTTATGGCCATTAGGTGCGCAATGGCATCGAGTTGAGAAACATTGGTACGTTCGTGAAGTGGTTGTTGTGCCGCAGACAACATGTCGTAGTACGCCTTTGCGGTTGGCTCTGGCTCTTCCTCCCTTGGTTCTTCATTAAAGTGTGCTTGATGATAGTCATCTAACATGTCTGCTACACCGGCGTCATCATCTAGAGGCTCGATACGTTCTCGGACGACCTCATCTCTCACACGACCGGCTGTGCCATGATATCTCCACTTAGTTTGGTCTCGAGTAAATCCATGTTTGCAAAGATGATTTCTGATGACGGTCTTTGTATGTTCACGAGTGTTTCCACATCTGCTGCAAGGACACCAAGTGCCGGACCTTCCTCTAACACTAGCAAAGGCTTCATCCAAGAAAGACTCAGTCTTGTTAATCCAATCCAAGCTCAAGTTACCCCGACTGGACCAGCCCGTGTACATCCACTCACAGTCATCCATCGTCTACTATACGAACTAGTAATATAAAAATAAAATGCATGAGTAATGTAAAACTCAATTGCATCTACACGAATTTTATACTGCCTAGCTAATAGGTGAAGATAGGTCCTAATCCCACCCGAGGATGCGTAGCTGGGGTTAGTTCCCATGCTCTACTCCGATCCGAGACCGAATTTCGGCAGCACCTCCCCGCTGTTCTCCAAATACACGTCCCGAGAGGGAGATTGTGTATCCAGAGAACAACGGGGAGATGTTGCCAAAATTCGGTCTCGGATCGAAGTAGAGCATAGAAACTGACCCCAGCTACGCATCCTCGGGCTGTCCAAAAAATGTGGACAATTCGAAACAGATAAAGTCATAGATAAGCAAAAGATCTGCATATCTCCAACTGTATCCCTTCCGAACGGGAGACGCCTAGGTTACGTAAACCGCTAACATGTATGAAAGGGAAAGGGGGATGTCTCACCTTGCTCTACTGCAAAGTAGTCGATAACGGTGGCAAGACGCGGGTGCCGAGGGAGTGTGCCCTGCGGGGGGGCGGCCGGCCGCGGCGTACGGCCGCCCGGCCGGCGGAGGGCACGGTCGGCAGCGACGCGGGGGCACGGTCGGCAGTGACGCGGGGGGAGGAGTGCGCGAGGGCACGATGGCGCGCGGAGACGGGTGTCCCTGTCCTGAAAAGTAAAAGGAAAAAAAGGTCAAAAGTTGTAAATTTCGGCAGCATCTCCCTTGCACAGGGAGGTTTCCAAACCTGCATCAAAACAACAGCACGACGGCCGACAACCATACACATAGCGGCACGATGACCGTCAACCACATATTGCAGCAATTATAACTACAAAAATCTCTAAGTCAATTCTAACTATCGAACTAACAATTTCTAATTAACATTTGTAACTAACATTTCTAACTAACAATTTGTAACTAACAATTTCTAAAAAACATTTGTCACTAACAATTTCTAAAATACATTACCTAGACGCGCCCAATCTTCTCCCTACGGCTCCGGCGGCCCGGGCAGCCGACGGCGACGTGGGCAGCCGCCGGCGCGCCCTCTCCTCCCCCCTCCTCCTTCTACCCTGGCCTCCCCCCGCCTCTTCCTCCTACCCCGGCCTTCTCCTACCCCGGCCGGCCTCCCCCCCTCCTCCTCCTACCGCGGCGGCGCAGGGCGCGGCGGCGGCAGCGCAGGGAGCGGCGGCGGCGTTGGCTCGGCGACGGCGCAGGGCGCGGCGGCGGCGTTGGCTCGGCGGAGGCGCAGGGGGCGGCGGCGGCGGGGTCCGGCGGCAGGTGTGGAGGCGGCGGGGTCCGGCGGCGGCGCTGGAGGCGGCGGGCTCCGGCGGCGGCGCTGGGAGGCGGCGGGGTCCGACGGCGGCGCCGTGTGTTCTTTGCTGTGTGTGTGGCGTGAGTGCGTGTGTGAGTGGCGTGCGTGGGAGGGACTGGTCAAAATGTCCCCCCCCCCCTGCCGTGTGCCGTGATTTAGCACACGGCAAAGGCTGAGGCTCAGCCTTTGCCGTGTGCTAGATCACGGTACACGGCAAGGGGGGGACATTTTGAAAAAACGCTCGTGCCCCCCCTTTGCCGTGTGCCTTGTTGTAGCACACGGCAAAGGCCCCCTTTGCCGTGTGCTGCACAGCCAAGCACACGGCAAAGGTAATTTTTTTGTTTGTTCCATTTTTTAAAAATGTGTTCCTAATATAATTTTATGATTTGCCTTTCTAAAAAACTGTGAAAATAGTTTCTCAAACACAACCTTGAACATATTCAATGAAACGATAAAAAAAACCTATTATTTCATGTACATAACTAGAAATTGTTTAGTTGAAAAATAAAAAAAATGTCACACGTGTACGAAAATTTGAGCAAATTTGGTATGTCATACTAATGTGAGTTGTTGTTGCATATACAAAAAGACTTGAAGTGAAAACCGAATTTGACTACACTTACACCTCACAGTATCAACAACTCAACATCAACTCTCTGAAACTTCTTTGGAGATTCTTCGATTTGCAAACGAGGTCTGTGATAACGTGTGCGAAACACATTCTATTTTTTACCACAGCCTATACACATGAAATCATGATGTCAGGGCAAATCTTATGATTTTCAAACATGGATTATTTTTTTTAGAATTTAAATACGATTGGGCCACACGTATCTGATCAGGTTTCATGAACAAGTCGCTAGTTATTTCATTCAAGTTTCTGGAAACGGCCTAATATTAGACTCAATAACATGAATATTATTTTTGAAACTATTATATTCAATTATTCGATACACTTGCAGTGCAAAAGTTAATTTTTGCCGATAAATCCATGGAATCAAATAAATTGACTAAATATAGCAAAAATAACGAGAAATGTACCAAATCTTAACATGAAATACAGAGTACCGTATCTTGACACCACAAAAATTTGGAAAGGAATAGGACGAAAAAAAAATTATACTTTGCCGTGTGCCGGCCCTTTACCGTGCGCCGGAAGACAGGACACACGGCAAAGGGCCGCGGCCGTGACTTAACTGTTACCTTTGTCGTGTGCCTAATGGGTGGCACACGGCAAAGAGTGCTCTTTGCCGTGTGCTAGCCTTTGCCGTGTGCCCAGGGTGCAGGCACACGGCAAAGAGTGCCCTTTGCCGTGTGTTTATCCTTTGTCGTGCGTCCTGGGCCGGGGCCCACGGCAAAGGGGAGAGACGCCGTGTGCTGGGCCATTGCCGTGTGCCACGTGGCGGGCACACGGCAAAGAGTGTTCTTTGCCGTGGACCCGCGTGCCGGCACACGGCAAAGGGCCGTGCACACGGCAATGGCCCGTTTTCCGGTAGTGTATGTATCCAAGCCTTCAATGATGGCGTTGACAAAGAATTGACAGATGTTATCAAGATTGCCATTGTTCTTTTCAATTGGACTTGTAATAACGTGTAAATAATTTCCTTCTGATCATTATCTGCAGATTTTTCTTTGTGGCCGGAGTGGACTAATTCTGACAAAAAAACGTATTTAAATTCTGCATGAGTAGCATCATATATAATATACACCAAAATTCATTTATACATGTCTTTTTATGAGATGAAATTGCATATAGAAGTCCATATCAGATCCCCCTCGAATGCAAAATGTGGCTAGATTGAAGCCTAGTAAAAATGCCTCCAGAGCAAATATGACTAGAGGTCCAGTATCAGAGAAAATTCCCACAGCATGGCAAGGTGCAAGACAATGATCATAATTTTTTTTTCTTTTATAGTTTCAATTTTCAAGTACAATAGTAATATTTAGATGTTGTCATCGAGAGGAATATGAGAGGAACGTAATCTTTAAACATGTATCGAAGACTTCTATTTTAGAACTGATTTCATGATCCTCGTTGGTGGTGAAAGGGAGGCCCATTGATCACTGGCCAAAAGGAAACAGTCTCATGGACAAATAGTTAAGATTTGAAGATGAACTCTAAGATCTGCTACCTATGAGAGAAGTGCATTGTCTTAGCTCCATCTTGGCACACAATGAGTTAGGGAATCCCAGTTACTTTGTTCATAGTTTGTGTTCTTGGTGTGGTACGTTTGGATACGTAGTACATACGACATGTATGGGTCAGCTAGGCTAGAGTAATAGACACCTCACCCTAGTGATGATACTGACAGGCTCAAACACGGATGTTAAGAATGTCAGTATATGTACATAAAACCAAAAAAAAAGTTTATGCCCTCGTTTAATCGTATACGACAAGGGCGGTCGCCGGGAGTGGCTCCCTGCTTGGCTCTAGTCTACCGGAGGGCTGCCGCTGCTCCTCCCCATGGCGGCCTCCTATGCTTACACTCATGCTGGAATTTGTTTTATTAACTTTGAAGTGAATAAGTGATCATGAACCTCTGCTCCATATATTTTGCCTTAGCAAATATGCCGTTGTCTTTTGTTGCAGGTGATCCCAAGGGAGGCGAAGCAGTTCGAGCTGGGGGAGGTCCGGTACTACATGGTGTTGGTGTGGGCGGCGGTGCTGTGGCAGTTCTTCTTCCTGGGTACAGTGGGGGTCATCTTCTGCGTGCACACACTGCTGGCCGGCATCCTTATCGCGGTGTTCATACCGGTCACAGAGGTTGCCGCTGTGATCTTCCTGCACGAGAAGTTCAGCAGCGAGAAGGGTGTGGCGCTAGTGCTCTCGCTCTGGGGCCTCGCATCCTATTCCTACGGCGAGTGGAGCGAGGCCAGGGCCAAGGCTAAGAAGATGACGGAGGCCGCCGCGGAGGCCTAGGCCTCGTGAGTCCTGAACGACGACTGTGGACGTGGATGAGAGAGGCTTTGTGATTGTTGTTGTGTCGATTGAGTGGACGAGTGGCGTGAGTAAACATATATGGAAAGAGAATGATACTTCTGGTAAGTTGTGTGGGCTATATTATGTACTACGAGTGCATAATATTTAGAAAATTCAAAACTGAATATCAATTTTCAACGAATTTACGATTACAACTCATGAAACTGCACGCTACTGGTGGGATTAGAATTTTTTAGTTCAACAGATAATTAGAAATGGGATGATATTTGAACAATTCAGATTAATTCAGTAGGAAGAAGAAGATGGTTCGATACCCTTGCATCCTGATATTTACGAGGAGCCCTCATGGGTCACTTTACTACACAATTATGGTTATATGGGATGTGGCTCAACATGAGAAGCACACAATTTGTGTCTAGAGAAGCTTAAGATAATATGGCTACGTGGCCATTACATGTCTAATGGGTAGCCATAGAAAATGGTGTCGTGTCGATGCCAGCCTTAGCGACGGGGCGATCGACGTGGGGCTAATGGCCGATATTTTTTCCCGAGCAAGACCGGTGCATGGGCCCCGTTCTAATAGGCACGCGACGCGAATTGATGAGAGCCCTGGATGCCACAACACGATGACGTTAGTGCCTGCGGTGCATGGAGGACGACAGGTCTGTTGAGTACCCGTTTATTAAAAAACAAAAGAAAAGAAGGCAAGTTTCGTACGGAAGTGCTAGGAGATCAGCAAATTTTTCAGGGATATAGATACACTTATTACTGAAAAAGACAAATTGTCTCGGGGGATAATTTGAACCAAATGACATAGTATGACTGTATGAGTAAAATGAACCATACGATAATTTATGGTTTATTCAAACTTCGGCTATAGTTTAGGGCAGTAACTTTGACCTTTTTTCTAAATAAAATAGATGATAACATAACCTTTAGTTTAAAGAGACACCACAGAAACATTTTCTTGCCAACAGAAGTCTTCATCTTAAGCGATTCATGAATAATAACGTGGTTAGCCAATTTAAAATAGTGTCATGGTGCCAGCGAGAGTGGTGCTGGCACGCAGAAGAAGGCGAGTTCGAGTGGCAATGGCGCTACCAAGCATTATGGGCGAGGGGCGGTGCACTTGACAGAGCAGTGAGGAAAAAAAGTACAACTTCAAGGCGAGGTGACAGCATTTTTTTCTCCGGACAGTCAAGAACGGTGCATAGATTTTTTTTCGTTATGCATAAAGCACACATGGTCAACCGTTGAATGTCCATATGTGATGATATGTCATTCTAATATTTTTTTAAAACAGTAGATGGCCCTTATTTCTCTCTCTTTGTGTGGAGACAGTATATTGGGCTTCTCATTTTTTAATTCAGATGAACAGTAGTTGGACCTCTTTTATCTCGCCAGCACTGCACCACACAATAAGTTGAGCCTATCATTTTTTTAAATGCAAGTGAACGGTAGCTGAGTACCTCAGAGCGCAGCAGTCCTCCCCGCAATATAACTCACCTTTAGTTTAAAGAGACACCACAGAAACATTTTCTTGCCAACAGAAGTCTTCATCTGAAGCGATTCATGAATAATAACGTGGTTAGCCAATTTAAAATAGTGTCACGGTGCCAGCGAGAGTGGTGCTGGCACGCACAAGAAGGCGAGCTCGAGTGGCAATGGCGCAACCAAGCATTATGGGCGAGGGGCGGTGCACTTGACAGAGCAGTGAGGAAAAAAAATACAACTTCAAGGCGAGGTGATAGTATTTTTTTTTCTCCGGTCAGTAAAGAACGGTGCATAGATTTTTTTTTGTTATGCATAAAGCACACATGGCCAACCGTTGAATGTCCATATGTGATGATACGTCATTCGAATATTTTTTTAAACAATGGATGGCCCTTATTTCTCTCTCTTTGTGTGCAGACAGTAAATTGGGCTTCTTATTTTTTAATTCAGATGAACAGTAGTTGGACCTCTTTTATCTTGCCAGCACTGCACCACACCATAAGTTGAGCCTATCATTTTTTTAAATGCAAGTGAACAGTAGCTGAGTACCTCAGAGCGCAGCAATCCTCCCCGCAATATAACTCTACTTATTATACATGAGCATCACGGTACGTGCGGTCGACCTCCTCCGCAGGGCACGGGCACGCCCGCTTGCAATGCGCACTGCGATCGTTCATGGACGGAGACCGTGGCAGCGCGCGTGATCTGCTGGAACGAGCGGTGTGGTTCGGGGACGCGAAGCTGAAACTACACTCGCCCGTGAGAATCCGTCCGTCCGGACGATTCAAGACACGCTTTCCCAGCAGGCAACAGAGCAGCACATGGGTGGACCCCACACTCCTCAGCGGTCTCCATCCAATCCATTTCCTTCCTTTTTTTCAGCGCTCTCTCTCTCTCCTTCACTTTCTTCCGTCTCCAATCAGGGCGGCGGCGCCCCGACGCTCGCTAGGGAGGGCGCCAGGCGGCGCGACTCCATCCCCGCCGGCAGAGCCCGCGCCGGCGCGGGGGAGACCCTCCTCCACCGTGGAGGGCGCTGGGCGGCGCCGCTCGGGCGCTCGCCGGAGAGGGCATCAGTGGTACGCCTCCGGCCTCCGCTGTGAGGGCCCGCGGCGGAGATCCTCTCCCCCGGCGGGGAGGGCGTTGGGCGGCACACCGCGGGGGAGCTGGGGGCTCCAGCCGGGGTGGCGTGAGCCGCCGGCCATGCTTGCCTCCACCAGATCCGGCGAGCAACTCCTGGGCGACGTCCATTTTATTTTTTTTCTTTTGTCGCATATTTTCTAATATTTTTTGGATTATTTCTTTGTCAAAAGTTTGCTCCTAAAGTTTTTCCAAAAGTTTTTTTTCAACTTTTTTCGCGGAAACTTTTATCCTTTGTTTTGCCGAAAAAATTTCGTTAAAGTTTTGCTCCTAAAGTTTTTTCAAAACTTTTTTACTTTTCTAAAAATTTTCATGAAAAGTTTTGATTTTTTTTCTGCCGAAAAAGTTTCGTTCAACTTTTGCTCCTAAAGTTTTTCCATTTTTTTAATTATTTGTTCAGATTTTTGTCAAAAGTTTTATACGCACTTTTTTTAAAATTATATTTTAACTTTTCTCTCGAAAGTACTGTAAAATTTTATTTGAGTTTTTGATTTATAATCGTCGGGTCAAAATGGAACACGGCAATGGTGGGACCTGGGGTGCATGCGGTGGGGCCACATGCGGCAGATCTGTAGGAGTAGCGCGCTGCAGTGGGCCAAACCACGAAAAGGAAAGGAATGGTTGGTCGGAAATCGACCGGACGGAACGGGTGCCCGTAAATTAGTGAAGCCCGGGGAGCGCATGCTTGCGTCGAGCTGTCAAAATGTTCGCGACATGGTTGGATTGCTCTTGCAGCTAACTCGTTCACGTATTCAGGGCCGCTCAGCACGTGCGCCGGCACATAGTTAGCAGCCATCTACAAAGAACAATTGATCTGTTTAGGAGGATGTCACTTCAGGGCCTAAGACCCAATTGCAAAGAATGGTATAGTTCTATTTTCTGTTCCGTTGACTTTGATTCACAGCTTTGGCTGACTGCGCTGCAATAATGTTGTATTCGAATCGATGGTCAGGTTTGTTCATAGTGTGTACTTGTGGGATGTACACTCTCCAGTCTCCACAGTCTCTACTATGTGCTCCTGACATGTAATGATCTGAAGGACAGCTACAGGGTTTCCAAAGAGATGCAGAAACGGCATGCAGTGTCATGGACATCAATAGTTGCTGGTTTTGCAACACATGGCCATGTCTATTAACCGTTGCGTAGTTTTCATGTATTCCAAATGTTAGTATGTATAAAGAGCTCAGGGAATTTTTCGATGCAACTGCATGCATTGATCAGGTCATGTTATCATCAATGATATCTTGATAGGCTACAAATTGTAATACTCTGACCAAAGCATACTGCAGTTGCAGTGCATGCATATGCATGGTCTCAGCAACGCAGATCATTCCGTGGTATCACGTAAAATCTAATTTAATGAACGACTCACAACTATCCTAAACTACCATGCATGGTTACGCAATGAGGTTCTAAAATTAATATTTTTCATGTAGCAAACGCACGGCAATTTGCTAGCATTACCTAAAAAAGATAGATAGGCCGTCCGGTTGGATAAAAATACAGCCGGCCCTAAGTTGCCGCCTCCGATTATTATTCCATAAAAACAAGTTCTTTCTAAACGCGCGTTGGAATGTAAGATTAATTACCCGAAAACAAAAGGAATGTAAGACTAATTGCACGCGTGATTTACGGCTAGCCTGTTTAAAAAATGTACGAATAACTTGCACGCACACGCCGGCACTTGTATCTCTATGATTTCAGCAGATAGTTTGCGTGCTAATTTCAACCATACTTGAATACAAGAGTAATCTGCATGCATATAAATTAAAAATAAATTAAAGTTGGTCTTTGGGCTCATCCAGCTCCAGCCCATCCTGGTTCCTGGATCCGCCCCGCGCCTCTCCTCCATCCATATCCACGCTTGCTCTTGTGTGTGCTTTGAAGCGTCTTTAAAGGAGTGCTGGGCGGCCGGCGTCAGTTCCATCCAAATTCCAAAGCGTAGTGCTACGATCCAAACCTACCACGGCCGTTGCACAAGTGCGCGACGACAGTGTAGGCATGGACTTGGAAACCCACAACGAGTCGCCGCCCGGGCGCAGCAAGACCAAGACGATGATGCAGCGCCTCTTGGTGGCTCTCAACTGCGTCCTGCTCGGCGTCGGCGTAACGGGCGCGCAGCTCCTCACTCGCCTCTACTACAGCAAGGGCGGCCACCGGCAGTGGCTCTCGTCGTGGCTCCAGTCCGGCGCCTGGCCGCTGCTGCTGATCCCCCTCGCGGCCTCCTACGCCACCCGCCGCGCCCGCGCGCGCGCGCACGGCGGCGCCGCCGCCCCAGTCCTGCTCACCCCGCCGCGCATCCTGCTGGCCGCCGTCGGGCTCGGCCTCATCTCCGGCGTCGACAACTTCCTCTACGCGTGGGGGCTCGAGTTCCTGCCGGTCTCCACCTCGGCGATCCTCATCTCGACGCAGCTCGTGTTCACGGTGTTCTTCGCGTTCCTCATCGTGCGGCAGCGGCTGACACCGGCGACCGTGAACGCCGTGGTGCTGCTGACGGTGGGCGCCATCGTGCTTGGGCTGCACGCCTCCTCGGACCGGCCCCCCGGGGTCACACGGGGGAAGTACTGGCTGGGCTTCGCGCTCACGCTCGGCGCCGCCCTGCTGTACGGGGTGTTCATGCCGCTCGTGGAGCTCGCCTACAAGTGCGCCGCCGCGGGCGGAGGGCGGGCACTGACGTACGCTGTGGTGATGGAGGTGCAGCTAGTGATCGGGTTCGTCGCCACCGTATTCTGCACCGTCGGCATGATCGTCAACAAGGACTTCCAGGTACTCCATCCTCCACTCTAGCCTCTCCAAAATAGTGCACACGTTCAGAAATAGGTTATTGAAACGTGACGAGAAGCGCACACAGCTACCTAGCATGATACATAGCGCGCGCGCCTAGGGTGCAGAGCAATCAATCCATGTGCATCCCATCGTACCGCAATCCCAAATATAAGGACGAGCCCACGGACCCATCTGCACGCTCGCTACCCACGTGGTGGGACCATTGTGCGCCCACTTCTCTTTGCAGCTCCCACCGAGTGAAACTTATCCTTTCCTCCCTTCCACACTGTGCGCGCCCCCTCCCCTCCTCTCTGTTCCCGTCCGCACTTATCCTCTGCTCGCAACGCAACACCGGCGACGGAGAGCCGCCGTCCCTCGGCCCTGTCTTGCGTGCTCGTCGCCGTCGGGCTGCACCGGTGACGGAGCCGCCGTCCCTTGGCCCCGTAATGCGTGCTCGTCGCCGTCGAGCTGCGCCGCCGTCTCACCTCCACTTGGCCCGCCGCCGAGCTGTGGTTCCCGTCGGCGAGGACGGCGGCGGGGCTGCGGGCGCGGCGCCCTGATAAGCTCCGGTGGCGTCGAGGGCTACAGCTCCAGCGAGCTCCGTGCGGGCGTTCCGGCGAGGCGTCAGCGCCACCAGGTAATTGTTTTTTCTTTTTTTGACATATTTTGTTACAAAATATTTTTTTCACAATTTTTTTCTCTAAAAAGTTTGCTCAAGATTTTTTGTTTTGCTTTAAAAAGTTTGCTCAAGATTTTTGTTTTACTCTAAAAAGTTTGCTCAAGATTTTTCCTTTTCTCTAAAAAGTTTGCTCAAGATTTTTTTCTTTTTCTCTAAAAAGTTTTGTCGGACTCTAGGACCGGCAATCCACTAGGGGGTACCCAAGTGGTAGATTTATTGCCAAGGGTGATCGCAAGGCTAGGGAGCTCGAGGTAACACAGGAGACGCAAGGTTTATACAGGTTCAGGCGGCCGGGAGGCACAAACCCTACGTCTTGTGTTCGGTGGTGTCTTGTATTGATGAACTGGCCAAAGCTCTTGAGCAATGGCGAGTCGATGAGTGGTTACAATGGGCAGGAAACGATGCGAAGCCGTGATGCATCTGCCCTCTGGGGGACGACCTAGGCCGCCTTATATAGGCTGACGGCCTAGGGTTACAAGTCGGTTGAGATCTAATCCTACCAGCTTATAATTTGGAAAGCAATCCGAGTCGGTTACAACATAATATCCAAGACATCCGGGCGCGATCTGCCAGCTGGGTCGCGCATGTCTCGCAGGATTCAGGTGTCGCGCCGCACACCTTGCGGGCTAAGTCTTTGTAGTCTTGTGCGCCAAGCTTGGGCTGCCCTGTGGGCCCGGCCATGAGTCGGCCCACCGTGCTGTCAAACGTGGGCCCGAACCGAGTGTTATCCTGGTCGGTGAGGGGCCCCTAGGTACCAATATCCCACAAGTTTGCTCAAGATTTTTTTCTCCAAATATTTGTTGCAAAACTTTTTTCTACAAATATTTATTGCAAAACTTTTTATATTTATCACAAAACTTTTTGTTAAAAAAAGGTTTGTCAACCCACGTGGAGTGGCACATGGAGGCGCTCGGGACGCTGCGGGAGCGCGTGCATGCAGGGTGGGTGGGGCCCACCGTTTTTGTCGGGTAGTGTGGCCACATGGCGCTCCCCGTGCGCGCGGGCGCAAATTAGACACGCCCACATCGTACACACATAGTTTTCCAAATGGGCCGGCCCGGTGGGCGGCTCTAGCTTGGCCCTAAGCACGACCTATCACTGACCTGCTATCACCCAACATATAAATTTATGAAACCCTAATTTCTACCTCATCCTTCTTCTCCCCCACCCCCAGCCACCCCTCCCTCTCCTTTGTGATCTCAGTTTTGCATTGTTGTATCTTGAATACTCCCTCCATATAGGAAATATAAGTCGTTTTGGACAAATTTTTAGTCAAACATTGGGAATATAAATCACGAATAACCTTTAAGTCATTGAGTTTGAAAATGTGATAATTATATGAATAGATTTGTCTTGAAAATTATTTTTACAAAAGTATACATGTATTATTTTTTAATAAATATTTTTTGTAAAAATAAAAAGTCAAAGTTACGTTTTTTTTAGACCGTGTCATTCTCCAAAACGATTTCTATTTCATATATGGAGAGAGCATGTGACCTGTGAGTGATGAGATTTGATGGTACGGTTCTTGACTTGAGATTTGGCGACTCGATCGATCTAGGATATGGCTGTGTGTTTTTTTCTGATGTTTTGAGACGTGGCCTATAGTGCTTGGATGGACCATCACTATAAAAGGGGTACAGTGCCAGGCGTGAGCCGGTAGTTCGGCACGAGACATGCATGGCCCGGCCCAGCACGAAAATTCTTCAGGCCTTAATAGGGTCATGTCGCGTCTGGCCAGGATAAATCGGGCTAGGGTCGGGCGGCCCATTTATAAAACTACACATACATACACTTTGGCTTGGTCCCAACTCATGCTTGTTATAAAAAGGGGTTCTTTGTAAAAACCTAGAGTAAGAACCGGCACTGATACTTTCTGTGAACGTACTCCGTCCGTCCAAAAAACAAATCATTTTAAACATTTTAAGGTAGATTAAGAAAAAGGTAAAATGACCTTAATGTTCCTTATTTTTGAGTCATATTTATTGCCAACAGACTTTTGCATACATGTATGCACATGCAAACATGTTAAATTGGGTAGGATGACTTGGTTTGTAGGATAAATTTTAAATCATAGAAGGACATGTTCTTTGTAGATGTGTACGATAGGGGAGATCATAGAGGCATGCCGCATGCATTGTCCTTTTGGCCATTTGAAGCCCAACCGTAGGATATACTTGCATTCCATCTCCTCTGATGCGAAATTGCGATCGGTAAACCATAATCCAGAAGAAAGATGTTCCTGAGAACACCGAGGTGATGAGAAGCTGGCCGTTAGCGGAACGGTGACAAGAAGACTTCTGTTTTGGAACTGATTTCATGATCCACGTTCGCGATGAAAGGAAGGCCACTTATCACTAGCCAAAATGAAACGGTCACACTGTTCCTTCTCATGGACAAAGAGTTAGGGAATCTTTACTTTGTTCATAGTTAATTTGCGTTCGTGGTTGGTGTGTTTGGTTACGTACAACGTGTATGGGTTAGCTAGTACAGTAGTACCCAATGTAGAGTTCTAGATACCTCACCCTATTGATGGATATTGGCAGGATGAAGCGAGGATGTTAAGCATGTCGGTATATATGTACATCAAACAAAAAAAATAAAGTTTTTGCCCTCACTTAATAGTATATGACAAGGGCGGTCCTTGGGAGTGGCTCTGGCCTCCTACGTCGCCCGCCATGCATAAACATTTGCTAGATTACAATAGTGCATCCTGCTAGCCGCCGCTTGCACAAAACATTTGCTAGATTCCCAATAGTGTTGTATAGACCAAGTTCATATTGAACATTTGTTATTTTTGAAAAAAAAGATGGTGCATGCAATATTTTACAAGCATAAAAAAACTCATGTTTTTTTTAATAAAAGTTACCATTCCTTTTAAATTTATTTGTTTATCTTTTGTACACCGCTTCATGATGATGCACACAATGAGGGAACTTACACTCATGCTACAATTTATTTTGACCGAAGTCAGCAGGGGCATGCTACACTTTTATTACTAACTCTAAAGTGAATAAGTGATCAATGAACCTCTGCTCCACATATTTTGCTTAGCAAATCGGTCATTGTCTTTGCTTGCAGGCGATTCCAAGGGAGGCGAAGCAGTTTGAGCTGGGGGAGGCCCGGTACTACGTTGTGATTGTGTGGGCGGCCGTGCTATGGCAATTCTTCTTCCTGGGCACCGTGGGGGTCATCTTCTGCGTGCACACGCTGCTAGCAGGCATCCTCATCGCTGTGTTCATCCCGATCACAGAGGTAGCCGCTGTGATCTTCCTGCATGAGAAGTTCAGCAGCGAGAAGGGCGTGGCGCTGGTGCTCTCGCTCTGGGGCCTCGCGTCCTACTCCTACGGCGAGTGGAGCGAGGCCAGGACCAGGGCCAAAAAGAAGATGGAGGTCGACGAGGAGGCCCAGGCCTTGTGAGTCGTGTAGTCTGACTGTGGACGAGTATGCGACAGGCTTTGTGATTGTGATTGTGTGGATGGAGTGGACGAGTGGTGTGACTAAACATGTGGAAGGGGATGAATAGTTATTGTGGTCAGTTGTGTAGGAAATATTGTACTGCATGGTGCATAGTAAAAGTTATGTATTTATGAAAGCCAAAATTAATAGTAATTTTGGACAAATGGACTGTTCTACAATGCATGAAACTGCTCGCTATTGGCGTGGGATTTGGATTTAGGTTCAACACATAATTAGACATGTGTTGACAATTTGAACAATTCAGATTCATTCATCTGGAAGAAGATGGTTCGGTACTCTTGCATCTTGATATTTACAGGGGAACCTTCATGGGTCACTTTATTACACAATTACATTAATATGTGGCCCAAGCATCCTAGAGAAGCACACAATTTGTTGAAGTATTTAAATAAAAAATTTAAAATGGCATATTAGATCTCATTTTGTTGATTTTGAAATGGTTTAACGGTTTAAGAGAAAAAATCGCATTTGAAGTTGAAGACTCAAAAAGATTCTCTTGCGCTTCCTCTGTCCATCCAACTCTCCACATGTGCCGTGTAATCCCAGCCATTGCACGAATCTCCAATAATTGAAACTAGCAAGGTGGCCCACGCAATTTGCGCGGGTATCTAGTTTTTTTAAATCTCTTTAATTTTTTGAATTTATTTTCTTTTTTATAACTTTTTATTTTAATTTCTCTGGTCTACAGATGCTATTTTCACAAAGTTTAAGATACATATTTCATACAATGTAAATATAAGCAGGCCACCCGTAATGTCTTTGGACCTAGTGTGCTCATTTCTCCACTCATAGCCCAATCAAACCTTTAGGCTGCGAGGACGCACGTGGTTGGTGGCATGCGGTGGCCTCGCGAAGAGTGGAGAACTTATGTCAGAAGTGACACCTTGAGAGTCGCTGCTAGGGCCATAGTCTAGGTTTTTCCTATGCTGCGTGCGGAGTTTGTGGTCGCTCTAACTGTATGTTGTATGTGTCATCGTCGAGCCGTTGCCAAGGTCAAACTTATATTATCGTGTCTACTTTTTATTAGCCCAAACTAATGCATACGTTGGGTAAATGTTGATTATTTTTAATGTGCCAACTATTTGCACAATTTGATCCTAGCTGATTGTATTTTTATTTTTATAAGAACGATTACAACGTCTCTACCTTTGATATTTTGATGTGTTTCTTTCTAACTTTCTATTAATCATCGTTTGATTTCTAGCTCTGGATTTGTTTTTGCTTCTCTTTGTACACAATCCAAATATATTAGTGGACCTCACATTTGATGTGTATTTGTAAAGTAGAATGAGAGTCTTTAGTTCGGGATGCGGATAAGGGTATGAGAGGCGTCAGAAGGGGTGGTAAACTTCAGCGTGTGGGATCCAGGTTAAAAAAAATCTGGCGGTGTTTGAGCAATATTTGGGAGATTAGATGAAAAAGAGTCTTTCTTGGCGAGAACTTTGATTTACGGCAAGAGAAGATTGGTTTACTGCAAAAGTAGAGGTTACGTTTTATTTATCGACTCGGGAAGCAACACGTGTAACTCAACCAATTTTTCTTGCAAGCTACGAAAAAATCAAAAGCTCAGAAAATTAAGTTTATATATAAAGCCAAAACGTTTACTTTACTAATTTTTCGTAGCTTTCTGAGCCCAAAAGGTGAAAACATCTTCTAAAATTTATTATTGTTTTTTTAAACTAAAAGTTAGCAGCAACATATCATAAAACCTCCAAAAGTTGATATTCAAATAAACGGGGGCTCCTATATACCTTGTCGAAGATTTTTAACAACTCATCTATAAAGCCCATTAAGGCCCAGTTGGTGATAAGCCATTCAACTTTTCATGGAAAAATGTTGAATACAAAAATGTTGATCAACATTTTCTTTTTCCGGAAATGCTGAGCCCCAACTTTTTTTGAAAAGTGTACACCAACATTTTTGAGAAATGTTGGACCCTCAACTTTTCTTCGCCGGCATTTTCGAAAAAATGTTGAGTTTCAACTTTTTTCGCCAACATTTTTTTCAAAAATGTTGAGTCTCAACTTTTTTTGCCAATATTTTTGGAGTCTCAACTTTTTTCTCTAACATTTTTTTCAAAAATGTTGAACATCAACATTTTTTCGCCAACATTTTTCAAAAAATGTTGAGTCTCAACTTTTTTTCGCCAACATTTTTTTCAAAAATATTAAAGCTCAACAAAATGTTGTTCACATTTTTCTAAAAGGGTTCAACATTAAAAATAGTTTGCCGTCGGCCCAAGCCTTCTTGTCCGACTCCGGCGGCTGGCGGCACACAAGGAGGAGGAGAAGGCATAGCGGAAGCACCCAGGGCCGGCGAACTCGCACGGCACCGCATGGCCGGCGTAAGAAGCTCGCATGGCCGGCCGCGTGGAGCGCACAGGACGGGAGCTTCACGGCGCACGACCGGCACATGAGCTCGCTAGGGCGGCGACGGGGAGCGCGTGCGCCGGCGCAGGAGCTCGACTGGGGCGGCGGCTCCCCGCGGGGGTCGTAGAGCCGCCAGAGGCAGCTCGCACGACGGAGCAGCTTGCACGGCGTCGGCGGCGAATTGGAGGTGCGGAGTGAACGCTAGGGTTGCGGAGGAGATTTAACGGCTGAGAAAGCACCCATGAATCTCAAATACTGGAAGATGAGGAAGATAAAGAAAAATCTTCCGAAAGATATATAAGCATGTCCTCATGAAGTCAAAGAAGCGTACAAAGCGGAAGGCATCATTGCAGGAGTGGCCACGGCTCACCGATTAACATCAGACGTCGACTGCCATTCCATTCCGACGGCTGCAAGAATTGTACCCATCAAAAGCTACCAGCCTGCCATCAGTCCACCAGCGCTGAAGTGACGAGACCCCAGGATCGTCTGGATTGCTGCATCAGCCGAGGGCTAAGAGCCAAGGACGTCCTAGGACATATTCTTTGACTCGTGCGTTTTCGCTTCTTATCTTCTTCGTCGTGCTCCTATTTCCTACTGTGGTATACTATACAGTAAAAACTTTGACTAGGAACTTTTTTAAATCTTCAGATATCCTACTAGTCCTTGGATTTACTTCTTAGATTGATTAGTTGCCAATAGATTCAAAAGTAATTCTTTACCTCTGGACTCTTGGAAGGTTGGTTGGAATGTAGAGAAAGGAGAGTCCGATGGAATTGAACCACTCACTCCTTACATTTTTTTTTATGTGAGCTTTAAAAATTCACACTTCCTATATACAGTATGTTGGATTAAAGCAACAAGCTGTTATTATAAAAAAAGGCGGCAAGCTGTGGAGAACGCGCGTAATGCGTGTCTGCATGGTGGAAAGAAAGAGAGGAATCGCCCGATAAAGATCCAATGTCTCACATGTCTTACCCGAAAGATTTGAGATATTTACGCAACTAATTTAGGGTATCACCATTAAAAATCATGTCCTAGGATCCATCTAATATATAATTAATCCTAGAGATACAAAATACATAAAAGTAAGTATTTTTGGTATTTGGGGGTATCATTCATCCTGCAAAAAATAAAATTAAACTCAGCTTATATGCGGACAAAAATATATGGAATAGTTTGTGGAGTAAATTGCCTAAACCAAATAAATAAAGTAGATTGTTCGATCAAATAAAATTAGTCTTTTTTCTCCATTATTATATTATCTTACGAACATGTGCACAAATTAGAATACGAACTGAATATCTCAATCATAAATGACTCATTAATTGAATAAGTTGGGTCTCTGGTTAGTGCACTTGCCATTTCTACCTCACACTCACACCTTGTCTAACAGGATTTATTCTGGTTTCGACTTCACCTCTTTTTCACAAATCAAGACACTGTAGTGTGATGTCGTTTTGTAAGTCAAAACTAAAATGAATGGAAAGTCAAAGTTTTTTTAGTTTCACCGGCTTTTTGCTTCACGAGTAAAGTCATTTTGAGATAAGCCCTTCCAAGTGGTTCCTCATAGTTGAGGGAGCGTAAATTAGATATGCAGAGAGGACGCAATTGATTTGAGACTAGGACTGAGAAGAGGACAAAAAAACATGCTTTAATTTATCGGATCCAGATCAAATTGTAAAAGATTTCACATAATTTAAGAAACAGCACCCTGTCAATCATCGCCATAAGAAGAATCACTCTCCAGCCCGTGCTTATATTAGTACTAGCATACGCGTTCGGCGTGCACACAGCTCGCGTCCTGAAGGAGCGAAATTATCCGCGGCCGGCGTCATCGTTACATCCAAAGCCCTCCGAGCTAGATTCCACGCCTAGAGGCAGACCGCACACGCAATACATCCTCGCGCGCGTCACTGCGTCTCGTGCAGACCAGGCGCAGGCACAGCTCGCCGCGGCCATGGACGTGGAGGCGCGCGGCAAGGACGCGGCGGCGGCGGCGCCCGCGCGCGGCAAGGCGATGCACCGCCTCCTGGTGGCGCTCAACGTCGGGATGCTGGCGCTGGGCGCCATCGGCGGGCCGCTCCTGAGCCGCCTCTACTTCAGCAAGGGCGGCCACCGGCAGTGGCTCTCGGCGTGGCTCGAGACCGGCGGCTGGCCGCTCCTCATCGTCCCCGTGGCGGCGTCCTACGCCGCCCGCCGCGCGCGCGACGGACGGGCCGCGCCCGTCCTCCTCACCCCGCCGCGCATCCTGCTCGCCGCCGTCGCGCTCGGCGTCGCCACGGGCGTCGACGACTTCATCTACGCCTACGGGCTCGCCTACCTGCCCGTCTCCACCTCCGCGATCCTCATCTCGACGCAGCTCGCCTTCACGGTGCTCTTCGCGTTCCTCGTCGTGCGCCAGCGGCTCACGGCGGCGTCCGTGAACGCCGTGGCGCTCCTCACGGTGGGCGCCGTCGTGCTGGGCCTCCACGTCTCCTCCGACCGGCCACCCGGGGTCACCAGGGGACAGTACTGGCTGGGATTCGTCCTCACGCTTGGCGCCGCCGCGCTCTACGGCCTCGTCCTGCCGCTGGTGGAGCTCGCGTACAGGCGCGCCGCCGCGGGAGGGGGCCGCGCCGTGACGTACGCGCTGGTGATGGAGATGCAGCTGGTCATGGGGTTCTTCGCCACCGCGTTCTGCACCGTCGGCATGGTCGTCAACAAGGATTTCCAGGTGCGTACGTGCGTTTCCCACGTGTCGCCCGCATCTATCCCTACTCTGCCAGAGTTTGACCTCGACGCCTCGATCGGTATCTAGTTCCGAGTCCCGACGAAACGGTAGCAACAAACAACCAAACTACGGTGACGTATACTATGTGCATTTGCAATGATTTAGGCCTCATTTGGAAGATGGTGGGGAAGAATTTTTGACAAGATTCTTGTAGGAATAATTAGAAATGAGGGGAAGGACAGATTTCACGGAACCTTTCTGAATTGCAAGATCAGATTAGCATTAGACTTAACCGTTTGCATGGTTTGTTAGCTTGGGTCATGAAACCGACATGAGGAATACCCGCAGGCCGCAGCCCATAATTAGCCAGTCTGTAACGGCACCAATACAAACCCCAGATTTCACAGGACTGGATTCGCAGGTAGAGTAACCATCAGCACTTATTTTTCCGAAACCTTTTGCCAGCTTCGAAAAGATTGTGCCTGGCCCATCCTTCTTCTTCGTGGCACAATTTGCCCACAGTGGAAAGGAGGGGCCGGCAGTTCATCGGGTGCGTGGAACGCGTGGCTGTGGTGCTCCGTATAGGAGCCTGGTGGTGCATTTAATTCCATCGCGCAGATTTACATCAGTAAAATTCTTTACGTAGAGAGATCCAGAAAGAAAAGGACGCAAACCTGTCCGTCTTCATCCAAAGGAATCATCAATTAGTGATGGTGCGTGTGTGACAGCGAGTCTGTGGCAAAGATCATGGCTGGAAAGACAAACCACCACGGCCATCCGCTGAATGCTTCTACCTTTGATGGTCATGTCATAGTGTCTTCTCACCACTTTGGTCTGGATGCTCTGTACGTACGGGCGTATAAAAGCTATGTAATTTGTGTAGAAAGTCCAAACTTAGTGAAGCTTTTAAGTTTTAACAACTTTTGAGTGTGCAAAAGCTATGCAAGGTTTTAATTGTACTACCTAGAGATAGAAAATGAGTGTGCTTATTAATTAGTTGACTGGCAGGTAATGAGTTGCTCAACGTACGGCTTATCCATCGTTCTTAAGGACGAGAAGATTGCCTTGCTCCTGTCCTCTCCTTTAATTTCTGGAATAGCTTTGTTCGAATAATCTTGGTTAGCCCATTTTCTGAAGCATATAATCAAAATGGCATCTTGCGCGAGAAACATTTGATAGCTTACAAATTGAAAATACACCACTACTTTTAGAAAAGAAAGGATGGAAAGTGGGCAACAGCACTGTTGTCCTCCTCCTCCCTGCCTCCCTAAACTGTGCGGTGTCCCTGCACAGCATAACTCGGTAGGTAAGCCTGTGCTCATCCACTAACGGTAGTAGCATACAAAGACGAGGCACTAGGACGCACTAGGGCCAGGGCCTCAAGGGCACGTTCACCAGGAACCGGATAGTGCCATAGTGCCACCAGACAAAGCCCAAAGGTGACGACGAGGATGACTAAAAAAGCAAGAGCAATGTGGAACGACTGTGCTCAGGATTCTAGTCACCAATGATCGTTGGGGGGGCCGACAGATGCAAGCGTTTCAACCGCCATCGCACTTCGCAGCGTTCAACTTTGCGTCGTCTTCTTGATAAAAAAATCATATTTAATAACACTGATAGTAGCAAATAAGTGCAGTGTAGGCCAGTTTATAATCAACACACTTCTTTTTGTTATTTTTTAAATAAAGATGCCGCATGATAGATTTTAAAGGTAATAAAAAACTCATTCTTCTTTTGTTCAAACACTTCCCACTTTCTCTTTATGTTAGCATTAGTTTATCTTTTGTGCACGGCTGCATGATGAGACAATCAATGAAGTAGCTTATTACACATGCTGGGATTATATTTGTTATTAACTCTGGAGTTTAAGTGATCACTGAACCTCTGTGCGTGCAGGCGATCCCAAGGGAGGCGAAGCACTTTGAGCTTGGGGAGGGCCGGTACTACACGGTGCTGGTGTTTGCAGCCGTGATGTGGCAGTTCTTCTTCCTGGGCGCCGTGGGGGTCATCTTCTGCGTGCACACCCTACTGGCGGGCATCCTCATCGCTGTCTTCATCCCGGTCACGGAGGTGGCCGCCGTGATCTTCCTGCACGAGAAGTTCAGCAGCGAGAAAGGTGTGGCGCTGGTGCTCTCGCTCTGGGGCCTCGCGTCCTACTCCTACGGCGAGTGGAGCGAGGCCAGGGCCAAGAAGAAGACGGAGGCCGCCGGGGAGGTGCAAGCCTCTTGAGTCCTGTACTGTAACGGTGGATGATGATGAGAAACGAGGCTCTGGGCCTCTGGCCTCTTCTCGTTGTGCTCTGTATATGTTGTGGTTGTGGTTGTGGCCTTCGATGGAGTCACATGAGTCGTCAGCCTGCAACTGTGGGATGGTCTACATTCTTCAGTTCAGTTGGGTGGGGTAATACTGTGTACTGCACACTGCATGGTGCATGGAGGTGCCATACTAGTACTGTGCCGTACCGCACATATGAAACTGCTTGCTACATTGGATAGCAAAGCGATCGTGACCGATACGGCATGGAAGAATACAAAAAAAATTCGGTGCTTATTAGTTATTTTTTTCACAGTTCTATTGCTGTTTGTCGAGAGGCTTAGTGGACATATGCCTTGACCTTAATGATGATGATGAGTGACTGACAACATAATTCGTCTGCATACATAGACCATAATTATATTTTGATATATAGGAGGAGATAAAGTTGGTGCGTTTATACAGAGAAAATGTGAGATTGGGATCCACGCTATCCTAAGTTTGCTACTTTATGTTCTTTTCATTCATTGCAAAGGTGGAAAATTTAAAAGTGAGTACTAAGGTGACCTTACTGTTTTTTCTCATAGCAAAGATGATCAATTCAAGTAAGAAATGGTAACACAATGTACTGCAAACCCATCCGGAATTATGAACGAATAACGAAAATATGTGATCGTTTTTGTTCTTACACAGTTACACCGCTCTAGTCCATGATTGGTCTCCGGAAGAAAATCTGCAGCGGCGAACCGATTTATTGGCAACAGCAAACCGAACCTGCTTCCTTCCTTCCCTCTTGTCCGCTGCGCGGCTGCCGTCCGTCTTTTTTTATTTTTTTTGAACGGACGGCAAGAGTTTTGCCGAATTTTTATTAGAAGGAAAAGAACGGGGTCTACAAAGGAGCACGTACTGTAAAACACAGCAACTCCTACTAACTCAGAACAACTAAACAGCCTAGCAACCAAAAAGAAAAACTAGGGCTACTGGATCCAAGAAAAATAAAAAGAACAACTGATACAAACACCTAGAACCAATTCTGAAGGGCTAAATTGGATTGTTGGAGATCCTCTCTGATAAGAAAGGCTGTTTCTTGTACTGATTTTGAGGTTTGATTGAAGGTCCTTCTGTTGCGTTCTTTTCAAATATTCCACCAGAAGTATATTATCACGCCGTCGAAGATGGGTCTATTCTGTTTATGAAAATTGCGTCTGCATCCTTTCCACCATCCGTTCAACGTGGTGGACTCTGAAGGGCTGCCGTCCGTCTTTTTTTTATGGCCTCTGAAGTTCACGAATGGACTCTTAGCGGAAAGATTTGTAAAAATAGACTCTGACCTCGGCGTCAGAGATCATGGCGTGACGCCGAGGTCCATCCCCGTGATGCTATAACGGGGGCTACGGTCTATCCACTGAGCCAGGACGTGATCCAGTGAGGTCAGTGTGTGGCTTGGGAGGAGGCCGCGCCCCGCCGTCCCCTGCCGTGTCCGCGCGCACGGCATGGTCAATGCTCGCACAGGCACGGCCACCTAAGCGTCTTCATGCGTTCCTCTGGCATGTCGTCGTCGATCAGAAGTCTGAAGTCTGAACCGTGTAAAATGAACATTTTTTTAAATTAAGTGTAAAGTGAACATAAGCCCCATCATTTTTTATCTTGCAACATTCCTGTGACGCCCTCCAGCCGCCAT
The DNA here is from genome assembly GCA_015476505.1 of Urochloa ruziziensis. Lineage (NCBI taxonomy): Eukaryota > Viridiplantae > Streptophyta > Magnoliopsida > Poales > Poaceae > Urochloa > Urochloa ruziziensis. Next base: position 54,454,533 of record CM027119.1, on the reverse strand, counting down.
GTAGCTTGTCCCGGCTGCTCTCCAGCCGGCCATAGCCGTATAGGTGAGAATCTGCCGAAGGCGTAGGCGCACGAACACGGTGATGGCCGATGGGCGACGCGTGGTCCAAAGTGTTGTATTCGACCTCGGTCATCTTTATTTGGACCTTCAGGCCCAATCCTAATTTTAGACTAATCTCTGTTAGTTGCCTTTGATTGGAAGGCAAACTCAGCCCATTTAAGGGCCCGGCCCCACGTCTACAACACTATATAGCCAAAGGGGAAACCCCTGGTTTCCCTAATCCATGAATTAATCACGAGTTAGTCTTTAGGGTTATTGTTAACCCTAATCCTATCAATCACTAAGCGTGCTGGAAGGCGTGGAAGCTCGGAGTCCCGTTCTTCCACATCTACGTCAAGTTCGTCATCATCTACTTCAAGCCCTAACCATGGACAGAGGATCCACTGGTAAGTGTTAAGATCCACTAAATTCTACATTAGATTAATGTATTAGGCGTGATCTAGATCTAGACTAGAGATTCTGAGTTAAGTTATTATTAATCATGATTAGTTGATCTAACACAAAGCGCACGCGGGAAAGATGTACTAGTAGTACTTAGTACTGGTACTAATTGGGCCGCGTTTCGGCGAACGACAGGGGCACGCTGGGGGGATGAGTCCAAAGGGCCCGAAACGCCGTGCGTCGCCTAATTCCGAAAACCAACCCCGTGCCGTGGACCTGATAGTGATAGCTCACGTCCTCACACGACATGTCGCCGTTGTTCTGAAACTAGAGGAACACACCGAACACCAGGAAAAGAAGTCAGCAGCCGGCCATCTACGGGACTATGGCTAGGCTGACATTGCAGGCACAGGAGCTAGCCAGAAAAGATAACGTGTGTTCTATGAAACGGGCCAGTTATTGGGTTCAAAGCTATCTCAATTCTCACAGGCTGGAAATGTTGTCCAAAGGCAGCATTCCGTGCATCTCCCTGATATCTTTATTTATAAGCACGTCCGTTCGGGTTGCTTGTTGCTGAGAGCACACATCCATCACCAAGCGCCTCCCTCGAGGCCACCCCCGTGCATACACCGGCCGGCCGGCGCGTGTCATCATGGAGGTCGAAACGCCGGCGCCACCGGAGCCATGCAAGGACGCCGGCGCCACGCGGCCCGGCCGGAGATGCGGCAGCGCTACCAGGCTGCTACGCAACCCGATCCTCGTCGTCAACTTCGTCCTCATGGTGTTCGGCACGGCGGGCGGCCCGCTCTTCCTCCGCGCCTACTTCCTCCGCGGCGGCACCCGCAAGTGGCTCTCGGCCTTCCTCCAGACCGCCGGCTTCCCGATCCTCCTCGTCCCGCTCTGCGCCTCCTTCTCCCGGCGCCGCCGCCGCGGCCAACATGGCGGCGGCGGCACCACGCCGTTCTTCCTCATGACGCCGCGGCTCCTGGCGGCGTCGGCGGGCATCGGCGTCATGACCGGCCTGGACGACCTCCTCTACGCGTACGGGCTCGCCTACCTGCCCGTCTCCACCTCCTCCATCCTCATCTCCACGCAGCTTGCCTTCACGGCGGGGTTCGCGCTGCTGCTCGTGAGGCAGCGGTTCACGGCGTTCTCGGTGAACGCCGTGGCGCTGCTCAGCGTCGGCGCCGCCATGCTCGGGATGAACGCGGGAGGGGACCGGCCGGCGGGGGTGTCCAGGGCGCAGTACGGCGCCGGGTTCGCCATGACGCTCGGCGCCGCCGCGCTGTTCGGGCTCGTGCTCCCCGTCATGGAGCGCTGCCAGGCGCGACACGCGGCGCGGCCCGGCGCGGGGCCCGTCACCTACACGCTCGTCATCGAGATGCAGCTCGTCATCGGGCTCACTGCCACCGTCTTCACCGCGGTCGGCATGCTAGTGAACAATGATTTCCACGTAAGTTTGAATGTCATTGGCCAAGTTACTTTCTTTTCTTTTCTTTTTTGTTTTGGCGGGGAACGCCTGCCTACTTTCTGTAGCACACCACTGCTGCAACATTCGCACAACAACACTGCAACGCCTGAATGCGCCACCTTCCTCGGATCCTCTTTGCCACTCATGTCCACCAGCCAGATGTGCAGCGCGCCATTTGTCAATTTGATTTTGTTGATATTGCAAAATTTTCCCTATTAACAAACACTAAGTTGTTACCAAATAAATCGGTGCCATTTTTTTTGTTTTCGGCGCTGCCAATATTTTCCTTAAGCTATTTAAACTCAAACTATAATTGTAGTAGTAATTTCAGGAACCGCATTGCCACGCTTTTGTGGTGTAGTTGTGCGCTGATCGCGGCCTTTCCTTTTTTTTTCCCTTCTGTATAATGGGCCAAAACTTTGATTTTTCTGGTGAAAATCAGTAAATTTAGGAGTGGAGTACGGAGTATGTGCTAGGAATAGAGCCTCGATAGCAACGGTCATCACGATGACCAGATGAGCTTCCTTCTTTTCAATGAAAGTAAGCGAGTGGAGTTCCCCTAGTCATCTTTAGTGATGTCATCATTAGACTACTAGTAAAAGGCAGTCCAAAAATCCCGATATATTGTAAACTAAGAGCACCCACAGTCCAAAAATCCTCATAGCGATGCTAACCATGGGTGTCAGACTAAAAAACGAACTCTGCAGACGCGTCACGCCGTGGCCGATTAAATAACGCAGCAGAACGAGAGGTAGAGAGTGGAGATGAGGTTAAACGCCCAAGGGAACCAGATGCATATAGTTAATATTTTTTTTATCCCTTGCGGGCCCTACAAAACCAGCGTTATATATAATTGTGAGGAGCGAACACTATCTTTGTTCGACATGTGTGGTCAGTAACGTTTGCACCAGGACTGGAGGTGCTCTAAGCCATTTAGCAATTTAACCATAATTATTCAAAACCTTATGCTTGTTGAGCTTATGCGCAAAGATTGAATGTCTTTTTAAAAGAAACACGCGTAGGACATATCACAACAAGTTTTTGAAAGGGACATGTGTAGTTTTGAAGGATGGACACTCAAGCACTGACATAACCAATTCCTAAAAACAAAAGATGAATATCGAAAAGAGTAAAATATAACAAAATACATTCATTGCATACCTACTGAATTTTTATTAACGGGCACAAAATCATGGCAGCGCCATTGCCTTTGCAGATTTTCCCTGGCGATACCATAAGTTATTATTACCAAATAAATCATTTTTTGCACTACTAGTATTTTATTGTAATATGTAACTGTCACTGGCCAAACAGACCCTTATAGCTAGTATAAACTCAAACTAGAATCTCTAGTAATTTCAAGGATCAAATTATCTGGTGGCTGTAACTTTGATTTTTCTAGTGACAACAAGTTATTAAGGAACAAAGACTCCATTTCACACAGTTTATCATGCAGGAAATTATGTATAGTGATGCAGGATAATGTGAAATGTATACTAGTTGAAACTTTATCAACTCCATTTCATATAGTTTAACATAAGATTTATGTTTTTAGATTCACATGTTGCTAAACTATCCGAATTTATAAGAATTGATGGTCAAAGATAAAAACGTTATGACAAATTAAGCTAGAATGATAACTAGCTATTTTGAAGCCGAGTATGTGCTACCAATAATAGAGCCTTGGCAGCAGCAACGGTCATCAAGATGCGTTCCTTGTTTTAAATGAAGTGAACTAGTGGGTTCCCTCTTGTCATCCTAAGTGATCTCATCAGTAGACTGCTGGTAAAAGCAGTCCACAAGATTAAACAGATATTTTAAACTACTAGTCCACTTAGGAATTTAACCATAATTTATCCATAAACCCTTGTTGAACTTATGTGCAATATTGAACACCTTTTCTTGGAAAGAAACACGCGTGTAGATCGGAGCACTTGTACGAAAGGGAAATTTGTCCAGGACACATCGCGAAAGCACGGTTTTGTACACAGCACATCGTCAAAATCAATTTTGTCTCCAGCACGTTGCGAAAGGAAGCTTTGGTCTGTAACACACTGCATCGAATAAACTGATCTTTCTTTACCAGGAGGAGAGATAAAAAGACTATTTTACCCTTAGGCCTACCTGTTAGCTTCTTCCTCCTCGCCTCACTTCCTCTCCACCGTCCTCTCTCTCCAGCATCTCCTTTTCTTTTCTTCCCCCACTGACCTCATATGCTGCCTCGTTGGCTGTTGTCCGAGCTCCCTGCCAACACCGCTGGCCACCAGCTGAACTCCCTGCATGCTTCCGACCCATGCTCCCTCTCCACGGTGGTCATCCCCACGCTCTCTCCGCCGTCCTCGCCCCCATGCTCGGCGTCGTGGCAGGTTCCTTCTCTACGAGCGCCGACGAGCCCGCACGAGCCGAGGCGCTGCCCGAATGTGCTCCCTTCCCCCCCCCCCCTCGGCCGCTGCGAGCCACGCGGCCCAAGATCCCCCGCCGGCCTCTACCATCACGTCTCCGGCGCCTGGCCCCCCGGCTGCCGCGAGCCGCGCGCGCCCGAGGGCGTCGCCGCTGCCGCCCGCAAATGACCCGGCACATGCGCGCCAATGCCGCGAGAGGACCTCAGCGGGAGCAGAACGGCACGCTGAGTTCTTCCTCCTGCTACGAACGAGAATGGGAAACAGAAGAGGAAGATGACAGGTGGGCCCGTCTGCAAGGGCAAAAATGTCTATTGACATCACCTCTCTCTTCTTTCAGCTTTAGAAATTATAATTCTGATGCAGATGGTGTGTTGCAGCCAAAATCACATTTTGGAGGTGTGTTGGAAACAAAATCAATGTTGACCATGTGTTACATACAAAACCATGTTTTCATGGTGTCCTAGGGACAAATTTCCCTCTACGAAAAGATAGACACTCAAACAGTGACGACAAAAACCATAGTCAACTCCTACCAACGGAAGATAAATAAATATATAGAAGACAACAAAAATGCCTCATTGCATATATCTACATATTTTTCTCTTTGAGCAGAACAAGTTGTACGCGTAGGTGAGTTGGGCTCACACAATCATGGGCGCGCTGATGGGCAGCATATGCTTGTATTCTTGAACAGGGAACCCCCTAGGAGTGTAGACCTATAAAGGTTTCTTGCCAAAACACCAGTCCACACCACTTGTGCATGTTCAGTACGGACTTTAGATGTTGGATCACTACGAATACCCCCAGCACCTTTGAAATGGTGCTCGGCTGCTAGGTGCTAGCTCACACTCACTCAAGACGCAGAGCAATGAAAAATGCAGGCAATCCCAGAAGAGGCGCGGCAGTTCGGTTTCGGCCGGTCAGGCTACTACCTACTGCTCGCCGGATCGGCCGCCACGTACCAGTGCTTCTTCCTCGGCACCATCGGCGCCATCTTCTTCGGCTCGGCGCTGCTCTCCGGCGTGATCATGACCGTGCTCATCCCGGTCACCGAGGTGCTCGCCGTCATGTTGTTCAACGAGCCATTCAACGGCACCAAGGGCGTCGCGCTCGTGCTCTCGCTGTGGGGCTTCGTCTCCTACTTCTACGGCGAGGTCCAGACGGCCAAGGCCAATAACCAGTCCGAAAACAATCCCCCAATTGTCGAGCAGCAATTGGACCCATAGAGATCATTGCGTTCATAAATGTCCACAAAGTATATACTTTAGAGTAAGTTTTTACACAATTTCACACAATGTTGATGGATCGAATAAGTAGGCCATACCACCATTGTGATACAAATACAACAACACTAAGTATAGATTGAGTTTATTTTACATACATGGCAACATTTCGGATGAAGAAAAAAGGCATCAACGCAGCAAGGATCGGTGGATGCTGCCTTATTTCAAATGTACTCGTACTGTCTACAGCGACTTTATTGAGGCAGTTTTCACTTTGAGTGCCTACTCGTCTGCAAAATTGATTTCCGAAATATCGACCGACGTGAACTCACCTTCTGGCGCGAACATGAATGCGCCGCCTTCAAGCTTCTTCTGTGGGATCTGGCTGATCTTGAGCCGGTCCTCGTCGGTCAGCTCCCAGTCGAAAATCTCGAGATTTTGCTTAAGCCTCTCCTTGTTGTAGGTCTTGACGACTAGGCTCACTCCTTGCTCATACACCCATCTCAATGACACCTGAAGGAGAGATCTATGACTGTAAGCATCATCACAGATATAGAGAAACTGGAACAGAGCGCTACTGTCTTTGCTACTTCCTCCGTTCCTAAATATAAGTCATTCCAACTTTCTTGGAGAGTCAAACTTTCTCAACTTTGACCAAACTTATACAATAAAGTACTAACATTTATGATATCAAATAAGTACCATTAGATTTTTCATTAGATATATTTTCATAGTATTAGCTATTCAGTATCATAAATCTTTGAAGTCATCCCTATAATTTTAGTCAAAGATAAAATAGTTTGACTCTTCAAAAAATTGGAATGACTTATATTTTGGAACGGAGGGGTAAACGATAGTACGCGGTACAGGTTGAGCTGGTTATAAGGAAGAAATTAAAACAGAACCTGTGCAACGGATTTCCCTCTTGCCTTGGCGATCTCCGCGAGCACCTCGGACTCAAGCACGGCGTTGCCTTTCCCGGTCCAGTCCTGCCCTCCCAACGGCGAGAACGCCACGACGTGGATGCCCTTCTCGGCGCAGTACCTCCTCAGCTTCTCCTGATGGCAAACCGGGTTCACCTCCACCTGGTTCACCGCAGGCGTGATGGTGGCGAAAGGGAGGGTCCTGTCGAGGTGCTTGGCGGTGAAGTTGCTGACGCCGATGGCCCTGGCGAGCCCGAGCCGCTGGCACTCCTCCATCGCCCGCCACACGCCCTTGAAGTCGAACGGGCGGGCGTCCTCCCTCTTCGCCGGGAACACGGGCGGCCCGGGCTTCTGGCAGATGGGCTGGTGGATCAGGTACAGGTCGACGTACTCCATCTGCAGGTTCCTGCTCTCACGACACGGGAACAGGATTTTTTTTTTTGTTTCAGTACTAGTGGAACGGGCCAGATAAGATAGGTTACACACGCAGGTACACACGATCTGAGATCTCTCTTACTGCAAGGTTTCTCGGAGGGAGGGGACGACGAGGTCCGGGTGGCACTGCGTGCACCACAGCTTGGACGTGACGAACACCTCCTCCCGGGACCCGATGAGGCCGCGCCGCACCGCCTCGGCCACGGCCTCGCCGAGGGGCTTCTCCGTGCGGTACAGGTAGGCGGTGTCGAAGTTGCGGAAGCCCAGCTCGATGGCCGCGAGCACGGCGTCCCTGGTGGCCTCATGCGGGAGGAAGATCGCCGCCGTGCCCAGGCCGATGGCCGGCATCGGCCTCGCGTTGCCGGACGGCAGGGCCACCTCCGGCACCGCCGCCGCCGCCGCCGCGCTCCTCGTGGACGCCATGCGCTGCGTCTGTAGTCTAGATGTCAGCGGAGTTGTGCTTCGCAGACGTGGTTGTTGCCGCTGCTGATTTGTGAAATGTCCCTTCTCCAGTCGGTGCTTGTTTGGGACTTCTTTAAGTCTTCAAATAAACTGTCAGCTGGCCCGCACAATAAATTTGGCGTGGACACAGGTGTGTCCGAGGAAACAGAGGAAGGGCGGGAAACCGAAGTGGGCTTCTCTGTAACCTCTGCCTCTCGATACAACAACCCCGTGAACGAGCATAAGCTGCACAGCACACCGTTGTACATGTGGCTCCGCGTGGTAGAAAACGATCCAGCAGTCGTGTCATTATGCGCCTACAATAAAACACCCTGCTGCCGTTTTCATGGGGTATTCCTTTTGACCTTTTCTACTGTGCTTCCTCTGTTTAGAACAAATTAAGTACCCTGAGTAGTTTATATATAATGTTTTTCAACAAACTAGTTGCTTTATTTAAGAACTAATTAACGCAGGATGGAGTGCGTAAAAGCAAAGTTTAATTATTATTGAAGAAGGGGTTATTTTTGTTCCAAAGTTTTGAAGAGGCTACTTTGATTAAAGAAAAATGAAGGAGCTACTCGGATACTCCATCTGTTCAAGAATACAAAAGCTTTCTTGTATTTCAGAGAACACAAACTTGTATATTTTGACTAGTGCAGTACTGCATAAAAGGTATACAACTAATTTCGTTTTCAACATAGACGCGCACTATATTGGTATTCTAAATGGTACATTTTGTGACAAAATTTTATCAAAGTTTGGCTTTAAAGATCAAGCTAGAATAATTTTGTCTGCAATTGTATCTCCTATATATATGGGGCATGTTTGGATGGTGGGGTAAATGGGACAAATTTGCCCCAATTGACCTCAAAGGTGCCAAACATATAGGGGCAAATAGGGTGGGGCAAATGTTTTGCCCTCAAATTTCATTTGCCCCCTAAAAGGTGTCAAATTGAGGAAACTATTTACCCCTCAATCCAAACACCCTATGGAGCAAATAAAATAGCTAAAACATTTACTTTAAGATAAATATTTACCCCGTCAATCCAAACAAGGCCATGGTCCGAGGAAGGGCAAACCGGAGTGGGCTTCTTTGTGGCCTCTCGATGCAACAACCCCGTGAACGGACACAGAATAATATTGTACATGGAGAAGCCATAGCACAAGGACGAGGGAGGTCCCAAATTACCCCAAAAAAATATTAGAGGTTCGGGGTTCATTTATTTTCTTTGATTTACAGTGCAAAATTTGTTGTGCTGCGATGGTGTTCTGCTAGTATAGGGGGGCCAAGCCCCCCTCATCCTTGTGGCCTTGTGAGGGTTTAAATCCCATATAAGTCAACTTTTGAAAAAACACAGTGATAGCTAGTAAATAATATTTTCAACAAACGAAGCTAAGGGGAGGTATTTGGATCCAAGTGTTGAACTTTAGTAGGTATCACATCAAAATGTCGGTGAAATGTCGGTCAGAGTTTTCGGTCACCAATAAAAAAACAAATTACAGATTTCGTGAGTATGAGACAAATTAATTAAGTATAATTAATCCATCATTAGCACATGTTTATTGTAGCACCACATTGTCAAACCATAGACTAATTAGGCTTAAAAATTATCTCGTAAAATAGTTGTAATCTATGTAATTAGTTATTTTTTAGTTTATATTTAATACTTCATTCATATGTTGAAATATTCTATGGGATAGGTATTAACCTTTAGTACCAGAGTAGCAGCAACCAAACGGGGCCTAAACCGACGACACTGCTAACGTCAGGGCCTTCAGCTTGCTGGGCTTTTATACGTGGACATCCTTTTTCTCTACTTGGTGGCCCTTAATTTTTGGAGGCCATGAACAGTCGCACATGTTGCATGCATCCGCTACTGTACACCGCTTGCACAGCCCTGAGCCGAAGCTCGGCAAAATGTGTTGATGCGGAGTCTACAATACGGATAATACTATCATTTTCTTGGAAATGGATGGCTAGTCTATAATGCATGCCAAATTTTTGATATATTGTTTTGAGAACATGTCAGGACTACAAATTAATAGCTACCAAAAGAGAGAGGTGCTAGCAATAGAGGAGGCTTCTGATGAAAACCAAAATAGAGTGGCAGACATGTTGAATTGCAAAGTTGAATCCTTTCCTATACAATATTTAGGTATAATACTCAACAACAGCCAGATATTCTTAGTTGAATAGTTGACCTAGCATATGTTTCAAAATACATAGGTTTTGCAGATAAAGTACGCAATGTCCATTTAAAATACAAGGAATAGTGAATAAGAGTTACAACCACACCCAGAACAAGAAACCACACGTGCCCACCTAAGGAACAATACAATACTACAATACTTGCATTAAGCTATTTGCAAAGCTTGAATCTCCTGCTCTCTGATTTGCCCTAAAAAAACCCTTGAATCTCCTGCTCCGGGGCCGGCCATATCGGGAGAAGAAGGGTCATCAAAGGCGCATCACCAATCCGACAAGACACCAAATGTGGAGCATCGGAAGTCGGAACTGAACCCCTCGGAAGACAATCGCATTCACTGTGCATTTCCTTGTTCTTCGGTACGCAGTATTTGAGGGAATAACCGAATAAATAAGCAGGCAATACCATATCGTATGATACAACAACATAGCCACTACTACATGGACAAGACTTATAACTCTGAATTCTGAAACGTAGATGATGATGAGAGGTACTCCAAACCTCTGTTGCAGAACGTGCTAGTGCAACCCTTATTCAGCTATAGCCTATAGGTGGCGTTGATGAAGCGTAGCTGCCCGCAGCTAGCGTCGCAAGCCAAGCTAGGCCATCTACGCGGAGAGGATCTGCTCACGGCGGGCCTTATTGGCGGCCAAGAGCCTGTCCCTGTCGGGCAGGGCCGCCTTGACCGCGTCGACGGCGAGGAACCGGTCGAACCAGGCCTTCATCAGCGGCAGCTCCTCGTCGGTGACGACGCTGGCGCCGGACACCTCCTCGATGACCGGCAGCCAGTGCGCGAACCACCCGACGACGATGTCGAGGTATCCCACGGCGTCGCCGCCGAAGAACTTCTTCCCCTCCAGCGCCGTCTCCAGGGTCTTGAGGCACTGCTGCGCCTCGTGCACCACCTTGCGCTGCGCCTCGCCGGTCGTCGTGAAGACCGGGTACAGAGCGGCGTTGCACTGGAGGAGCAGACACACACACACACCGAATCCTTCCATTAGGCCCTGCTCCTTCATCTAACTAACCGAGTAAGTAGATCATGGCTAGCTGCAGGTTACTTACCTTGTCTTCGGCGTACCTGGCCCAGAACCTCGCCTGGGCACGCTCGTAAGGGTCGGCCGGCATGATGGGGTAGCCTCCCTTCCAGGCCTCGTCGATGTACTCGACGATGATGGTGGACTCGGCGATGGGCTTGCCGTCGTGGACGAGGACGGGCACCTTCTTGGTCACCGGGTTGTAGCGGAGCAGGTCGGCGCTCTTGTTGGCGAGGTCCTCGTCGACGTACTCGTACTCCACGCCCTTGAGCCGGAGCGCCCACTCCACCCGGATCGCCATCGGGCTCGCCCACATGCCGAACACCTTCACGCCCTTCTCTGCCATGGCTGATGCTGGAGCTCCGCTCTTCTGCTGCTGGCTGGGGCTGTTGGAACTTGGAAGAGATGATGAGATCTCGTCCCCTTATAGATCACGATGCCTTCAAAGTCAACGGTTCGATTCCGGGTCATGGTTTGCCTACCAGAGGAGTCTGGGATTTCTACATGTGACTAGTATAATCACTGACAAGTACACGAGCAGAGTGCCAGAATATCTGGTCAGAGAAGCTTGCTACTCCCCCGTTACAAATTATAGCCAGCTTTGGCTTTTCTAGATTCTATCATCTTTGTTATGCGTTTAGATAAACGCTATGTCTAAATTAATAACAAAATATATAAATCTAGAAAAAATCAAAATGGCCTATAATTTGGAAGGGATGAAGTACTCAGAACGTGGTGTACGTAATGTCATCCACAGAAATGCCTTCTTACAAAATTTTACCTCATCGGTGAAATGTCCAATTACGCTAACATACAAAACTGTTTGGATGGTGATTTGCAACACTTTCTTTTTGTTTGAAAATGTCTATAAAGTGCAAACAAGAGTTGGCAAACTCAGCCATTTGACAATGTTACACTGGCTTACTCAAGTAAAATTAGAGGAAGAACAGAGCAATCATGGCAATGTTACTGCATCTCCCTGTTTCACAAGTATACTTGTTGCATTTCTCTATTTATTTCTCTCTTCTCATGCAGTCATACTGCAAGCAGAGCAAACAGCAGAGCATGACAGTTGCTCACATCAATGCAACTGGCTCCTCATAGAACTTATTACCACATCATGTGGACAGTTTCGCTTCATCAAGAACCCATGGCAACCATGTGCACATGTACTATTACCGCAGGAATATAAGTACCAGAAATGCACCTCTCATTGTCATCAGCAATCCCTATTCCAGGATCCCCACCATCAGCAATTATAGGTCCCTTAAGGCTTGAGCCACATTTCTTGATATTCTTTCATGAATCGGTTCCTGCATCTTACAAAACATTGCATCTAAGGATTTGTTTATCTGCTACATTATAAGCACGGACAAAGTCTTCTGCATACCTGTGTTTCTGGGATCTCAAATTTGGTATTTGTGATTGTTTCAAACAGGAAAATGTACCTACAGTGCATTTTAGGCAGACTATTATTCAACTAGAACAGAAATCATCCCTGCATCAGTTTCATACTTTCATGTAAGTACTGATGTGCATAAAGTTGTTGGTTGGACAGGCTATAAGAAAATACAGAGATGGGACATATCAACAGGAGCTTATAGAAATAGGCATACCGCCATGCTAGCTCACAGACCAGCTCTTCTGGAGCTTCCGGCAGAACCTGTATGTTTTAGGGCACCATTCCACTCAACAGAATTAAGTTGGCTCATTATGAAGAAATTCTGTAGGCGGTTTTAAAAACTTAGTACGAAGAAAACATACCGCGTCTTCATATGGATTGCAGTTGTTCTTGAACCAAAGCCTTAAGAACTCCTATGAGAATTAATGAACATATTCAGAAATCTCGTCATTATAATAAACAAGGTTTCGCTAGGCGCTAGGCGGAATCTAGGCGCTGACCCTCAGCCTAGCGATTAGGCGCGCCTAATCGCGATTAGGCGTTTTAAGGCGTTAACCTAGGCGATGTATTACATCTAAAAATGAAAAGAGGAGTCAGAAAATAATGGGCCGAAAGTGTGAAATATGGCCCATGGAAGCAGCCGGCCTCAACAGCCCAAGTTCCCAACCTTATCCATACCCCTCTCCCTCCTCATTCGCATCCTCCTCCGCTCATCCCCGTCCGCCGCCGCCACTCGCCCCCGCATCCTCCACCTCCTCCGCCGCTCGTTCCCTGCATCCTCCTCCTCCACCGCCGCCGCCGCCCGTCTCCTGCCTCCTCCGCGCCCGTCCCCTGCCTTCTCCGCCGCCGCCGCGCATCCCTACCTCGCCCGCTGCCCGTCCCCTGTCTCCTGATCTCCTCCTCCGCCCAGATGCCCGCCTAGCCCCCTAGGCGAGGCGGAACCCCTCCGACCAGCGACTAAGCGCGCCTAGGCGCGCCTTAGGCGACGCCTAGCGGAACCATGATAATAAATGAATTAAACTGTTTGAAAGGCATAAAGTGCATCAATGATTCAAGGTTAATCACCACTCAAGGGTGGTTTACCTTGTCAACATTTTCAGGTTCAAGACCAGACTTGAACCTATCTTCGTATGAATTAGCAATCCAATATCTGCTGGAGTCAGGAGTATGAACCTGCTTGCCAAAAAAAGAATAGATCATGAGTTTTATGAACAGAACCATATAGCATTTCAATACCTCAGAAGTTAAAATACAGTTTTACTCCATATAATTCTAAAACTTTTAGATACATCTCAGGAAACAGAGTTTCAACAGCACGAAGCAATCAATTGATGAAACAATTCTGCTTATATTTTATACACAGACCAGTTAGTTAGTACTATGCGATTCCATGAAATGTGTTAGTCACTGTTGCCAAAAGGTAAAATTACACATAATCTGCTAATTTCTGGGTATAATGAGCATAGGATTTGCAGATAAGAAATATTTATAAAATCATGTGAGAAATACAACCTCATCAATCAGCACGATTGTCCCATCAGCTGTTTTTCCAAACTCATACTTTGTGTCAACAAGAATTAATCCATTCTCTAAGGCCACTTGCTGTAAATGGAAATCAGAAAAGGCAAGAGTATCAATAAGTTAGTGTAGCACAGGAGATCACCAAGTGGACTCATGATCTATAAAAAAAACTCTAATTCCAGTGCCATGGATTCAAAGATAACTAAAGTCGTAAATACCTAGGTGGCGACCTGCAGAAATTAAAACTAGAAGCGCATTGAAGCAAAATTTGTAACATTGCTAGTCCATTGGTCTAGGGTTTGCCAGGTAATTAAATTCAAATGTTACTAGATATAGAGACCTGAATGTACCTCAACAGAAACAGAAAGCATGATAATACATTACCTGTCCATATGCAAACAAGCTTAAGGCTTTGCTTCCTGCCTCATTAAAATCTTCCTTTGACATCAGCCCTGACTTGACTATCTGCAGAATAGAATCGCAATCTAAGGGCCTCTTTCAATAACAAATAGAATCATAAAAGGGGGTGGTGCAGCCGTGCAGGAATGCAATAGCATTCAGATGCCCAAAGAAAAATACTAGCAACTATCAAAGATTCATGTTCGAACAAAGTATAACCTAGACAGCTGATGATAATAAGATGAGAAACCAATCAAAGAAAACCAGATTCTAATTCCTGCCAAAATAGCATAATAAGAGTACCAAACAAAATGACATGTCACTATCTGACAAGCAAACAAATCAGTGTAACTTCTCAACTCTCCAGAATAAGGCCCCACATAGTAAGTTCATCAAATCCCAGATCATAGGACCATCTATTGACCCATGGAATTCCAATGTCTTAACTAATCCAAGAGCATTAGTTTATCCTCTTCCTATGTGATCTAGTGTCAGTAACAACTAAGGTTCCCCTGAGGGTCGAGTTTTTTTTTAATAACTTAACAAGGGCTTATAACTCTTAGACTACAAGAGGAAATATATTAAAATCAAAGGAGAATCTATATAAATACCTCATCTGGAGTGACAGGGACATCATGATCTGCAGCTTTAGTGGTTGGTGTCAGTATATTGGCAGATAGCTTCTGATTTTTTACCATGCCTGGATCAAAGAGGCCAATTTTTAGTCACTGGAAATAACAAAAGAACTTCCAATTGGATGATTATTGGTCAGCATATGGCATACCATCAGGAAGAGCATTTCCACAATAGTTCCTGACACCCTTGTTATAAACTGTCCATAAAGATGTATCAGTACTTCCTGTGACAAATCCCCTCACTGAAAATTAACATGAGAAGATAAGATCAGTAAGAATGGTAACTAACAGACAAGCATAGACAACAAATTCTGCTTAATACGATTGCACACTGGTATGAGAAAAAATATATACATGGAACAAGCCTTAGGCCTCACCAACAAATTCAACTGGAAAAACTGTGCACCTTTTGGCAATTGTCACATTTTTATCAGGAGAAGACACTACTGCATTTGGAGTAATGTGACGGGTTCGATTGAACCACCAAAGGCTTGTTTCGTTAAGAACCTGAAATCATCCATATGACAGCATAGAAATGAAGAGGTAGCTCAAAATTGTAAAATCTAGACAAGGATATGGACACACTTGTATTATTTTCAGGTCAAAGTCACTTGTGACATTGGGAAATACTGTCAAAGAATTAATTTATTCAGATTGATTGGTGCATCTAACTCCATACATAGTATGTGTTTCTTTACAAATTGCATTTAACAGAGTGTCCATGAGTCCAAATAACGAAGAAAGCAACCTTACACTAGTAAATACTGCAGCTGCATCAAACAACAAAAGCAGGACCACGACCAACAGAACTAGTATGACAAATTCATGCAAATCTCACAAATGTTTATTAAGACTAATAAATCTGAGTAACGCGGAGATGATGAGCATACCTGGCCTTTAAACGGGATGGAAGCAAGGACACGGTCGAAGGCACTCTGCCGGTCAGTGGTCACCAGCACCAGGTGCTCCCCGCTCTCGTACACGTCCCTCACCTTCGCAGAAATCACCAAAGGTCACTCGCTAGAACCAATCGAGAAGACCAGGAGCTAACTGTTTGCTCACCTTGCCCTTGGCGGCGAGGCGCAGCCCAGGGACGGCGAGGTCGAGGCGGGTCTCCCCGAGGCAGTTCCCCATGGCGGCGCGCGCGGCGAGCAGTACGGACTCGCGGTGGTCCGGGTCGGCGGCGAGGAGGGAGGGCGCCGCCGCCGCGCCGCTCCCGCCGGCCGCCGCCGCAAGGGGTGGGGCGCGGGGACAAGAGGAAGCGGACATGGAGATGTGGGGGAAGCGAGAAGGGCGTGAGGATGAAGGCGCACGGAGGAGCGTTTTTGCCGGGCTCGCGACGCGAGCGGCGGCGGCGGCGGGCGGCGCGGAGGGGGACATGGGAGAAAGGCGCGGGGAGGAGCGGGCGGGCTTTTGCGGCGGGCGTGCCTGGGCTTTCGGCTGGCTTTTGCTGCGCGGGGTTTTGGTGCCGCCGCACTCGTTGGGGTTCCGGGTTGTGTTGAGAGTCTGAGAAGGATGCTGGAGGGCGCAGATTCTCTTCGAGATTGCGCCAGCGGTTGATAGATGCCGCGGACAATTCTCTGGTTGCGTGAAATTGCGACCGTTGATTAGCTATTTTGTGCTAAAGAAGAGGGCAATAGCCAATAGGCAATTTCAAGCTAAAAATGGCAAAAGAAACATTGGTAAAGAGACGTGGTTTCGGTTTCTGATACACCGAGGTATTGCCTCCTTAAGCAAATATATATATATATATTGCCTCCTTAAGCAAATATATATATATATATATATATATATATATATATATATATATATATATATATATCAATAGGTTCCAATGCTCAAACTTCCAACAATCTTCTCTTTGGTGGATTGATATTTCATCGTTTGCCACTGATTTGTATAAGTTTAGCCTTTTACAGAATATTATATGCCGGGATAGACATTTGCTAGCCCTTGATGCACTTGCGGCAAGTGTTTTTTTAGAAAGCTAAAGCTTACCCGGTGAAATCGAACCCCTCCTCACCCAATTCAGATCTTCACTTTTTTTGGCCTTTCTTCTTTAACTCCAGCCAACTCTAGCAACTCCGGCGAGGTTAGGGGTTTGGGGGTTAGGGTTTCGGGGTTGCTGGGGGCGGGTGCTCGCTGCCGGCCTTAGAGGCCGGCCCGACGGAGGAGGCACGGCGGCAGGGGCGCCGCCGGGCGGGCGGCAAAGGATGGCAGTTGGGTCGATGCCGGGGCGGGGGCGCCAATGGATACGGCGGCGGCGGCGGGAGGGGCAGGAGACGGCCGGCGTGGACGGGCTAGGGTCCGCCGGAGCTCCGCGATGTAATTCGGGTGGCTAAAAACAGTTAGATGAGAGGTAGGGCTGTTTCACCCAAGTGACGTATAGACACTCCCCTTTTTTTCAACTTTTGCTAGAAGAGCATTAGCGAAGTTAAGATTTATAAGATGTTATGTTAGTATTTAAAATTATTCATAACGCTTTGCCACGTGATAGTAAATTACAATATTCTTTAGATGCGAGTCAACCTATCACACTAACTATCACGCTAAGTTAATGATATTATCATTTTATCGCGTAAAACCCCGCTGCATTGTGCCACCACAGCCTAATTTCTTCATATGTCTGATGTTCATTCCCGCAATCCAAGCCTAGCTAATTGAAGAGGAATCAAGCCAAGCTTGGCCATACAATTTGCAAGGAGTAACATATGTGAACTAGAAATACTCATACTAACGGTACTCATTGCAAATTGTCGCTTTGTTGACCGTCGAGTATTGGACTTGCACGACCGTGAGCCAAAAGGACGAGCACTTCATCACCAAAAAGCTTTGCCATTATTTTGTGAAGGACTCGAGCCATGTTTAGTGCCTCCCAACTTTTCATCGAAAATGTCATATCAAGAGAATTTTACATGCATGCATGAAGTATTAAATATAGACGAAAAAATTAATCCATTACATGAATGAAGTGTATGTCGCGAGACGAATCTAAAAGCATCTCCAAGAGTCTCTTTTAAACTCACTCTCTAAATCATCATTTAGAGAGACATTTGCATAAAAATCGTTTTCTATATCTTTCTGTTTTTCAACAACCTTTCTATATCTTGCATGCACTCCAGAGAAATATTCTCTTTTCTATATTTTGCTAGCGAAAAATCTGGGATAGAGAGTGGCTATGTTTGAATAACCAAATAGAGAGGCTGTTGGAAGGTACATTTTTAATCAAAATCTTTAAAATTAGCAAATAGTAAGGATTTAGAGAGTCTCTTGGAGTTGCTCTAATGAGCCTACTTAATCCATGATCTGCAACAAGTGATGTTACAGTAAACGTCCGCTAATTATTAACTAATTATCCTTTAATTACCCATCATTAGATTCATCTCGTGATTTTCTGGCTAGATCTGTAATTTGTTTTATTAATAGTCTACGTTGTTTGAGAGAAAAATTACAAAACATTTTCTCTGGACACGCGGGGAAAATAAAATTGCGCGGGCGTGCCAGTGTACTAAAGTACACAAAGAAATAGATAGAAGGGAACACACTTTATTCATATTTAATGAAAATACCAATATCGGTTCCCTCTTACAAATACGCGCTCTGTAGCCTGTTGGCGGCGATCTGACTTCGGCGATGTAGTCTTCTGGTTCCCGGGGCCTCAGAAAGCACCCGGTTAATTACCTCGGCAAGACTAGCTTGCCAGAGCACCTCCGATTAAGCTGTGGTCGTCGTCTTTGGTCTTCGCTTCACGTTCTCCATGCATGATGATGGTGGTGGTGTAGAGGTGGCGCCGGCGTAATCCATGGCCTCGTCGGTATCCATGAGCCGGAGTAGCGTAGCTGGGACATCAGCTCCGCCCGCCTGCGTCGTTCGCCTCGTCGGTGTCGAACGCGCGTAGAGGGTGTAGTAGCGGTTGAACTTGCATGGTCGTGTCGCTCGGACCGAGTCCACGCCGTAGCAGCTCGATCGTCGGTGTCGAGATAGCTGTGTCGTGGTAACCGTCAAGTCGCTGAGGTTGAAGTAGCCGCCTAGTCGAGGTAGCCGTCGAGGTGGCCGTCGGGTCGTCGTGGCTGCCGTAGCGGAGGCCGCCGCTCGCCGTCGTGCGTGTCGAGGTGGCCGTCGGGGTAGCATTGGCGCCGTTGAGATAGCCGTCGAGTCATCATCATCGCCAATTAATTGGGCAGTAATGCTCCAAACCTGACTCCGTGAATGTCTTCATGTCCAAGTGCTGGAATTACTTGCTTCATTAGCCTAGCCAGTACGTGCATGGGCAGCGTGGCCATGCACGTAGCCGTGCACCCTGCAGTACACAGGCCATCTTGCCGCTTCTGTCAGCGGCCATCGATATATCCCGGCAGCGTCATGTCGTTGCCGTCGCCTGCGATGGCCTCATAGTGTTGGCGTCGCGCCGTCTTGGGTCGCAACCAATATGGATGGCCCTCGGCTTCTCGGCTCAGGCATGGTCAGCGGCGTCGGCACGGAGCGCCGCCGGCTTGGTGATGATATGGATACCGACCTAACATTGATGGGGTGCGTCGGTGGGGCTTGATAGCTCGGGCGATGTTGTCCATCACCGGCTCCAGTCGTCTAGCTCCCACCCATGCATCTATCCATGCACGTAGCTGAAATAGGAAGAGTAGAGAAAAACAATAAGGTGATCTCACCCCTGGAACCATCATGCCGTTCTTGTCACACGAGCAAGCTCCGGCCAAGGGTTCCTCTTCCGTGTGCTCGCTGGCTTATGCAGATGCGGACCACATGCGTCGCAGCCGGGCACGGGGCACAGCGACCGCAACTTGTAGACGATGGCGCTAATCGACGTCCAGGGCATCTTCTCGATCTGCTCCCTTCTTGATCTCCTTCCTCGTCACGCTCGCCGGCTCCCTGCTTGCCTCCGGGGCGGGCACCGCCTTCAAAGACGACGTGTGGAGCTTTTGGGGCCGCCCGCCGCATGGAGGCCGCCTAGCTTCCGCCGGCTTTCAGCTCGTGGACGCCGGACATGGGTTGCAGCTGGTTCCTTCTCCTGGCGGCCCCTCCACCGGCACCTCGGATGAAACCACCCCGGGGCATTGACCTGCTCCCTCCGGATTCCTCCAGCCCGGCGGCTCCTCTCTTGGAAAAGATCCCCCTTGCTACGTGAGGAGATGGAGTCTTTATATAGGCCGGTGTTAGGGTAGCGGATGAGTACAGGCGGCGGCGCAATTCTGTTGGCCTCCCCACGGGAGCCGCCCGGAAGTCGTTCGAGAAGAGAAGACTCCGATCTGAGTGGAGATAAGCACGCACGTCGTCACCCTCCTCCTGGACGCGTGACGACGAGCTTGTTGTCGCTGAACGGTGGGGCTCATGCATCACGGTAAGGCAGCCGGTTGGTGATCTAACATTGCTAGCTGTAGGTCGCTGCGTCGTGGACCTGGTTGAGTAGAGTCCCATCGCCCAGGGCCAGGGATTGGCGGCTGCCTACGGAAAGCCTCCATGCTTCCAGAAACTTCCAGGCTGCGCCGGCTGCCGTGCGGGCCTGGTCGTATGGCAATACATACATACCCGTAGAGAGCTCGTATGTATACATGTAGTGCACATCGATCAGCCCTACGTGCATGCTTGTGTTGCTAATAATTAAGCTTTTGGCCACGCACTAAGTCCTCATGCAGTAGCTAAGCTTCCTTTTCTTTTCTCTCCAAGCTTCGCGTACGTACATCTTGTGACGCCATCAGGGTGGCTGCCGCGTACTCACGTACATGCTCATAAGCTACATATTCTTTCTTTTTTTGCATTAAATAATGGAAAAGATTTGTAAAAAATCTTATCGAACATACGTTTACTATGATATGACTTTCCATCGAAAACTTTTCACCGAAACTAAACATAAATATGCCCTCGGAACCCTGCCGCTCCACGTCTTTGACCATCTAACAAGTACGGCACCCGACTGCACCGTGCCTGTGCAAGATGCGCTCCAAGGCCTTCGTTTTGCTTTGACGACCAACAGGGAAGGTTCTTCCCAAAATGATTTGACGATCAATTTCCACAACTAGTAAGCCTTCGTTTTTTCTCATTCGCCATTGACTATTGCAATCAATTTGCTCTACAAATATGGTTGTTATCTATACTAAAATACCAATTTGTTAGAGTTTAATTCAATTCAATGTTTTTGCCCTTTTCCATAAGGAAATGCAATCAATATTACATCAAATCCAGCCTATATTTGGGCAAACACGTGACCAAGTGACATTCTAAAATTGAACTCAGATTCACTGTTATATCATACTACGACTATGTGTGTTGTAGGGAACGCATTCCACCAAAATGTTAGGTTTCGAACTAACATTTTGCTAAGTAAGCTTTATCATAGTAAAATAAAAATAATAGAGTGTCCTAAATGTTTCCACGAATTTTTCTAGCAAAATAGAGAAGTGGACCTAAAATGGACCATCAATATGCTCATAAAAAACTCACCTTTTGTAGATATGGTTAGCTCAAGATGTATTGTGGTGATTCTGTGTTTTTGTAGTGGAATTTAGAATAGCTCGTTGCAAAGAAAATTTTTACGCCATATCACCTACGGCGTAACTTACCACACACTTATAGCTAGCTATTTAGAATCATAGTTGAAATTAAAGTTTATATTCTTATGTTTTCAAGTCTTATAGTTTTTTTCTATTTTTTATATTACTCCATCCGTCTCGAAATAAGTGCACTCACAAAGTTTAAATGTGTAGAATAATGTGAGTAAAAAACTACATTTATGTCCTTATAAAGTTACAATCATTACCAAAGAGAGAAAACAGAAAAAAGACAAATACAATCGGTTTTTCTAAACTGGATGGGACGACAGCGGCGCAGTGTGCCCACGCTGTGGCCCAGTCCTCACCTGCTGGCCGCTGTAGATGTCCCTGCACCCTGCCAAGAGGAAATAAATACTCCGTACGAGGCCTGACGGTCACCGTGCCAGTACGCGCACGGTGCACGTACCGCCCGTGAAACGTACTGTACGTCGGTGCGTGAGCTCCAGTCGAGTCCGAGAAATTTACTCGGACTCCACCGTGCCATGGAGGTCGAGCCGAGCACACATCCAAAAAGCCCCCCCTGGAAAATCGTGGCCAGCGGCAGCGGCTAGCTCGCGCGGAAAATTCCACGACGTCAAACCCGTCCCCGCCGACGTTGCCCCAGCGGTAGCCGCGCAACCGCCCAAGGCCCGCGCAGGAACCGTCGCGTCGCGTCAAGTCGCGTGACTTTCCCGCACCCCGCGCCGGACGACCGCAGGGGGGCAGATCCAGCGCCCGACACCATCACGCTGCCCGGTTTCCGCCCGTACGCTGCTGCAACCGCACGCGGCGCCCCTCCCGAGAAACCGTGCCTCCTCCTCCCGTGCTCCCCCACAAACCCCGATCTGCCGCCGAGCCGACCCCGGCGACGCCACACGACACGAGTCCAAGAGGACCAGCCAACCCCCGCCACCGCCCCACCACCTCCTCCTCATCTCCCCCCATTCTTCCCTCCCTTTTCCTTCTCGAGCCCCTCCCCTCGCTCCCAATCCCCCACATCTCGCACCACCAACCTTCCCCCGATCCAGCACCGCACTCCCCCCCCCACCCCACCCCCATGACACGCAAGAGGCGCAAGCACGCCGCCGCCGCAGCCGCAGCCGCCTAGGGTTTCCGATCCCCCCCCTCCGGCATGGATTCGCTGCCGCGGAAGCGGAAGGGCGCGCGGGCCGCGTGCTCGCTGGCCGGATCCCTCCACGATGCGCCGCCCGCCGCCCGCAAGCGCACCTGCCGCGAGCCCAAGCCGCGGCCCGAGAAGAAGAAGAAGAAGCCCTCCTCCTCCGGCGCCGCCGCTGCCGACGAGGCCTCGGCCTCCGCCTCCGCCTCCGCCTCGGCCCGAGGCGGCGGCGTAGTGATGACGGCGCCGCCCGCGAGCGGGCGGGCGGCGCCCGACAGCCCCGGGCGCGGGCTGAAGCGGAAGCTGGGCTGCATCGAGTCGGCCACGCGGATGGGCCGGAAGAAGCGGCTCGAGAGCGAGTACGAGCTCGGCGCCGAGATCGGGCAGGGCAAGTTCGGCTCCGTCCGGATCTGCCGCGCCAAGGTGGGGGGCGAGGAGTTCGCCTGCAAGGCGCTGCCCAGGAACGGAGAGGAGACGGTCCACCGCGAGGTGGAGATCATGCAGCACCTCTCGGGCCACCCCGGCGTCGTCACGCTCAAGGCCGTCTTCGAGGACGCCGACAGGTTCTACCTCGTCATGGAGCTCTGCGGGGGTGGGAGGCTGCTCGACGAGATCGCCAGGGAGGGCAAGTTCTCGGAGCAGCGTGCTGCCATTGTGATCAAAGATCTCATGGCCGTGCTCAAGTACTGCCACGAGATGGGAGTCGTGCACAGGGACATCAAGCCGGAGAATATCTTGCTCACCAAGGCGGGCAAGATGAAGCTTGCCGACTTTGGACTTGCTGCGCGGGTCACTAATGGTAATTCTTTATGCAAAACACTGCCCTTCAGTTTGAACCTTATGGGATTAGTACATAGTTTTTACAGTGAATCCCAACAATGTAGTATCAGTCAGGAATTTAGCATAGTAGTAGAGGATCAACCATAGTCCAAATTGGATCTTGGGAGGTACCAGTGCTGTTACAAAGACTGAACTAAAAGATATGGAGTGCACATAGTTATACTATGTCTATATTTCAGCAACATTTCCATGTTACTAGGGGTTATTGTTTGGTGCCAATGTCATCTGGATCTGTATTACAGCAATATTTCCATGTTAATTGGAGGGTTATTGTTGGGTGCCAAGGTCTCTTAGTCTTTTAGGTTTCCAGAATTCCACTTGATATACAGATTCATCACTCATCTATGTCTTTATCATGGCTGTGAGCATTTTTGCAGGTTGCCCATATATGTTGCCTTGAGTACCAGCTAGTGTGATGTCGATGAGTTGGGAGTCAAGCAATTTATATGTTTATGGCCTAGGAACCTAAGCAAGCCATGTAGCTCTGGTTTTCCTGACTTGGTCGTGTAACAAGCAAATGAGGCCAAGGCCAACTCAGCCTAACTCATCTCTGGTGTCTTACTTAAGTTGGCGACTGGTGTCTGGTCTCAGCGGTCTATTTTGTTTACCATCTGAGTTCTAACTGACAATTGATATGGTGTTTTGCGTGGCGTCCATTACACATAAAGAAGAAATACTCTCAATATGTGCTCAGAGAAATGAGCACAAGCTGTGTTTTGGAGTCGAGTTTATAACAAGTGTTCATTCACATGTCACCTCTTCTTACTAGGTATGATAAGATAGTCGAGACCTGGTGCTAGGAAATTCTTCATATTTAGCTGTTTGCTTGCATGGATGTCAAAGTTAAAGACTTAAGTTGATGCACAAGACAATGATTTATGAAACCCTAATGTGCTAAGAGCTGAAGTGGACTTTGATATCTTGGGTCACATTGTTTCTGGAGTAGTTATGTTACTAACTAGAGTAGTTAAAAAATATCAGCTCCATCATTTGTTTAGTACCCTGGTTAGTTTGCCTGGCATTAATGTTTCGGTTGCTCACTATCTGTGCAGTGCTTCATACTGATGTTTTATGCTGTGTTTTTGGAGTCATGAACTTGAAGCAGATGGCATGATTGTGTCATCTGTCTTGTAGGCATGCCAATAGAATTGAAACCTAGTGCTAATTGATACTAGTGAATGATTTTTTGTTTGGCTAGTGCTAGTGCTACTTCCGGAAAATTGGCTTTGGTCCTGAACTTTTGGCAGTTGACAAGATGATCTAGTAATGTTAATGTTTTAACTCACTTCAAGTCTCCCAGGGGACAAGCACGGTCTTCCTAGCATACCATATGCTGTCATGTTTCATGGTCCAAATGCGGCTTAGTCACTTTTATGTATAATTAGAAAGTGGCACAGCTTTTGAATGGAATTATAGAATATATGATTTGGAGTTGTATGGTAAGGGCATTAGTTTCTGAAAGTAGCTTTTTATGTTAATTTGCTTCAAAATGTTTTGTGTGCACACTTGCAGCCACAACGGAATACCATGCTGTATTTGTGGTTCAAATACCTGGATTGAAAATAGCCCAAGCCTACATCTACTGCAATGTAAAAACATTCTGATGAGATTTTCTGGATAAACTGATAAAAAAAAGATTTTCTGGATAAACGTAAGGTTGTTCTGTCTGGCTACAAGGGGCACACTTGTTATTTCCATCACTCTGCCAGCTGCAACCTATCCTAAGAGGAACATTTGAACATTGAAAGTGTTTCTATTTCTTTTCCTGCTATACAGTGGTGTTTCTATAATTTTTTATGCTTCATCTCCTGATTGGCGTAATGCCATCTATGGAGTGTTCTACATGCATGTTTTTATGATAGTGGCTGTAGAACACTAGCTAATGTCTGGTACATGCATTGAGCAGGTCAGAAATTGTCTGGTGTAGCTGGGAGCCCAGCATATGTGGCACCCGAAGTTCTTTCTGGGAGCTATTCTGAGAAAGTTGATATATGGGGTGCGGGTGTGCTACTACATGTACTACTGCTTGGTTCACTTCCATTTCAAGGAGGCTCTCTGGACGCTGTCTTTGAGTCTATAAAGACGGTTGAACTTGATTTCAGCAGTGGTCCATGGGAATCAATATCAGGTCTTGGAAAGGATCTTATTGGCCGGATGTTGAATCGAGATGTCTCTTCTAGAATGACTGCTGATGAAGTTCTTAGTAAGTTCAAGCTTCAAAGAGTTTAGGATTGTTTCTGTTTTGAGAATGTCTTTACTTACTGATGCCTATTTCAGGTCACCCATGGGTCCTGTTTTACACGGAATGCCCCCTGAAGGTGGTAACTGCTAATTTGTGTGTCACTAACAAGATAGTAGCACCCAGAATTCCACGGGGCAGTCTTAGGTCAGAATGTGACTCATTGTCAGACTCAAGCCAAAGGTCAGAGGATCAGGATGAATGTGGCATTGTTGACGCACTGACAGCCGCAATAACCCATGTTAGAATATCAGAGCCGAAGAGAAGTCGGCTCTGTAGCCCCGCCATTACCATTCAGCAAGAATGCTCTTCAAACTTGAAGAGCAATCTGTGCACGGCTTTCTAAACTGGCCCAGTGCATAGCTTCAGATTGGAATGGTGTCCATTTTTCTCACTGAGAAGGTTGTTCTGATCAACAATGGCTCCACTGTCTGGTGTAGAGCTGAGGATAATAACTGGGGTTTCTCAGCAGCACAACAAGCGTTTGGTGTAGTAATGCTGATGAGCCCGAAGGTAGTAATTGCTGTAAATTTTGTAAATAGCTTGATTCCTCCACCTATTGCCTGGGTTGCTAATTTATGTCTTCAGAACAGTTTCAATCAATGTTCATAATTCGTAAGCGTGTTGTTTTCCAATATGATCGATGGCATGCGCCATGATGAACAAGTCAATTAACCCGTTGCACCACGCAAAATTTCTTCCAACATGATTATTTGCATCTGCCATCATGGGCTGCATGTCAATCTTTGAGTAGCCAGTAAATGTACATCCTGACGTGCAGCAAGAAATGGGGGATAAGTTCGCTGGCTATGGTTGATTTTGGCTATTTCAATAGTATTCTGTGAGGGAGAAGAAGATAGAATAAGCCAGAATTGGTTGATTCTTTGTATCCATATGCAAACTATAGTTTTGCACATTTCACGCTCGTCAATGGATGCGATGCTGCTCTGCTTAAATTCTCCAGTCATCTACGGATTGAGCGTGGTTATCCCCGCTTGCTGTGTTCGGCTCGTTGTCTCGTCAGTCCCTGCAGGGGCAAAGAGTTTGGGAGAAGGCGGGAAGAACTCAAGAACAGCACCGGGGAATCTTTTATATATAATATATGCTGGAGCGGCTGGAGATCCGCTCCATTCAGGCCTGTTTCGGAGACAGAAATTGTCGGATCGTGTTCGGAACTCCGGATTCGAAACTTTTGTTGGTGGTGGAGTCGAGTAAGGATTTATTTGGCGGCTGGACCTTCTTTCTCCCGCCGCTACAAGCGCGTCCGCAGTGGATAGATACACCCTGGCATCCTAAGTGAGGCCCACTCTTGATGTGATAGCAGCTAATACAAGAGCTGCAATGCATAGGACCAACACCTGCATCCATAGGTATGGCCCACGAGGCTAAAATAATCTCCGATTCCTCTGTTCTCTCTCGCAAGTTCCTCCCTCTCCCGTGTTGTGTCAGAGATAATATGCTATTCAATTGTTTAGGCCATCAGCAGTGGGCGGTTCTAGGCCGGTTCCATACCATTAATGCAGCTATAGGACCTGGTTCTCTACACTGTGGAGGTGATTCTATATAGAAGCAGGTGCTGTCCATGGGAGCAGCTCCTAAACAATTGAATATCATATTATCTC
Organism: Urochloa ruziziensis; assembly: GCA_015476505.1. Classification (NCBI taxonomy): domain Eukaryota; kingdom Viridiplantae; phylum Streptophyta; class Magnoliopsida; order Poales; family Poaceae; genus Urochloa; species Urochloa ruziziensis. The sequence continues at coordinate 54,427,639 of CM027119.1, read as the reverse complement.
TAACACAGCACGGGGGAGGGAGGAACTTGCGAGAGAGAACAGAGGAATCGGAGATTATTTTAGCCTCATGGGCCATACGTATGGATGCATGTGTTGGTCCTATGCATTGCAGCTCTTGTATTAGCTGCTATCACATCAAGAGTGGGTCCCACTTAGGATGCAAGGGTGTATCTATCCACTGCGGACGCCCTTAGGAGCTGCTCCCATGGACAGCACCTGCTTCTATATAGAATCACCTCCATAGTGTAGAGAACCAGGTCCTATAGCTGCATTAATGGTATGGAACCGGCCTAGAACCGCCCACTGCTGATGGCCTAAATACGCAGGTACAGTGTGGCGAAACCACCTTGTAGCCTGAAGAAGATTGTATACGAGGCTGGGTGAGATTCAGCCATTCAGATCACGGGCGATGGTAGCGGTGGAGCAGGATGATATTGATGGCCGATGCAGTTTCCTGCACGAACTGTCCGGCGAGGAGCAGCTGCGATTGCGCACCTCTCCCATCTCGAGCGCAAGCGCATGGGGAAGCATTCGATGCGCACGGAAGAGTAAGCCCCTCTACACTCCATCAAACAATCGGGTCAGCTAATCAGATCAAAACTGCTGCAGAGATCGCGACGCCTTGGTCATGGAGAACGTCCACCACGCTCTCCGCCACTACAACGCCAGGCACCCGGTACATACGTCTTCTGTTTTTAGCCGGTATACGAGTAGTCTTCGCATGGTGCACGGTTTTTACTAGTATTGTACGACGCAGGCAGGGTGGAGAGTTCGATCCTGTGAAGCCGTTGATGGAATCCTCCGTGTGTTTTAAGAACCACACCTGGTACCACGTCAACTTCTGGGCTCGCAGCCGCAGCAACAACCCAGGGACCGTGAAGATCAAGCGCTTCTTCGCTGAGCTGCGCTACAAGAAAGGCGGCGGTGACCCAATCGTTGAATCGTGCACCATAATCGGTAACTCCCTTTCTTGATAGTACATTGTAGTAAGTTGCTGTACCCATTATCTCCCCCCCCCCTGTCTTGGTTGATGTCGCCAACAGAGGAGCCGCTCTACCGCTACAAAAGGAGCTGTGGATTATGCCCCGGCGAGTACGACATCTTGCACCCCATGAATGGCAAGTATCTAAGCGGGAAGAAGGTCCCCATCATGAAAGGCGAATTCGGCTGGTGTGGGACTATACACCTTGAGCTGCCATTCACTGGTCGTCAAGACCAAGACAGAAGATATGAGGATGGTACTGAGCTGTTTCGATGCCTTCTCAACTGGGTACAATGTGTAGAGAAGTACTCATCTGCACCGGTTGGGAAACCCCTTTTAGCACCGGTTTCCCAACCGGTGCTAATCTTCCGGTGCTAAAGGGGTGCCCCTTTAGCACCGGGTCAAATACCCGGTGCTAAAAGGAATCTTTAGCACCAGTTTCTAACGGCACCCGGTGCCAAAAAAAATCACGCACAAAAAATTAAATTGCTCCTCTTTTATCCTCTTCTCTCTTCTTTTTTGTTCTTTCTCGGTACGTCCTGTTCTTTGTTCTTTCCTCAAGAACATAGAAGAAATGAGTGGAAAGAAAGATGACAGGAGAAAGAGAAATAAGGAGAACTTATCAAAGATTTAACTCAAGATCCACATGAAAAGATTTCAACATATACAATGAGATTCAACAATACACTAACAGAGACAAAACTTTGCTCATACACTCACACATTTGTGATTCTACTCAAAACAAATCAAAAAAAAAAACTCAGACAGAGCTTGCCCGCCTCCGCCGCCTACTGCGCACTTGACCGCCGCGGCCTTGCTCCTGCGCCCGCCGCCGCCGCGGCCTTGCTTCCGCGCGTGCGCCCGCCGCCGCCGCGGCCTTACTCCCGCGCGCGGCCTTGGTCCTGCGCGCGCCGCCGCGACGAGCGCGCGCCTGCCCACCGCGCGCGGCCGGCCGGCCGGCCTGGCCCCGCCGCCGCGACCTTGCTCCCCCCGCGCGCGCACGCCCGCCGCCGCGGCCTCGCCTCCCGCACGTGCTCCCTCCGTCGCCGCGGCCTTGCCGGCCTCCCGCACGGCGTCGACCTGCTGAACATAGAGGGGAGAGAAGTGAGGATAAGATGAGAGAAGATGAAGAGAAAAGGAAGGGAGAAAAGAGAAGGAGAAGGGGTTGAGAAAATAAAAAGGAGGATGGTTGTGTGGTGCTGCGGTGTGCGCCCCCCTGACCCATTAGCACCGGGTTGAAGTCTCCAACCGGTGCTAATATGTTTAGCACCGGTTGGTGGGTGCACCCGGTGCTGATGGGTGGGTTTTAGCACCGGGTTTTGCCACCACCCGGTGCTAAAGTCTCTCCACCTCTCATTTTAGGCTCCAATTTTTTAGACCCGATGCTAAAACTCTATTGGCATCGGGTTAAAAATGACCCCTGTTTATGTGCTCCGCGGATGTCTCATTCTCTTCTAGTAGTGTGTATTCCACTTTTTGCGGGAATCCGCTCTGTGGACAGATTTTTGTCGAAGCAAACATGGTGTTTCTTAGCTGTTTTTTCTTTTACAAAATATATCTAATTCTAATGTTCATATACATACACGCATATGCTCATCACTATGAATGAAACATGCACACCCACCTATACGAGCAGAAGATTGGGCTGGCAGATCTGTTGGACAAGCATGTTGTGAAAAAAGTCAATGGCGACAAATATTTCGATACGGAGGTAGTAATATTATTAAATTTTAGAATATATTGCCCTAAAAAAGTTCTAGAATATATTTTGGTAAAAAACAAACACATGCGCTAAATGGATGAATTTCGATGGTCCTCGTGGACCCCGTGTTGATTACTAATTTATGTTGTAGTGACTAATGAGGATCGTTTCGAGTAATCTTGATAAGTGATTGCAATAGTCAGTTATTCTCGTGTATTGTTGCTTGTGAACTAAGCCCTTGTAGTCATATTGTAAAGATTTTTTTGCTCACTCAAATACTCAATGGTACACAGGTCTCAATGTTGTTGCAGTTGCAGAAAGGTAATACCTCTCTCCATAAATATATAACGTTTAGGACATGCTATTTAGTTCAAAAATAAATTAATTTACTTGTACTAAACATCCTCATATATTTGAGAATGGAGGTAGTACTCCAGACAGACATCATCAACTAAACTATCCTCTTAATCTTATGCTCTACTCCTATAATACTATATGTGCCAAACCACGAGATGAATGGTGCTAGTTTCTGCAGCTATCTCTGCATGGACATGGTGAAGCAGAATATGGTTCATTGACTTTGGTGGTTATTTGGAAATTAGTATATTCCAATCGGGTTTCAATTTTTTTAATAATGATAATGAACCGTTGCCTTCACCTTATGCACAATCGTCGCAGGTTTGCAGTGGAAATTCGTAGAGAGAGGAAGGTGAAAAATTGTCAGTGTTTGGACAGTGTAGCCTTTTATTTTTTAAGAGGTTGAATAGTGTTCTTCGTGCAATAGTCGATGGTATCATTTTTTGTTTTTAAAAATGGAATGCGGTAGCGGCTCAGCTTGGATCTACTACATGCACAATCACAAATACAGAGTAGCTTTGCTTCGTTTCTACTCCAAATCTCCACATGCACTGCGGATAGCCCGGCCCGACTTCAAATGCGCCGACGCGAAATTCACAATTGAGACTCCCAATGCACAATTCCAACTTGGCGTACGCATTTTGCTACCACGAGTGCACATGTACATGGTCAACGGCGTTTCCATTTTTTGCGGCCGGAGCCACCGTAGGTAGATCTAGTGTGCCGCAAACATTCTAGCGATCAGTACGAATCCATACATGCGTCAACGCCACTGTTGTTGCAAACTGTCGCCCAAACACTGAAACGGCCAGCCATGGCGAGGATCACCACAAGCACGAAACATTCCATTATCAAAACCACGCTCTGCCTCCTCCCTCCTCTCCTGCTCGCAGCCGTCTACCTCCACTTCCAAACACAGCTCAGCATATTCTCCCCCGCCTGCCGGTGCGCCAGCCAGCCTGCCGCCGTCGACGTCGACCGCCTCCGCGCGTCGGTCACGTTCCTCCCGCTCAAGGACACGCGCCAGGGCGCGGAGACATGGTTCATCAGCACCCTCAACGCCACCGCCGAGCCGGAGGGCGAGGCGAGGAACCTGGTCTTCCCTTCGCCGGCGTCGGCCGGGCGGCTCCTCTGCCTGTCGGCCCCGTCACGGCGCGACGGCGCCAGGAACGCCTACGCTCTCGCGTGGCGCAACGCGCTGCCCCGCGGCGCGGCGCTCCTGCGGGGGCTCGCGTTCGTGTCCGAGACGGCCTACGACCACACCAACATCTGGCACGGGCTCACGGCGCTCGTCCCGTTCGCGTCGTGGCACGAGAGGAGCGGGTGCAGGAGCAGGGCGCGGCCGCCGGCGAGGTGGGCGCTGTTCCACCACGGCGAGGTGAGGACGGAGATGAGCCCTTGGCTCGCGGCGCTGGCCGAGGCGACGACGGGCGCCGCCGTGGCCATCGAGACGTTCGATGATCCAAAGCCGGTGTGCTTCGAGGAGGCGGTGGTGTTCAGGGCGAACGTGGCCGGCATGAACAAAGAGCGGATGCTCCGTGCCGCCGACTTCATGCGGTGCAAGGCCAGGGCCTTCTGCGGCGTGGACGCGCCGAGAGCCGGAGCCGGCGAACCTTCGGCGCTGCGCGTCACGCTTCTGCTCCGCACGGGCGCGCGGGCGTTCAAGGACGAGGCGGCCGTGACGCGCGTGTTCGAGAAGGAGTGCAAGCGCGTGCCCGGGTGCGCCGTCGCCGCCGCGCACGCGAACAACCTGACCTTCTGTGAGCAGGTCTTGCCCTGTCCCGCGCACAAGCGAGCGTGTACGAATTCTTTGCAAGCAGATCCTGAATTTAATCGTCGTGTTCTTTGTTTCCTCTGTATATCTGTCGTGTTGGCAGGTGAGGTTGCTGAGCGCGACGGACGTGCTGATCTCGGCGCACGGGGCGCAGATGACGAACCTGCTGTTCATGGACAGGGACAGCAGCGTCATGGAGTTCTACCCTCTGGGATGGAAGCAGAGAGCCGGGGGAGGCCAGTACGTGTTCCGGTGGATGGCGGACTGGGCCGGGATGCGGCACGAGGGCTCGTGGTGGGAGCCCGTCGGCGAGCCGTGCCCCAACAACCCGGACATCCTAGACTGCTGGAAAAGCCGGCAGATCGGGCACAACGAGACCTACTTCGCGGAGTGGGGGGCCAGAGTCTTCGCCGCGGCCAAGGAACGCAAGGCTAGGAGTGCCGGCGAAAGGCAGGGGCCTGCAACTTCAGCTAGCGGTGGTGTTGCGTGCTGCGAGCTTGTGATCAAGCAGACGTCCCGTTAACAATTCTCATACTCGCTACGGAAATTCCACCACTCAAGCTTTGCCACCTCGGCGAATTTAGCCCATTGGGCCTAGGCATAACCTAGCCCATTGGTTATGATAACATTTCTGCTAATGGGACCTTCTTGGGTGGCGGCGACCAGCGCATTATTTAGGCCCAGACAAATTGGGCTGTGTTACTGTGTTCTATACTGCAGTGCAAAAACGTTTAGAACAAAAATAGGATCCTTTTAACTTTCAAAAAAAAATAGGATCCTTTCCCGGCAGCCATAGCAGCTGCTGTATATTTCTTTGCTGCGCAGCAAAAGAAAGATATCGAATGAAGTGCTGTGGGTTTAGACTGAAGATTTTTCTTTTTTCAGAAAAATGATCCTGGGCTTTTTGTTAAGAAGCGGTATCAGGCTTCGATTCTTCGAATGCGGACAGAAGGGGAGCTCACTGCTCTAACAGTGTAAATCGCGAGAAGTTGGTAGCGGCAGGATTATTATTATTGTAGGCTTAAAAATAAATTTATAATCATAGGAACAGTTTGCGGCTTTGTGCTCTCGCTACCTTGCTCGTTCAGAAATTCCTTCTGCGCGGTAATTGTTAGGCTGGTAACATCACAAGTTACTGCCATTTTCTTGACACAGTACAACTCCAATGCATCTTGGCTGGCAATAAAGGGAATAACATCACTTTTTTTACTTCCACAACCCTACAAGAGAACACGAGCATGTGAAGTGATTCATTTCTTCACAAATCCAGAATAGTTGCACTGACCAAGTGTCTCTCCGTGCCTGAAGATCAGCGAGGGTGATAAAAAGGAGGGTCGTACGTTTTGTCCATAAGAAAGTGGCGCCACTGTAGCACCCTCATGCATCATTATGCGAGACCGGCAAGTTGCTCCCGTTGTAAACAAACAAGTCCCGAGTGAACGGTCACAAATCAAATTATTGTTGCCACCTCTAGGAGCAACATATCGAGTGTCGTCAACAGTAGCCTGTCAGCAGCAGATTGTTTTTTGCATCCTTCTTTGTTTACCACGGGCCGGGGCTCTGTTGACCAGGCCAATGATCTTCGGAGAACGTGGCTTGTTATCTACTCTTGCATTACCATACATATGCTCTCCTACTAATGGTGAGATATTATGGCCGTGGATCGCAAATGTCTTTTACCCTCTTTTGAGTTAAGCTGAAGGCACACATGCATTATTTTACTTGTGTGGCATGATCTTGCAAATTAAAAGCATTTAACCGCGAGTTAGAATCTTGCAAAACTAGTGTGAAATTTCTGTGCTATAACCGAACTCACAGCATGATCTCCTTGCTTTGTGTAATACTAACATCTTCAATGTCTTTTTTTGTCACGATACGGAAGTGGAGCAGAAGTACAGTGGTACACCGACCGGTCATTATTTACTCGTGCACAAACAGAAACGTAGCAGATTTCAGTGCCCCCACTCGCTCCGTTCTCGATGCATGGCATAAAGACATCCTGCCTTGTCTCCATTCGCCCCTCCTCATCATTGCCATAATTTCTTCCTGCCTCCTCTCCTAGCTCATACCCTATGCATCCATCCATGGTCGGCACTCCCTGCAGCTTACTTGCTCATGCATGCATACTCCTAGAAAGGGCGGCCTCTCTTTCAGAAAGAGAGATATCATCATACCCTCAACCTGAAGACCTGAAGCAGTGCGCCTGCACTTGCATGTACACTGCATGCATTACGGAGACTTGCATTTTCACAAAACCTGATATCTAAAAACCTGATGACAAAGTAGTGGCAGCTCAGCAAGGTGGTGTGGCAACTGTGCATGGGAGCAGCAGGGAGAGAGCATCATCAGTTGATGTGAGAGCGACATGCGGTGCCCTTCGATCACGGTGCTCCTCGTTTGTTTGGCCTCATCCTCTGGTGGACTCAAGATTAGTCAATTCTCAATTGCATGTTTTGGCCTCATCACACTGCTCGCGCGCTTGTCAGCTGTCACCAACCCTCCTAGAGGACGGCGACGAGGTGCAGGCTCCCGCCCGTGCCTCCGTTCCAGCGATCATGCCATGGCAGATTGGCAGAAGGAGCCAATGCAAGTGCTGCTCGAAAGACGAACACGGACTGTTCCTCCGGCTGTTCCGGCTTAATTGCCCGCTGGACCGACGAGGTTGCCTCGCTGGCTGCCATTGATCCGTCGCATTCGACATGTTTTGTGCTGAAGAATATATGCAGGCTGAGCAGAGAGAGACTAGGAGGTGCACGTAATCGATTGCTTGGATGAAACGATGGCCTGATTAGGACAACACAATGGAAAGGGGCACCTCGCTCCACTCAAAGTAGCAAAGTCCAATCCATGTTATCCGTCTCGGTTCCATTCCAAAAGGCCGTCGCCAAGGTAGTAGCTGCCTGCATAGGCCATCTTTAACTGGCGCAGCATGTGAGTCGGAGTCTGCCGCGGCCTGGGCAGCAAGGGTGGGACGTGGGAGAGAGCCCAAAGATTCGGCAGGAAACGCACAGCCGCACAGGTGCCATGACGCCGACGTGGGATCCGATGCTGCCGCCGCTTGCCGGGAAGAACTGGCAGTGGTCGAAGCTGCGGCAGCGGGAGGGCGGCGCTGCCGCGCTGGTGACCTGGTAGACTGGTAGGATTCTTTGAATCTTCGCCTTTCTCGGCAAGGAATTAGGAACAGCGATCGGCCTCGGACCTGAATACATCCCGCGAAGGTTAGGGGGGCCCCCGTTCCGTCGTCCTCAGTCCTCACAACTTCTCTGAGCTGAGCGGCTACTAATCTGTTTGACTGTCTGAAGCAAGTCTTAGCTCGGTTGGTGCCTTAGCAAAGCTTAGGTTGAAGGACGTAGCTGGAGGAGAGTAGTCAAATACCGAAATTATTGAGTACAAATAGCAAATTCAAAAGGTAGTTTTCGTTTGGACTGGAAAGAGAAAAAATATCTGAATCGAGAGTCTTTAAAATATAATTCATTTAAAACTAAAACTGCTGATAAAAATATAAAAATATTCTACACGAAGTGGGAATGAAAGACTTAAGTAGATGCTCCCAAATACAGGCCGGTCAGACAGTCTAGCGTGGAAAGTGCTGAATTCAAATTTTCAGACATTCATGTACCCTTGTACTTGAGCGTTTTTATTTGAGCCATTGTCTTGACTCCTTTGTAGTAGCTCAGGAGCTACATCTGCATTTGGGGTTTAATATCCCAAGATCTTGTAATCTGGTTTTATTCCCGTAATATATTTGAGTAGTTAAGTATATAAAAAAGTAGATGCTCCATGCAAGATATAATTAACTCAAAGTTAAAAGTTGGGTTAAGATAGTAAGAAATAGTACTTTGATTTAACAATCTAGTATCTCAAGGAGCAAGAAATAAACCACCTATTCGCTCAAAGTGTCTATAACCACTACGGAAAAACTGTGCAACCATCCCTGCACTTTAGTGTCGGTCAGCAGGAGCCATAAAGGAGGCCTTTAGACGGTACTAAAGGAGGCATTTAGTACCGTCTCCAAGAAACAGTAGCCATAAAACTAAGTTAGTACCGGCTGCGGAGACTAACCGGTACTAACTTGGCTTCTGACCCTCGTCAGAAGCCAATTTAGCTCCCCAGCCGGTACTAATTTTACGCAGACAATTTAGTACCGGGTGAAGGCTCTACCTGGTACAAAACGCAACATGTTAGTACCGGGCAGAGTCCTCAGCCGGTACTAACCAGACAGGTAGCTAGCGCTGGCTGGAAAAATCCAACTCCCGTAGCTCCTTTTCCTCTTCCCTTTTTAGTATGGCCTCCTTCTCCCTCCTCTCCTTATCTACTCCTTTCCTTATCTCCAAAGCTCATCTCTCCTCTCTCTCTCTCCCTCTGAGCAAGCCGGTGGAGCGCAGGGCGTGTGCGGCCGTCCCGGCGAGCGGGGGCGTGTGGCCCTCAAAGCGCGGTGCCGCCGGCGAGCGCGGGCGCGCGGCCGTCCCGGCGAGTGGGGGCGTGCGGCCCTCCCGACGCGGGGCCGCCGGCGAGCGGCGGCGCGTGGCCGTCCCGACGCGGGCGCGGTGCCACCGGCGAGCGGGGGCGCGCGGTCGTCCCGGCGCGGGGCTGCCAGCGAGCGGCGGCGCGTGGCCATCCCGACGCGGGCGCGGCGGCCTGGGAGCAGCAGCCTCCGGCGGGGCGTGGCCTGTGGGAGCGCCCTCCGGTGGGGCGCGGCGGCCTGCTGGAGCGGCGCCCGGCGAGCGCGGGTGAAGGACCGAAACGGCGACCAGAGAGGGGGGGAGTGAATGGGAGCCGATAAAAATTTCTTTCCCAAATCAACTCCAAGCCAATCCGACAATCTTGCCAAGATCACGTAGCTAGTGAGAAGCCACTGACCCTAGGAAGTAGATCAATGCAGCGGAAAAAGATTCGAACAAAACGAGCACAAGACGTGGCCTTAACAGGAAGAACTCTGCGAAAGTTGTATGGGTCAATTGATCCGACCGGGCAAGAAGGATCGGTCGGATCTATCGCCAATCCTCCGACCGCGACTGAGACTAAGCCAGTGAAAAGACTCGCGCAAAATACACTGGTCGATTGATCCGACCGAGCATGGGAAGCACCGGTCGGACTAATCACCTATGCTCCGACCGCTCTCAAGTCAAAACGATCTTTGAGTGAAAACCCTCCGGTCGATTGATCCGACCTGTACAACAGCGTTTGGTCGGATCGATAGGTCCACAGTGCCGGCTGAGCGATCGGATGATCCGACCGGTCGATCGGAGCTTTCAATCGATATTTCGACCTTCTACTAGAGAGGTTTCAAGACTGCAATTGTAGGCGATCGTTTGATCCGACCGAGCCAGGAACAACTGAGAAAACAGTCAACGCAAGACTGCAAGGCTGCAAAGTACAAGCGATCGATTGATCCGACCAAGCTAAGGAAAAACCGATCGGATCAATAGATCGACTCGAAAATGGTCAACTCGAAAACGTATCTCCCAAACGACTTGGAGTCTTGAGACAAGATTTTGGGTAGATGAAATACACCTCAAGGAGAGGCTATGCCCCAAAGATCTTGGTCTCTAACTCGCTAGAACTCCAGGAATCACAGATCTCGTGAAGAACACCAAGAACTCGAGTTCATCCCAAAAACTTCAAATCCAAAGCGATTCCCGGCGCTTGGAGGCAAGAGATCACCAGCAAAAGAGGCACAAGGCACTCATACGTGATTCCCCCAAAGAAATCCGAGAGAAAACACCCAAGGAAGTGAAGAACGGAAATCACCCAAAAATAGCTCCGAAATACCTCCGAAAATAAGGAAAAAAAGGAGCTCGTGGATTCAAATCATGGCACAAAGATGAGCAGCACAAACTCAATCAACCAACCATGAATTCACCTATACAAACTACGAATGATTCAAAATAGTTCTAGGTGGAAAGGATGAAAGGGAAACACAAGTCCAGAGGAAAACTAGAGAGGATGCAAAAAGATATAGCAGCCACCAACCCCTAGGGGGTCTATTATATAGTCCAAGTGGTGGTGCTCTAAAGACTAAACTACCCCTAAGTGATACATACCCCTCAGGGGCAAATTTGACATTTGGTTTCAGATATTTTCCGGCTGGGACACCTTCCACCGCAAGCTAGCTTCCCTCCGACGCAAGCCTTGCGGTCACGCCGCGTGTACTCCGGATCTAAGCTCCTCGACGCCGAACTTGGGCCTGGCTGGTCACCTCGGCCCAGCTGCCCAGACTTCGCCTCGTCGAGTCCTCGGGCTTGGTTTTGAGGCCCAAACCAAGAAACCGTCCTCCTGATGATTTTGTGGCCAAATCACCAAACACCGCGTACAAGTTTCGGTCGTTAACCACTACCTTGCACCGGCTTCATGTCCGCGTACGAGCTTCGGTTGTGAGCCGTTACCTCGCACCAGAACCACGTCCCCTCGCTCGTTCTTGCACCATGTGAACCGCACTTGATCCATCTGGCCACCGGGTCCCTCGAACCAAGCCTACTTGTCTCTCCGCTCCTCGGAGGCCGCCATGGCTAAGACCTTTCACGCCTGTTTTTCACCTGCACCAATGCAATCAAGCCGCATTCTACACTTGTAATACTTGAGCCAAGGGAGACGTCAATCCACACCACGTTGTCAATCACTCATCACACCAGGAAGCGACCATCCACCGGTCCTCGGACACACCGGATCCTCAGTGGGCCTCCGGCCACGAGCGTGGCCGAGGCCGCGGGGGCGGGCCTGCCCGGCGCGGGCGCTCGGTCCGCCGCCGGCGAGCTGCCGAGGAGGCAACATCCAGTGCTAAGTTTCATTAGAGTAAATTTTTCATTAATTGTTTTTTGTAAAACTGGTGATTCGATGTGTTCTTGTGATCTTGTATGTGGTTGTGATTTGATTGTATGATATGTTGTGATTCGATTTTGTGATGTTTAGTTGTGATTCAATTTTGTGATGTGAATTAGTCTGAGATGACCGTGCGGGAAATGAAGAAGAAAGAAGATGGAAAAAGAAAGAAAAGAATATGAGAAAAGGAAAAGGAAAAAATATACGTTTAGGGCCCAAACATGTTAGTACCGGTCCGTGTCACTGACCGGTACTAACCGGCTGGCTGTGACTGGTACTAACGTGCGGCACATTACGGCACATTAGTACCGGATCTTTAGTACCGGCCACAACGACCGGTACTAATCCGTCCTATGACCGGTACTAAAGGCCAATTTTTAGCAATGAACATGACACGTTGCTCGTGAGGGCATCTGAAAAATGCACTGTCGACTTGACATAATATATATCTATCACAAAATTAACATAAATATATATTGTAGTATGTTGCATTGTTGTTGCTGAGAACGACAAAGGAGAAGTAAAGTAAAAAAGTAGCTTACACATAGCTCATCACCTTTAGGAAAGCTAGACAAAAAAATACCTTGAGTTTTTTTAGTCTATGATTACGTATACTGATTCACTGCGATAGTTCAAGCCATTCTAGCCAAGCTACTATTGCTGGCTACTTTGCTAGTTATCTTAGCTAGCTATCACGTTTGCATAGAAAGCCCTAAAAAATTGCCATATTAGTTGGAAAAGGGATTTGCACCATTTATTTTAATGATCATCTAAAAGTCTAATTTAACAATAGAGTCCATACCAAAGGCATTGAGAGAAGAACAACCTTTAAATTCTGAAGAAATTACATGCAGTGCATCACTAGAATAACAGAAAAATACCTAGAGGAAAATATTATTGTTTGATTTTTTTACTACCTCCATTCATCAATAGATGGTGTTTCGGGCAGGAAGTACTACTAAGAATAGGCTAAAATGGTTGGTCAGAACTCAGAAGTCAGAACTCGGAATGTCAAGTAAAAAAAGATGGAGGTGTTATCTATCACTATGGTAGTTGGAGCCATGCTAGCCGCGATATTATTACACAGTTGGTTTCAAGGGGAGCCTAAAGAGATTTGGCAGCAGATTATTGCGATACAGAGAATTTATAATTTTCATAATATGTAATAATACGTGCCAACCTAAATCTAGTTTATTTAAAAATTCCTCAGTTTCTTTAAATTAACAAACCTAGCATTGAGACGAGATAGAAACTAAACAACTAAAGCAAAAAAGCCACAAAATAGGAGCTTATGTGTGATCAATCGCTTTGTAATTGGCAAACTTTTTTTAGATGATGGTAAACCCGGCCTCCGCAACTCCAGGGGAGCGCTTGTAGCCATAATTCGATACAAACAGCTCATAGGCTGCAACACACCTTGCACACACTGCGAGTTCTAAACCGACCCTCTGATCAGAGGCTATATCCTCCTCCAGAGCAAAACCACAGATCGTTCTTAAGGAAAAGACAAACCACCACCAAAGATTAACCCTGCAACCTATTTCTGTTCCTCCATCCGAACTTGTTAAAGATCTTCATAACCGTTGGTAACTCCATGTTGTATTTTTTCCACTTGAAAGGCAAAATATGTTTTAGCTTTTTTTTCCTACTTATTATAGTCTCAACAAATAATACGCAATGTTCCGCGTTACACATGCATGCACTCAATCGTTTCAAACCTAACCCCAAGATGATGCGTTGAGTACTTTAGTTTTTTTCAAATGGTACCACTAGTTTTCTTGGCCGACATGTGTACTTCCCGCTCCAGTAACACTAATCGCTAATTACTGACATGAAACAAAAGTGTGCACAGGAAACATAAAATAGAACAAATCAAGGCCGGACCTACCCCTCGTATTGTCACCGTCTCGCAACCACGAGCTAGAGCACGGCCGTGGCATCAGCAGCCACACGGAAACGCACGTAGTACGCTCGCGCGGACAGGCGGTCGGTCGCCGGAGCCAGCTAGCAGCACGCAGCCAATTAAGAGCAGTGCAGTGCGTGCAATGTGCATGCCAGTGTGTGCCACGGACGTTAGCTGATCTGAATATCAATGAGCTGCCCGGCCGTGCAACCGTACGTCCATGAGTTGCGGCAGCATCTGGCGTGCCATTGTGCCAAGCTCCGTGCTAGCCAGCTCCCCCGTGCGCTCTTTGCGAAGCGCGAGCGCGCTGTAGCAGTAGCGAGCCGATCCGCCATGCATGGCCGCGCGCACGTACGTGCGTACTTGCTGCACGCCCTGCAGGCGCCACTCCCCAAGGGCCCACAGGCCACAACACAGTGCCTTTTGTCCTTTTCATGCAATGTATGCATGCTCTCTCAATTCTGAAACATGAAGACCTCTGTAGCTCGCCAGGGGAAGCATGGCCGGCCGGACGTGTGCAGTGTGTGCCTCGCCGTCCTGGAACGGGCGCAGCTGACGGCAGGTACGGCCCCGGGAGGGATGGTGGTCACATGTCAGGGCAACACGGACGGTCGGACGGCCGGGCCCGGGCGCCGCGCCCGGCCGCCGTGCATGCACGATCTGTTCTCTGCTACCGTGGAGTGCGGACACACACGCCTCGCCCAATATTGACAAGCGCGCACACCCGGCGAATGCTTCAATCGATGATGCCGTGCGTGTATGTACACGGTGTGTACTGCGGAGTCACACATGTACGCGCATGATAAGGTTTGGGTTTCGTTTCGAGAGATTGAGGTGCTAGTAACAGTGCTCTAGCTAGTACCACATACAGACGTACACGGGCCAGACGACGTGCATGCATGTGATCAGAGGCGCCCATTCACATGGAGATGCATGGTGTGCTAGGGGTGCCGAACGGCTAGATGATTAGAACATTTCGCGCGCTGTTACTGACAAAAGAAACATCAACTCAAATGACCAACCCAGCAGGTGTTAACTGAATCCTCTAACTGTGAAATGGTGCGCATGTAAAGTTTGACGCATACTGTAGCAGTTTGCCAAGTTAGATTTGAATCTTTGATCGACGCACTAGGCCAAAACGATTTGGCGTGGCAGCGCACATTTACCGGCTCCGGCGCTAAACCACCCGGATCGACATGGGTTGGAGTCCGCCAACACAGATAGGTGAGTGCTGACCGCCCGCCAGCAAAGATGGGTACATCATCGCTGGCGGGCCGTTAGCTGGCCCGCCAGCACTCTAGCTTCAGCGGCGCCGCACGTGTTGTCTGCACCGCCGCTCGTGCTGTCGTCGACGTTCTCGTCGTCTTCTAGCTGCTCCACCGTCGAGCCTAACAAGGTAAGCGTCATGTCGTCCAGTGGCGCGTCAGTACCCAGTGAGACGAGGGTGCCCCTGTCGGTTTGCCCGGAATGTTTCTCATCCATCATTTGCCTCCGCACATTATCAGGAGATATCGTATACAAGTGTTGCAAGAACATTAAGGTATAATTTCAATTCATTGTCTTTGCATTGGACTTTTGTGTTAGCTATTCAATTATGTCTTGATATATTAGGGTTGTTATTGTGTTGTAGAGAGACTCAAAGTTATGCCCCAAGTACCGGTGGAGGCACGGTGCATACTTGACCTCGCTGAGAGGCCGACTCATCCTGAATTGCTCCCTTCAAACCGGTCAGAGTTCTGATGTTGCAAACTTAGCCCAACATCTGATGCTTCCATGGGCTATGCTAGTCTGCGGCCGGCCGCATGGGAGGGTGCGTGCGCTCGCGCTAAGCGACAAACTCGCCGGGCCCCATGCAGGCCCCCACTCCTCCCGCACGGCGCGCTGCCCACTCCACGGCGACAAAAACCGGTGGACCCCGCCCACCCGCCTTACGCGCTCCCCGTAGCAAAAAAAAAGTCAGAATTTTTTTTTAAAAAATTTTTGCAAGAAATATTTGGAGAAAAACGTTTTGCAACATATGTTGGAGAAAAAATGTCAGAAAAAAACTTCACAATAAAAGTTTTGCAACAAAATCTTGAGCAAACTTTTTAAAAATGACGAAAGATTTTCAAAAATGTTTTTTGGAAAAAGTTTTCCAAAAGATTTTCATAAAACTTTTCAGAAAAGTTTTGCAAAAAAGAGATGACGAAATATTTACATAAAAGTTTTGCAGAAAAAGTTTTCTAGAAAAAAATTTGCAAAAAAAATCACCTGCACTCCTACGCTGGGCCAGCCGCCGGCATGCCGCGGCTCTACTTGCCCCACGGCCGGCCAGCACCACTGCCCTTTGCGCCCTCCCCGGCCGCCGCTCGGCTCGCCGGGGAGGTCCGACGAGGGCCGCCGCTGCTCGCTCGGCTCGCCATGGATGCGAACGCGCGCCACTGCTCGGCCAGCGCCGCCGCCCGCGCGCCCAGTCGGCCCAGAGTCGTCGGGTCACTGGTGTGGATCTGAGTGCAGAACACAGGAAAGAGAAAAGGGACGAGGAACGCCTCCGCCCGAAGACAGAAAAGCGAGGAGACGGGAGGGGCACGCGGCGGACTGGCGGGCCCATACACGTTGGTGACTTTGGCCGCAAAAAGCCACTGAGCGCAAATCATGTTTCGTGCGGCCGCACGCAGAATTGGGATCTCGTGCTTCCATTCAGCCTTCTACCGTCCATGCAAGTCCTGACATAGTAAATCAGATTACTCCTGAAAACCATCAGAGTTGAATTTACTGGTATAATAAAATAAGTCAGAACTAGCTTGTTGTGGTTAAAAACCACCGGCTTCATTATGTAAATTTGCAGGAGTTGTTGCTAATCCGGTTTTCAACCACATCAAGCTAATTCTGACTTATATAGAATAAGTCAGAATTAGCTACAGTCAGCCAACTAGTCGTAGCGGACCTGGCTGAATATATTTGTAACAAACGAACGGGATGAAATGAAACTGCTTGTAAATATCAGGTGGCAGCTGACACTGTGGGCCCATATCCTCCGGTGCGCACCAACAAATACAGCCAAGGCGGCATGGCGCGGTCTCCTCCTCCTGGCAGGACCGGCAGGTGCATCATGTGACGAGCTGACGGCCGCGCCCTGCTCTGCGCCTCTGCAGCCCCGCTCGAGCCCATTGCACTCCCAGTCCCAGAGGTCCGCCAGAGGCCAGAGCCGTGAATCTGCAGATGAGCCAGCGGCGCTACGTGCACAGGCCACAGGAAGACATGCACGCACTGGCCAGCCGCGCGGCCGGCACCCCCAGCCTGAAGCCGTTCGTTCGTCCGGCCCGGCCGGCCGGGCCACCACCCACACCCTCGGCCTCCGGGGGCCATCCCAGGCAGCTGGTGAAGCTTTCCCATGCATGCACACGCAGCCGGCGTTGGCGCTATCAATCCGTTCCCCCTGCCGCCCTGCGTCTGCGTTAGCCACAGCTAGCCCACAGGCAGGCCGCAGAGCAGCGGGCAGCGGGCCGGCGAGGGCGAGCGCCGCCTGCGCTGCGCGCAGTCCGAATATTACTGGAGTCCGCGCCAATGGTTGGGCGGCGTTTGTGCCGCGCTTTTGTTCCTTTCCGCGCTTGTCCCCCTTGCCCACCTGACGGGGGTAGTAGTACTGCGACGCAAACGCATGGCTCGGCTCTGCGTCTGCGCTGCAAGGATGCATGCCTGCCTCTGCCTCCCTCGCCATGCATGCCCGAATACGAGACCCGTCTTTTCAGCCCCCGGCATGGCCAGCGCCCTGTCGCCGCTGCATGCTCGCGCATACTCTTCTTTTGGCGCCACGGCGCGCTATCTAGCTGGACTGAATGAATCGCTTCGTCCAGTCGTCCCGGGCCTGGCTGGGTTGGTCGCACGCAACGGGCGGAGGCAGCGCATGATGAAGGTGCACGATCGAGCGCGTGCGCCATCGTCCTCCTCGCCTGGTGCAGGGATCGCATTGATCGTAAGGTTGACCTTTTGCTTGCTCTACACGTGCAAGCAGTGGCAACTGGCTCCTGTACTTAATTACCGCACCTGGCGCGGGGTAAATAGAGTGGGGGGACGGTAACAGCTACTGTACATACTACAGTACAGTAATTAACAACAGACCGATCGAAACGGGGCCTAGCAAAAGTGCAAAACCGGCCAGCGCCAGTAGTGAGTACGTAGGTAGTACGTGATGGTCATGTCACGCATATGTGCTGCACGCCGGCGCGCAGGCCGCTACAGGCCCACAGCAGGAGATCGCGAACTGGATCCCGTTGCCGGATCGCACGCGCACGGCCGGCCCGGGTACCGGACCGGACCCCCGTATCCAAACTGCAAGCCACCGATAGCAACCGGGGCGCGCTAGCTGCTAGGTTTGTAGCTAGCGCTCCTCGCCCCCACGCGGGCACGCCACGCCTGGACCACGCACCACCATGCATCACCCGCTCGATGGAGACCTCCGGCGCGCGGATCCGGTCAGCCGGCCGGATTAGCAGCCTGCGGACACCTGTGGCGCTTAAGCCCTGACTGACGCCACCTTATCGCCCCAGATAAGGCCCTAGATAGCCCAGGACAAGGCCGGCCTTAATTCCGCCCGATTCGCCTCACGCGAGATGGGTGACGTCCTCACAACATCTGAAGAGCAGCGAGACATGCCGCGCATGCAGGGCCCGAGCGCGCAGGCCTGAACACGTGTGCTCCGGCCGCCAACCACCTGGCCGCGGCAGGACGCGGCTTGGGGACGAGGTGTGCCGGCCGCCGGCCCGGAAGTCGGACGGAGGCGCGCGTGACATGACATGGGCGCTCGCGGATCGGACGAGAAGACAGCAACGTGGTGGATTACTAGACAAGGGTTACCAGATTAGGTCGGTCGACCGGCCGGAATTGGAGACCATTATGCGCTCGATCGTTAAGCGGCCGGACGACGGCTGGTGGTCAACCTTGGCAACCGCCCCTCGCGTGTCGATCGACCGAGTTGATTGTTAAGCGCGCGGCAGCACGTTGTTCAGGTGGTGGTATAGTTTGCCCTAGAGGCAATTCCGTGCGTTGATCAGAGAGGAGGAGAGGGTCTCTGTGCGTCGCACTGGAGACGGGGACGGTGGCCGGCCGGGGGACCAGACGGATAGTGGAGCGGAGAGATGCGGGAATATGCACATCTAGGGTGGTCGTGCTCGAGCGTGTAGCTACAGGGCTACAGATGGTAGCCCATCCGTTGCCATTTTCCGATGCTTTTCGTCCTCTTGGCATCGCCACAACGGGGACCCTGCCTGAAGCGGGGAAAAGGAACACTGTGCAAGCCCGGGTTTATTCCTCCGTCACTTCGAGTCGTCGATGCGTCTTGTTGGCGAGTTGACCCAACGACGGGGGCGTCTTTTTATTTCTGCTTTGTGCTTTACTATACTTTTAACAGCGTGCGTGAGAACATGGAGTGTCTGCGTGCGACGACTTCATAGTTCATACTAGGAGTAGCGGTGTACTAGTTTTCCCCGGTTCCTGCTGCAATGTGATCAGTAAAGACGTATACCGTATACGTACAACTAACTGAGTCATGGAGTAAGATGAGTACAAAAAAACTTCAGTTAGCGAACGTATTCCTTTTTTTTTTTTTGCGAAACGTATTCCGTTTTAGTAACACTAGTCTCCACTGATTAATTTGCAGCTTTGACCGATATTTTATACATATGTGTGCGACGGGTATAATAATAAAACATTTTACAAAAAAAACATATCGAAATACTAATAATACTACAGTGGCATGGTTCATATGAATGCGATGATGCGGATTTGGCGCTGTCTTTTCTTGCTCCCCTCCCCTCTTCTCGAAAGTGACGCGCTCCCACGCACAGTTCGACGTTGTGTGGGAAAAGCCTGATGCCCACATCACTTCCATTCTTCCAACTGTAACCAGAGCCGATTAACGACTTGATGCTGTATCTAGCTAGATTTGATCTGATCATAGGAAACAGCGCTGCATCTGATCATAGGAAACCTGAGAAGTGATGACTGATGAATGAATCATGGTTTATTTCACCAGCCAATGAAAGCGCCTAGTTTGGAATCTATACCCACTTATCGAATGGACGAAAGCACCCACGATTACTGATGTGACGCTAGCTACCTCCTTTAAAAAAAAAAATTGCGAGGATGCTGTGACACTATCTAAAAACAGCATGTGTTTGACTTTGCTACCTAGGGCCCCTGTGTGTGCTGTACGTGCTATGTACGCAGCGCTGCTAGGCTCCATGGGCCCCAAGAAATCCCCAAATACTGTACTGCACATAGGCGACGACATTCTATAATTTACAGCATGCACCTGATCAAAAGACACCGTACTATGGAGCATATGAATTTGACCGCAAATGTCTTTGTTAAGGCCTCGAAGCTGCCATACACTGTATGCTACCACATAGATTCGTGCAAAAAGGCGCGAGAAAATAAAGACCGGCGGGGGTGTCACGGTCACGGTCACATATTCTAACCCGCAATTTAAAAGGCTCTGGAGCCAAAACCACTTGAAAAGAGCAACCCGGAGAGGGACAGCCCCGGCCGTGCCATGCGGCAAAGACATGAGCACGACTCGAAAGAGCTTCCAACAATCTCACGCACGGCCCCGGCCGGGGGCCGATCCGCTGCCGAGAGATCAGATCAGACAAGGGCCGACCCTGATCGATCGATCGATCGACGAGAGCTGCGGTGAACGGGAGACAGAGACAAGAGAGGGAAAGCGAGGAGTTGGTATTGCGCTGCAGCTAGAGAGAGGAACAGAGAAACCACAACCAGCCAGGGTTACATCATCGCCCCTAGTAGGCTACTAGCAGCTAGTCCGCACCAGCGGCACAGCGGCGCGTCAAAACTGGCAGCCAGACGGTGTCTGTCCACACTCTCTCCCACCTCTCTTATCTCTTCATCCCGCTCTTAACCTTGTCTAAGCCCCTCTTAGCCCTCGCCCCCCATAACTCGAGAGAACAACAACACGCGCAGCTACGCAGGCCAGGCACAAGAAACACCTGCCGCTGCCGCTGGTCGTCGACGGACGGCGGCCATGGACTTCGACGACGACCACGACGACGGAGACGAGGAGATGGCGCCGATGCCGGTCAGCTCCAGCTACGACACCCCGCCGCCTCAGCCGTCCGGGTTCGGCGTCGGCGGCGTGGCGCCGCCGCCCAAGCCGCCCGGCGAGCCCGTCCTCCCCCGCGCCAGCAAGGCCCCCGGCGGCGCAGGCGGGAGGTACCGCGAGTGCCTGAAGAACCACGCGGTGGGCATCGGCGGGCACGCCGTGGACGGGTGCGGCGAGTTCATGGCCGCCGGCGAGGAGGGCACGCTGGACGCGCTCCGCTGCGCCGCGTGCAACTGCCACCGCAACTTCCACCGCAAGGAGTCCCCCACTGCCGCCGCCGGCGAGGGCGGCTCCCCCATCTCCCCCGCCGCCGCGCTGGTGGCCTACGGCGCCGCTCCCCACCACCAGTTCTCGCCCTACTACCGCACCCCGGCCGGGTACTTCCACCACCCCCACCAGGCGCCGCTCCACATGGCCGCGGCGGCGCCGAGGCCGCTGGCGCTGCCGTCGACCTCCCACAGCGGGCGGGACGACGGCGACGACCTGTCCGGGTTCGGCGGGCCCATGTCGGCCATGGGCCCGTTCAGCGGCGGCATGTCCATGTCCCTGGGCGGCGCCGGGCCATCCGGGTCGGGCGGGTCCGGGTCAGGGAAGAAGCGGTTCCGCACCAAGTTCACGCAGGAGCAGAAGGACAGGATGCTGGCGTTCGCGGAGCGCGTGGGGTGGCGCATCCAGAAGCACGACGAGGCCGCCGTGCAGCAGTTCTGCGACGAGGTCGGCGTCAAGCGCCACGTCCTCAAGGTCTGGATGCACAACAACAAGCACACCCTCGGCAAGAAGCCGTAGCCCGGCCAGTTGCGGCGGCGGCACCTGATCGGTCTGATCCCCACTCCCCCAGCTAGCACCGCATGCACGCACGGCGCATGCGTCCCAGAGCTCGCGACGGCGGCGGCCGTGGCCAGCCTCCGCTCTCTCCACCAGTAGGTACTTGCATCTTCTTCTTCGTTAGCAATCGTGGCGGCGTAGGTTAGTTGCAGTTGCAGTAACTCCCTAGTGATCGTTGGTTCTTGGCTTTATTAGGCGGTTCTTTAATTTTATTTGTCAGTCATTTAACCGTACTTGCTGGTGTTGTTTATTAATTAATTCCTGCGGCATGGCCATTTGCCGGTAATTTGGTTCCATCTTCTTCTTCTGCTCCATGAGAATGTGGTCTTCTCGCGACTCGCAACCGGTCGATGATGGATCGGCTGCCGGCGAAGAAATGTATATCTGGGGATTGGGGCTGCATGGATTCTGTGTCTCTATGTCGTGGCCTCTTATATTTTTTGTGGTTGGGGCCTGCTCGCCGGGAGGATCGGTTGATAATTTTGTTCATGGTTCCTATGCTCGTTTACCTGCTGCCGCGCCTAAAGAAGATAGCCCGCTGTTGCATTCTCTATTCTCTTCCCTTGTCTTCTCTCCCAACTTCTTGCCACGTACTACTACAAACAAGCCATTGCTTCTTCTTGCTCTCAGGCCAGGAGGAGTCTGTGCACTGCTTTGGGACCTGCATTGTTACATTTCCAAATTACTCTTACCACGGTCTATAGATGAGTTTCTACTGTCCCTTGGTAATTTTGCAAAAAAAAGGAGGAGAAAAACTGTCCCTTGGTTTACTCTTACCACGGTCTATAGATGAGTTTCTACTGTCCCTTGGTAATTTTGCAAAAAAAAAAAAGGAGGAGAAAAACTGTCCCTTGGTTTGGTTAAGTCTAGTCTCCCCTCACTCCCTCAGTTACTTTGATCCATGATGCATGCTGCATGCATGCATGTTCAGATGCACTGGCACTGTACACATGATGATGTGTTCTTCGCTTGTCTTTTTGGCCTCTTCAGCTTTGGTCCGTCCATCAATGTGCGCTCGCAACTGTTTGCGCGAGGGAGAGCTCCATCCGCAATAACTCCTCTCCCCCCGTTTCGCGAGCCGTGTTAAGGTTGTCCTGACACGAGGGCCGATGGACGGTGACGGCATGGAGCTCGCCTGCTTGCGCATGCATGCATCCGCCAAGCCGTGTCGCTGCGCCTCGTGCCATTTACTCCTACATACGGAGTACGGAGTACTCCTCTCCCCACGCTTCCTGGTGACCTTTCCACTTTTACTCTCCCCTTGCATTCATGGCGGCTCGCCGTGGACGAACTTGCATCTCCCCAGCGCACGTATTTATGTGACGAGCTCGCCGGAGTGGGCTCGAATTCTCGATCGTGCTGCCTGTCGTGCATGCAGTGCGCTTTTGTCACTCGCTGCGAAAGGAAGAGACGACGACGACGACCGCCGTACCGGAAGAGTGCAGCAGCAGCCTTGCCAGTTGCCACTTGCATTGCCAGCCGGGTGCTATATGGAAGTCCGGGACGGGAAAGGAGAGCCCGAACACGCCAATGGCGCTGCGACCTTTCCCTTTGCTTTTGGCCGCTGCGCCGCGTGCCGCTCTGCTCGCGTGCGCGCACCCACGGCAGAGAGGCCAGTGATCGAGCCAGGAAAGGTCGTAGGCACAGTAGTAGTCGGAAATGCAGCGGGCTTTCTTATTCCGGCCCCGGCCACCCTCCCCTCTTCGTCTTCCTCCTTTGCATCGTGCGTGCTCCCGCTTTCTGCTCTACAGTACTACGGAGTACTACCTCGCATGTCTGCGCTCCAGCTGTGGGTGGAAGCCAACTCCGACGGCTCGGCCGTACGCACGTCCCGGCACCGAGAGCAGGTGCCGGCTACTACTAGGTTCCTGCGCTAGGCTCTAGGCTTGGCGTGGGCGGTGGGCCGGTGGCAGAGAGATTCTGACGACGACGGGGTTGCAAAGTTTTGTTCTCTACCGCAGAGCCGGGGGGCCAACCTGGCCGGGGGACTGACAGGTGGGGGCCCGGACACCGAGCGTCCACCTGGCGCCACGGATGCGTGCGGTGGCGCAAGCCTATGCAGGTGAGGTGCAGATAGACTACTGTAGGCAACTATAGGCAGAGGCCGCAGCCGGCCGGCAGGGAGAATGCAACGCATGCATGCCCGAGTTCGTACGTGCTGGATGCTGGGCTGCCGAGGGTTAGATTGATCGATGCAGGTGACCAAGGTCTTGGCCATGGTGGTCACTGCTCGCTGACGACGCTGAGTCGCTAGCTGCACTAGATCGATCTGGTCCAAGCTCATTGTGCTAGGGGGGCGCTAGCAGCGGCTGCTTCACTCAGTGCTGCAATGTGTGTGGTACAGTGTACTAGACGTTCACTGCGCTGTGGTCCTCGAATACCTTGGCTGTGGTTCACTCAGTGCTTGGATTATAGAAGCTGGATTCGATCTAAGAATCCGGTGGGATCCAAACGGGGCCTAAAATGGCATTGTCTTCGTGTATTTAGAAAAGCGTCTAGCTACTGTGCGTTTCTGAATCTACATATACTCCAATATATACGCGTCATGCATGTCCTCAGAACAGACTGCAAGTGGAGCTTTTGACACGTTCCTGACGTCCGGTGAGCAATCGCGAAATGTGCTCGTACGTTTGAGTTGAAACCCACCCAAATTAGTGGGTGTTTGGTGCTAACATTATGCGATACAATATCATGATCAGGTGACTGAAATTATGCGAGCTTTGTTCACACTTCGGTCGATGATCGTCTCCTCCACCATCCAGTGGAGATTTAGCAGCTAGTGGTGTTCTTCCGCTCGCTTCTCCGAA
Source organism: Urochloa ruziziensis (assembly GCA_015476505.1). Taxonomy (NCBI): domain Eukaryota; kingdom Viridiplantae; phylum Streptophyta; class Magnoliopsida; order Poales; family Poaceae; genus Urochloa; species Urochloa ruziziensis. The sequence goes on along the minus strand of CM027119.1, from coordinate 54,403,371 downwards.
CCTCTCATCACACATATAGTGATAGTTCCTCTCGGAGTCGTGATAAACCGGCTCTGATGGTGCTGTTAATAAGACTTCCCCCGCTAGTGGTGTTTACCTGTGGTGGTTTCTCGCATCATGAACTCCCCTCCAAAGCTTGGAGACATCACAATGGAGAAGGGTGTCTTTACATTTACACCTTTTTCACACGGTTGGCCTGATAAAAACGCATGTTTTAGGTGATCAAGTGCAAAAGATGTGTTGTCTTAAACTGTTGTAGCTGTAGGCTCTACCTCTATGTCGACACCGTTTAAGATAATCTTTCTGGTCCAAAATGTCAAATGTAGTCAAATTTCTCTAACATAACACTTGTTAAGTTTAGTGGGAATACATCAATATCTATTATATCAACTGGTAAGTGTTGATAATAATGCGTTTTTATTGTAGATATTATATTAATATATATTTCTAAATAAAAATAGTTAAAAATAGAAAAGTCTAACTTAAATAAAACTAAATACGGCACGCCTTTAAACGGAGGGAATAGTTGCTTGCGATAGATCCATAGTGCACAAATTAAGGCGAGCAAACTTTTATGGAAGGTTTAATATGAGTAGTGCGTCCACTTTCAACCGTGACCTTTTTGCAGCAACGGCAACAAACGGAGAAATGCACGGTCCCAGCAATGTCCCAACAAACTGAGAAATGCACGGTCCCAGCAAACGGAGAACTGACCTGTGAGAAGAAGCTGCAGGTCAGTTCTTCGCCAAATTAACGCGGATCGATCCCACACAACAGTCGGCGCACAGACCTCGCACCGATCGTGCCCTGCCTGATCTATCAGATCTGGGCATGCGACAATGCCAGTTCTTGCAGCACTGGTAGCCAGATTTCCATGGGCTCACCACCACACCAGCTACGTACTACCCCGTCCCACCAGACACGTAGGCCCGATCTGCATGGAGTTGGCAGCGGCTCAATGAATTGCAGCGGAGTCCGCACCACTCGCTACTGTTCCGTGACAGGAAGTGTGCATGATGTGTGTGAACTCGTTCATCACAGGCTCCTCGCATGCAAACGATCGATCGAGAGAGGAAAAGGTTAGCGGGGGCACGACCGTGACGTGACGTGACCAAGGGCTTAGCGCACGCATCCCAAGCGCTGTTAGGCGCCACTATTACGCCGTCGTCGTCTGCTTGTGCTAGCTTGACACAGACGAGACTCGAGACAGGATTAGGGGATCCGGTCAAAGACGCTGTGCAGGCAGCCCGCAGGGCCCACGTCACAGGATCACAGTAGGGAGTGGACAGCACGATGTGTAGAACGGGTGCAGCACTGGTCACGCACGCACTCGCTCTCGCGTCGTGTTGCCACTTTTGTGCAGGGTCGCGGATCGCTGCGCTGATTTTGCACTGTGCCGCGAAAGCTCGGTTTAATTTGGAGGGGCCTCTAAAATCCCAAACCTTTTGATGCCGACGGTCGGTCAGCAACCCTCTCTGGGTATCTGACTTTTTTGAATCTTTGACCATATGCAGTGTTTTGCTGCAGATTGGTTGATGTGGTAGAGCCAGCAAGTCAACCCTTGTGCGCTAGTCAACTTATGATGGTGTGGATACTATCATATGCTAGCTACTAGGGCATGTTCGTGGTTTATGCACTCATGCTGCTTCAAGTTTGAGATGTCTTGTCATAGGACCCCTACTAATCAGTAGCAGGCGTGTGGTCAGGTGTCATGACCGTGAGCCATTTCCCAGATGGATCGCTAGTCCCATCTCTGATAATTTTCGGTTAAATAAAAAATATTTTTTTCTGCTAATACTATGACTTTAATGGCATCTGTCCTTGGACTCTGAATCTGAGTCTTTTCCAGGCAGCTCAATAACCGAAATTTCAGGAGTTCAATTCTTGGCCGATTCAATCCACGCATCTGATTTGCACCATTGTTTGAGCTCCGGACTCCGGTCATCTTCCTAAACTCCGGCAAAAACACACACGATTTCCCTATAGATGGATCCTTTCACAAACCCATTACCTAAATAGTACTGGATATGTCTTTCGGAGGCGACAAGTGCAGAGCTGAGAACTGAAACATTGCCCACACTGCCAGTGCAAAAGACTGTATGCATGCATGCATGCATGGGCATGGCCTTCCTTCTCCCCCTTTTGTTCTTTTGGTCGAAGGAATGCAAAAGTGAGAGCAGATCAGCAGAGGCGACGCTGCCAATGCCACAGACACGGCAATGCTGCGCGCGCGCGCGCGTGCCTTGGATAATGAGCGTCTTCTCCGCGCCGGCGCCCTGCCTGGACGCTGCCCATCGATGCCTGGAGCGAAACTAGTGGCCGGTACGGTGAAGTAAAGCGAGCGACGGAAAGTGAGAGCACTACTAGCTGCTAGACATGCATGGACGACTCGTCAGATACGCATTGGTCGTGAAAGCTCGCATTTCTTTGCAAGCTTCTCCCTGATGAGTTCTGATCGGAGCACTAGGCGAGGCTCCAAAAAGGTCACTTAGGATTTTTGGGCAAAGGCGGCAGCTTTAGCACACGCTCCCTACGCGCGAGGTGTCGCGTTGCGGCCTGCGGGAGAGCCGAGAGCGTGCCCTGCCGGCGATCATGCCCTGCTATCGCACGTTCGCATGCACGGCTCGTGCATTGTCCACATGGCACCCACTTTGTACCATCCATACACGGGGCTCGGATCGCATACAGTCATCAATTGCAAAATCTTGCGGTCCGAAACAAGCCGAAAAACCAAACGGATGCGGCCAGGCACCACGTAACGTAGCTATCAAGGTCGGTACACTGTACCAGCAGCAGCAGCAGCTAGCTAGCCATGCGTCAACCTCCCAATCCTTGGAGCGCATGACCGGGCCGATTGACCGTAGCAGTCGGTAAGATCTGTCGGTGGCAGGCCAGAGAATCCATCTTTTCCCAGGCCGGTCGCGGCCTCCCATGATTACGACCCCGTCGTCGCGTCGGCCGGGACGACGGGAAAAAGCACGGCGCGCCCCACCGCGCCCCAAAGCCAGGATGATCGCGCGCGGCCGGCAACCAACACATGCGGGCACGCACGGCACGGGGGGCTGGACCGCCGGGCCGGCGCACCCACCCCCACCCCTCCCAAAGGGGAAAGCGCCGCCGTCCAGCGTCCAGGCAGGAAGGGGGAGCCGAGAGATCGTGGAACCCGTCGCCGCGGGTACGTAGGATCCCGCCGCTCCGATGGGGACGTATCGACGAGGGGTCGCGGGAAAGAAAGGCGCCCGTGAAAGGGACAAAACGAGACGTCGTCCTGGACCTGGAGGTTTCCGGTGGCCGGGGACGATGGGCCGCGGCGGGCGTGGGCACGCGATCGGGGGGTCGCGGGCGGGGAGGTGAGGGAGGGAGGGAGAGGGCGAGAGGCAGCAGGGCAGGCAGGCGGCACATGCGCGGGCCGGCAGCGCGGCCGCGCGACTCGGCTTTGCGACGCGCCGCTTTGCCGCGCCCGACGTCGGGTTGCCGGTTGGTTGCTTGCCGCTGGCGCTACCGCGCTTGTCTGCCTGCCGGCTGCCGCTCGCCTTTGCTTGTAGCGCCCGGCCGGATCGGACGTGGACCGGCCGCCGGCCGTGCGTCGTGCATGGCAGGGCTTTTTCGTGCGGGCATGATTGGCCGCGGATTCGTGGTCCGCCTGTAACTCCGCTACGTACTCGTACTACGCAGGGGATGCAGGCTCGCAGCCGCAAAAGTGAGTCCAAGAATTTGGTAGCGTGACGGCGTTTGCGCTGAGGAGGCGGAGGCCTAGTGCCAGACACAGCCTGGTTGCATGCAGTAAGGCAGTAACCACTTAGCCTGCTAATGTGGCTCCATCAAGAACAATGATTTGATTGCTCGCGTGATTGCTTTTCTTCACCTTTACTTCCGAGAGTATTCAGGCTTTCAAAATTTTCCCTTGCATGCTCATGTTTTGGTGGCATCTCATCTCGTTGATTCTTTCCATTTTTCGGAATGGCATTCTTTCCATCCACATATGCGCTGCGCTGTGTGGTCGGGCTGGCGGCGCTTTGGGCAGTTGGTAGCATGCAGAGATTCGGCCCAGGGCCCAGGCCACGAGGGAGGCAGTCGTTGGGCATACCATTCTTGTTGGGCCGCTTGTAATTTTATAATGTGGCCGAAAGCAGGTGTCTAGGCTTGAGGATTCGTTGGGCCGGTTAAGTACAACAAAACAAAATATTTTCAAATATTTTATAACAGCTCAGTTTTTGTCAGGACGTGATTTGGCCCATAACCTGCATCCAACCATGACGAGTCGACGATCCATAAAAGATTTTCAAAAAAAAAAAAAAACAACCGCCCACAAAAGTGCAAAGTCCAGATATTCCGCTGCAAAGTGTGAGTCTTGTTGCACGACAAGATCGCTTCAAGCAAGAAACGTGTCGGCCAGAGCTTAATCTGGTCTGGTGATCATGGCTAGCTCGTGTGAAGTCTGAATATACAGGAGGTTCAATTCTTCTCTCGCTGGCAACCAAATCAAGACATGTCCTGAAAGGCGGAGATAGGTACACTGTAAACCGCAGCTAAGTAACGCGCTACAAGCATTACCACGTCCGAACACGCACAGAGCGGGCACAGTGCCACTCGCCCACTCCTGACTCCAGGCGAGCACGGACACGGACACGGCGCACAACGCCGTCCATCCGTCGAGATGGAATCAAAGTCCGGCCGCCGTCTCACGCCTGCAGGTTGCGGAAGCCGCTCTGCGCTTCCTGCAGGTGCGCGACCGCGCTGTCGTAGTTGACGAACCCCATGAACCAGAACTCGTGCTTGTCCACGGACACCAGCTGGATGAACTTCTCCGCCGGCTTGAGCTTGCTCGCCGACGCGCTGGCCGTCCTCAGCCGATGCAGAGGAATCGCCACCTGCAACGCGTTCGCGCCGTCTCAGGAAAAAAAGAAAAGAAAAACAAAAGTATCGCAGGACTGCATACCAGTGCAGCAGCAGGCCCGTCTTAGAGGGGGGTCAGCCGGTGCGATGGCCATGGGCCCATCAGGCTGAGGGCCCATGAATCTACCAAGTATGTATAATACAATATACCTTGCACGATCTACCATGTATGTATATTTTAGATACAAATGATCTTGAAAGTGTTCTTAAAGATTTTGCATCAAGAAATGCCCAAAAACACCTTTTTAAAAAGCACTAAAGCACTATACATTTATTTGAGATAACCATCATAGTTATCTTGCCCATTTTTATCTTCTTTGATGCATTGTTACTTTTCTGAGAAGAATTAAATATATACTATGTATGCTACAAGTTATCTCTTATTAATACTATTATATACTGTAGTTGTTTTATTAAAATATTAGATTGTCAGGCCCTTGGTGTCTTAGCCCAAGGGCCCATGAAATTCGTGGGACGGGGCTGTGCAGCAGCAGTACACGAGGAAGTGCTCGATACTAGTAGTACCTTGTAGTAGCTCCATTCCGTCCTGTCGCCGCCGCCGGCCTCGTACGACAGGGGGCTGTCGCTGCAGAAGGCGACCCTGGCCGTAGAGAGGTAGAGGACGCCCATCACCGGGCCAGCCGCCGTGGACAGGTAGCAAGCGTAGGACTTGCGGAGCTGCTCGTCCGGCGGGGCGCTGAAGGCCTGCCGGAAGATCCTTTCGCGGCCGCCTTCCGCCAGGACCTTGGTCCCCTGCGCGATCCTCCCGACGGCCGCCTCCCCGATGCTCGGCGCCGTCCTCACTGGCATGAAGAAATCAGTTGGAATAATACAGTAGTAAATCACAATTCTTACGGAGCACCAGTACTGGTATTATGATGATTAACAGATTAAGCTTAAGAAAAAGCGCATAGAGATGGTTAACGAGGCAACGACGGATCACCCACGGTGCTGCCATGTGTTGCGCGACAGGTCCTCGGCCTTCCTTGTCGCCTCCCCGACCTTCCGCCCCCACCGCGACAGCGCGTTCTTCACCGTCTCCTTGGTGCCTGATCGAGCGCGGGAAAGAAAAAAAAAAAAAAAACACGTAAGAAGCGCCGAGAAGCAAACTGATCGGCAACTCATGCCCTGCATCATCTGGTTGCGCACGTACCCTTGGCCGACGCCGGCTGCACCGGCGAAGGCATGGCGTAAGGGCTGGCCTCGGTTGCCTGCGGTGGCGACGACCAACTTCTCGCGGTCGCGGCCGGCTGCATTGCTCGCGGAATTGCAGAGTTGATTGGGATGTTATGTTCCCTTGCCGTCTTCCGTTCCCTCCTCGCGCGTATCGAAATGGGCTGGTTGCTTCTGCCTGCGCGACGGATATGGCAACGGCGCAGTTAGGAAACGTAGGATACTCCACTCCACTATTTGCCGAGCGCGACGGCGACGTGCCGACGAGTCACCAACCACCCAGTTTCTCTGTGCCGTTTCGGTTGCACCGACTCCTCACTCATGTATTGTTGCAAGCGGGCGTGGGGGCGGCCGGTGCAGCGAGAGGGTGCATCTGCGAAGGCTCGGGCGTCGCGGCACTCGGCGCCCCGCCGTAGCCCGTAGCGGCCGGAGCGGGGCGGGTCGACGGACGACGGAGACGGAGCCTTCGGGCCTAAGCGGGCGGGGCGATGCCACGTGACGGGCGCAGCCGCAGCGGCTCCCCCGGCTGGAATGGCACGGCACGGCTCCTGATTAAAAAGGGATCGGAGCCGGTCGAGACGAATGCAACGTAGCGCAGAGCGGACAGCGCCACCGCTTCCCTGTTCGCGTCACGCTACGCGATCTGGCCAGGTCCGTTGCTAACAATGCCACTACCTCCTCCATTATTAGACAGGCAGAGTCTCGTATAGCGGTCTTTCGTTGTTTTTGAATGGACCCCGCGTACAGCAGCATGTATTACTACATGCCGTCCATTCAAGATTCAATACTGTAGCACATATCTTGAAATTACATGGCTTTAGGCTGTTGGTCTACAACATAATTGGAGCTTCGACGGAATGATCTTGCAACTATTAGTTCGACGACGACGGAGACCCATTTGGGAAAAATATAAACACGGAAGAAATATTAGATTTGGTACTACTCCCTCCATTCCACAATATAAGTCATTCCAATTTTCTTAGACAGTCAAACTATTTTATCTTTGACCAAAATTATAGAGATGACTTCAAAGATTTATGATACCGAATAGATATACTATGAAAATATATCTAATGAACAATCTAATGATACTTAATTGGTATCATAAATGTTAGTACTTTATTGTATAAATTTGGTCAAAGTTAAAAAAGTTTGACTCTCCAAAAAAAGTTGGAATGACTTATATTTAGGAACGGAGGGAGTATAAAATAATATCCGATAATGCTAAGATTTAGACGTGCGACACACCAATCAACTATCGAAGTACATCGATGAGTTATCAACCACCAACTGATCTAATCAAATTCTCATGCATCTCGGGGCGAATGTTATGTGCGGTCGCAAAGGTCGCACATTTATCCATTTTTCAAAAAAAAAAAAGTTTCGGAGTGGATATCGAACCGGTTCGGCTAAGCTCCAACTGGCCTCATTAGGGTAACCAATTGGTTCCGCTAGGTTCATTATATTAACGAGCTAGAGTTCCAGCTCGACTCGACTCGTTTCCCATCTCGAGCTGGCTTGAAGAAATTCATCTATTAGGACCTCCTCTTGGCCTCCAAGTAGCTCGGCATCGGGATGGTGGGCGTCCGCTCACTCTCCCTTCCACGGCCGATGAGCCTATCCTGGCTACAGTCTCCTCTAATGGCGTCTCTCCACATAGGACACAACCATAGCTATGTAGCCAAGGTTCATTGGGTTCGCGCGGGAAGGCTCGGTCAGCACGACATCTTCAGTTACCTAGCCTGATGCGGTCAAGATCTAGCCTCCATGGATACCACCTCCACAGAGCTGTCGGTTGTGAATTTGTGAGGCTAAAAAGGAGCGAGAGGGAATGGGACAGGATGAGAGCGCCACCACCGCCTCCATATCTTTTGCGTGCGTAAGTGAAATGACGGGCAACAAGAGATGGCGACACGCAGGGATAATCTTTAGGGGGCGGACTCTATTGAAATTGAAGGAGGAAGATGAAAAGAAAAGAGGGAAAAGTAGAAGAAAAGGAGGAAGAAGAGTGGAGTTATAGGAACAAGAAGGAGCGAGCCCCCCTCCCCCCTAAAAAACATCTCAACCCTGCCTCCGCCGCATGGAGTTTGAATTGGAGTTGCTTTTGTACTGTCAGATAGATGTTGGGTTGCTGCCACAGTTAACTGCTCGCGAGCTGGGCTAATGGTTGGCCCCTCTACCGCTCACGACCCCTCCACCGAGCGAGATCGACGGCTGCTCAACACTTCAGACAAGACCAGCGGTGGCGCTACAATCATATGTATGCTAGGCCTAGAGCTAGTCCATGGTAGCTATAGCATCTACACAACTCCATTGTGGTGATAGCCTCCTTGATGGGGATCTTCTCTATGGTTGTGCCCATAAGTTTATCTATGATGGATGGCTACCCTTTGGGAAAATTCCTCCATGGCAAGTGTGAAGGCCCATGGCTCGCAGCCGTCATATAGGGCTCCGTTCTAGCAAGGAGACCGGTTGGTTTTCAAGAAGAGCTCGATTGTGTTGCATGTGTTTTCTGGAATTCTTTCAACAACATTTTTTTCATGTTGCAGCCTTCCAATCGTTAAAAAAAATATTTCAGCTTTGCGAGTGTTTTTCAGCTATTTTTTTAATAGAAAATTTGTAATGTTGCCTTTGGTTTATTGTAAAAATACCTTAAAATTTTGTAATCACTTGATTTGTTTGGACTTTGCAATAACTATTTTCATATGTTTCAATAAACGCTTTTAGATGTTATAACTAATTGCATGAGTTGTTGTAGTTTCTTTGAAGAAAGCTTTGAAGAAGGCTTGCACCTCCTTCGGTCACGGACAACATTGAAGAATGCATTGAGTCAATTTTGTGCTCTGAATTCAACAACTTTATCAAACAATTTATGTGGTTGCTTGGCAATAAGTTCGTGTAGGGCAAACCGTAGGACAACTTTATCTCACCTGCACTTTTAAGTACTATCTTTGTATTAAAATGTTTGTGACTGTTAACTTTTGGTCTTGACATTTGACCATTTCTCTTATTAAAAAAATGTGTTAAAGTCACAAACATTTTAATACAAAGATAGTACTTAAAAGTGCAATTCTAACTTTTTTTTGATAGATTAGTAATGGTGCAAGCCATCTTGAGTTAGTTTTATCATGCAAATAAAATCTGGCCACTTAGTTAGGAAAGTAGTTGAGATCCAATCTCTAAAATTGCACTCTGTGGGATTTTCTAAATGCTAGGATTGCACCTTTTATGGGACAGAGGGAGTAAGTATTAATGATTTTTATGACTCATTTTATCATCAAAGTTATTTCAAAGCTTTACTTAAGTTTTCAAATATTATGAGAAAAAGTCAACAGTGATAAATATTTTGATATGAAGGGAATAACAAACGCATAAACTTTCTCCCTATGTGTATGTGTGATAGTGTGAATGCTGCTTCATGTTGTGGCAAAAGTTGGAATTCTTTGTAGCATTGTTTGGCACCCTCCATGTTTGACTTAGTTGTCACGACCAGCATCAATTCTGAGTCTGGAATGGCCTCCTCTGTATGGATATGGCATTTCCTCCCCTTTTTTGCTGGTTGCATTGTTGACTTCCCTCCTATATGTCCATGTATATATATTATGGTGTCGATGAATATTGTGGTGTTGATGAATGACAATATTGAGGGAGTCATGTCCACGGTGGGTCCTGACGATCATACTTGATCAGAAATGCAAGCACTAGTGGGAAGGAATGGGTTCATATGAAAGATAATCCGAATGAGATAGCATGAAAAAAAGAGTGCCAGCGCTTAGATCCCACCAAGCAAAGTTTTTTTTACCGAAGTCGGCAGGAGAAGCCCCAACCTATTTTTTATAATTTTTTTATTCCAGACCCAGTTAATTCGCTCTCACAGGGAGTTGAACTTGGGTCTACTAGATGCTACTCAGGTGCTTTAACCACTAGACTAGAGACCCTTTCATCCCACCAAGCAAACTTATTAGCCCAATGCAAGATATCAATATGGGGTATGTGTAAAAAGGAGAACATGAAGAAATAGGGCACTGCCATGATTGAAGACTTCCTGGTCAGCTGGTGCCTTGGTTACCTCAAATCAAGTGGTTAGAGAGGAGGGGAGAACATACTGTATATTGGTTGCTCTGTAGATGTAGGCTAAAATTTTAAGTCATGCCTACGAAGATTGTAGCAAAGAGAGCGATATACTCAACCAGATTAGCTGAACTAGTGCAAGGAGTTTTCACCTGGTTGTCAATGTCCTTCTACATTGCGTACATTTGAACTCATTTTATAATGTTGTGACATCTGTTTGCCTTTCCTTCAATTTGAAATGGAAGTAAGGTTGCCAATGTTGAAAGTGTAATGTTAGTGACACCTATTGGTAACAAAACTTGTTAAATCTTAACCCTTTTGTGAGGAAAGTAACTTGCTAAACTATAAACATGATTTTCTTTTTCTCTTTTGCCGAGACAAAGAGCCTTAATGCAAAATGGGAAAATAAAAGTCGTACCGCTTTTTCATTCTTTCTTAGGGAGGGGCAGCATACGGAGCATCCTATAGATCCATAAACTATAAAAATACATAAGTAAATCCTTGTAAAATGCGTCATCTAGGTCCAAAGTTCACAAAATACCTCTCTAGTTCTTGGCGTGGCATGTCAGTGTGGGCATGTAACATTGACAAGTTAAAATCACAGGAATATTTAAACCTAAATGACAAATCTTAACAAGTTTATAGATCCGAATATATATATGAATATTCAAAGCTCATGGACCGCGCCCTGCGGCTCCGTGCGGAGCTCGCCGCCGGGGGCACGCGTCGCCGCCCCGTGCGCCGGCGCGCCACGCGTCCGGCCACGGAGAGCGCCGGGGGAGCTCCGGGAGCTCACCTCCGGGCTATAAATAGCCCCGGGCGCGCCCCCTCGGAGCTCCATCCCCACACAATCACTCCCCACACCACGCCGCGAGCTCGCCGGCGCCGGCCGAGCGTGAGCTGCCCCGCCGCCGCAAGCAACGGGCGGAAACCCCGCCGGAGGCCACGCCGTCGCACTCCGGTAAGCCTTCCCCCGCCGCAACCTCGCCCGCTGCCTCCCTCTTTCCTCCACCTGCACCGCCGGCCGAGCATCACGGCACCCAGTGCGCCGCCGCACTCCGGCGACCCGCTGGGAGGCCCTGGCCGCCCGCCGCCGCGCTTGAGCACGCCGCTGTGCTCAGTGCACCGCCAGCCGCGATCCCGCTGCCCTGCTACACCCAAAACCCCTCCCCGCGCCTTTTCCCCTTTGCGCCGCCCGCCGCCCAAACTCCGGCGAGCGTGCGCCACCGCCGCACGCCGCGCCGCTCCGCCAGAGCATGCTCAGCCGCTCCGCCGCACCGCCAGCTACCCTGGCGGCGAACCCCGGCCCCTCTAGTGGCCTGGGATGGCCGGAGCATGCAGCTCCGGCGAGCTGTACTGTTCCCGCCGCCGTGCGCCGCCGCTCCCCTCCGATCAGCCTCGCTGGCAGCCACGTGGCGGCCACGCTGGCCACAGGCCCACAGGCCAGCGGCACAGCCCGCCACCGCAACCGCCACCTCACCTTCACTCCCCTCCCTGCACCCGGTCTTCATGGACCGCTGACCCAAGGAGGTCGCGGGTCCATGGGCCGTAGTCCACGGCCCACAGCACAGTGACGAGCGTGGGCCGCGCCCCGCGGGCCCCGCCTGTCTGTCTCTCCCTCCCCTGGCTAAATTGCTAGGTACACCCGGCCAAATGTACACAAGAAGTTAATTCTCCACCTTAGAGCTTTCCAAAAATTCCCAAAAATTCACCAAAAACCCTAGAATAATTCTTAAGCCTAGAAATACATTTCTTTCCCAAAAACCTCACCCACAACCCCTAGACTAAATAGTCACCTCTTTTAGGTTTAGATCCATTTAAAGAAATCCTCCGTTAACCCTTGATTGATGTATTGATTTGTGTGACTAACCACAGACTCTGACCCGGAGAACAACGCTGAGGATCCAGATTACGAAGAGGAAGCAGGGGACGACCCCGACGCCGGACAAGGCAAGTCCCGCCATATTAATAATTATGATATTACTATTGTTATATAAGCATGCTGAATAATTGGAGAACCGGAACTTGATTGCACAGTCTTTACTTTAGACCGGGGAGTGGAAGGAAGATCCCAAGGAAGGGGATTCTGTCCTAAGAGCCACTTCGGGTCGCCACTAAGGACCGGTTCGCGGGAGAATCTTTCCATTGCCTAGTACAGTCCCGCATGCCAAAAAAGCATGGCCTTCGGGAATGCTTATTTATGTGAGGCCTTGATCCGCACCCCACTAGCCAGCTTTAGTAAACTGTCCCAAGGGGCCACGGTGGGCAACGGGACTCTTGGAGACAGACCCCGACAGAGGGCTGGGTCTGGCCGGTACGAGTCGCAGGTGATAGGGTCGGGAGGACCCAGTGGCAGAGTGCCACGATATGTTCTTGATGCATCAAGAATCTTTCCCCGGGAAGGTCCCTGTGTGGACGTGCGCGACTCCTACTTAGGCCCCAACAGTTTCCGTGGACAGAGCTAGGGAGTGGCTGTCTAGTGATAGACGCTGGTGGGAATGGATCTCGTAGGGCAGTACCGCCAAAGTACACGGTACGGGCTGACCGAATGCGGGACAGGAAAGTACGACCTCTGCAGAGCGACAAACCTATCTGGATAGCCGTGACTCCGGCAAGAGTCCAATTGGTAAAAGTCCCCGTCGATTAAATCACTAAAATGAGCATGACCTGCGGATTTCCCTTACCGCAGGTTGATATACCTTTGTTCACTAACTGGGACTGGTAGGGAGGATGTGCCCCTCCAGGACCAAACTTAATACTTTAAAATTACTTTGGGACTTGCTGAGTACCCTTGACAGGAGTGCTCACCCTTGCTTCCACTTCATACCAGAGGACTTCACCGAAGACGGCGCAGGCGACGAAGGCTCGGAATGGTGACGTGCTCCACCGCGATGCTGAGGCTCTACATAGTACTGGTAGTTTTATATTTTCTGAATAAGCGAAGGCCTTGAGGCCCGCTTGTAACTTTGTACAGACTCTAAGCTGTACATTGATGTATATTATGAATAAAAGGTTATCCGATGATGGTTTTCAATACCACTTGTGATAAACTACTTGCATTAGAACTTCCAGGGCTAATGCAGGTACTTGGGGAGCCCTATTCCACGAGCATGCCCCACAGCAGTGGTATCAGAGCCAGCTGGACCTTAGTGCCCTATAAGATGGCCCGAAAAATAAAGCTAGAAATTCTTTTAAGTCTTTCCTGTGCTATTAAGCTAAGCAGAATAATCTCTGAATAATTCCATGATCTTTTGGGCTAGGATATGGACGGAGATACGTGGACCGACGAAAAAGGATGGTTGCACTCCGACTGTAACCGGAATATCGGATTTCCGCGCCTCCTGAGGAATGCCCTTAGGGAACTAGGTTTCTCAAATACCCCGCGATACAAAGGACGTGAGTATGTGGCCAAAGGAAATTTGACTTGCGAAGTCTGGGTAACTATAGGACCAGCCCCTAGACCATCTACGGGAAAAGTATGGACTATTAGCGCCTATGGCTCACGTTTTTCAGATACTTTGCAGTTGGTGGCCAAGAAGGCAGTAATGGCAATCTGTCGAGATAAGGTAACTGGCACCGTGAATACATCGCTCTGTTACCTTCCGATTGGGAATACCACCAGAACAGCTTAGAATTATCGCATGAAGGTTCTTTTTACTGAATCCATCATCCCTGATCAAGCAACTCTAGTTACTACTTTAGATTATCTTTTGAGCTTAGAAAATCTATTCGAAAACCTAAGCATACGACATCGAGAAGCCCGACGTCGAGCCAAGATATTAGAAGATCGTCTTCTCGTGACTAAGGATCGTATGACTGAGCTGGTGGATTATGTTGAAGCAACCCAAAAAAGGGCGTTAATGGCTGAGCAACTGGTAGAGGGGGCAAAAGATGATTTAAGCTGGGAATTACGGAAAATAACTAAGAAGGCAAGAGGAAAGAACCCACCCAAGACCCCGAGGACTACCAAACCGCAGGCTAAGGCAGATGCGAAGACTGCAAAAATTACTCCTCTCCCTCCCATTACTGAACAACCGGAGCTCGAAGCTGAAGCTACGAGTCACCCGATACCCATGGAAACCCAGTCCGAAGAGGAAAATCTAACCCGGAGCAGGAAATGTAAGGAACCCGTGGGGGAAGAGAATGCAAAGGAAAAGAATGACGACATAATGTTTGGCCAGGAAGAATGTGGCGAAACTTCAGATATGGCAAGTAGGGTGATGGGTACGATAGATGGATTTGGAATAGGTATCCTTATGCAATCTCCTCTACTATCAACCGCACCGGTACCAATTGAGGAACTGAACATGGAGATCATGGAGCTCCTTCAGGAAACTGATTTCATGAACGACTGGGGGTCCAATTCAGTGAACGCCGAATCTTTTACAGGCTCTATGTGGGACGCATCGACTTCTGGAGGCCAGGATTTCTGGGAAGACTTCACCTAGGAGGAAAAAGAAATGAGCGAGAGACTTTCACTTGTAGATTAGATACCTATAGTGTATAGTGGCCTTGAATAGTTAGTGCGTATGGTGTATTGCGTGCTAGGGACTTGAGTTTCCCTCCTAGAAATAAATAAAAGTACATATGGTTGTGCATGGCATAAAGCATGTTTCTTATACTCATCTTGTTTTCTGTAGGAAGGATAAATTACATAATCTCACCCTCCCTTGATAGACTATCCCTCTTGATATGGAAATTAACCTGCAGATGAAGCCCAAGAGGTCGGTCCGGATACAAGAACGGCGGAGCCGACAAGCTAGAAGCTCTGAAGGCCAGCAAAGCCAGGGCCAGTCGGAAGAGGAGAGTGTGCATGACAGGGCACGCGTCCGGAAGAAGCGAGATCCTTCCGCCGACTCTCAAGGAGAACTCCACGAGGACGCCATGGACATTTCGGCAGATGAAGAAGGAGATACTGAGGGACAACATGAAGCTCAAGATCCACCACCCCCGCCAATGGTTGATTTAGTGGCGGTTATGGCCAACCAAACCCGCCTAATGGAGACCATTGTTCAAGGCATGGGTCAAACCCAAAATCCTCGTCCCGGGAATGAACTGGGACAACCTCGCAAGATCATTGAGTTCATCCGAACTAACCCACCCACCTTTGACAGTACTGATGAACCCCTTGAAGCCGACGATTAGCTGAAAACTATTACTAAGAAGCTAGAGGCCATTCATGCTGAAGACAGAGATAGAGTGCTACTAGCCGCTCATCAACTGCAGGGATCCACCAGTGAGTGGTGGGATAATTACTGCATGGCGGCGCACGATGCTACCGATATTACTTGGGATGAATTCCAGGAAGAATTCTGACGCTACCACATTCCGGAAGGAGCCATGGATCGTAAGGCCGATGAGTTTAAGGCACTCCGGCAAGGTGGTATGACCATATCTCAGTATCATCGGAAATTTATGAAGTTAGGCCGTTATGCTCCCGATGAAATCAGTTCTGACAAGAAGAAGTAAGGTCGATTCAAGAAGGGTCTCAATAGCATTTATCGACAACAGATGACCCCACATATCTATCCAAACTTCAGTCAGACTATTTCAGCGGAAACTGCTCACGATGAAGAGGATCGCAAGAAGAAATATCAGACCCAACGTACTCAACAGCGGAACATACGGACGACCAACTTCTCAGCACAACGAACCCGTTTCAATCCAAGCTATGCACCCCGAACATCCAGCCGTAACACCTTTGCACAACCAGCTACTTCCGGTCGTACCTACAACTCAGGACAAGCCTCCTATGCCAAAGCTGCTACTGCCCCTACCGCCAGCATGGGAGACAAGACTTGCTTCCACTGCCACGAACCCGGCCACTTCATAGCCAACTGTCCCTACAAGAATAAAGCATCCGCACCAGCCGCTTCAGTAGGAAGCTCCCGGCCGGCGTCCAATGGGAGAAATGGCCAACAAAACAAAAAGCTGGTGCCCTCCTATTCTCAAGGACGCCTGAACTATGTGGATACCGAGGAAGCTCAAGCTGCTCCTGACGTAGCACTCGGTAAGTTTCCAATCAATTCCCATCCCGCGAATATTTTATTCGATTCCGGAGCATCGCATACCTTCATTACTCTAAATTCGTTAGAGAAAATCGACTACCCACTACCCCACTAGAAAATCCAATCTTAGCTACCACCGCTGGAGCTAAAATACCCTGTCAACTGCGTAGCCCAGGAGTTCGAATTCTTTTAAGTGGGGTAGAATTCTTAGCAGATCCAGTAGTCCTAAACTCAGAAGGTATAGACTTAATCCTGGGAATGGATTGGTTAAAGAAGCATGATGGACAGATAGATTGTGGAAAAGGGATAGTCACTCTTACTACCCCTAGCCATCAGAGGGTACAATGCCAGGTGCAAAATAAGAATATATCCACCATGATCTATCAAATGGATGCTACTATGATAGAGCAAATACCGGTGGTTAGAGAATATCTCGATGTTTTTCCAGAAGAGTTACCTGGGTTATCCCCAGATCGAGATGTGGAGTTTGTTATAGACCTATTACCAGGCACCGCCCCGATAGCTAAAAGACCGTACAGAATGGCTATCGATGAATTGGAGGAACTAAAGGAGCAACTTAAGGATCTGTTGGAAAAGGAATTTATACGCCCAAGTTCTTCACCCTGGGGATCACCGGTGTTATTCGTGAAAAAGAAGGATGGAACCTTGAGGATGTGTGTCGACTATCGATCGCTTAATGAGGTCACTATCAAAAACAAGTACCCGTTGCCAAGGATCGATGACTTATTCGATCAGCTGAAGGGAGCAAGATACTTCTCTAAGATAGACCTTAGATCTGGATATTATCAACTCAAACTTCGATGGGATGATATACCAAAGACGGCTTTCGTAACACGATATGGCCAATATGAGTATACCGTTCTCCCCTTTGGTCTGACTAACGCCCCGGCATACTTCATGAACCTGATGAACAAAGTATTCATGGGAGAATTGGACAAGTTCGTAGTAGTATTCATAGATGATATATTAGTTTACTCCAAGACGGCCGAAGAACATGAAAGGCACCTCAGGATTGTTCTGGGAAGATTGCGAGAACATAAGTTATATGCCAAATTTAGTAAGTGCGAATTTTGGCTAGAGAAAATCGCTTTTCTTGGACATGTCATAACCCAACGAGGTGTTGAAGTGGATCCTGCCAAAGTCGAAGCCGTTATGGAATGGCAACAACCACGAAACGTACATGAGGTACGAAGTTTCCTGGGATTAGCCGGTTACTACCGAAGATTTATTAAAGGATTCTCCCGCCTAGCCAAACCCATGACAGAACTAACCAGGGAAAAGGTAAAGTTCAAATGGACAGCGGCTTGTGAGAATAGTTTCCAAGAGTTGAAGCAAAGGTTGATAACTGCCCCTGTATTAGCTTTGCCAGACATATATCAAAACTTCGTAATATATTGTGACGCTTCTCGCAAAGGACTAGGAGCCGTTCTCATGCAGAACGAAAGAGTAATAGCCTATGCATCACGACAACTGAAGACCCATGAAGTGAACTACCCTACCCACGATTTGGAATTGGCCTCAGTTGTTCATGCCCTAAAAATTTGGAGACACTATCTATTGGGCAAACGATGTGACATCTATACGGACCACAAAAGTCTTAAGTACATCTTCACACAAAAGGAGTTGAACCTAAGGCAACGAAGATGGCTGGAATTGATGAAAGATTACGACATACAACTACGATACCACCCAGGGAAAGCAAACACGGTAGCCGATGCCTTAAGTCGGAAGTCCAGCTACCAACCAGAAAAGTTAGCCCAAGAAATGCGAGCTTTAAATCTGCAAGTGATACCCCTTGGATATCTTGCTAACATACATTTACAGCCTCTACTCCAGATGCAAATTAAAGAAGCTCAGAAAAGAAGCAAGGAGATCATGCTACTTCAGGATTCTATGGGGCTTGGAAAAGGGCCAGACCTTCGACTAGATAAAGAAGGCACCCTCTACTTTCGAAATCGAATATGCGTACCACCCTAGGATGAGTTACGCAAAACGATCATGAATGAAGCTCATAACTCAGCCTATTCTATACATCCTGGATCCACCAAAATGTATCAAGACCTCCGAGAATCCTATTGGTGGCCAGGCATGAAAAGAGACATAGCGAGTATGTAGCCAGTTGTCACATCTGCAGGACCGTTAAAGCCGAACACCAGAAGCCAGCCGGATTACTGCAACCCTTACCCATACCTGAATGGAAATGGGAAGAAATTAGTATGGATTTTATCGTTGGCTTACCCAGGACAGCTAAAGGAAATGACTCGATCTGGGTAATTGTGGACCGGCTAACTAAGGTGGCTCATTTCATTCCTGTTAAGGCAACACATGGAGGTGACAAGTTAGCCTGGCTATATATAGACAATATTTTAAAACTTCATGGAGTACCTAAGAGAATAGTAACCGATCGAGGGCCCCAGTTTACCTCCACTTTCTGGAGAACCCTGCATAAAAGTTTAGGATCCGCCCTGGATTATAGCTCGGCATACCACCCGCAGACTGATGGACAAACCGAGCGGGTAAATCAAATACTAGAAGATATGCTACGAGCTTGTGTACTGACATATGGGAAGGACTGGGAAGAAAGCTTAGCATATGCAGAATTCTCGTACAATAATAGCTACCAAGCTAGTCTGCAAATGTCACCCTTTGAAGCCTTGTACGGCAGAAAGTGTAGAACTCCCTTACTATGGTCAGAGACAGGAGAAAGATCATTATTCGGGCCAGCCATACTATGGCATGCTGAAGAGAAAACCAGACAAGTACAAGAGAATCTGAAGATAGCACAAAATCGACAGAAAAGCTATGCTGATACCCAAAGAAAGGAATTGACCTTCGAAGTCAATGACTACGTGTATCTGAAAGTAGCTCCGATCCGAGGAACACGAAGATTCCAAATCAAAGGAAAGTTAGCACCCCGATATATCGGCCCCTACCGGGTATTAAATAGAATTGGAAAGGTAGCCTATCGATTAGCATTACCAGAAGAACTGGAAGATATACACCCGGTATTTCATGTATCTCAACTAAAGAAATGCTTAAGAATACCGGAGGAACAAACAGCTCCAGAAATGGTAGATTTACAACCAGACTTGAGGTATCAAGAAGGACCCACGCGAATATTGGATACGACCATCAGACAAACTCGAAGAACTGCGGCTAAGTTTTGCCGAGTACAATGGAGCAACCACACCGAAACAGAAGCCACGTGGGAAAAAGAAGAAAATCTCCGAAAAGAATTTCCGTATCTATTCCAGGAACCGGACGAATCTCGAGGACGAGATTCACTTTAAGTGGGGTAGGTCTGTCACACCCTAAAATTAGAAATCATTTAAAAATAACATTAAAAGTATTTCTAATATTAAAAACTAGATTAACTTTAATAGGGTGATACATTAGAAAAATGAATTGCATTAGAATATTTTGAAACCAACCATATGCATATGCTTGCTCTAACCTTAGGAAAATTCTAAACCCCAGAAACCATCCAAAAATCCAAGTTAGATTTGAAATGGAACTCAAATTCAAATTCAAACTCAAAATATAAAAGAAAAAGGAAAACAGAAAATGAAAAAGGGGAAAACCTCACCCTGGGCCGAAACCTGCCCGCCGGCCCAGCTCCACCCCGTCGTCCCAGCTCCTCCTCCGCTCGCCCGCGGCCCAAACCAGCCCCCGCTTTCCCTCTCCCGAAGTCCACTCCACCCCCTCCAACTCTCCCGCGCGCGCGTTGCTCCCCCCGGTGACGTCGCGCTGACGTCACCGTACAGCCCCCCTTCTTCCTCCGCTCGCCGTCGCGCCCATCTCGCCGCCGCGGCCGCCGGATCCGCCTCCACCGGCGCGGATCGAGCCTAGGGGGACGAGCACGCCGCGTGTCGTCCCCACGGCCCTCCACCGCACCACGAATGCGGCGCCGACCGCGCCCTGCGGCTCCGTGCGGAGCTCGCCGCCGGGGGCACGCGTCGCCGCCCCGTGCGCCGGCGCGCCACGCGTCCGGCCACGGAGAGCGCCGGGGGAGCTCCGGGAGCTCACCTCCGGGCTATAAATAGCCCCGGGCGCGCCCCCTCGGAGCTCCATCCCCACACAATCACTCCCCACACCACGCCGCGAGCTCGCCGGCGCCGGCCGAGCGTGAGCTGCCCCGCCGCCGCAAGCAACGGGCGGAAACCCCGCCGGAGGCCACGTCGTCGCACTCCGGTAAGCCTTCCCCCGCCGCAACCTCGCCCGCTGCCTCCCTCTTTCCTCCACCTGCACCGCCGGCCGAGCATCACGGCACCCAGTGCGCCGCCGCACTCCGGCGACCCGCTGGGAGGCCCTGGCCGCCCGCCGCCGCGCTTGAGCACGCCGCCGTGCTCAGTGCACCGCCAGCCGCGATCCCGCTGCCCTGCTACACCCAAAACCCCTCCCCGCGCCTTTTCCCCTTTGCGCCGCCCGCCGCCCAAACTCCGGCGAGCGTGCGCCACCGCCGCACGCCGCGCCGCTCCGCCAGAGCATGCTCAGCCGCTCCGCCGCACCGCCAGCTACCCTGGCGGCGAACCCCGGCCCCTCTAGTGGCCTGGGATGGCCGGAGCATGCAGCTCCGGCGAGCTGTACTGTTCCCGCCGCCGTGCGCCGCCGCTCCCCTCCGATCAGCCTCGCTGGCAGCCACGTGGCGGCCACGCTGGCCACAGGCCCACAGGCCAGCGGCACAGCCCGCCACCGCAACCGCCACCTCACCTTCACTCCCCTCCCTGCACCCGGTCTTCATGGACCGCTGACCCAAGGAGGTCGCGGGTCCATGGGCCGTAGTCCACGGCCCACAGCACAGTGACGAGCGTGGGCCGCGCCCCGCGGGCCCCGCCTGTCTGTCTCTCCCTCCCCTGGCTAAATTGCTAGGTACACCCGGCCAAATGTACACAAGAAGTTAATTCTCCACCTTAGAGCTTTCCAAAAATTCCCAAAAATTCACCAAAAACCCTAGAATAATTCTTAAGCCTAGAAATACATTTCTTTCCCAAAAACCTCACCCACAACCCCTAGACTAAATAGTCACCTCTTTTAGGTTTAGATCCATTTAAAGAAATCCTCCGTTAACCCTTGATTGATGTATTGATTTGTGTGACTAACCACAGACTCTGACCCGGAGAACAACGCTGAGGATCCAGATTACGAAGAGGAAGCAGGGGACGACCCCGACGCCGGACAAGGCAAGTCCCGCCATATTAATAATTATGATATTACTATTGTTATATAAGCATGCTGAATAATTGGAGAACCGGAACTTGATTGCACAGTCTTTACTTTAGACCGGGGAGTGGAAGGAAGATCCCAAGGAAGGGGATTCTGTCCTAAGAGCCACTTCGGGTCGCCACTAAGGACCGGTTCGCGGGAGAATCTTTCCATTGCCTAGTACAGTCCCGCATGCCAAAAAAGCATGGCCTTCGGGAATGCTTATTTATGTGAGGCCTTGATCCGCACCCCACTAGCCAGCTTTAGTAAACTGTCCCAAGGGGCCACGGTGGGCAACGGGACTCTTGGAGACAGACCCCGACAGAGGGCTGGGTCTGGCCGGTACGAGTCGCAGGTGATAGGGTCGGGAGGACCCAGTGGCAGAGTGCCACGATATGTTCTTGATGCATCAAGAATCTTTCCCCGGGAAGGTCCCTGTGTGGACGTGCGCGACTCCTACTTAGGCCCCAACAGTTTCCGTGGACAGAGCTAGGGAGTGGCTGTCTAGTGATAGACGCTGGTGGGAATGGATCTCGTAGGGCAGTACCGCCAAAGTACACGGTACGGGCTGACCGAATGCGGGACAGGAAAGTACGACCTCTGCAGAGCGACAAACCTATCTGGATAGCCGTGACTCCGGCAAGAGTCCAATTGGTAAAAGTCCCCGTCGATTAAATCACTAAAATGAGCATGACCTGCGGATTTCCCTTACCGCAGGTTGATATACCTTTGTTCACTAACTGGGACTGGTAGGGAGGATGTGCCCCTCCAGGACCAAACTTAATACTTTAAAATTACTTTGGGACTTGCTGAGTACCCTTGACAGGAGTGCTCACCCTTGCTTCCACTTCATACCAGAGGACTTCACCGAAGACGGCGCAGGCGACGAAGGCTCGGAATGGTGACGTGCTCCACCGCAATGCTGAGGCTCTACATAGTACTGGTAGTTTTATATTTTCTGAATAAGCGGAGGCCTTGAGGCCCGCTTGTAACTTTGTACAGACTCTAAGCTGTACATTGATGTATATTATGAATAAAAGGTTATCCGATGATGGTTTTCAATACCACTTGTGATAAACTACTTGCATTAGAACTTCCAGGGCTAATGCAGGTACTTGGGGAGCCCTATTCCACGGGCATGCCCCACACCCGCTCCGCAAGTGCGCATCCCCAATACCCCAAACCCCCAGACGGAGAGAGATGAGACGAATGAGGCCGGCCAGAGATACACGGCGCGGTGGATCTCGAGCAGCAGCAGCACCCGTCGGAGCTCCGCCGTCCTGCTCCTGCGACTCCGCCGCCGGCCGCAGCCCCACCCCGCGCCGCGCCACCGCCGGCCCGAGCCGACCATGCACACGGCGGAGGAGCAGGAGCACCTCGATGATGCTGCTCCCCGGGCCCGGGCTCGATGCCGCCGCAGTAGAGAGGAGAAGGCCTAGGCCGCCCCGCCGCTCCACAGTGCCGCTCGCCGGGGATCTGCTCCGGTGACTCCACCGCGCCGTTCCTCTACTCCATGGACGGCCCGAGCTCCACCTCGCCTCGCGCTGTCGGCGGAGAAGAAGAAGCCGCGAGGGCTCGCCGTCGGGGGGCCCTGCTCCTCTACCGCGCCGGCGCTGCCGCCTCTGCCTCTCCTGGGGAGAAGAGGAGATCGCGCCGCCAACCGGAAGCCACCTCTGCGTGCGTTGATCCGTGGCCGCCGCGCCCGATCCGCGTCACGGCGTCGGGGAGGGCACGCTGCTAGGATCATAGCGCCGACCCTCGCTCCTTGGTGCCGGCCGGCCGCACGGCCCTCCCTGGCTCCGCCTCCGGGCCTGTCTGCAGCGGGCAGCACGACCAGGCACAAGCATTCTTTCTCGTCGGAGACCTCCTCCGCGCGTGGATCCTCCTCGACGCGACGGGCGGGTCCTCCGCGGTCGGCGTTGGCCTGGTCTGGATGCTTGGCCGGAGACGCGGCGGCTGCTGGCTGCTTGCCTTGCTGCGTGGTGCGTGGACCGAGCAGTGGAGCCGGATAGAGAAAAATGGTGAGCTGGAGCGTACGAGAAGATTGTAGATGGGGACGGCCTTTTTTTTAGAATTGATTGATGGGGACGGACGTTGAGCTGGTGCAGAATAGTTTTAGAATTTTAATTCGCACTTTAGTTGGGTCCCACACACATTTCCGTTACAAAAATTAATTAAAAAAGAGAAGGGAATAAATGAAAAAAAGGAAAAAGAGAAAAAGATCTAGACATTGAAATCTTTTTTTCCATGATTCAGAATAACCATTATTACTTCATTAAAAAGTTGTATAGAGTTTGTTAAAATAATTGTGTTATAAACAAATATGTTTGTTAAAAGAGTTGGAGATAGTGGCTGGAATGAAATATGTGGTAGTTGGTATAGAGTATGAGATATAGAGTATGACGAGCACGGAAGAAATTGGTATACAAAATAGAATTTCGAAGAACAGGACAATATTTTTGATAGATGTTGAAAATAGAGTACGACGAGTGCAGACACCCTGGTGAGTCTGCCCCCTCCCCGGCCCCACTGCCCATGCCAAATTCCCTATCGCCCTGCATCTGGCATCCCCGCTCCAATTTCCAACTGTCATTGCAGTGTCCCTGCCACCGGGAAGTAAACGTCCCCGGCGACGCTGCTGGTGCCATACGGGCACCCGAAGCCCGCCGCATTGCCCGGATCTGTGCGGGACACAACCCGGTGGCGACTCTCGACGTCCGACGTGGTACCTCGATACTGCTGGTTGCATGCGCGACCAACGCAGCACAGGGGCTGGGTCGGTACCTCTGAAGACGGGCGGAGACGCGAAAAAGTGTGCGAGATCCGTCGTTGTGCCTATGATGCAGGAGGTGATAGCCGCAGACCCCAATGGCGAGGGCCGAGGGCAACACCAAGGAAGGGGGTGGAAAGAACGGTTGCGCACTGTAGCGAAGGCGGCACACGCGCGGCCGGGCTATGCGCTGTGCAGAACTGCGGCGTCGGCGGGGCGCCAACAACAGAGGGCGTATATCAGCCATCTATTGCGCGGATGCGTCGCGTCAAGGCGTAAACGGGGGATCCGGCGGACACATTATTTCAGCATTAGATTTTTCTATGATGTAAAAAAATGTCGTTACATTAACGTGAGAAGCAAAAGAAAAGAATTATACTCGAATCTAAATCTAAGATATTTTACATGTCAGACACCCATTACTCTATATTACTTTTTTCTTACACATTTTTAAAATATTTATTATTTCCTTTAATTTTTTCGTGCCCGCAGCAACGCATGGGCTGTTACCTAGTGACCTTGTAATAGAGAGGGCTGCAGTACGTTTAATAAAATGAGGGTCATATATGACATTTGGTTTTGATGACTCAGCGAAACACACACCTAGGGTGATTGTGGCATGCCAGTATGGGCGACAAGCTTGGACAATAGATGAGATTGGCATGAAAAATAAAAGTTGGATGGAGAACTAAATGGGCGCAATTGAAAGTTGATGGACAACTTCACCCTCATGTGATAGTTAAGAGAAGAAAACGTCTATTTTTGCCTTTGAAGAAGAGATCCATTAGACCTCTATGTTCATGAAATCTCGCGCCTTCAAATTTCATTTCCGAAACATGCCATCCATATGCAAGACCTAGACCAGGTCCCAATTGTATCCAAACGCTCATCCGGCTCCAGCTGCCCAATGTTCCATGATGACGAAACAATTGTTTGATTGCTCAGTACTTCGTGCAGAGATGCCATCCATCATTTGTATTGTCAATTTTTCATTCTGTCTAGGGCTAACGATGGACCTACTACACACTATACTCTGGCCTATCAACCTCACACACTGCTGGCCCCCGGCATTTGACCACCCTGACAACTGCCCCGCGCGCAGCCTGTCCGGCCGGAGACCCACCACCTGTTGTGCGCTTGTGCCGTCAGCTCCGGCCGGGACGACGCGTCCAATAAGGCGATGGTGGTATGGGGGGCGTACGTCGCCGACGAGGACCGGTCTCGGCGCGCGATCCCATCTCGGCCTGAGAGTTTCGCTGGAAACCTTTGGCCAGACGCGGCTACCGGCCTGCCCCGATTATTGTACTGCCGCCAGGCCAGCCACTGCTGCAGTGGAGTAGTATGTTGCAGGCCTGCGTGCAGCCACACCCCTGCAGCCTGCAGGAGATGAAACATTAGTTACAGTTGGGGGGCGACACCGGCGACGTAGCTTCGCGCTGGCGCGGCGCGGCGTGGGTTTATTCCCTCGGCCGCTAGGTAAAAATAAACCGACCGATCGATCCATCGGCACACAGTACCTGTTTCTGTTCTGGTTCTGTGGTGGTGTGCATGCAGCATGCATGCTGTCCTGCTCTCGGTTTGTTGATTTGGCGATGCTTTTGCCCCTTGTGCCTGAATTTACAGCCAAAGCCGACGAACTGTCGCCGTTGGCGCGCATCTCGGGATGCATGAGATCGAATAACTTTGGACGAGGTCCATGCCATGCGTCTCGTGGGGGGCCGACGTGCGCGCAGCGCAACCAACCGGTTCCTGAAACAAGCAGCGAGCTGGGAGCTGGGAGCAATGCCGCCTGGACCACCTTGGTATAAGAAACGGTAGCGTCTCGTATCTCTATACGGGATGCAAATTGATGCCGTGACGGAAAATGCATGTTCTTGTCCTGTGCTACTGTCTCTGGATACGGTGGATGTATCCATTAACAGTGGATACGATTCAGGCTCGCAGCTTTGGTGGAAAGCCAAAGATAGGAAAACTTATCAGCCGGCCTGACGGACCCTTTGTGTATTCATCCAAGGCTTGACCGGGGGGTTAGGTGGTGTATACATGCATGTGACGGCCTTGGAGAATACTAACAGTAGTTACCTAGATTCATCCATCTCCCAAGGCCTGCCGGGTGCCAAAACCGCGAGAACACATTTCGCACAAATACAGATCTGTTCGAAAGATGTATAGGTACACACAAACGACTGTACGCTCTGAATTCCGGATAAGAAATGTCAAAGCATCTTTCCCGCCTCAATGGGCAATTGGGCACTGAACAGGAACTTATTGGTGTTGTTTAACAGTGATGCTGCTCTGGAAGTATTGCACCATCAGTACTTAACTGTCCTTACGTTTCAGAAAGAAAAAAGAAAACTGTCCTTGCATGCAGCACATGACGAGCGCAGGGCAGGGTTAAACAATGCAACGTGGCTTTTTTCAGAAAACAGCGCAATGTGTCACCTGCTGAAAAGAAATCCATATCATCAAGTCATAACCTCGCTAGACCTTTTTCATTATAATCAAATTAAATCAAGAGAGGGCCATAAGCTGGCATGATCGAACTCAATGTTTTAGAGACAGATTCTCAAGCACTCCTGTATGGCACTAGCACTACTTTTATGACCTATGCTTGTGTTCCCGAGGTTTCAGACAATGTCGCCTCTATTTTATTTCAATTTTCTCCCTAATAAAAAAGGAGCCGAATTCCATGGTCTCTGCAGACAAGCGGTCAAACAATGTTTGGTGGCAGCGAGGTAGTGGTGTCCTGGCAATACAAAGCAAAGCAAGAGAAACCGATGATTGCTGATGTTGATAGTTCATAACCCCTGAAAGAAACCCACTTCCAGTTCTTCGGGGTCCTGTCTTTATACTCTTGTTTTCCCGCTTCTTGGATCTCAGTCGGCTAATGATTATTTTGACGCAAGAATTGTTTGTTTCTCTTTTTTTTTCCATTTTTCTTTTTACAAAAGGAAATTAATCTGGAATTACAGAACAAAGCAAACTACGTACGCAGCTAGCTACTGGTTCATGCCTTGTGTCACCATCACCTCATCATCCCCATCTCTGCCTTTAGTTCGATCGTCTCGTCCCATCTCAGCTTTGTCAACCTGCAAAACCTTTGCTCCTTTTTTTTTGTTGCAACGCCATTGTGGCTGCGCGCCTACTGTTGTAAAAAAGCGCACGAAATTCAGTACATTTCTACCATCCCAGCAGATCATCTTTATTCCTCCCGGGCGTCTTTGCTGGATCGCCATGTCCAAAATGTCCTGCTTTTGGTTGCCCTCCCTTTGCCTTTCATGCTCCTTTGAAAACGGCGTCAAAAGCTCCCAACAAGCCAAACTCGTCATTTCGTCAGTCAGTGGCAGTGCAATCAAAACCGCTTGACTTTTTTATCATTGATCCGTCCATCATTGGGCCAATCATCTGCTAATCTTCCTCCTCTTGCTGCAAACGGCAGGGGAGCTGTCGGTCTCGTTCTCGTCGCACCACGAGCTTGCATGCGAGGCAGCAGCCGTGTCGTCGCTCCTGTAGCTCAGGCAGCCGGCGTCCAGCACCCCGGTGGGGCTCTGCGGCACGGAGACGGAGGAAGAGGCTCTGCCGCCGCTGATGCTGGGGCCTTCGGTTTTAGGCGTCGTCAGTGGCACGGCGGTGGTGGCCTTGATCGCTTCGAGGCACTGCAACACCCTCTCCTGCAAAAGGAAAGCAAAACAAAAAAAAAACGTTACTAGCTGCTGCCAGGCTGACGAGGCGCAGTAAATGCGGTTCACGAGTCTCGGCAGTGGCGCCGCGTGCGGTGTGCCGCGGTGGTGCGTGTGTCTGGCTGGGCGAGCAAGTACGGTTGCAAACCTACGACTTCGATGCATGTGGTTAGCACTAACGTATTGCATTGAAGGACGCTGGCTGAATCTGACGACAAAATGGGTGGGTACACGACATGTACCTTATGTACACTGTGGGTGCAAGCCTTGTCGATGTCTACAGCACGCTCTTCTCCGGCGACGGCGGCGGCGACGGCCGCGGCGATCTCCGACGGCCGGAAATCTAAGCAGTGCGTCCCTGCGTCACACATCAAGAACAATGTCAGCTCGATTCAGAACGATCGGTGTCTGTATTAGAGAACTCCGCGTGAAAAATAATGTCCTGCTTGCTCACCTCTTGCTATGCGCAGGATGAGCTCTGCAGATCGCAGGACGTCGCGCCTGTTGGGCGTGTCGCCGCCGTTGAGCCGGTGGAGGAAGTAGTCGATGTACGAAAAGGGAGTGACGGCTTGCATCCTCCATTTGAGCGTGCTGAGGACCAGGAGCTCCATCCTCTGGATCGTCTTCGCCTCGAACACGTACCGTGCGCCCCCGACCTGACCGACAGGATTCATATATCAGACCAACGCATTGCGATGCGATCGGGGCGCACTCCACTGAAACGCGTGGTATATGCATCAGCATCAGCATTGCACTCTCACCTGCAGATCGAGAGACGGGGGGACGTAGGTCTCCTCCATCTTGGCAGCCAGGGACAGGCACGCCACGGACAGCAGCTGCGTCATCCAAGCCTTGTCTTCCTGAAATGGCAAGACAAACACACTTGATTATTACCAGCATTAAAACACTGAAACGAGGAGTAGTGTGTTGCTTCAGTTCGTAGGATTGGGCTGTTACCGGAAGCTGGTAGAGCGAGAGGAAGCGGTCAAGGTAGTTGACGGCCAAGCAGACAGTGAGAGGTCTGAAGTTGTAGTACGTGTGAACCTGCTTAGAGATCGACGGTCAGATTCACCTCTAGTACATCGATGTGAAGAACAAGACTTCTGACAGAATAACAGCAACCATTTGTCAGGAACACACACCTTCCCAATCCAGTCGATGGCGTCCATCCGGATGCGGAGATCCAAGCCCCCGGCGCGCAGCCTCTCGGCGTAGTCCTCCCGGGGCATGTGCGCCGCCTCCGCCTCCACGAAGCCAGCCACGCATTCCTCGGAGGGCACGGGGAAAACAACGCTGGGCTCACCACGCATTCTGCTTCTTCCCCGCGCCGCCACGTCCTCCTCGGCCTCGGCTCCGAGGCCCAGGATGCTGCTGCTGTCCTCGGCGCAGAGAAGGATGGAGGCCGCCATCTCGTAGCTGCTCGGCGCCATCAATCCCCTCTGCAAGGTTTTGGGTAAATCTGATACACAGGTACAGAGGTACTATGGGTTATCTGGGTCTGGTATCTTGGTCTCCTCCTCTTCTTCTCGTCCTGCTCGTGTTCTTCCTCTGGCTTGGTGCGAGCGAGGAGTGGGAAGAGGAGGGGCAAGTGAGCAAGGGGGCGCCGTGAGGCCTCTTTTGTATGGAGCGGCGCGTGCAGAGCAGACGGGGGGCAATTTCGGCAGCTGATGACGGGGCGAAAGCTATAAGCCTATCTATAACAAGACAAGGGGAGCGGGAAGGAAGGGGGATGATGGTGTGATTAGAAAATTCGGCGATCGCTTTCGTTTTCTTTTCCTTTTCTAGTCTGTACTTTGAGGCGCTGGCTTTTGTAGAGCTTTTATGACATGGATGTTTAGGGCTCTTTGTGTTCATTTTTTTTTCTTAATTTCTCCCTTTTTAGTCTTTTGACCCTGGGTGGTTAAGTGCTTATTACCTTACTCGTAAGAAGAAAGAGTGATTAGTCTCAGCGTTGAAAAGAAACTGTGTGTTCACTCGGTACTAGTTCACCACACACGAACGCTTTTCGGGACCAAAAGAGGTAAGAAATTTGCGTCTCAACCGTGTCACCGAGACCGCAATGGAAAATTAATGAGGGGGGCCGTGGCCCGCGTGAGCTAAATTGAGAGTTAAAATGTGGAGTTTAAATGTAAGGAAATCCACATTTGAGCTCAACTCCGGTTCTGGAAACCAATTGAAGATGTCTGCTGAACTAGTTTACACATGATCCGTATGAATTAGTATCCCATGCAAAAAGATAAAAGTGCCCATAAAGAAAAGATGGAAGTGTACACATACACGATACGTGTCTACCTAGCTGAATTTTACAGAGCTTATGAAGGTTTTAAAGTTGGCAATTCAATAAAATGTAGCAGGCTGAGACTTGAGAGTTGATTATTATTAAAAAAACATATTATGCGTGAACGTCTAGTCCCATCGGGGTCCAACATTGGAGTGAATGCACTCGTGACGTGCTGCTGCCCGACCGGCGCGTGCCTCCTCTTCCCCCTCTCCACCGATGCGGTAGGTGCCGTTCACGTTTGCGATAACAAGCGCATGGCCACCCCGACCGGAGATAATAAGCTGGCTTTGCCTCTTTGAATCAATTGTCCGACCTGCCTGCTACTAAAATTGCGGGAAACGGATCTCCACAGTGGACCAGCTTCTCCCCACCTCGGCATCTCCGTGCTGTTCCGCGCCCTGCGGCCCTGCGCTACCAGTCCCCTGCTCCTCAGTCCTCGCACTGTTCTGTCTGCTCAGCCCTCGCTCGTGATCGCTGCCTGATCGGGGGCCCGTCGTGTGCGCGCGCGCCCTGCACAAGTCGTCGTCGCTGGCTCGGCCTCGGCGTTCCCCCGCTCGTACCTTCTCGGCTTCCGATCCGCTCGCCGTCGACGCCGTCGTCGGGCGGCCGCGGCCAGCACGCGCAGCGCGCATGCAAGGCTAGTCGCGACAGCGTAGCCTTTGCCCCATCCGGCTACTACTACTAGTGCCTGCTCGGGCTCGGCGCGGGCGCGGCCACCCATAACGGCAAACGGCCGGAGGGGGGGCTCCAGCCTCCAGCAGTCCAGCTCCTGCGGTCCTGCTGCTTCTGCTTCTCGGCCGGCGGAGCGGCAGCCGCGCCGCGCCGGGCTGGCGGTGTTCACTGCGCACCGACCGACAGGCGGGGCCAGGGCGTGCGCGCATCTCGTGAGGTGTCGGCCCCGGCTGCCGGCGGCGATGGATGGTCCAGGGGTGCAGTACGGCAGACTGCGTATTGAAGGGGGTCACGGCATCTGCGCGCGAGAGGACAGAGGAGGCCCCGGTCAGCGACCCGCTGTACCCGTACTGACGTTGACGTGTGTTCCGTGCTCGTGTTGCGGGGCTTCGGGCGGCCGGTTGGCTGGCTCGGTCAAGGAGGCGTACGTAATCGTAGGCCAAGGTTCGACGACGGGCGGAGTCGGGTGACCACGCTACGCTACTCCACTAGTATACCACTACTACTACTCCAGAGTCCAGAGACCAGAGGTGGCGGGGTGGGGCACGCGAGGTACGTGTCCTCCCGGCCACACACACACTGCTGACGATGCAGCAGTTTGCTGCGGCTGGCTTTGAGGATACATGGTCCACGGCGTGCGAGGGCGACGACGACAGGCGGGTGGTCGAGATCCGAGCTCTCGAAATGGCCGCTTGACCGTTCGAGGAACGCCTTTGCCCTTTTGCCGGGACGGTGACCACTCACGCAATAGCTTCAGTTTAGTTGCTGTGTACGCACTAGCTCAAGTCCGAAAGAGTGGCGCAAATGCGCGCGGCTCGTGCCTCTGCAGGACCTGTGAATCTGTGATGGTGGAGACGGTTCGAGCCAAACTACCAGTTCGACAAGGCTGCAGGCTGCAGCAGCCTGCAGGTAGCTGCAAATTAAAAGTCGGCGTCCGGGTTGAGTACTTTGCATACGGCGAAGTGCAGCCCATGTCTCGACCTGACGGCGTTCGTATACGCGCACGACGAAGACCGGCCCGTTGGTGGCACGTGGGTACTTCAACAGCTTGAGGTGCTTGGCCGGGGACGTGTCCCAAACCCCCGTGGATCACCCGAGCTTAGATAGTATCCTAGCCCACGGTAAAGAAATTCATTTATTTCACACTAACAAATACCTCGATTCCTTCCTTGAGCACCATCAAACAGGTCTAGGTTGGACTCCCTATGGGAGCAAATTAATTGGGTCTTAAACAAAAAAATATAAAAAAATAGGTAGGATCTTTTCATGCTGACTTCGGTCAAAAAAAAATTCTCTCCAATGTGCCATCAAGTTCTAATTCTCATTCCTTATATGATATTTCCATCACTTCGCTCAAATACGTTGTCGAAATGACCTCCAAATTCATGCAAAACTTTCTTGTCATAAAACAAATGAAAATAACCTTTTTGATTAAAAAACGCATGTGTTACAATACGATTTTAAAATTAAAATATCAAATTAGACTATATTGGAAACATATATGATTTTATGACAATAAACAACTTCAAAAATTTATGAAAATAGCTAATATTCCTCACATCAAATGAAGTAATTTGTAAATTATTTCTTGGCATACATTTCATAGATGATTATGAAGAATGGGAAAAGTTTACAAGATAAGTTTATCTTTTCTTATATCATATATGGATTAGAGAGGGAGTAATAGAGTGGAGGTTTTAGCTTTTGGGGCTATGTAAAAGCCTTAACTACCTATGTTCTGTACTCTAGAATGGAAGAGCTCGTAACCCCAATGAAACAAAAAAAATTGCATTCTAAAATAAAGTAGCGCCTTTGGTTTAAAAAAAATACATAGAATCATCATTAGGAGATGTAAATGGGCTTTTTTTGCTCCTCATGGGGGGGGGGGGGGGGGGGGGGGGGGGGCTTAACGACCAAATGTCATCCCCATTAAGTGAAGGCAGGGCAGGTAAGGTTCTTTAGGTCCCCGTTCCCCGTCGGGTGACCCAAAATAGTATATACGTGTTAGAATAGAGGCTTTAAGAAGCCCAATGTAGTATATTGGGCTACTGGACCAAGCCCTCATGAGTTCTATAAAATTGGCCAGCCATACAAGCTGTAAACCCTAATCCACCTCTCCCGGACCCCTTCCCCTCATCTCCTCAGCCATCGGTAGCCGCCCACCACAGCTCAATCAGTCGTCGCCACAAGTGAGAAACATCGAGAGGTTGAGCTTTCATGGGCATCATGGCAGCTTTTGGATCCACCCAGTGGGCCCCTTCTTTCCTCTTCTATCCTCTTGTTCTCGAATCTTCATTTGATCATTGCAGTCCCACCTAATGCTACTAAATAACTATAGCTTCGACTCTGTTTGTTTCATAAATTCAGCAATCTTCATTGCTTTTTCCATGTAGATGCACGTCTCGACTCCATGACCATCTTCATCGCAATATGGACATGGTGGCTCTTTCTTCTTCTTCTTCGTCCTCGTTAACTTTTTCATTGCCTTTTTCCTTGCTTGATGTACAATGGACTTCTTCCTATCCACCTTGTCCTTTGGGCGCCCTTTTCTAGCTGCTTTCGGTGGGTTCTTTAGCATCCCTTCAGGCGCCTCACCTTCCTGCCTTGTCGGCCCAGTGCTCGTTGTTTCGATAACATGAGCTTTAGTTGGAGGCTTCCCTATCGCCTTCACCAGCTGGTACAACTGATCAATCCCACTTGAAACAAGCGTGTATTTTTCTTGGTCCAAACATGCGTCAGCTGCTAGCCGTGTCATCTTCCTACACAATGCATTGTACCTCGCCTTGTTGGTTGTAGGAACTCCAAAACATGGGTCAACCCCCGAGAGATGCTCTGCTATGCTTGTTGTTCCCTCCTTTGACCATCTGCTTAGCAAATACTTCTCTGGAATTTCCTCCATATCATGATGTGTGAACACTTTCAGAATATGGGGGCATAACAGACCATCCTGCTCAAACATGTTGCAAGAGCACACATATGTAGATGCATCGTTGCTGACCGAAACTGTGCAAACTCGACTAGATTTGGGGTGCACTATCTGAATGGACAATCCTTGCTCAACTTCGGTGATGGTACCCATCCTGAATTTTGTAGAATCACACAACAACTCCTGAAATTTGCAGAAGGCATTGCAGGTGTAGAAGGTGGTCGCTTGTTGTTCGAATGCATAACTCCCCTAAAGAAGTGGGTCAGAAATCTCCCCTTTGCACCCTTGAATATTCTCTCTTTCAACTCTAGTGTCCATAATGTGATCATATTGTGTCACAAATTGCAGCACTGAATCTTAGGCACGCACCAACTTCTTAAACAAGGCGAGGTACAATGCACTGTGTAGGGTAACACCTGAGGAAGCCGTGCGCAGCGCGCGGCGCCCATCGTGGTGGATCCGCCGGCCGGTGCCGCATCCCCCGGGCCTAGGAGAGTTGCTGCGAGGATTCAGTCCAACCCGAAGAACGACGTGTCCAATGCAGATGAGTTCATCGCGCCCCTTCCATCTCTACCCCCGGATTCAGTTTGATTTGGTTGATTTGGTAGGGTATGGGTTTTACCCGTATAATGTTGCATGCTGAGATTCAAATCGGTGGATTTGTGGCCTTTGTTTAGGCCATCCCCCACACTATGCATCACTAGTTTTCAATTGGGTTTCGGATGATCTAGGGTTTCAGTAGAGTTCTGCAACACTGTGTGGTTCATTGACTGGTTGATTGATACGGTTGAACTCTGTGAATCCTTGGCTTTCCTGCATTTTTGGACTACTTGTTACTTGGGACTGAAACTCTGTGAATCCTTGGTGTTCTATGTTTTAGGGTTCAACTCTATGGCCAATTCATAGAACTGCTTGTTACTACTGTCTGGTTGATTGTATATATAGCTTTTGCGGAAATGGTATTGTGAAATCTCAACGCAGGCAACAATGCAGTAAACTAGTGTCTCGTTGGTTAGGTTGTGATGACCCCTGGGTAACACTATTTGTTGATTGTTTGTATGCTTATCCTTATGAAGCTAGCATGGACATAGCTTTTATAGGTTGTGATTTCCCGGCTTCAGTCATGTACATATCCTTGTTTTTTAGCTAGCTTTTTGATAGGATTTATGTAATTTTAGGTTGTGAGTGGTAAGCCTATGATTATCATAAGTATTATAATAGTTTTCCATCTTAGTATGTATAGTTTATTCAATATTCTTTTGTTTTAAGTTGCTGACTCGCTGGGATTTGAGTCGGCTCAACTCAATTCAAGGGTATTCAGTCAAATAACTATTGTTTTAATAGATAATGTGTGTATATAGTACTGTATACACAATAATGAAAATGACACAGATAACAAGGTACTGAATCACCTCCTCTAGTGAATTTGTGAGTTAATTTACCAATTGGCTTCCTATTTCAGCATATTAACAATTGCAATTTGTGATGCTTTGAATTTGTAACATATTTATCAATACATGCCAAAAAATAGGATTTAGTATGTCAAGAAACAACTTTTCACCTATGATATTTTGAATACCCACCATATGAATCTTGGGCCTGCCCCTTTCTAATTATATATTACACTCATGCAATGTTTTACTTCATTGCGTAGTCATTTACTAAGGCTAGTAGGCTCGACAACAAGTGTTTTCCTATATTTAAAGCCTTGTGAAAGCTTGATGATGGCTAGTTTCATGACAAGTCGTATTTCTTTTACAAATACCTATGCTTTACAATACCTTTATGCGTTGTTTACTTTTTTAGTAGAGCTTCATTGCGTATGTTGAACAGTTGAATGGGCCTAGTCGCTCCATTCTAAATTGTAGATTATTTTAGCTTTTCTAGGTTTATAGTTTTTATTATGCACCTAGAAACACACTATGTTTAGATACGTACATAGCAAAAACTATAAATATAAAAATATCAAACCAACATATAATTTCGAAGAGAAGGAGTACAATTTAACATGTACTCAGCGACATCAAAATCCAGAACTCACACAATCAAATAATATAGATGAACCTGCAACACAGAAGTTGTGAATCTAGATTTAGAAGACACCATGACATACCATGAACAATATGGTGTAAATGGAGTGACACATTAAGCCGAAGAAGACGACACAAGTGTTGAAAGGCATGCTCGAATTTATTTTGTCCGTCACAATTTCCTAGATTAATGTGGTGTGGTTGAGGTTATGATACTTATGTTTGATTTGCTTCACATGTTAATTTGACTTGTTTAAGATTGATCTTGTCCAGTTTTATTAGAGAAAGGTCTAGATATCTCTACTTGTTGTTAGTTTCTCATTATGCCATGATTCCTGGTGGCTTACTGAACAAGACAGAGGAGGTGGGTGAATCCCTAGGATTAAGTGGCAATGAGGGAATCCACTCAATCCTGACATGGAATAAATTAGTTGTGTATCATATTCCCTCCAACCGAATAACAAATAAACCAATCCATTTATATTGAATATTTTCTTGCCTTAAAGATATACTCCCTCGGTTTTAAAATGTAGGATGTTTTGCCTTTTCTAGATACATAGATATTGCTATGTATCTGGATATAACATATGTCTAGATGCATATCAATATCTATGAAACTAAAAACAAATACCAAAACGACCAATATTCTAACACGGAGGTAGTACGTAAGACCTTAGTCACCTCATAACGAGTAAATTAGCCTCCAAACACTGGCGCTAAGGAAATCGGTGTAACACCCTCCAAATTAAGTAGGGTTTACATAGGATTTACTCGATTAATTACTAGATTTATTAGGATAATTATAGATTTAAAAGGGAACAAATATAGATAATAAACTATAAATAACTAAAAGGGAAATAAAGGGATGCTCTATAACTTAAGTGCTTTGCTAGGACTAAAATAAACCTCTAAAACCCTAGAATCAAACTAGAGGAGGGTTGGTTTGAATTAGAATTCAAATTGCTTTTAAAAACCTATTCAAATAAATAGAAAAATTGTCTAAACGTTAAACGGGCCGGTCACACGCTTCTGGCCTAGCCATCCATCTCAACCCAATGCTGAAGTCCGCTTATGCCCCTCAGACTCCCCCGCTCCGTCCGCCCTTCCTTCTCCTGCGGCCTGCCTGTCAACCACGGCCCGCACGCCTACCCGTGGCCCGCGTGCCTTCCCGGCCCGCGCGTGCTCTCAGCCCAGCCGGCCGACCGCGACCCAGCTTGTTGTCGCCGCCTTCTCGGCCCACGCGGTCCGCTCGCTCTGCTCCCCTTCGGCCGCATGTGCCAAGCACGTGCCACCCACACCGCCGCCGCCGCCCTCACCCGCACCGCCACCAGGGTCCTCCCCGCCTTCCGTATTGCGCAGCACGCCGCCGTCGCACGCGCGATGCCAGCCGCCCCGGCTCGACCCCGCGCGCCGCTGGCGAGCCTCTGCTCGGCCGTGTGCCACCGCGCGCCGCCGCACCCGGCCGCACGCGCGCGCACTTCCGCCACCTCCCTGACCCAGCGCCACCGCTGCCGCCACGCTGGCCCAGCTGGCCGCCACGGCGGCCGAGCGCCATTAATGGCGCTAGAGCGCCCATGCCGGCCGCCCATACCGCCGTGCCGCTCCACACCAGCCGCGCGCAGCGCTCCTCCACCCTCCGCGATCCACCGTCGCTCGATGCACACGGAGCGGCCATGATGAAGCGCCCCGCCGCGTGTCGCCACCACCAGCCTCCACCGCATCTGAGATACGGCGCCGACCACCCCTCCGGCCGGCCGAACCCAAGCTCGCCGCCGCCGCCCCGACGCCACGCGTCGAGCTCCTCCCGGCCTCCCTCTTTCGCCATGCGCAACGTGGCAAGCCCCCGGCGCACCCATCCGCCTATAAAAGGAGGCGCACTCCCCCTCACCGGAGCACAACGAGCCGCGCCGACCTCGAGCTCCTCTCCTCCCTACAGCCGCACTGCCCCCTCCCGTTGTTCCCACTCCACCACCCGGTACCCGAGCAGCTCCCCCTCCTGTCTCTTTCCATGGCCTCTGCCCGGGCCCTGGTGGCCGGAGCCCGGAGATCGGGGAGCCCCCCCGAGCTCCCCTGCTCCCGCCATGGCGCACCAACGCCGGAGGAAGACGACCCTCTGGTCGTTCTTCCCTCCCGCGCTGAGTGGCTGGCGAGCGGGCCCGGCTTATCCCCTAGCCGCGTGGTCTCAGTCCGCAAAGACCAGAGACCCGGTGAAGCGTCCCCACTTAAGTCGAGACTAAATGTGATACAAATATCAGTCCCAGGAGGCTGATACACATTTATTCCACAGATGGTTCAGTCATCGTGCGACCTCAAAGGGGCTCGATACTCGATACAAACGATAATAGAAATCAAAAGTACAACAATACATAACCAGAGATAGACTATGACTGGATCTAGCCCTATCTCGGCGAGGAACAGCGGAAGCATCTTGGAAGGAACCACACCACAGGCAACGTCGGGTGCGGACACGACCTCTACTCGAACTCTTCAGGGACAAAGTCCCGATCCTCCTCTGTTGCAACAAAATAGGGGGTGAGTACAAAAGTACTCAACAAGTCCAACCACGTCCACGGAGGGGGATATAAAGATTATGCACAGGATAATTCAAGGATACGGCTAAGGTTTAATTTGCGTAAAAGCTGGATTTTATGCAAGGGTTTATTTTAAACAGGTTTTTGTAATAGCAGCTTTTAATAACAAGTGGGTTGATCCTCCACAAAGGATCCACATTTTATGCTACCGGACTCCCCGTCCGCCGTAGCTCACGGCACACCTGCCGGACACTTTCCAAAATACTCACACCAAAAGATCCCACCCTTTTCCCAATACTAGTTTCAGGCCCAAGCCGTGACTCATCCAATACCGTGGATACGGCTATTCGAATAGATTTTTAACTCTGCAGAGGTTGTACACTTAACCCACCCCAACGGTTTCCGCAACACGAACACCGAAATGTCAGCGCGGACCTGTCAAAGCCATTACCACACCATAGCTAAGCCGGACTAGCCAATATGGAAACAACCAAGGGGTCCATGTCCTCCCTACGAGGCATGACCGGGACGTAACTCACATAGATCGTACTCCTGCTCCTTGTTCTCCCATTGCTCACAGCTCACCCATTGGCTAACCGACCAACTAGTGGGATTTATGCTAGGCCGTTGCCACATACAACGGTAGGGCGGTAGCACTAAACTGGGCCAGGCTAGATGGCAATCAACTCGGTCCTTAAAATAATGACAAGATGGATATCTCCACATCCCGCTCAGCCACACAGGCACGAGCTCACCAATTTGGTGTTTCACACAGAACACACCATCCATCCCATCGGTTCCATCATTATTTCATTTTCACCGAAAACCACCCTTTTCTTTTAAACACTCACACCATTCTTTATTTTTAAACACATGAGTGTTTGCAAAATGATAGTGGTAAGAGTAACAGATCCTAAGCGTCTCTAGCACGGCTATCATCCAAACAGAGCAAGTCATATTTAATGATAACCTAGGTGATCAAGGAGTATTCATAGCAATCAAGGGGTGGCTATCCAACCGGGTCTTGCAATAAAACAATGCATTTTATAAACAGGCCAATAGGTTGTGTTTGTAAAACATAGGATAAACATGCATCAAAGGACGGAATTGAACTTGCCGTCGTCGAAGTCGTCCGGAAGTGCCTGCTCGCGGTACGGTTCCTCGGGCTCTGGCTCGCGGTACTCGCCTGCGTACTCCGGCTCGTGGTACGGTCCTCCGAACTCTTCGCGGGGCTGCTCCTCGGTCACTCCGTGGTCTACGGTACACACAAGCAAGCATACATTAAAATAAAGGAAAAGAAAAATGAAAAGGGATTTTTAAATGAGCTCGGAAAAGAGAAATAGGAAATAAATCATAGAAGGGTTATTTTTGGGAGATTTTTGTATAGCTCGGTCGGAATATATGTGGAAAGGCCGTGGTCGAATTTTGGAAGAAACGGGCGGAGTTTGGCGCATGAAATGACGCATCAAAGGGGAAAATTAGGGTCGGTTTAGGGGTTAAGGGCTGATTTGCAAGGATTAAAAAGGTATAAGGACTTGTATATAAACACTTATAACTGGGGAAGGGCTTATTTGGAATATTGTAAAAAAATAGGGTGGATTTGGGATGGACAGGGACTCATTTGTAATTATTTTAAAGAGGTTAAGGGTCACTTTGAAAAAGTTAAAGGGCGCCAGGGGGTTTTCTGGATAGTGGCAGAAGGGTGGAAGGTTGCATTTGAGATTTTGGGAAAGTGGAGGGGGTTATGGGCGAAATGGCCATCTTCTTCCTCCTCTGCTTCGGGTCCAACAGAGAGGAGAGGATGGGGGCGGCGTCGGCCGGCCGGGATTGCGGCGCTCCAGGGCAGGCCGGCGGCCGGGAGACGGCGGAGGAGCACGAGGGGGGCAAGGGGATCCCATCCCTCCCCTCACCTTGGGCGGAGGTGGTTCGCGAGGGCGGATCCTGGCGGCGGCAGTGGCTGGCGGCGGCGGCTTGGTGGCGGCGGCGATTGGAGGCAGCTGCGACGGGATTTGGAGCGGGGAGAAGCTCAGGAGGTGGTTGTGGTGCCGGCGACGGGCTGGAGGCGAGCTCGGTCGGCCTTTATAGGCGGAGACATGTAGCAAGGCCGGAGGCCGTGGGGCCTGCTGCCGGCGGCGGTCGTCGCCGGCGCTGTTCGCGCGTCGCAGCAACAGGAGCGGCGTGGACTTGCGCAGCAGAGGGTAGAGGGCGGCAGCGCTCTGCAGGTGGGGTCGCAGGGAGGGGCGGCACGACGCCGGTCGGCTGTGGCGGCGGACAGAGGGTGGCGCAGGTGGGGTCGGCGGCGTGGGCGGCACGGCGGCGGGGCCGCGGTCGTCGCTGGCACTATGCCGCGGTCGTCGCTGGCAGGAGCGGCAGGCGGCGTGCGCGCGAAGGAGGGGAGGATGGCATGGCAGGGAGCGGTAGGGGCGCGGCGCAGAGGGGCACGGGGGGTGGCGGTGCTGAGCAGGAAGGAGGAGGAAGAAGGAGAAGGAAGGAGGAGAAAAGAAAGAAAGGAAAAAGGAAAAAGAAAAAAAAAAGAAAAAAGGGGAAGAAAAAGGAGAAAAGGGAGGGAAAAGAGGGAGAGGCCGGCGGGGATTGCGGCGACGGTCGGGCACGCGCGACAGAGAGCCGTGCGGCGCGCGACACGACGCACTGAGGGACAGATAAAAGGCGGGTGTCGGCTTCGGTGCCGGGACGGCAAAATTTGCGGGGAAGGGATTTGAGAGCTTACAGCGAAAAGAAATTTTGAAAACCAACTTTTTAACGAGTGATTTAATTTGGTGAATTTTCCGGATGTTACAAACCTACCCCACTTAAAATGAATCTCGTCCTCGAGATTCGGCTGAATCCTTAAAGAGGTGGGGGAATTCTTTCTTCAACGCATCCTCGCGTTCCCATGTGGCCTCTTTCTCGCCATGTCTGCTCCACTGAACTCGGCACATCCGTACCGTGGAATTTCTGGTGTGCTTGGTGACAGTATCCAAGATTTTGACGGGTACTTCCTGGTATCTGAGGTCCTTCTGCAAATCTATTGTTTCCACTGGTATGTGTTCTTCCTCGGGTACTCTCAAACATTTTCTGAGCTGGGAGACGTGAAACACTGGATGGATGTCTGACAATTCCTTGGGGAGTTGAATGCGGTATGCTACGGCTCCAACCCTTTCAAGCACCTGGTACGGTCCAATGTATCGAGGGGCTAACTTTCCCTGAATTTGAAACCTGCGGGTCCCTCTGATCGGGGAAACCTTGAGATATACATAATCTCCCACTTCAAAACTTAATTCCCTTCTGTGCTGGTCTGAGTAACTCTTCTGACGGGACTGAGCAGCCTTTAGCTTTTCTCTGATCTCGGCTACCTTATCTTCTGCTTCTTTTATAAAGTCTGGTCCTACCAATGTACGCTCCCCTACTTCTGACCACATCAAAGGGGTTCTGCACTTCCTTCCATAGAGAGCTTCAAACGGTGACATGCCTAGGCTGGCTTGATAACTGTTGTTGTAAGAGAACTCTGCATAGGGCAAACTCCGTTCCCAGTCTTTCCCATAGGTCAGGGCACAAGCCCGTAACATATCTTCCATAATCTGGTTTACTCTTTCCGTCTGGCCGTCTGTCTGTGGGTGATAAGCTGAGCTAAAATCTAACTTGGTTCCCATGGCTTTATGCAAACCTTTCCAAAACTTGGAGGTGAACTGAGTCCCTCTGTCTGAGACAATTCTGCTCGGTACTCCGTGTAGCTTTACTATGTTCTCCACATAGAGCTTCGCTAACTTCTTGCCTCCATAGTTGGTCCGTACGGGTAAGTAATGGGCCACTTTGGTGAGTCGGTCCACTATTACCCATATAGAGTCATTCCCCTTTTTAGTCTTGGGCAATCCAACCACAAAATCCATACCAATCTCATCCCATTTCCAAACCGGGATAGGCAATGGTTGCAACAAGCCTGCTGGTTTCTGGTGCTCGGCTTTGACTCGCTGGCAAATGTCGCACTGGGCGACGAGCTGGGCGATCTCTGCCTTCATCCCATTCCACCAGTATTTCTGTTTCAAATCCATATACATTTTGGTGGCTCCGGGGTGAATAGAGTAAGGTGAGTTGTGGGCTTCATCCATGATGGTCTGCCGGAAATTTCCTTGCTTGGGCACACAAATTCTATCCTTGTACCATAGGGTTCCCTTCGCATCCACTCTAAAATCTGGGGCCTTATTTTCTCCTGTGTGGTTCCGAATTTTTACTAAGTCTGGATCTGATCCCTGGGCCTTCCTGATGTCTTCTTCCAAGGTGGGCTGCACCGTTAGTTGCGGGCAAGACTTAGGAGATACAATGTGTACATTAAGCCGAGCCATTTCTTCTTGTAGATGGGCATTCTTGGGTGCATAAGTCTTTCTACTTAGGGCATCTGCCACAACATTGGCCTTGCCGGGGTGGTAATGAATCTCCAGATTGTAATCCTTGATAAGCTCTAACCATCTTCGCTGTCTTAAATTCAGATCTGGCTGGGTGAATATATACTTCAAGCTCTTGTGATCCGTGTAGATCTCACACTTATTTCCAATTAAGTAGTGTCTCCAAATCTTCAGGGCATGAACCACGGCTGCTAATTCCAAGTCATGGGTGGGATAATTCTGCTCATGGGGCTTAAGCTGGCGGGAGGCATATGCTACTACCTTCCCATCTTGCATAAGTACACATCCTAACCCATTTCGGGAAGCGTCACAGTATATGACAAAGTCCCGCTGAATATCTGGCAAGGTCAATATCGGGGCTGAGGTCAGTCTCTTCTTTAGCTCTTGGAAGCTTCTTTCACATGACTCAGTCCAGACGAACTTCTTTTCTTTCTTGAGCAGCTCGGTCATGGGTCTTGCTATCTTGGAAAATCCTTCTATAAACCTTCGATAATATCCGGCCAATCCCAGAAAACTTCTTATCTCGCTCACATTAGTGGGTTGCTGCCAGTTTGACACTGCTTCTACCTTCTCGGGATCAACAGCTACTCCTTCTGCTGTTAGTATGTGGCCAAGAAAGGCTACCTTCTCAAGCCAAAATTCACATTTGCTAAACTTGGCATACAGCTTGTGTACTCTCAGTTTTTCTAAGATCACTCTGAGGTGATGCTCGTGCTCTTGGGCACTCTTGGAATAGATGAGTATGTCATCAATAAAAACGACAACAAACTTATCCGATTCTTCCATAAACACTTTGTTCATGAGGTTCATGAAGTATGCCGGGGCATTAGTCAGTCCAAAAGACATCACTGTAAACTCGTATTGCCCGTACCTTGTCACAAATGCCGTCTTGGGGGTGTCGCTTTCTCTGATCTTAAGCTGATAATATCCTGATCTTAAATCAATCTTGGAGAAATACTTGGCTCCTTTCAGCTGATCAAACAGGTCATCTATTCTGGGTAATGGATACTTGTTCTTGATGGTTACCTCATTTAAGGACCTATAATCCACACACATCCTCATACTTCCGTCCTTCTTCTTCACAAAAAGAACGGGTGATCCCCACGGGGATGAGCTAGGTCTGATGAATCCTTTCTCCTGAAGGTCTCTTAATTGTTCTTTCAACTCAGCTAGTTCTGCTGCGGCCATTCGGTATGGTCTCTTGGCTATAGGAGATGTTCCTGGGATAAGGTCAATAATGAACTCTATGTCCCTATCTGGCGGCATTCCGGGGAGTTCTTCTGGGAACACATCTGGGTATTCACACACTACTGGAACTTCTGCTATGGTTTTGGCCTCCAAAGTATAAACCATTGGGTCTGATCTTGTTTCTCGGGTGTGGCAAGTTACTTGGACTCCTTCAGGGCTGGTTAGTTGTATGGTCCTAGCGGCACATCCTATAAGGCCGTCATGCTGGGTCAGCCAGTCCATTCCAAGTATTACATCTATCCCCTTGGACTTGAGTACTACCAAGTCAGCTAGAAACTCTACCCCACTTAAAATAATCCTTACCCTAGAACAACCTAACTGACACTTGATGTCAGCTCCAGGTGTTCGGGTTAACAGGG
This sequence comes from Urochloa ruziziensis, assembly GCA_015476505.1. Taxonomy (NCBI): domain Eukaryota; kingdom Viridiplantae; phylum Streptophyta; class Magnoliopsida; order Poales; family Poaceae; genus Urochloa; species Urochloa ruziziensis. The sequence continues at coordinate 54,359,103 of CM027119.1, read as the reverse complement.
GTAACTTTAGTAGTACTGTAGGTATATTGTGCTTATCCACAAAACTTGATGATATGAAGGAATGTGATGCTCCAGAATCAAATAGAACTGTGGCAAGTACTGAGCTGACTAAAAACTCACCAAGTACTACGCCCTGAGCTCCTTGAGCCTCCTGCGCGTTGATGTGGTTGACGCGGGCTCGTCCATAGGACTGCTGGGGCTGCCTCATCTGCTGGTTGTTGGTGTTGTTGCCGGGGTTGTTGCTGCGGACGGGCACACGGTTGGCACCTGACAGAGCTGGCTTCGGTCCATTCACCGTGTTGGAGTACACTGGGGCTGCTGGCTTGTTACTGGCGTAGGGGCAGTTGGCCACATAATGCCCGGTCTCACGGCAGTTGAAACAAGCCCTGTTGTTGTTGCTGGCCTGACTGGCACTACCCTGTGGGGCTTTGGCACTCTGGCTTCTGAAGGTGGGGTTGGTGACCTGTGAGCCTGAGGCTCGGGACTGAGTGCGGTACTGCATCGGCGTCTGGGATCTGGGTGGTGGGGGGTTATAGCTCTTGATCCTCTGGAAGCGGTCCTGCTGGCGAGCCTTGTTCTCTAGGAACTTGCGCTTGAGATCTTTCTTCTCATCCGCCTTGGCCCTTTCAGAGAGAATGGCCCTGTTCATCAGTGTGTTGAAGTCTGGGTAAATCTGGGGAGTGAGCAGAGTCCTGAGCTCTGGGTCCAGGCCTTTCATGAACATCTCCTGCTTCTTCTCATCCCTGTCCACTTCTTCTGGTGCATAGCGGGCTAACTCCATGAACCGGTAGGTGTACTCTTCCACAGTCTTGTTGCCTTGCTGCAGTGCCCGGAACTCATCTGCCTTGCGCTTCATGGTGGCTGCGGGAATATGGTAGCGACGGAACTCATCCACAAAATCTCTCCAGGTGATGACAGTGGCATCTGGGGCGGCTGCACAGTAGTTTTCCCACCATGCGAGAGCATTCCCAACAAGTTGATGGGTGGCCAGGAGTACTTTGTCACGATCTTCACAGTGGAGTGGCTCCAACTTCCTCTGAATCACCCTCAGCCAATCATCTGCATCCAGTGGGTTGGTGGACCCGCCAAAGGTAGGTGGCTTGGTCCTGATGAATTCTGACAGTTTCTCATTCATACTCTGCCCACAGGGCCTCTGGTTGGCGATGGCCTTGACCACAGCTTCCATTATCAGATTCTGATTGTTCACCACCTGCAGCCAATCGGCGGCACGTGGAAGTGGCGCTTGCTCTGGCCCAACCTGACTTTCCTCCCTCCTTTCCTGGTCCACGCGTGTTGACCATCTGCAGATTTAGAGGACATATAAGAGACTAGGATGTGGAATTTTAGTGATGTTTAAGTTATTTAATTCGTAAAAACAGAAAGGCAGAATCCTCCTCCTGCCAACAAGCACAGAGTCTAGCATTACAACAAGCACAAACGATTTTATTTCTTTGAAATGGGGGGGGGTACAACACTTGGACAAGCCAAAACACGAACTACACGACCGGGGTACAACGACACAACTGGGGTACAACTACGCAACTGGGGTACAACTCTAAACTTCGGACCGGGACGGCTTCAATCCTTGGGGTGACTGGGTGCACACTACTCGCGGGGCGATCCTTCTTCCGGGGCGGAGTGTTCTTCCAGGGGAATGAGCAGTTCTTCGTCTTCTGGGATCCCATTTTCCTGGGGCTGTGCAGGGGCTCCTTCTTCGGCGGGTGCTGCTGGTTCCCCGGCACCTCCGGGTGTGCTTGGCGAGGTTCTACTAGGTCCTCCCCATCTTGCAATAGGGGTCCCAAGTAGGATCCGGTCTTCTCCGATTACCGGGACGGGCGTCCCGCTTCTGGCCCAATCTTGCATGCTCTGGTCCTGAGCCTGTCTGAGACTCTCATGCGCGACAGCTTCACTGCTTATGGCTGCCGCGGTCCTTGCTTCGGCTTGAGCCACCCGGACTTGGTACATCCTCACTGCGAGTTCAGCTTTCTCGGCTCGGCCAATCTGTTCCCTTAGGAACCCAGCTTGTTCGTTGAAAAACCTATCCAAGGAGACGAGATAGGCGACCACATGGTACAGCAGATCATCTTGATGGCGGCGGCGTTCCAGGTTCCTCATGCGGGCCTGCCAGACTGGGGTCCTGACAGCCGGGGGAAAGAGTCTCATCGGTGTGGAGATGAGGTGCTCTTCGAAGATCCGACACAGGTAGCGGAGGGCCTTCCTGATAGCCAAAGGGTAGGCGTCCTGATGTCGAAATCCCGTAGCGGTCACCCTCCATGGCTCAATATCAGGGTAGCGGGTGCTTCTGGCAACAGAAAGGATCACCCTACAGCGGAGAGTGCCAAGATGCTCGTACTCCCTGCTGTAGTACCTCGGGCGCTCAGTAATACCAAGACGCTCCAGGGAGTTGATCAAAAGGCGGGGAAAACCCGGCTCTTCCTGGCAAACACCATGGGTCCATCCTTCCTCGGCCATCTGAAAGTAAGGATAAGGTGAACAACTTGTTTCTCATAAAAGCTAGGGTACAACATGAAGGTACAAGATTTTGACTCGACAACTAGGTTGGGTACATCCATTTATTAAGAAGAAAACTCTAGTCTAGATAAACTAATCTACTCTCAAGGGGAATCCTCCTCGCTCCAGCAACGGCGCTTCTTTGGGGGTAGCAGTTGCCCTACTAGCCAGTCTTCGGTCTGCGTACCCCTATCCCAATGGGTTTCCTCGGGCTCATCCTCTAGCAGTCCCTTCTCTCTCCGGTACGCTTCGAGGCGTTCCTTCTCCTGAGCTTCCTTCTGCCTTATGTCCTGGAGAGTGGCTAGGTAACTCTCCGCTTGCCTTTCAGCTTTGGCGGTTTCCTTTCGTTGTTCTTCCATCTCGTGTTCTGCCTTCTCCGCCCTACGGATCTGGCGCTTCAGCTGCGCTGCTTGCTCGATGTAAAGACGATCTAAGCCGGAAAGGTAGGTAGATAGGTGGGTGACGGTGTCCTCGAGGTCTTCTTCTTCTCTTCCGAGTCTTCTCATCTGATCAATCCACGAGCGTCCTCTCCCTCCGGTAGGCGGGAAAAATCCCATAGGACCCTCTCGAAGATGACGCCAGTAGACAACGCGCAGACGTCGCAGGACTTTACGGGCAGCCTTTCGGTAAGTGTCCGAGAAGCAAAAGCCCGTGGTGATGATGGTCCAAGGATCCACGTCGGGATAGAGGGTGCTCTTCCCCACAAAGATCCTTACGTCACACCGAAGGGTACCTCTGGAGTCATACTCCCGGTACATGTACTCCGGTACGTCTGAAACTCCGACGCGCTCCAGGCTGAGTAGCATCAACTTAGGAAGACCCGGCTCTGCAAAGCAGATTCCTTCGTTCCATCCGTCGTCAGCCATCTGGAACAGGACAAGGACTCAAGGTCAGTGTCTGTGCAGGGAAGGTTTAGCTAAGAAGGGCTTTCTAAAGGTTTCGGTCCTAATGGTCGCGTCCTACAGCCAACGACGGCTCTGATACCACCTGAAGCTTCCCACTTAAGTCGAGACTAAATGTGATACAAATATCAGTCCCAGGAGGCTGATACACATTTATTCCACAGATGGTTCAGTCATCGTGCGACCTCAAAGGGGCACGGTACTCGATACAAACGATAATAGAAATCAAAAGTACAACAATACATAACCAGAGATAGACTATGACTGGATCTAGCCCTATCTCGGCGAGGAACAGCGGAAGCATCTTGGAAGGAACCACACCACAGGCAACGTCGGGTGCGGACACGACCTCTACTCGAACTCTTCAGGGACAAAGTCCCGATCCTCCTCTATTGCAACAAAATAGGGGGTGAGTACAAAAGTACTCAACAAGTCCAACCACGTCCACGGAGGGGGATATAAAGATTATGCACAGGATAATTCAAGGATACGGCTAAGGTTTAATTTGCGTAAAAGCTGGATTTTATGCAAGGGTTTATTTTAAACAGGTTTTTGTAATAGCAGCTTTTAATAACAAGTGGGTTGATCCTCCACAAAGGATCCACATTTTATGCTACCGGACTCCCCGTCCGCCGTAGCTCACGGCACACCTGCCGGACACTTTCCAAAATACTCACACCAAAAGATCCCACCCTTTTCCCAATACTAGTTTCAGGCCCAAGCCGTGACTCATCCAATACCGTGGATACGGCTATTCGAATAGATTTTTAACTCTGCAGAGGTTGTACACTTAACCCACCCCAACGGTTTCCGCAACACGAACACCGAAATGTCAGCGCGGACCTGTCAAAGCCATTACCACACCATAGCTAAGCCGGACTAGCCAATATGGAAACAACCAAGGGGTCCATGTCCTCCCTACGAGGCATGACCGGGACGTAACTCACATAGATCGTACTCCTGCTCCTTGTTCTCCCATTGCTCACAGCTCACCCATTGGCTAACCGACCAACTAGTGGGATTTATGCTAGGCCGTTGCCACATACAACGGTAGGGCGGTAGCACTAAACTGGGCCAGGCTAGATGGCAATCAACTCGGTCCTTAAAATAATGACAAGATGGATATCTCCACATCCCGCTCAGCCACACAGGCACGAGCTCACCAATTTGGTGTTTCACACAGAACACACCATCCATCCCATCGGTTCCATCATTATTTCATTTTCACCGAAAACCACCCTTTTCTTTTAAACACTCACACCATTCTTTATTTTTAAACACATGAGTGTTTGCAAAATGATAGTGGTAAGAGTAACAGATCCTAAGCGTCTCTAGCACGGCTATCATCCAAACAGAGCAAGTCATATTTAATGATAACCTAGGTGATCAAGGAGTATTCATAGCAATCAAGGGGTGGCTATCCAACCGGGTCTTGCAATAAAACAATGCATTTTATAAACAGCCCAATAGGTTGTGTTTGCAAAACATAGGATAAACATGCATCAAAGGACGGGATTGAACTTGCCGTCGTCGAAGTCGTCCGGAAGTGCCTGCTCGCGGTACGGTTCCTCGGGCTCTGGCTCGCGGTACTCGCGTGCGTACTCCGGCTCGTGGTACGGTCCTCCGAACTCTTCGCGGGGCTGCTCCTCGGTCACTCCGTGGTCTACGGTACACACAAGCAAGCATACATTAAAATAAAGGAAAAGAAAAATGAAAAGGGATTTTTAAATGAGCTCGGAAAAGAGAAATAGGAAATAAATCATAGAAGGGTTATTTTTGGGAGATTTTTGTATAGCTCGGTCGGAATATATGTGGAAAGGCCGTGGTCGAATTTTGGAAGAAACGGGCGGAGTTTGGCGCATGAAATGACGCATCAAAGGGGAAAATTAGGGTCGGTTTAGGGGTTAAGGGCTGATTTGCAAGGATTAAAAAGGTATAAGGACTTGTATATAAACACTTATAACTGGGGAAGGGCTTATTTGGAATATTGTAAAAAAATAGGGTGGATTTGGGATGGACAGGGACTCATTTGTAATTATTTTAAAGAGGTTAAGGGTCACTTTGAAAAAGTTAAAGGGCGCCAGGGGGTTTTCTGGATAGTGGCAGAAGGGTGGAAGGTTGCATTTGAGATTTTGGGAAAGTGGAGGGGGTTATGGGCGAAATGGCCATCTTCTTCCTCCTCTGCTTCGGGTCCAACAGAGAGGAGAGGATGGGGGCGGCGTCGGCCGGCCGGGATTGCGGCGCTCCAGGGCAGGCCGGCGGCCGGGAGACGGCGGAGGAGCACGAGGGGGGCAAGGGGATCCCATCCCTCCCCTCACCTTGGGCGGAGGTGGTTCGCGAGGGCGGATCCTGGCGGCGGCAGTGGCTGGCGGCGGCGGCTTGGTGGCGGCGGCGATTGGAGGCAGCTGCGACGGGATTTGGAGCGGGGAGAAGCTCAGGAGGTGGTTGTGGTGCCGGCGACGGGCTGGAGGCGAGCTCGGTCGGCCTTTATAGGCGGAGACATGGAGCAAGGCCGGAGGCCGTGGGGCCTGCTGCCGGCGGCGGTCGTCGCCGGCGCTGTTCGCGCGTCGCAGCAACAGGAGCGGCGTGGACTTGCGCAGCAGAGGGTAGAGGGCGGCAGCGCTCTGCAGGTGGGGTCGCAGGGAGGGGCGGCACGACGCCGGTCGGCTGTGGCGGCAGACAGAGGGTGGCGCAGGTGGGGTCGGCGGCGTGGGCGGCACGGCGGCGGGGCCGCGGTCGTCGCTGGCACTATGCCGCGGTCGTCGCTGGCAGGAGCGGCAGGCGGCGTGCGCGCGAAGGAGGGGAGGATGGCATGGCAGGGAGCGGTAGGGGCGCGGCGCAGAGGGGCACGGGGGGTGGCGGTGCTGAGCAGGAAGGAGGAGGAAGAAGGAGAAGGAAGGAGGAGAAAAGAAAGAAAGGAAAAGGGAAAAAGAAAAAAAAGAAAAAAGGGGAAGAAAAGGGAGAAAAGGGAGGGAAAAGAGGGAGAGGCCGGCGGGGATTGCGGCGACGGTCGGGCACGCGCGACAGAGAGCCGTGCGGCGCGCGACACGACGCACTGAGGGACAGATAAAAGGCGGGTGTCGGCTTCGGTGCCGGGACGGCAAAATTTGCGGGGAAGGGATTTGAGAGCTTACAGCGAAAAGAAATTTTGAAAACCAACTTTTTAACGAGTGATTTAATTTGGTGAATTTTCCGGATGTTACACCCGGCCATGCCCTGGTCCATGGCCGGCCCACGGCCTCCCGCCGCCCGGACAGCGGGTGCACCCGGTGCACATGAACCGTGCGGCCAGAGCCCCGGTCCACCGCGCATGTGCCCTCGGTCCACGGAACAGTGCCATGGGCGGGGTGTGGCACCCCACCCCGCCGCGTGAGGCCCTAGCAAATTGCTAGGTACACCCGGTAAGTGTACACAAACATCTAGTTAGAGCCCTTCTTTACTTCCAAAAATTCCCCAAAAATGCCCAAAAATACTAGAAATATTTCTAAGCCTAGTAATGCTACCCAATAGTTTTTAGCATACCATTAGAGCCTAAATCCAATTAAGCTAGTTTCTAGCCATCGGAAAGCCTCCATCAGTGTACCCAAAAATCCCCTTCTCCATATTTAAGCCCCATAAATCCCTAGAAAATTCTCATAAATATTAGGGATTATTCTAAGCACTTTCATATGCTTACTTCCCTAATATTTATATCCTAAGCCCAGCCTAGCCATTATACTGTCCAAAACCCCGCCGTTACGCCGCCCGTATAAACCCTAACCCCGTCAAAACCCCTGTCGACGTACCGTCCGTCCGTAAACCCCTAGGTATCCACCCCAGCCGTCATGCTGCCCAAAAATAGATAAGGATTCTCTAGAAATACATATTCAGGAATTATTCCTTAGAAATCTGTATAATTTTTGAAATACGGATAATCACCATTCCGCCGTTTTTTGGAGAATTAATTAATAATTCTCTTCAAAATCCCTATCCTTTGATCAATTAGTTATTCTATATAATTAATGGATTAATAATCCAACCCCCAGCCTTTAAAGGAATCCTTCGAATTCCCTCCTTCTTTCCATTCCTTTTCCTTTTATGATTTGATTGATGTACTGTTATACTGATTGTTATTTTCCGTGTTTTATCGATAGTATGACCGGGCCCGACGAGACGCCGAAGCTCTAGAAGGCCCAAAGCCCAGCCTGGTCAACATACGGAATACGCCCGCGTAAGGAACGCCTAAGGACCGACAATGAAGGCAAGTCCCGCCAATAATATCACCAATTAAACTTTATTATATTTGCAGCATTAAGCTACATGGGGCATAGCCTGAGTGTATGCCCAGCATCGCTGTAGTTGTAGGATGCTTTAAGATTGGGAGTGGAAGGATAGCCTCGTCGTAGGGATCCTAAAAGCCACTCTGATCCAGCTAAGGACCGATTCATGGGAGAGTCTTTCTAGTGCTCAGTATAACCTCGCATGCCAAAAAGGTGTAGCCTACGGGAATGCCTATTTATGTGAGGCCTTGACTCACACCCCACCAGCTGAACCTAGCAATCCATCCCAAGGAGCCGTATGATTGGTGCAGAGTGCCGATCGGCGAACTAGGTAGCGCCTGGTGCCTAGTCGTGCACGCGCCAAGTCGAGAAACAGGTATACTGGAGACAGCCCCAAATAGAGGGCTGTGATTGGGCGGCACGGGTTGACTAGGATACAGGGTCAGAGGCCCTGAGGAGAGGCCCAACTTATGAGCTCACACCCGGGTTGATATCCGCGAGGCGGATGATTAGTGGCCCCTGCTTAGCCCCCAGTACTATCCGTGGATGGACCTAGGGAATGCTGACCAGCGATGGTCACCGGTGGGTACGAGTCTCGTAGGTGGGTACCGCCTAAGTACACGGTACGAGCTGACCGAATGCGGGGTAGATAAGTACGACCTCTGAAGAGTGTAGAATCTATCTGGATAGCCGTGACTCCGGAATGAGTCCACTTAGTCAAAGCCCCCAATGATTAGTCTTTACTTTTATTGCATGGGGAACCTGAGATTGCGAAGGTACCGTTGGTCAGGTTCTGGATAGCACATCGGGACTGGCAGGGAGGAAGTGCCCCTCCAGGACCGACCTTTACATTTAATTTAATTTATATATTATATTATTGAATTTGTGGGATTTGCTGGGTATTCTCTTCGGAATACTCACCCTTGCCTTCATTGTCATACAGGTTTAGGACTCCAGGGCGAGAAGGTGCTACAGCCCATTCCGGTGGAGGAATGAAGTGCCTACCCGCTCTTCGCTAGCTTAAACGGTGTAAATCTGTTTAATTTATACATTATTTACCGCTTCTGATACTAATCTGTGATGAGATCTGTATCAGCGACCGATTTCGGGCCTGATATAGATAATCAAGGGACTTCTTGATAAGGGGTCCCACAATCTGGATGAAAAGAATTGGCAAAGAAAAAAAAACACTGATGTTCTCTCCTATAAAGTGAATCTAGGATGGGACCCTGCTGAGTGAATGATTTATGTCGTGTTTAGTTTGCGAAAAAGTGTCTCCTTTTCATGAAAAGTTATCCACCTCGAAAACCGTGTCAGTTAATTTCTATCTTGCTTTCATAAAAACGTTATTTTTTCGTGCTTCCCACCCTTTTCTTACATATAAACACAACCTTAATTTTGACTTCAAATATGAATGTACTCGTACTGTATTTGCGAATCACCAAGCAGAACGTACTGTGAAACATGTATGCATGTTCTACCGCATCGATTGTCGTGACGATGTCGCGTTCCTGGTCATGCATTAGGCCGTTCCTGGTCATGCATTAGGCCATCCTCAACTCATAATGTTTATAGGTGATGTCTAAATAAAAAAGAGAGTAAGAAATTACACATAGACACTACCTTCTCAACGCATAGTTTCTATAATAAATAAAGAAAATAAACCTCCTTCAATCTCTTCTCTCTCATTTTCTCACTCTATCACTCTTCTCTCTTTCTTGGTTCTTGTGTAGACATGATGTCTTGCATGAGAAACCATGTCTACATTTCTCAGAGTAACTTTCATACCATGTCACCAAAATGTTTATGTGTCAGCCTCATTAATACTATGAAAACTTGGATAGCCTTACATACGGCGGGTGCGCTCATCTCTGTCATCACTGCAAACTGCAAGATCAAAAGTCAGAGGGGAAGATTACAAGGCGGTAAAAACAAAACAAGTGACAGGGCTCCACAGCACCGTGTTGGCTTTTCCTATTTGACCGATCTGTGCCTCCCGCTCTGCACTGCTGCTTCGAGCTCCAACTCCGAGGCAAAGCACACATGACCCGAGGTTAATGCAATCGCCGGTCCGAACGGAATCGGCGGCACCTTGTCAGATTTTTCAAACGGAACAGGGAGGCGGGGTTGAAGAAGGTGCTACCGTCCAAGCCTAGAAATGGAGATCCTGTAACTTTTACGTTTGGTCGTTGCGCTTGGAGCTTTGAGCTCCCGCTCAGTAGGTCACCGCATCAAGTCAACATTTGCACTGGACACGGAGCACTAGCCACGAGCCACCGGTGCGACGATGATACCAGGTTGATCGATGAGACAGTACGTGTTTGCACACGATGCACCTGCACACATCCTAGCTAAACCTCCAAGTTTCGAAAGCCGTGTGTCACGCATTGATTTTTTACCGTACTCAAGTAGATCATGTGTATATCTGATTAGATCAAATGCATACTGTATTGAAGAAGATGCTGGAGTAGGTCCTTATGTTACATGTAAGTTCTGGAACATCACTTAAGTTAGTAGGACGAATACGGGGAGCAAGCAAAGCATTTCTTTTTTTTTCTTTCTGGATCGAGCAGCAGAGTAATTTTGTATGGAGTAGAGGAGCAAGGACACACATGTCATCATATCATACCAGTATACCACTCTTAGATCTGTCAGATGATCGATCTGGTCATCCGGGTAAGCCGGGTCGCCGTCGTTTATGCTGCAAACATATGGCGCGCTTGGGGGTAGCTCGAGTACGGATACGGACCCGGCCGCGGCCGCCCCAGGACCCCATACGCACTGCACCGCGCGTCGACGACCCGACCCACACTCTGCCCCGCCGCAGCAGTCGACACGGAGAATATGTGCATACGGATCGAGCACGCGCATCACACGGGCACGCACACACGGTCTCGTCTCGTGCGCGCGAGCCCGATTGGACACGCACTTGTACATGTCTCCTCCCGGTGCCGCCGCGTGCGTTGGCGCAGCGTCGTCTAGGCCACACACGACCCGAGCATGTGTAGTGGTTGAGGGTTTGGTCGAGGCGAGGAGCGGGAGCCGATCGACGACGCAAATGGACGCGACGCGCGCGGGACGATGAGTACACGGGCGCATGTGCGAATTGAAGGTGGTGCTGGCCGGTCGACCGGCCGTCGGTAAGCGTCCAGACTCCAGAGCATCCGCCAGCCCCCAGCTTATCAGCAGGACCGCCGGGCGGGCGCGGGCGCGGGCGCGGCGTCGGCGTGCATGCTCCTCGCCACAATCCGCGCCGAGCCGCACCGCCTCCCCATGCGCGGCCAGGTCCCCGGCCAGACTCCGGGTCGCCTACGCGTCACGCGATCCGACGATCAGGTCCTTGAATACTTGGATTTCTTGTAGTACTCCAGGTCGCAGCAGTTAGGCACGTGAATATGTGTTTAACACGTAGTACTAGCAGCAGCTGCCAATGACCACACACATCTGTACGTCGACGGGGCGAGTTGGGAAGGGCTGTGTCCTCTCGGACATGAGTGAGTGTTTTTTTTTTTGGAGAGTTAAAAAGTTGGCATTGCTCGTTGATACTGAAGTGGGACGGTGTTACAAAATTCACCTGAAGTTTTTGCGAATCTCGGCCTTTTCTTTAGCAAATTCGGCCTTTCTGAAAATTACCATTTGAAAAGATAATCTTTTAATCCAATTTTTTTAGCAGAAAAGGCAAAAAAAGGAACAATTGTACTAGGGAGTGTGCTGTACTGCACACTACAGTGCCTAGTGTTATCCGAGTCCACTCTAAGCTTCAATCATGTACTGCTCTCCCCTTGGTTTGTGGCGTGATTAGCCCTTTGAGCGTTGGAGGAGTGCACAGATGCGTGCTCGCGGCTGGCGTGCGTTGGCAATGGGAAACCCGAGAAGCTGCTGTTAATTGCAGCTGTATACATGCGCCTCGATCGGGGTTAAAGAATGGTTGTCCGATAAATTATGATCAAGCAACAGTGCTCGCAAGTCTCAAGGAGAAGAGGCGCCAAAGGGGCAGCAAAAGAAGTTGCCAGAGAAAACTAAGGATGATGCCTTGCTGATGACCGCTCCCGCAGTATTAGATGCAAGAGGGAAATGGGATGCTTTGCGTTTCAGGTGGTTGTGCGTTTAGGATGCGTCATGGAAAGAAAGCGTTTAGGAGGTGAATGCTTGCTTCGATAATGAAATGCTTTGGTTGTTAACAGCACGCAGCCACTCTGGCGGCGTGCGCCGTGGGTATGCAGTGGCAGCAGATACGGAACCTGGGCCCTTCCTCACTCACTATGCATAACCAGGTCCAGGAATTTTTCTCAAGGCCTTCGGCCGAGAAGTTTTCTCAAGGCCGGCGGCCGACGACGAAAGCCCATCATTTTCGCGAGCGCTTAGCCCACATCCATGTGTCAAAAAACACGGCCCAAAGCTCGCCGTTACCGCGCCTCTAACCACGGCACGCCACGCGGACGGGCAGACCAGTGGCCTGGCACCCCCCCACTCGAAGCGGCAACGCGCCCTGCCTCGCTGCGCACCGAACCAAACGCCTCGGCACACGCGGCGCTCCACACCGCGGCGCGTCTGCTACAGTGTAGTACAGAGACGAAGCGGAGCCGCCAGCGCTCCCCCAAAAACCTCGCCACCCCTCTCCCTCTCCGCCCTCGCCACCGAAAAAGCAGAGCGAAAAGGGGGAAAAAAACAGAGCTCAAGCACTCCTGCAGCGATGGCTCTCGCCGCCCGCGCCGCGCTCGTGCGCGTCCTCCCGCCGCGACCCTCGCAGCCGAAGCAGCTCAAGCAAGGTACGCTTCGCCACCCCGCCGCTCCCGGTGTTTTTCGGATCCACTAGTGCTGACAGAGCTAAAACCCTAGGTTCGCTCTTGCTACCCCAAGGTTTAGGCCGCCGCGGCGGGGCTTCGCTGGCCGTGCGGGCGAAGGACTCCGACGACTTCGGGGCCCTGCTCTCGGAGAAGCCCGTGCCGCTGGCGCCGGCGCCGGGGAAGCGGGACGAGTGGGAGGGGTTTGGTCGGGGTGTGACCGGTGCGGCGGAGGAGGAGGAGAAGGAAGAGGAGGCGCAGAGCGAGCCGGCGTCGTGGGACGTGCTCAACCAGATCGGCGTCGAGGTGAGAGCGCGCAACACATTGCTTGTAAGCTTGTCGTATTGTGGATTTGAAATGGTTGTGTTGGCTAGCTTGAGGTGAGAAATATTTCGTGGCTGTATGTCGATGGTAACATAAAAGAGAAGTTCGTCATGCTAATGTAGCATATCAAACAGTACCAAATTGATTGCAAACTTTCCAAAGCCGCAGCTGATTTGTTCTGAAAAATAGAGAGCACGCAAGCCACCGATCACTACTCACCATGATATCTTTTTTTTTTTTGTAATTTAGTTTGGTACTGAGATGCAGTATGTTTTTTTATTTAATGCTTGTCTTTAGAGGATGGTTGATGGTTTTCATGATAAAACTAAACTATTGTGTTTGTTTTGTGCTCTATGTTATTACAACTGATGCTACAATTGAGTGCACTCATGTTCTCTTTTCATGGAAGAAAACATTTCATGCAGCCTTTTAAGAAAGGTATCAGGATACTGTCAAAAAAGGGAGGACATTGTCAAACTCCAGAAGAGACCGTTTATGAGACATTGTCAATAGTTTGCAAATCCTTTGTTAATGATGTAACTGACAAATGACAACAAAGAAAAGACACACATTGACACATCTTATATTTAGAATTGTGTTGATTTGGGTCACAGGATTCACATATTATTTCTGATAGCTAGTACTTGATCTTACTAGAAAGAAAATGTGTGGTAAAACTTCTCAGTTTTTGCCCACGGATAACTGGTAAGGGCTGGCGGAATGTAGATAACCACCTTGGACATTGGAAGGGCAGCAGCAATGTAGTCACACTTCATAGGGGAAGGGACCTTGCACACGTTTCTATCATAGCACTCATCAAAACTGCCTACCGGTTTCTTGTAGTTTGATAGTGTTATGTTACTTAGTAGACCTTGGTTGCTGCTTGATTTGGTATGTTTTTACTTCTTGCAATTAACTTTGATAACTTTATGCTAGGTATTTGTAATTTCGTTGTAATTGAATTCTAGGGATCTTATTTTTATGGTAAAATGAAGGGGAAGGATAAAGTGGATGAAATGGTAAAAACCCAATGCAGAAAGTTTAAATGGTAATAAAGTGTGTCAGGATCTTTCGGTCTTAAAATAGTAAAATACATATTATTTTATGGCATCTTTTCCTTATTATAGAATACCTATCTACTAATATTAACTACCCAAGAGCTTATCATCCAAGGACCTACGCCTGTGCCAAAAACTGCTTGGTTACTGGTTTATACCAGCCAAGTATACCGTTCAATTTTTTGAACTGAAGACTGGTTACTGTCCAGTAACTGACTGACGTTTGCTTGTGTTCATATAGTTTCCAATGCACATGAAACCATGATTAGTTGATTAATATATTATATTGTAGATAGAATAAGTATTGTAAATGCCAAAATATTGGTTTATGACATTTTTGTAGGTAATAAATTTTTAACACAGCAAAGTTCAATATGTGTAGGGTGTTGAGTATGCCAAAGGTTGGTGGTCCAGTGGTTGTGCACACTGTCATTTAAATACCTTGGAATAGGTGCCTCTTCTATGAATGTGGATAAACTCAATTAGTTTTACACTAATATATACTTCAATTAACTGGTAAGATAAAGAAAGCCACAATATTTTAAACGCAGAATTTGAAGTTTAGACTTACAATTTTTTTGAACAGTATTAATTTAGTGGTCCAGGCAAGCTTGGTTGGTTACCAATGGCAGCTGACTAGTTACCTTCGATTTTGCTACCTTTGGTCCCGTCTAACGCATTAACAAAGATGCAGCTTTCAATTGCTTACCTGTTGTGTATGATTCTATGAATTATTCTTGTGCAGTTGGACTCTGACAAATCATATTCCGCTCTCGTATATGGCACATCTGCTCTTGTTACCATTTGGATATCATCAATTGTGGTTTCTGCACTTGATTCAGTCCCTTTGGTATGTAAACCTCTGTCTTCTCTCTGCATGTGATATTTTACTTCAATTCTTGAAATAGCAGTAGATTACTGGGATCACCAGGATTGAAATCAGCAATAGTTTTGAGCCTTCTGGGGTATTAATTAGTGTGATTTTACCTAACAACTGGAACTTTATGGGTAGCGTCACAGGCGTCACCCAACAATATGATGATTATAGAATGGCTAAACTCCTTGTTGTAATATTTTCCTTGTTTTTTTTCCTGACTGTCTTTCCTGTATCTTTATGATGCTTTTCTTTTGAATATGACGATTGTTTTGGATGAACAGGTTCCCCAGGTAATGGAAGTTATTGGCCTTGGCTTCACAATTTGGTTCACATCAAGATATCTGATATTTAAGGTGATTAGCCATACTCCATTAGAAATATCCACGTCCATTTGATGGCTCTAGTAGTAATATTTTGATGGCTTTTTGTGCAGGAGAACCGTGATGAACTTATCACCAGAGTTAGCTCCATCAAGAAGCAAATATTAGGGTCTCATGACAACTGAGCGTTATGCTTAATCTGTAATAGGTTTCTGTGAAGACACTGTTCTGAATAATTAGTACGTTTTTGGACTTTTCCTTTTACTAATCGAAAAGTGGTAGCTGCGCTCTGTGGTATTTTTCCAATTAATTTTAGGTAAGGGCAGGCTGCTATGCCATTCTCCTTTGCACTATGTTCTTAATGTGCTCTGCTGACCTACTGAGGCGGCTAACCTTCCAGAGTCGTGCTGTCCGCCGTGCGTAAGGTGGGTCATGGATGCATTGTGCATAGGTTCCTCTGAACCGGCTTACGATTTGGTTGGTGCTGAAATGTAGTTTTCGCCGCCGCTCACCGACCAATTATGTTCTTATTAGTTCCCTTTGAATAATGTATAGTACAGAAAATGTTCCCTTTAGTTCCGGTTGATACAGGTGTTCTGTGGTGTTCGGTTGCTCGTGGGCAATGCCATCCACGGTCCGGCCGCTCCGTGGCAGGGACTTCCGGAGTTGTGGTTTCTGGTTTTCCCGCCTTGCCTACAGATACGTGTTTGACTCTTGCATTTGGTTTTTCTTTCCCGAGAGCCGTGAAGCATTTGCGATGCGGAAGGGGGATAGTTAGCTGGTCAGATTAGGGAGGAGACAATCAGAAGAACTAAACGGCCATTAGCGTCTGCATGAGGCAGCAAGCCAACAAAGTGTATGGATCTGTCGTGGTGTGCCGACCACTAGAGGCTGCGCAATTAGCAGCCGACGTCCATCATAAACTATTGTCGAATGGTACTGGTTATCATTGGAAGTTGGAACCAAAGTCTTGTTTCAGATGCAGGAGTTTCCCCTGTTGGATTTGACCTCGGTCAGTATATTTGGGCCTACAGGCCCAATTCCAATCCTAAACTAATCCCTGTTAGTTGCCTTTGATTGGAAGGCAAACTCAGCCCATTTAAGGGCCCGGCCCCACGTCTACAGCACTATATAACTAAGGGGAAACCCCTGGTTTCCCTAATCCGTGAGTTAATCACGAGTTAGCCTTTAGGGTTCTAGTAAACCCTAATCCTATCAATCACTAAGGTGCTGGAAGGCGTGGAAGCTCGGAGTCCCGTTCTTCTACATTTACGTCAAGTTCATCATCATCTACTTCATCAACACCCAAGCATGAACAGAGAAAACGCTGGTAAGTGTTAAGATCTAAGATTCCGCATTAATCAGTGAGTTAGGCGTGATCTAGATCTAGACTAGAGATCCTGAGGTTTATGTATTGTTAATCACGTTTATCCTAATCTAACATTTGGTATCAGTCGCCTCCTAGTCTAATCTTGATCCCCTAAGCCTTTTAAGCCTCTGTTCATGTTCACTGCTACCTTAAGTTCAAGTTTTTAAGTTGAGTTTTATTTAAATCAGCGGTGTTTAATGCCTAGAACGTAAGATCCGTAAGTTTTCTAGGTGTTATTTATGTTTTAGTTCAAGTTTTACTTGTTTTTTCATTAAGTCAGTGATGTTTTGTGTGCATACAACACGAGATCAGTCACAGTTTGAAGCATTATTCATGTTTAAGTTTAAGATTTAGGCAAATTTCATGTTTCGAGTTAGGGTTTTTGAAATGGGTCACTCGGTTTCATCACTCAGTGGACCAAATTGCTTCGGTTTTAAATAAGATTCATGCACACGTTTGCCATCTCAGCCCAACCCGAAAGATCAAAAGTTCTTAGAAGGGGAAAACTCAGATCCAAAAGAAATCTCAGATTGAAAATACCCCTCACGAAATCACAAACCCTAGATCTATGTTTGGAACCCTAACCCTAAGCTAAGTTAAGAAGAGGCTTACCTCTTGGCGGTCGTGCGTGGCTTAAGCTCGCCCCACACGACCGCCGTCCCCGACGCCGGCATGCCTCGGCACCGCGCGCGCGCGAGCTTTTCAGTTCGTCGCGGAGCGGCGGGTGGCCTCGGCCGCGTACGCCTCCACGGCATGTGCGCGCGTCCTCCGCGCGTGTAGCGTCCCCACTTAAGCAGAGACTAAATGTGATACAAATATCAGTCCCAGGAGGCTGATACACATTTATTCCACAGATGGTTCAGTCATCGTGCGACCTCAAAGGGGCACGGTACTCGATACAAACGATAATAGAAATCAAAAGTACAATAATACATAACCAGAGATAGACTATGACTGGATCTAGCCCTATCTCGACGAGGAACAGCGGAAGCATCTTGGAAAGGGCCACGCCACAGGCAACATCGGGTGCGGACACGACCTCTACTCGAACTCTTCAGGGACAAAGTCCGGATCCTCCTCTGTTGCAACAAAATAGGGGGTGAGTACGAACGTACTCAACAAGTCCATCCACGTCCACGGAGGGGGAATATAAAGATTATGCACAGGGTAATTCAAGGAATACGGTTAAGGTTTAATTTGCGTAAAGCTAGATTTTATGCAAGGGTTTGTTTTTAAACAGGTTTTCGTAAAAACAATTTTTAATATCAAGTGGGTTGATCCTCCACATAGGATCCACATTTTATGCTACCGGACTCCCCGTCCGTCGTAGCTCACGGCACACCTGCCGGACACTTTCCAAAACACTCACACCAAAAGATCCCATCCTTTTTCCCAATACTAGTTTCAGGCCCAAGCCGTGACTCATCCAATACCGTGGATACGGCTATTCGAATAGATTTTAACTCTGCAGAGATTGTACACTTAACCCACCCCAACGGTTTCCGCAACACGAACACCGAAATGCCGGCGCGGACCTGTCAAAGCCATTACCACACCATAGCTAAGTCGGACTAACCAATATGGAAGCAACCAAGGGGTCCATGTCCTCCCAACGAGGCATGACCGGGACGTAACTCACATAGATCGTACTCCTGCTCCTTGTTCTCCCATTGCTCACAGCTCACCCATTGGCTAACCGACCAACTAGTGGGATTTATGCTAAGCCGTTGCCACATACAACGGTAGGGCGGTAGCACTAAATTGGGCCAGGCTAGATGACAATCAACTCGGTCCTTAAAATAATGACAAGATGGATATCTTCACATCCCGCTCAGCCACACAGGCACGAGCTCACCAATTTGGTGTTTCACACAGAACACACCATCCATCCCATCGGTTCCATCATTATTTTATTTTCACCGAAAACCACCCTTTCCTTTTAAACACTCACACCATTCTTTATTTTAAAACACATGAGTATTTGCAATATGATAGCGGTATGAGTAACAGATCCTAAGCGTATCTAGCACGGCTATCATCCAAACAGAGCAAGTCATATTTAATGATAACCTAGGTGATCAAGGAATATTCATAGCAATCAAGGGGTGGCTATCCAACCGGGTCTTGCAATAAAACAATGCATTTTATAAACAGGCCAATGGGTTGTGTTTGTAAAACATAGGATAAATATGCATCAAAGGACGGGATTGAACTTGCCGTCGTCAAAGTCGTCCGGAAGCGCCTGCTCGCGGTACGGGTCCTCTGGCTCCGGCTCGCGGTACTCGCCTGCGTACTCCGGCTCGTGGTACGGTCCTCCGAACTCTTCGCGGGGCTGCTCCTCGGTCACTCCGTGGTCTACGGTACACACAAGCAAGCATACATTAAAATAAAAGAGAAGAAAAACGAAAAAGGATTTTTAAATGAGCTCGGAAAAGAGAAATAGGAAATAAATCATAGAAGGGTTATTTTTGGGAGATTTTTGTATAGCTCGGCCGGAATATATGTGGAAAGGCCGTGGTCGAATTTTGGGAGAAACGGGTGAAGTTTGGCGCATAAAATGACGCGCCAAAGGAGTGATTAGGGGTGGTTTAAGTGGCTAAGGACTGATTTGTAAATATTTTTCAGAAAGAAGGGGGTCATTTGTGATTCTGATAAATGGTGGGGGGGCTTGTTTGGAATATTTAGAAGTGGTGGGGGGGTGTTTAGGAAGGACAGGGACTCATTTGGAATTATTTTATGGAGTGGAGGGGCTTCCCTGGAATTTGCATAGAGGTGGGAGGTTTCTTTATGAAATAGAGGGAAGGGCAGGGGGTTTTAGCCAAAATGGCCATCTTCCTCCCTGCTCTCGATTCAGAACAGAGGAGAGGGAGGGGTGAGACCGGCGGGTGGTGGCCGGCGCCGATTCCGGCGCTCCGGGACTCGCCGGCGGCCGGTGAGTGGGGGAAAATGGGGAGGGAAGCGAGGGGGACTCATTCCCCTCCTTACCTCGGGCTGAGATGGCTCGAGGAGGCGGGTCGGCGGCGGTCCAAGGATGGCGGCGGTGGCTCTGGCGGCGGTGGTGATTGGAGGCGGCGGCGCGCGATTTGCGGCGGGGTAGAGGCTCAGGAGGCAGCGATGCTGGTGTGGGTGGAGCTGAGGGCGGCGAGGGCGGCTTTTATAGGCGGCGCGAGGGGGCTCGGCCGGCGGCCGGCAGCATTTGACCGCGGGCCCAGCTGCCGGCGGCGGTCGACGCCGGCGCTGTGCGGCCGTCGCGCGCACAGGGAAGGTAGGCGAGGGCGGCGCAGCAGGTGGGGTCGTGAGGGAGGGCGGCACGGCGCCGGTCGGCGAGCAGGGGCGGCAGCGAGTGGGGCCGGCGGCAATGGCGGTTCGGCGTCGGGCGGAGGCCGCCGCTGGTGCTGTGTGGTGGCCGCCGCGCACAGGGGCGGCGCTGACCTGCTGCTGCGCAGCAGGGGCAGAGGAGGGGCGGCGCGGCGTGCTGCAGAGGGGCGTGGAGCCGAGCAGGAAGGCAGGCAGCGCGCGGGGGAAGAAGGAGGAAGAAGGAGAAGGAAGGAGGAAGAAGGAAAAAGAAAAAAAAAGAAAAAGGAAAAGGAGAAAAGGAAAAAGAAAAAGGAAAAGAGGAAAAGAGGGAGAGTTTTTCGGCGCCGATCGCGGGATTGGTCGGGCACGCGCGACGGGAAAAACGAGGGAGCGAGAGACTTTGTCGGTGTCGGTACCGGGACGACGAATATTCGTCGAGAAAAGATTGAGCTCGAAGAAAAGAATCTTGGAATTAAATTTTTATCGAGTGATTTAATTTGGTAATTTTTCCGGGTGTTACAAACCTACCCCACTTAAAATGAATCTCGTCCTCGAGATTCGGCTGGCTCCTTAAAGAGATGGGGGAATTCTTTCTTTAACGCATCTTCGCGTTCCCAGGTGGCCTCTTTCTCGCCATGTCTGCTCCATTGAACTCGGCACATCCGTACCGTGGAATTTCTTGTGTGCTTGGTAACAGTATCCAAGATTTTGACGGGTACTTCCTGGTATCTGAGGTCCTTCTGCAAATCTATTGTCTCCACCGGTATATGTTCCTCTTCGGGTATTCTCAAACATTTTCTGAGCTGGGAAACGTGAAACACTGGATGGATGTCTGACAATTCCTTGGGGAGTTGAATGCGGTATGCTACGGCTCCAACCCTTTCAAGCACCTGGTACGGTCCAATGTATCGAGGGGCTAACTTTCCCTGAATTTGAAACCTGCGGGTCCCTCTGATCGGGGAAACTTTGAGATATACATAATCTCCCACTTCAAAACTTAATTCCCTTCTGTGCTTGTCTGAGTAACTCTTCTGACGGGACTGAGCAGCCTTTAGCTTTCCTCTGATCTCGGCTACCTTATCTTCTGCTTCTTTTATAAAGTCTGGTCCTACCAATGTACGCTCCCCTACTTTTGACCACATCAAAGGGGTTCTGCACTTTCTTCCATAGAGAGCTTCAAACGGTGACATGCCTAGGCTGGCTTGATAACTGTTGTTGTAAGAGAATTCTGCATAGGGCAAACTCCGTTCCCAGTCTTTCCCATAGGTCAGGGCACAAGCCCGTAACATATCTTCCATAATCTGGTTTACTCTTTCCGTCTGGCCGTCTGTCTGTGGGTGATAAGCTGAGCTAAAATCTAACTTGGTCCCCATGGCTTTATGCAAACCTTTCCAAAACTTGGAGGTGAACTGAGTCCCTCTGTCTGAGACAATTCTGCTCGGTACTCCGTGTAGCTTTACTATGTTCTCCACATAGAGCTTCGCTAACTTTTTGCCTCCATAGTTGGTCCGTACGGGTAAATAATGGGCCACTTTGGTGAGTCGGTCCACTATCACCCATATAGAGTCATTCCCCTTTTTAGTCTTGGGCAATCCAACCACAAAATCCATACCAATCTCATCCCATTTCCAAACCGGGATAGGCAATGGTTGCAACAAGCCTGCTGGTTTCTGGTGCTCGGCTTTGACCCGCTGGCAAACGTCGCACTGGGCGACGAACTGGGCGATCTCTGCCTTCATCCTATTCCACCAGTATTTCTGTTTCAAATCCATATACATTTTGGTGGCTCCGGGGTGAATAGAGTAAGGTGAGTTGTGGGCTTCATCCATGATGGTCTGCCGGAAATTCCCTTGCTTGGGCACACAAATTCTATCTTTGTACCATAGGGTTCCTTTTGCATCCACTCTAAAATCTGGGGCCTTATTTTCTCCTGTGTGGTTCCGAATTTTTACCAAGTCTGGGTCTGATCCCTGGGCCTTCTTGATGTCTTCTTCCAAGGTGGGCTGCACCGTTAGCTGCGGGCAAGACTTAGGAGATACAATGTGCACATTAAGCCGAGCCATTTCTTCTTGTAGATGGGCATTCTTGGGTGCATAGGTCTTTCTGCTTAGGGCATCTGCCACAACATTGGCCTTGCCGGGGTGGTAATGAATTTCCAGATTGTAATCCTTGATAAGCTCTAACCATCTTCTCTGTCTTAAATTCAGATCTGGCTGGGTGGATATATACTTCAAGCTCTTGTGATCCGTGTAGATCTCACACTTATTTCCAATTAAGTAGTGTCTCCAAATCTTCAGGGCATGAACCACGGCTGCTAATTCCAAGTCATGGGTGGGATAATTCTGCTCATGGGGCTTAAGTTGGCGGGAGGCATATGCAACTACCTTTCCGTCTTGCATAAGTACACATCCTAACCCATTTCGGGAAGCGTCACAGTATATGACAAAGTCCCGCTGAATATCTGGCAAGGTCAGTATCGGGGCTGAGGTCAGTCTCTTCTTTAGTTCTTGAAAGCTTCTTTCACATGACTCAGTCCAGACGAACTTCTTTTCTTTCTTGAGCAGCTCGGTCATGGGTCTTGCTATCTTGGAAAATCCTTCTATAAACCTCCGATAATATCCGGCCAATCCCAGAAAACTTCTTATCTCGCTCACATTAGTGGGTTGTTGCCAGTTTGACACTGCTTCTACCTTCTCGGGATCAACAGCTACTCCTTCTGCTGTTAGTATGTGGCCAAGAAAGGCTACCTTCTCAAGCCAGAATTCACATTTGCTAAACTTGGCATACAGCTTGTGTACTCTCAGTTTTTCTAAGATCACTCTGAGGTGATGCTCGTGCTCTTGGACACTCTTGGAATAGATGAGTATGTCATCAATAAAAACGACAACAAACTTATCCAATTCTTCCATAAACACTTTGTTCATGAGGTTCATGAAGTATGCCGGGGCATTAGTCAGTCCAAAAGACATCACTGTAAACTCGTATTGCCCGTACCTTGTCACAAATGCCGTCTTGGGGGTGTCGCTTTCTCTGATCTTAAGCTGATAATATCCTGATCTTAAATCAATCTTGGAGAAATACTTGGCTCCTTTCAGCTGGTCAAACAGATCATCTATTCTGGGTAATGGATACTTGTTCTTGATGGTTACCTCATTTAAGGACCTATAATCCACACACATCCTCATACTTCCGTCCTTCTTCTTCACAAATAGAACGGGTGATCCCCACGGGGATGAGCTAGGTCTGATGAATCCTTTCTCCTGAAGGTCTCTCAACTGCTCTTTCAACTCTGCTAGTTCTGCTGCGGCCATTCGGTATGGTCTCTTGGCTATAGGAGATGTCCTTGGGATAAGGTCAATAATGAACTCTATGTCCCTATCTGGCGGCATTCCGGGGAGTTCTTCTGGGAACACATCTGGGTATTCACACACTACTGGAACTTCTGCTATGGTTTTGGCCTCCAAAGTATAAACCATTGGGTCTGATCTTGTTTCTCGGGTGTGGCAAGTTACTTGGACTCCTTCAGGGCTGGTTAGTTGTATGGTCCTAGCGGCACATCCTATAAGGCCGTCATGCTGGGTCAGCCAGTCCATTCCAAGTATTATATCTATCCCCTTGGACTTGAGCACTACCAAATCAGCTAGAAACTCTACCCCACTTAAAATAATCCATACCCTAGAACAACCTAACTGACACTTGATGTCAGCTCCAGGTGTTCGGGTTAACAGGGGTAACTTTAGTAGTACTGTAGGTATATTGTGCTTATCCACAAAACTTGATGATATGAAGGAATGTGATGCTCCAGAATCAAATAGAACTGTGGCAAGTACTGAGCTGACTAAAAACTCACCAAGTACTACGCCCTGAGCTCCTTGAGCCTCCTGCGCGTTGATGTGGTTGACGCGGGCTCGTCCATAGGACTGCTGGGGCTGCCTCATCTGCTGGTTGTTGGTGTTGTTGCCGGGGTTGTTGCTGCGGACGGGCACACGGTTGGCACCTGACAGAGCTGGCTTCGGTCCATTCACCGTGTTGGAGTACACTGGGGCTGCTGGCTTGTTACTGGCGTAGGGGCAGTTGGCCACATAATGCCCGGTCTCACGGCAGTTGAAAGAAGCCCTGTTGTTGTTGCTGGCCTGACTGGCACTACCCTGTGGGGCTTTGGCACTCTGGCTTCTGAAGGTGGGGTTGGTGACCTGTGAGCCTGAGGCTCGGGACTGAGTGCGGTACTGCATCGGCGTCTGGGATCTGGGTGGTGGGGGGTTATAGCTCTTGATCCTCTGGAAGCGGTCCTGCTGGCGAGCCTTGTTCTCTAGGAACTTGCGCTTGAGATCTTTCTTCTCATCCGCCTTGGCCTTTTCAGTGAGAATGGCCCTGTTCATCAGTGTGTTGAAGTCTGGGTAAATCTGGGGAGTGAGCAGAGTCCTGAGCTCTGGGTCCAGACCTTTCATGAACATCTCCTGCTTCTTCTCATCCCTGTCCACTTCTTCTGGTGCATAGCGGGCTAACTCCATGAACCGGTAGGTGTATTCTTCCACAGTCTTGTTGCCTTGCTGCAGTGCCCGGAACTCATCTGCCTTGCGCTTCATGGTGGCTGCAGGGATATGGTAGCGACGGAACTCATCCACAAAATCCCTCCAGGTGATGACAGTGGTATCTGGGGTGGCGGCACAGTAGTTTTCCCACCATGCGAGAGCATTCCCAACGAGTTGATGGGTGGCCAGGAGCACTTTGTCGCGATCCTCACAGTGAAGTGGTTCCAACTTCCTCTGAATTACCCTCAGCCAATCATCTGCATCAAGTGGGTTGGTGGACCCGCCAAAAGTAGGTGGCTTAGTTCTGAGGAACTCTGACAGCTTCTCATTCATACCCTGCCCACGAGGTCTCTGGTTGGCGATGGCCTTGACCACAGCTTCCATTATCAGGTTCTGATTGTTCACCACCTGCAGCCAATCGGCGGCACGTGGAAGTGGCGCTTGCTCTGGCCCAACCTGACTTTCCTCCCTCCTTTCCTGGTTCACTTCATCCTGGTGCTCACCATGGGGTGCACTCTGCACGTTGTTGCTAGCAGCCGGGACTCGGCTCCGGGAAGCCCTGGGTCCACGCGTGTTGACCATCTGCAGATTTAGAGGACATATAAGAGACTAGGATTTGGAATTTTAGTGATGTTTAAGTTATTTAATTCGTAAAAACAGAAAGGCAGAATCCTCCTCCTGCCGACAAGCACAGAGTCTAGCAATACAACAAGCACAAACGATTTTATTTCTTTGAAATATGGGGGGGGGGGGGTACAACACTTGGACAAGCCAAAACACGAACTACACGACCGGGGTACAACGACACAACTGGGGTACAACTACGCAACTAGGGTACAACTCTAAACTTCGGACCGGGACGGCTTCAATCCTTGGGGTGACTGGGTGCACACTACTCGCGGGGCGATCCTTCTTCCGGGGCGGAGTGTTCTTCCAGGGGAATGAGCAGTTCTTCGTCTTCTGGGATCCCATTTTCCTGGGGCTGTGCAGGGGCTCCTTCTTCGGCGGGTGCTGCTGGTTCCCTGGCACCTCCGGGTGTGCTTGGCGAGGTTCTACTAGGTCCTCCCCATCTTGCAATAGGGGTCCCAAGTAGGATCCGGTCTTCTCCGATTACCGGGACGGGCGTTCCGCTTCTGGCCCAATCTTGCATGCTCCGGTCCTGAGCCTGTCTAAGACTCTCATGCGCGACAGCTTCACTGCTTATGGCTGCCGCGGTCCTTGCTTCGGCTTGAGCCACCCGGACTTGGTACATCCTCACCGCGAGTTCAGCTTGCTCGGCTCGGCCAATCTGTTCCCTTAGGAACCCAGCTTGTTCGTTGAAAAGCCTATCCAAGGAGACGAGATAGGCGACCACATGGTACAACAGGTCATCTTGATGGCGGCGGCGTTCCAGGTTCCTCATGCGGGCCTGCCAGACTGGGGTCCTGACAGCCGGGGGAAAGAGTCTCATCGGTGTGGAGATGAGGTGCTCTTCGAAGATCCGACACAGGTAGCGGAGGGCCTTCCTGATAGCCAAAGGGTAGGTGTCCTGATGTCGAAATACCGTAGCGGTCACCCTCCATGGCTCAATATCAGGGTAGCGGGTGCTTCTGGCAACAGAAAGGATCACCCTACAGCGGAGAGTGCCAAGATGCTCGTACTCCCTGCTGTAGTACCTCGGGCGCTCAGTGATACCAAGACGCTCCAGGGAGTTGATCAAAAGGCGGGGAAAACCCGGCTCTTCCTGGCAAACACCATGGGTCCATCCTTCTTCGGCCATCTGAAAGTAAGGATAAGGTGAACAACTTGTTTCTCATAAAAGCTAGGGTACAACATGAAGGTACAAGATTTTGACTCGACAACTAGGTTGGGTACATCCATTTATTAAAAAGAAGACTCTAGTTGTGGGGGATATAGTACCCGGGTGCCTCACGGGCAAGCTTAGCAGCCCACCAAAAGGGGGCGGCCCACCTCATCGTTCTGGACCTGAAGACGTGCGGGACAAGTCGGCGCACGGAGGAAGGATCTGGAAGGAGAAGTCCTAGTTGGAATAGGAATTATTGTAAAGAAGGAAAGGATTCTTAGAGATAGGATCGGATACAAACCGACTTGTAACCCTGCCCCCCGATATATAAGGCGGGCAGGGACCCCCTCCAAAACATCTACACCACATCAGACAACAACTCAACACGCAATACAACACCCCAAAACAGGACGTAGGGTATTACGTCGAGTTGACGGCCCGAACCTGTATAAACCCTTGCGTCTGTCCATCCTAACCATCTTGCTTCCGATCTTTGCGATCTTCCCTGCATTACAAATCACTTCCGTGGGCTACCCCGTGGAAGACTGCCGGAGATAATATCACCGACAGTGGCGCGCCAGGTAGGGGATATCGCCGAGATCAATCTGGTAAGCTCGATGGATCGCGTCAAGATCTTGGACAGCTGCAATCCTCCCGGACGTCGACGAAGTCGAGATCCAGTTCGGGGACGTCATCACCGCCGCCTTGGATACCCAAGCGGCAGGAGCTACGGTCGCCACGGAGGTCTCCTCTCTGGCGCCGACTTCGGCCATCACGGCCCAATCCGGTCCGATCGCATCTGATCGTGCCGGATCTACCCCGCTGAGTCCATCGCAGAACGCGAGGCCAGACCAGTCGGGAACAGATCTACAATCACTCGGTTCCGATCCGACTCCTGAGAGTCGCGTCGCCGAATCATCGCAGAGCGTAAACGCTCAACCAACACGCGTCCAGAGCCCAGAGGTCATTACTGTTCAGACCCCTGGCTTTTGCGCGCTTGCTCGGAAGCAGAAGAAGAAGGACATCGTCCAGTCGGATGATTACTTCTCTGAGAGCGACTCCTACGGGTTAGATCTACTGGGACCCTCAATCCTGGACGATCTGCCGGAAGGATACACAGTGTCCGATGCCTCTACAGAGCCGGAACTACTAGGATCACTCGGAGAATTGACTCCGAGTAGTTTGGAGCGTTACACGCCCACATCCGACTTCTCCGAGTCCGAGGAAGACTACCTCGTGCAAGAGGGAGTCGGATCATATTGCTACATGGTGGCGCCAGCAACGCCAACCAATCCTGTCTCAGAAGATGAGGTCACTCCTGCTGAGGAGACGACCGAAGCTAGGAACCAGCGTCGAGGACGCAATACCAGTCGGGCGACTCGCAGAGCCGCACGACCGCACGGGGCCAACGCATCAGGATCTGGCACTGCTCGACTCCAAGAACCTCACTCTGAAGATCATCGTCGCCAACGGGATCAACACGAACGGAGGAGCACCCGGAACTTGATGCGCGACGGCACGTTCGAGTTCAACGGACACGAGGTCTACGAGACACCGGTCCAGAACCTCGTTACTATCAACGAGGAAATCAATCGGCTGCCACCTAACACTCCGGGCCTGGAAAAGGTAAGGGCTCTCGTGCAGGCCGCCTCCGTCCAGGTTCACCAGATGCAAGGCAGAACGACCACGGACGCTCCTGAACCCGGTCCATCTCGACACCGGGCCGGCGGCGGATCGGGACGTGATGAAGACCTCCGCACCACGATCAACAGAGATCGAGATGCGAGGGACATCATCACCAACAGCACCGAAGAGCGCCACCGCGAGGAAATCCGACGGCGCCAAGAGTACGATCGGGATCATGGAAATCCCCGTCGTAACCCCAACAGGAGCGGCTACTCGACGGAGTCAGACTACTCTGACCTCTCCGGTAGCCCAAGGCGCGGCAACAATGGCGGTCGCACTCCGCCACGACGACGAGTGCTTCCACCACCCAGGCGACCGACTCCACCAAGAGATCGAACCCCACCGCGCAGCAGAACCTACCGGCAGGACCGAACTCCACCCAGGAGTCGGAACTATCGGAGGACCCGTTCCCCGCCCAGGGACCGGGATCGCAGGAGGGACAGCACACCCCCAAGAGCAACTGACGGATCGGGTCCGAGCGATTCCCGCCCTAGAGGTCGGATCGGCGGATTCCAGTCGTTCACCGAGCGCTTGAGAAGCGTGACGTGGCCCAGAGGCTTCAAGCTGTCGGATATCGACAAGTACGACGGGAAATCTGACCCATCTCAATGGCTTCAGATCTACTACACCGCCGTACAAGCGGCCGGCGGCGACGAGGACGTGATGGCAAACTATCTTCCCATCATGCTCACCAAGGACTGCCGCAACTGGCTGGCAGGACTCCCGCAGGACGCCATTGACAACTGGGAGCAGCTTACCGAACTCTTCATCGGTAACTATCTCGGTACCTGGGAAAGGCCCGGGAGCAAGCGGCTCCTCGGTCAGATCAGGCAGCGCAAGAACGAGACCCTGCACGACTTCGTGCGCAGGTTCTCAGAAAAGCGCAACTCCATCACGGACGTCACGGATCAGGAGGTGATGTCAGCTTTCCAGCGCGGCATCTCCGACGGCAGACTGATCCATAAGTGGACTCGGAAGCCACCCGCGACTGTCAACGACATGTTCCGGGTCGCTAGCACGTGGGCGGACGCCGAGATCGCGGAAAGAGAACAGCTCAGCGAAATCAGAAGTCGCTGGGAAGAAGAGAACAAGACGACTCGCAAACGCGACCGCCGCGAGGATGAAGACCGACACGACGACCATCGACGCAATGACAGCCAACCTCGCAAGAAGAAGAGCGAGGGAGACATGGTCGCCGCCCTGGACCGGTCCAGAGGCCGGGTAACTCCAGAGGACTTCCAGCGCATGCTCGATGAGCAATGCCCTTACCACAAACACAAGCACTCGGCGCGAGAGTGCTACGGGCTCAAGCGAGCCTTCACCGGGGGCAACAGAGGCCCCCCGTACAGAAAGAGGAACGATGGTTCCCCGCGAGACGACAGGCGAAACGACGAGCCCGGCGATGACTTTCAAGAAGCCGACCGAGTGGTCCGCATGATCTATGGCGGACCAGAGTTCGAGTCGAAGCGCCAGCAGAAGCTCACCCATCGCCAGGTCATGCACGCGAGGGAGCCACCGGTACCTGAGTACCTCAAGTGGTCGGAAGTTCCGATCACATTCATCCGGGAAGATCATCCAAACTTCATACCGAAGCCCGGATCCCATGCCTTGGTGGTAGCCCCGACGATCTGCAACGTTCGGCTCACCAAGGTACTAGTCGACGGTGGCAGTGGCCTGAACATCCTCTTTGCTAACACATTGAAGGAGCTCGGCCTGACCACTCTCGACCTGAGTCCCCCCCAATCCGCATTCTACGATTTGATACCGGGAGAGGGGGCAGAACCACTCGGGCACATCACGCTGCCCGTCACCTTCGGAGACCGGAATAATTACCGGACCGAGCACATGCAGTTCACGGTGGCGAACTTTGAAACTGCATACCACGCCATCCTTGGGAGGCCGGCACTCGCCAAGTTCATGGCGATTCCTCACTACGTCTACTTGCAGGTCAAGATGCCAGGACCAAAAGGCGTAATCACCGTCTTGGGAGACGTCCGAGTCGCATACACGTGCGAGCAGGAAACTCTCAACGCGGCAGCCGCCCTGGACATGTCCAAGCGCATGGAACAAGTACTGGCTGCATCACAGGAGGTGGACAAGGACGCTTTAGAGATCCCCACCAAGATGCCAGCAAGAGAAGCCATCGCGCCAAGCAAGGAGACGGAGCTGAAGAGGATCTCTCTGGACCTGGACGACCCAAAGAAGACGGCCATCATCGGGGCAGAGTTGGACCCCAAATAGGAAGAAGTGCTCGTCAAATTCCTAAGGGAAAACGCCGACATATTCGCGTGGAAACCATCCGATATGCCAGGTGTCCCAAGGGAACTTGCCGAGCACTCCTTGAAGGTCAATCCGACTGCCAAACCGATCAAGCAAAGGCTTCGTCGATTCGCGCAGGACCGCAAGGAGGCAATTAGGGCAGAAATTACAAAGCTGTTAGCAGCCGGGTTTATTCAGGAGGTGTTCCACCCCGACTGGTTAGCTAATCCAGTTCTTGTAAGAAAAAAGAATAATAATGATTGGAGAATGTGCGTCGATTATACAGATCTCAACAAAGCTTGCCCCAAAGACCCCTTCGTTCCCCCCCGCATCGATCAAGTCGTTGACTCCACGGCAGGTTCCGCCCTGCTCTGCTTTCTCGATTGCTACTCAGGATATCACCAGATAGGCCTGAAGCTGGAAGACCAGATAAAGACCGCGTTCATCACGCCGTTCGGTGCTTTTTGTTACAACACAATGGCCTTCGGTCTGAAGAACGCAGGTGCAACCTATCAAAGGACAATCCAAGCATGTCTGGATCAATTGATCCCAGACATAGTAGAAGCTTACATCGACGACATCGTGGTCAAGATCATGAACCCCGAGGACATGATAGGGAATCTGACAAAGGTCTTCGAACGCCTACGCGTATTCCGGTGGAAGCTCAACCCGGAAAAGTGTGTCTTCGGAGTACCCTCAGGTAAACTACTCGGCTTCATGGTCAGCAACCGCGGGATCGAGGCAAATCGCGAGAAGATCACGGCCATCACCAAGATGCTACCACCAACCTGTCAAAAGGATGTGCAGAAGCTTACTGGATGCATGGCAGCGCTCGGTCGTTTCATATCACGACTCGGCGTTCGCGGATTGCCGTTTTTCAAACTGCTCAAGAAGCAGGACAAGTTCGTGTGAGATGACGAGGCGAAACGATCTTTCCAGGAACTCAAAGATTACCTGCAGAGTCCTCCCATCCTCGTCCCACCTCAACCAAGAGAACAGCTCTACCTCTACATCTCTGCTACTCCCCGAGTGGTTAGCACGGTACTAGTGGTCGAGCGTCCTGAAGAAGGACACGCATATGGAGTTCAGCGACCAGTCTACTTCATCAGCGAGGTTCTGACCGTATCTAAGGTACGCTACCCCCATGTGCAGAAATTATTATATGGAGTTCTTATCTCAGCAAGAAAGCTGAAGCACTACTTTGAGGCCCATCCAATCTCGGTGGTGAGCGAAAATCCTTTAGAGGAAATTCTCCATAACCGAGATGCCAGCGGCCGAATCGTCAAGTGGTCAATAGAATTGGCTGCCCATCACATAAACTTTGTTCCACGTACTGCTATCAAGTCTCAGGTCTTGGCCGACTTCGTAGCAGACTGGACAGAAAACCAAGCTCCGGCTGACGACGAGGTAGTTGAGTACTGGGAGATGTACTTTGATGGCTCCCTCCAGATAAAAGGAGGCGGCGCAGGCGTAGTCCTGATTTCCCCAAGTGGACAGGAACTAAAATACGTCCTTCAAATCATGTTTCCAGTATCCAACAACGCAGCTGAGTATGAAGCAGCCTTGCACGGTCTCCGCATTGCAGTATCTTTGGGTATCAAACGCCTGATGGTACGCGGGGACTCTGCCCTGGTCATAAACCAGGTAAACAAGGACTGGTCCAGGACCAACGAAAAGATGGACGCATACTGCGAGGAAATTAGGAAGCTGGAAGGGAAATTCTATGGCTTGGAGTTCCATCACGTGGTGCGCGACCATAACAAGGCAGCAGATGAGCTCGCCAAGATGGGGTCCACCCGTGAAGGCGTCCCACCCGGAGTTTTCATACAAGATCTTATCAAACCATCTATCAAGATAAACCCGGATGGCACTGTCACGGAGCAACAAGTCGGAGAATCCCCAGAGTCAGCTACATTAGTGGTAGACGAACCGTTGGACTGGAGGACTCAGATCATCGATTATCTGGATAGCGGCATATTACCTACAGAGGTCGCGGAAGACAAAGATCTAAACTCGCTCCACGAACAAATCGTGCGGCGCAGCAAAAACTACGTCATCATCGGTGACAAGCTGTATCGTCGATCTGGAGCTTCCCAAATCCTACAAAATTGCGTGAGTCACACTGAGGGTATAGAGCTCTTGACTGACATACATAACGGAATTTGTGGCAATCACGCCGGGGCTAGAACCATTGTTGGTAAAGCTTTCCGGTCTGGTTTCTACTGGCCGACTGCTGTAGCAGACTCAGAGAACATCGTGCGGCACTGCAAAGGGTGTCAGTATTTTGCAAGGCAAATACATGCACCTGCACAACAGCTGCAAACCATACCAGCGTCCTGGCCCTTCGCTTGTTGGTGCTTGGATATGATTGGTCCATTTAAGAAGGCTCCTGGTGGTTTTGACCATGTCCTTGTAGCTATTGACAAGTTTACCAAGTGGATTGAGGTAAAACCAGTCAGAAAGCACACGGCAGCCAAGACCATCGAGTTCTTCACCGACACCACCCACCGCTTCGGAGTCCCAAATCGTATCATCACAGATAATGGTACGAACTTCGTGGCGCAGGAGTTTAAAGACTGGTGCAGCGAGAGGAGCATCAAGCTATGCCCCGCATCCGTGGCACACCCAAGGGCCAATGGCCAAGTCGAAAGAGCCAATGGCAAAATAATCAAGGCGCTCAGGGCCCGGATATTTAAGCAGCTGAAGCAACATGACGGACGATGGATCAAGGAGTTGCCGATGTAGTCTGGGGGCTGCGCACACAGCCGAGTCGTGCCACGAAGCAAACTCCGTTCTTTCTGGTTTACGGCTCGGAAGCTATCCTACCAACGGATCTCACATACGGCTCCCCCCGAGTGGAGTTCTATGATGAGTACGACGCGCAAGTGGCGCGCATTGAAGACCTCGACAGCATCGAGGAAAAGAGATTGGCTGCCCAGATCCAAGCCGCGCGTTACGCTCAGGTCCTGCGACGCTATCACGATCGATCAGTTAAGCAGAGGTCCTTTGAAGCAGGCGATTTGGTTCTGAGAAGGAAGCAAGACACCAAGGGCGCGCACAAGCTTGCGTCCCCCTGGGAAGGTCCATATATCATCAAGTCAGTAAGTCGCCCAGGCTCATATCGACTCATGACGGAAGACGGCGTAGACATCCCAAATCCGTGGAACATCGAGCACTTACAGCGTTTCTACGCCTAATCCAGTTATGTATTTATACTTTTTATTTTTAGATTTATTTTTTCCGAGTGATTTTGGAGGGTAGTCACCCCCAGTTACGACTCGGCATGTTCACAATGAGTTATCAATAAAGTTGATTTCATCTTTCATCTATTTCTACTACTCGCATTTCCTCTTTCGCGTCACGCACATAAAGTATGAGTGGAACAAACCTTAAATCGAGAGAGAAAGTACTCGCCAAGTCAAAGCTCTAAACGTACGACAAAGACTCTGCGGCATGAGACTGAGACCAACGAGGCTAATCTACTCCGTAACAGGTCAACCACTCAGAAATTAAGGCTAGCGCAGAAAGAAAGGGAGTTGTAGACCAATAAAAACTTATATACAAAAGTGACAATTCAAACATTGTTCAAAAACAGTACTGGTTTGACCAAATACTACAAATACTTTGTTTACATTGCAGGGTCACCAGCACCAGACGGGGCTGCTTCGTCCGAGTCATCAACAACGTCCTTGGACAGGACATTGGCGATGGGCTCGACTTCATGGAGCAGTCTGCCCACATCGTCTTCAGAGGTACCGGCAGCATACCCGCGGCCGAGTGGCTCCAGGTCTGACGCCGGGAACAGAGACTTCAGCACCGCCAGGACATGGCCACAGCTGGCCTGGCTGATGGAGCAGAGCTGCCGCCGGAAGTAGTGTGGGAGCGCCCGAACGCGGTCGAGGATGGAAGCTGAAGACGATGACGCCTCCGGCTCGATCTCCTCCGCCACCACTCGGATAGCATCCTCCAGCGCTATCTTCTCAGTGCACAGCGCCTCAGCCTCACCTTGGAGCCGGGCCACCTTGGCAGTGAGCTCTGCGAATTGGGACATAGTCCGATATCGATAATCTAAAGAAGGTTAGATCTGAATAAAATTTTCACGTCTGACAGAAAAACAAATAAGGAAGAACATACCTCTGAGCTCGTGCACGGCCTGGGCCTCGTTGAGCTTGGCCTGCTCTACCTCCCCGCATAAATCGCGGGTGGTACGCTGGGCTTCCTCCAACTCAGCCTGGCGCTCGACCGCAGCAGCCTCGAGCTCAGCCACTCGGGCCACCAAAGAGTCGGCCTTAGCAACTGCAGAAGATAATTCTTGAATAACCGAGGTTTTGGCCTCGGCATCAGCAGCTAAGTTCTGCAAAAATAAGTCAGATGACAATATGAATCAATATACCACTCGGTATTCGATATCAACAAGATAAGTAGCTCGGGAAGTACCCATGCGACGATGGAGTGACAGGAACTCCTCCAGAGGAGTCAGGGGAGCACCACCACTCAGGACGCCGACCGCCACAGAAGCAACCTCGACCGCCGCAGTCTGGGGCTCCTCCACTGCTGCAGTCGATTCAACCGCAGGAGCATGCTGGGGGCTGCCTTGAGGAACTGGCGGCGGGGTCGGCGATACCGGTATGGGACTCGGCGGTGGCGGGGTTGGCTCCCGCTGCGACTCGGGTAGCGGACCCACAGGCTGATCGCTGAGAAGATCAGCCGAGTGGATCGGCACCTCTGGAGTTTGGATTGTTGGGGCTTCGGTCTCAACCGCCGACTGAGGCGGAGGACCCGAGAAGGGGACCTCAGACGGCGTACTACAGGATAAAGCATATATAGATCACTAACAAAAGACATAAAGGAAGTCAAGAGATAATAAGGATACTTACAGAGTAGAAATGCGCATTCTCAGGCGCTTTCCTTTCCGAGTAGGGGAAGGGAGGTCCCTCGGACTTGCAGCGCTCAGAGGCATTACTGCAAGGGGAGACTGCTCCGAGCTCGTGATTGGCGGGTGGAGTGACGACTCGGCGATGCCAGCTTCATCTTTCTCCGAGTCAGACGACTCAGAGATAAGGAGTTGCCGGCGGCTGGGCGCATCCCTGAACACGATCCCAGTGGAGATCTTCCGCTTCTTCAGAGCAGGAGCAGCCTTCCCACCACTCGGAGATTGCACATCGGGGGAAGGAGAGGATGACAGAGTGATATCCGAGTCGCG
Source organism: Urochloa ruziziensis (assembly GCA_015476505.1). Taxonomy (NCBI): domain Eukaryota; kingdom Viridiplantae; phylum Streptophyta; class Magnoliopsida; order Poales; family Poaceae; genus Urochloa; species Urochloa ruziziensis. The sequence continues at coordinate 54,323,939 of CM027119.1, read as the reverse complement.
CAAATCACTCTCACTTTCCCCGACTGCTTCTTCAGATTCAACGGCCCTGCGTCGACGAGGTTGATCCACTCCCTTTGGCATCTCAGGCAAAGGAGGGAGGGATACAAAGGCAACTCGACCCTGCAAAAATTGGGTTCAGTTCTGAGATTACACCCAATGGGTGGAATTGAAAATAAAAACAACAACAGACTGACTAAATACCTCAGGGCGTGGATTTCCCAAGTTGAACGCCGGAGGACAGTCAGTGGTCCTCAGGGACGTTCCAGGTGCGAAGAATTTGCCAAGCCGAGCGGCGGCTTGGACTTTGTCGACGCGCTCGGGGGCTTCGCGTGTGTTGTCCCCCTCGGCGTAATACTCATACGCCGGGTGAGCCCGCTGCTTGAGTGGCTGGACCCGGCGCAGAACGAAGTTGGCTGCCACACCGACGGCAGACAACCCATTGTCCTTCAACTGGGAGATAAGACCCAGGAGCTCCCGAACCTGGTCCATCTCACTCTCCTTGGGAAGAGCGGTCCAGGATTGGGAGGGAACAGGACGAGAATCAATTTCTGGAGAGATGGCAGGCGAGTGGTTTCCTACGAAAAACCACTCGGACTGCCACCCTTTATTGGAGGTAAGGAAAGGGATATCAAAATACTCCCGAGTTCGACCCTCGCGGAATTGGAGTCCGGCGCCCCGACTACTTGTGGGCAGTCGGTTCGGGGATAAGGCTTAAGAAGAAAAAGATGAATGAAAAGATTGAAGTGAGGCTCTATCCCAAGATAGGCCTCACAGAGGTTGATGAAAATGGCGATGTGAAGGATGGAGTTGGGATTCAATGCGCAGAGGCAGATCCCATAGTAATGCAGCAGCCCGCGGAGGAAAGAGTGCGCGGGCACGCCAAAACCACGGAGAAAGAAAGATTCGAACACCACCAAATCAGAGGAGTTTGGGGTGGGGAAAGACTCACCGGCGGCGGCGCGCCACTCGGCGGTTTGCTGGTCGGGGAGGACGCCGTCGACGACGTGCTGCTCGAGGCGCCTGGTGGAGGTGATGGACTCCCTCCACTCGGCGGCGCGATCTACGGCGACCTCGGCAGTGGCCTTGCCCTTGGACGACCGGGCTCTTGCCGGCGACTTCTCCTTCCGCTTCGAGGCTTCCTTCCTCTTGGGCGCCATGGCAACGAGTGGGGCTGAAGAGCGAGGAAGAAAGATGCGGGAGCAGATCTAGGGTTTGCTCTGGCGCAAAGACAACTGGAGCGTCGGGGAAGGCAAATGGCAAGTAAAGGAAGAAGAATGCGGCGGGGATGGCTTATAAAGGAATAAACCGTTCCTCCCGCGCGCGGCGCGGCGCTTGTCTCGGGAACTCAACCGACGCAGGCACGTCCCGTCGCTTTGAATTCAAAAATGCGGTGGGGAGTCGCGATATCTCGTGATATCTCGCCTTCCGTAAAGCGACCGTTAGGGACGCAACGGACTTTGAGGATTAATGGGCCTAAATGGGCTGAAAGGTCGTGAGGCTAAAATTAGTCGACGGCCAGACTTGATTTTGCAATTAATATTGCACCCTCGCAGCTGATTTTTACGTAAGGCATGCGATACTATCGCTAAATTGATTCAGAAATCTGGGTCAAATGCTGACAAGTACAAATCTTGTGAGAAGATGGCTTACCATATGGTCAAGCTGAGTCGTGGGACACGACTCGGAAGTCATGCCGAGTTCAAAGAACTTGAGGACAAAATCCTTATAAAGGGGAAATAAAAAAGCCCCTGAAGGAAAAGATTATCTAAAATCCATGTCCAGAGGCATGGGGGCTGAAAAATCAGTCGGAATTCATGGCTTTCAGAGTCTTGACACGATCATGTTGAGTCGTAACAAGACTCAGGGGCTACACCCAATGGGTGCACCTGGAGGTGCACACCATTGATGGATCAAGTTCAAAAAGAGATTTATAATATTTATTTTTGACCCTCGACCAGAATATTCTATTCTGCTCAAGGCTCGGGGGCTACACCCAATGGGTGCACCTGGAGGTGCACACCATTGAAGATCAAGATACAGATGGATAAAAGTTGAAGACCTTTGGCCAATTTCATACTAAAATTGCCCAAAGCCCGGGGGCTAAGTGTATTCACTTCGCTGTCGCGTCGTGAAAAAGAGCACTCCTTCCCCTCATTTTGGCTGTAATTGAAGAATTGTTTTCAGGAACGTCTGAGCAGGCACTCGGATCTTCCTTGAAACCACTCGGATCTTCCTTGAATCCACTCGGATCTTCTTCGAAACCACTCGGATGAAATCTTAGACAACTTGGAGCACTCGAATCATGCAAGAAAAGATGGAACAATTACAGCCAACGATCGGCCAAGAAGTGCTCGGGGGCTACTGTGGGGGATATAGTACCCGGGTGCCTCACGGGCAAGCTTAGCAGCCCACCAAAAGGGGGCGGCCCACCTCATCGTTCTGGACCTGAAGACGTGCGGGACAAGTCGGCGCACGGAGGAAGGATCTGGAAGGAGAAGTCCTAGTTGGAATAGGAATTATTGTAAAGAAGGAAAGGATTCTTAGAGATAGGATCGGATACAAACCGACTTGTAACCCCGCCCCCCGATATATAAGGCGGGCAGGGACCCCCTCCAAAACATCTACACCACATCAGACAACAACTCAACACGCAATACAACACCCCAAAACAGGACGTAGGGTATTACGTCGAGTTGACGGCCCGAACCTGTATAAACCCTTGCGTCTGTCCATCCTAACCATCTCGCTTCCGATCTTTGCGATCTTCCCTGCATTACAAATCACTTCCGTGGGCTACCCCGTGGAAGACTGCCGGAGATAATATCACCGACACTAGTCTAGATAAACTAATCTACTCTCAAGGGGAATCCTCCTCGCTCCAACAACGGCGCTTCTTTGGGGGTAGCAGTTGCCCTACTAGCCAGTCTTCGGTCTGCGTACCCCTATCCCAATGGGTTTCTTCGGGCTCACCCTCTAGCAATCCTTTCTCTCTTCGGTACGCTTCAAGACGTTCCTTCTCTTGTGCTTCCTTCTGCCAGATGTCCTGGAGGGTAGCTAGGTAGCTTTCCGCTTGCCTTTCAGCTTTGGCGGTCTCCTTTCGCTGTTCTTCTATCTCATGTTCTGCCTTCTCCGCCCTACGGATCTGGTGCTTCAGCTGCGCTGCTTGCTCGATGTAAAGACGATCTAAGCCGGAAAGGTAGGTAGATAGGTGGGTGACGGTGTCTTCGAGGTCTTCTTCTTCTCTTCCGAGTCTTCTCATCTGATCAATCCACGAGCGTCCTCTTCCTCCGGTAGGCGGGAAAAATCCCATAGGACTCTCTCGAAGATGACGCCAGTAGACAACGCGCAGACGTCGCAGGACTTTACGGGCGGCCTTTCGGTAAGTGTCCGAGAAGCAAAAGCCCGTGGTGATGATAGTCCAAGGATCCACGTCGGGGTAGAGGGTGCTCTTTCCCACAAAGATCCTTACGTCACACCGCAGGGTACCTCTGGAGTCATACTCCCGGTACATGTACTCCGGTACGTCTGAAACTCCGACGCGCTCCAGGCTGAGTAGCATCAACTTAGGAAGACCCGGCTCTGCAAAGCAGATTCCTTCGTTCCATCCGTCGTCAGCCATCTGGAACAGGACAAGGACTCAAGGTCAGTGTCTGTGCAGGGAAGGTTTAGCTAAGAAGGGCTTTCTAAAGGTTTCGGTCCTAATGGTCGCGTCCTACAGCCAACGACGGCTCTGATACCACCTGTAGCGTCCCCACTTAAGCAGAGACTAAATGTGATACAAATATCAGTCCCAGGAGGCTGATACACATTTATTCCACAGATGGTTCAGTCATCGTGCGACCTCAAAGGGGCACGGTACTCGATACAAACGATAATAGAAATCAAAAGTACAACAATACATAACCAGAGATAGACTATGACTGCATCTAGCCCTATCTCGACGAGGAACAGCGGAAGCATCTTGGAAAGGGCCACGCCACAGGCAACGTCGGGTGCGGACACGACCTCTACTCGAACTCTTCAGGGACAAAGTCAGGATCCTCCTCTGTTGCAACAAAATAGGGGGTGAGTACGAACGTACTCAACAAGTCCATCCACGTCCACGGAGGGGGAATATAAAGATTATGCACAGGGTAATTCAAGGAATACGGTTAAGGTTTAATTTGCGTAAAGCTAGATTTTATGCAAGGGTTTGTTTTTAAACAGGTTTTCGTAAAAACAATTTTTAATATCAAGTGGGTTGATCCTCCACATAGGATCCACATTTTATGCTACCGGACTCCCCGTCCGCCGTAGCTCACGGCACACCTGCCGGACACTTTCCAAAACACTCACACCAAAAGATCCCATCCTTTTTCCCAATACTAGTTTCAGGCCCAAGCCGTGACTCATCCAATACCGTGGATACGGCTATTCGAATAGATTTTAACTCTGCAGAGGTTGTACACTTAACCCACCCCAACGGTTTCCGCAACACGAACACCGAAATGCCGGCGCGGACCTGTCAAAGCCATTACCACACCATAGCTAAGTCGGACTAACCAATATGGAAGCAACCAAGGGGTCCATGTCCTCCCAACGAGGCATGACCGGGACGTAACTCACATAGATCGTACTCCTGCTCCTTGTTCTCCCATTGCTCACAGCTCACCCATTGGCTAACCGACCAACTAGTGGGATTTATGCTAAGCCGTTGCCACATACAACGGTAGGGCGGTAGCACTAAATTGGGCCAGGCTAGATGACAATCAACTCGGTCCTTAAAATAATGACAAGATGGATATCTTCACATCCCGCTCAGCCACACAGGCACGAGCTCACCAATTTGGTGTTTCACACAGAACACACCATCCATCCCATCGGTTCCATCATTATTTTATTTTCACCGAAAACCACCCTTTCCTTTTAAACACTCACACCATTCTTTATTTTAAAACACATGAGTATTTGCAATATGATAGCGGTATGAGTAACAGATCCTAAGCGTATCTAGCACGGCTATCATCCAAACAGAGCAAGTCATATTTAATGATAACCTAGGTGATCAAGGAATATTCATAGCAATCAAGGGGTGGCTATCCAACCGGGTCTTGCAATAAAACAATGCATTTTATAAACAGGCCAATGGGTTGTGTTTGTAAAACATAGGATAAATATGCATCAAAGGACGGGATTGAACTTGCCGTCATCAAAGTCGTCCGGAAGCGCCTGCTCGCGGTACGGGTCCTCTGGCTCCGGCTCGCGGTACTCGCCTGCGTACTCCGGCTCGTGGTACGGTCCTCCGAACTCTTCGCGGGGCTGCTCCTCGGTCACTCCGTGGTCTACGGTACACACAAGCAAGCATACATTAAAATAAAAGAGAAGAAAAACGAAAAAGGATTTTTAAATGAGCTCGGAAAAGAGAAATAGGAAATAAATCATAGAAGGGTTATTTTTGGGAGATTTTTGTATAGCTCGGCCGGAATATATGTGGAAAGGCCGTGGTCGAATTTTGGGAGAAACGGGTGAAGTTTGGCGCATAAAATGACGCGCCAAAGGAGTGATTAGGGGTGGTTTAAGTGGCTAAGGACTGATTTGTAAATATTTTTCAGAAAGAAGGGGGTCATTTGTGATTCTGATAAATGGTGGGGGGGGGCTTGTTTGGAATATTTAGAAGTGGTGGGGGGGTGTTTAGGAAGGACAGGGACTCATTTGGAATTATTTTATGGAGTGGAGGGGCTTCCCTGGAATTTGCATAGAGGTGGGAGGTTTCTTTATGAAATAGAGGGAAGGGCAGGGGGTTTTAGCCAAAATGGCCATCTTCCTCCCTGCTCTCGATTCAGAACAGAGGAGAGGGAGGGGTGAGACCGGCGGGTGGTGGCCGGCGCCGATTCCGGCGCTCCGGGACTCGCCGGCGGCCGGTGAGTGGGGGAAAATGGGGAGGGAAGCGAGGGGGACTCATTCCCCTCCTTACCTCGGGCTGAGATGGCTCGAGGAGGCGGGTCGGCGGCGGTCCAAGGACGGCGGCGGTGGCTCTGGCGGCGGTGGTGATTGGAGGCGGCGGCGCGCGATTTGCGGCGGGGTAGAGGCTCAGGAGGCAGCGATGCTGGTGTGGGTGGAGCTGAGGGCAGCGAGGGCGGCTTTTATAGGCGGCGCGAGAGGGCTCGGCCGGCGGCCGGCAGCATTTGACCGCGGGCCCAGCTGCCGGCGGCGGTCGACGCCGGCGCTGTGCGGCCGTCGCGCGCACAGGGAAGGTAGGCGAGGGCGGCGCAGCAGGTGGGGTCGTGAGGGAGGGCGGCACGGCGCCGGTCGGCGAGCAGGGGCGGCAGCGAGTGGGGCCGGCGGCAATGGCGGTTCGGCGTCGGGCAGAGGCCGCCGCTGGTGCTGTGTGGTGGCCGCCGCGCACAGGGGCGGCGCTGACCTGCTGCTGCGCAGCAGGGGCAGAGGAGGGGCGGCGCGGCGTGCTGCAGAGGGGCGTGGAGCCGAGCAGGAAGGCAGGCAGCGCGCGGGGGAAGAAGGAGGAAGAAGGAGAAGGAAGGAGGAAGAAGGAAAAAAGAAAAAAAAAGAAAAAGGAAAAGGAGAAAAGGAAAAAGAAAAAGGAAAAGAGGAAAAGAGGGAGAGTTTTTCGGCGCCGATCGCGGGATTGGTCGGGCACGCGCGACGGGAAAAACGAGGGAGCGAGAGACTTTGTCGGTGTCGGTACCGGGACGACGAATATTCGTCGGGAAAAGATTGAGCTCGAAGAAAAGAATCTTGGAATTAAATTTTTATCGAGTGATTTAATTTGGTAATTTTTCTGGGTGTTACAGCGCGGCGACGCATGAGTTCAGCGCCACCGCCTCGACGGGCCGCGCGCGCGTCGCACGCGGTGCCGCAGAGAGGGCCCGCGGGGCTCCGGTGAGGACGGCGCATGACGAGCGGCGGGTCTGGGTCTCTCAGTTCTGGGCTCTCACTCGCCGGAGACGGGGGAGAAGAAGGTAAGAGGCGGCGGCGGGCGAAGCACAGCCACGCCACCGGCGGCGCTAAGGGAGAGCACTCGGATCGGGGGAGGAGAGAATGAATTAGGGTTTTCTCTCCCCCCGCCGATTTCGGGTATTTAAGCGGGCGCCGGCCGTCCTGAGCCGTCCGATCGGACGAACGGCTCGGATGGGCGCGGACGCGACGCCGTCGCGATGCTGGGCCGCTTCGGCGGCCTGCCCGTGCGCTGCTGGGCTCATGGCCTGTTACGTGAGACGCGGGCCGCACAGCCATATGGGCTGGGCTGGCGCTAAGCCCCGAGCAGCCAGCCGCGCGGAGAGCCGTCAGCCGCGCGTGTACTGGGCCGCATCTTGGGCCCCGGTGGGCTGCGCGCGCTATAACAGTAAGCCGCACGGTTTTGGGCTGTTTTTTTTTTTTTTGCCGAATTTTAGTCACGGGCTGAAATGAGTTTATCTTTTATCTAAGTTTTCAGTCCTCTTTTCTTTTAAGCTCACATTTATTTAAGCACTAAGTTAAGTTAATAATTGCATGAGTAAACTTTTAAGTGATTGATTTTTCTTTTCATCTTTAAATTTTAATAAATTAAGTTTTAAGTTTAAGTTTTAAGTTCTAAGTTTATTGCTTCCGCATTAAGTATAAATTATTTCTTACATAAGAATTTTTAAGCATTAAGTTATACTATTCATTTAAGATGTATATTTAAGTTTTTGACCTTTCAGTTTTCATTGGCTCATTATTTTCAGTAAAAGTTTATTTCTTAATTGCAAATTAAGTTTTGAGCTACCAAGTTTTATTTAAGTTTTATTTAATTATGCACTGATATATATAAGTAGAGTTTTATGTCGTGTTTTCTACTTGTTACTTTTATGCAATTAAGAAATGCTAAGTTTTAATGCGCTCATAAAATAAAGTTTTAAGTTTTTCATGAGCATGATAAATTTTTGGTGCAATCTATTTATTTTCTTGCACAGTTTTTCCTTACCATTAAGTATCTTTTAAGTTTAAGTTTTAGATTCAGAATAAGTCTTTTATTAAATGCTTTTGTTTTACCATGTTATTTTAGATAAGTATACATTAAGAATAAGTTTTGCATTGTTTTCATATAAGTTAAGTTTAAACTTTGCATTACTTATTTTTAACATAAGTTAAGCTGAAAGTTCGTTCTCTTTCCACCAAGTGCATTTAGATGCCTCTATTTGAATGGAACCACCAGGAAGTTCATTTAGAGTAAACTTGTGATTAATTCAACCACCGTTGTTTAATTACGAGTTTAAGTCAAGTTTCGCTTGTTTTCCCCACCGGTGATTGCAGGTTGTTACTTGTTTTGCGTGATTTTAATCAGACCACCGTAGGGTTATTTTCATGCCTTTATGTGCATCTTATTGTGCTATTACTGAGACATGTTTTATTTATGAATTTTCAGTTGATTATACAAAGTTGCTAAGCACCATTAAGCATTATGATGGCACAAACTTCCCCAGTTGGAAGTTGGATGTGCTAGGCATTCTCAAGACCTTGGATCTTGATTATGCGTTACGTGAGGATAAGCCAACTGCTCCAGCGGTTGGAACTCAAAATTACGATTATAAGATAAGTGAGTACAACTCAAATTCAGAAAAATGGGAAAGATCAAATGACTTGGCAAAGATGGTGATTAGGCAAATCGTCATTGAGGCCTTGAGAGATTCTTTTCCTATTGAGATCAACGGTAAGGAATTATCAGTTAAGGAGTTTATGTACTCAATTGAGGAAATGTATAAGCGTAAGTTAGTCACTTTCCTCGTTAAGAAATTAGTGACCTCACGTTACAATGGTCAAGGTGCATTAAGGGCGCATGTTAATAACATGGTCTACATAGCTGAAAAGCTAGAAGTGCTTGGGATTCATACCTCGAGTTCAATGCTTTCGCATTTGATCACTGCGTCCCTCCCTGAGAATTATGCCCTAGGCGTATGCAACTTTTGTAAGGAACCCGGACACATGCAAAGTTGGTGCCCCGGATTAGCTACATGGCTTCAGAAGAGAGGTAATTAAATTGTCTCATAAGTTTTATTAAGTTTATTTGTTCCCACCCATTTTGGTGGAATAACTCAGGTGTTTCTACACATATTAAACCTCCTTCAGGTATTCATCGACCTTAAAGGAAGGGATATTCAGGGGAGCAAATTCTACAAGACCTCATCAAAGTCAAAGACTCTGGAGCCTCACATTAGCATTAAGTCATTAGTTTTAGATTTATTTCCAGCTGATGATGTACTTTAGATTAAGAAAGAACATATTTGTTTTCTGTGATGAGAAATTCTGGATATTTGTGTTCTCAATAAGTAATAATAATACATAATCAAGTTCTTTTAGTGTTTATTTTTCATCACAATTGTCTTTGACTGATATTTAAGTTAAATGAGTTAAGAAGTGATGAGACCTTGTCGAATATGTGGCACACTCACGTTTAGACCACAAATTCGAAGGGGAGAATGGAATGTCTCATCAGTTTTGAGATGCTCCTGCTAACAATACTAGTTAAGAATTGCTCTCATCTAGTAGAGTTATAATTTTCTCTCCATAATGTTTTATTGTCCATAAGTTTTAAGGGCAAAATTAAGAATAAGTTTTATAATACTCGCTACATCTCATTGCTTCAATTAAGAATAAGTTTATAATGCGAGATATAATACCATTGTAATAGGAGTCATACTCCACAATCACCAACTGCCTCAAATAAGTCAGTGTGATTTTATTCTTTATTCTGGCCACCGCTGGATACGGGATAATTTTCACCGGTTCTGTTGTTCTATCCATTTTCTGGCCACCGCTGTTGTGGATTAGTTCAATTTGAATCAGAGACGGTTGAAGTATGATTTATGTTCATGATTCTGGCCACCGCTGTTTTATGAACATTTAATCATAGCTTTGCTTCTCTAGTTCATCTTCTGGCTACCGCTGATGTGGGCTAGATTAGCAAGGGAAGTTCATCAGTGGTATCTAAGAAAGATATAGTAAATGTCGTGCCAAAGATAAATAAGTTAAAGAGCATCCATTGTAAAATACTTTAGATAAGTTTATGGTTCGACACAATTAATATTCTGGTTATTCATAATTCAATGGAAGCTCACTAAGAAATAAGGAAATGGGGGAGAAGAAAAATCTTAATGAGATATAGGATAAGTTTTCTCTATATTGATGATTTAAGATAAGATATATATACATATATGATTTAATCATTTACATTGTGCCATAAATGTCTCCTCCGCTCTCTATCTAACTTTGTTGAGGATATACATTAGTTGTCTAACCATAACAGAGATAAGTAATATTTTATGATAAGTTAAGTATTGGGCACAAAAGTGAGAGCCTCAATTATTTTAAGTTTATAATAAAGAGGTCATAAAGGAGTCTGTGAACTTTAACTTAGTTATTTTTCATAGCAATTTTCTAATGGAGTCAAAGCAGTAGGCTATGATGGGTCTACAGGTTTGAAAGTGATTTCAAAAGAAACTAAGATGCCAAGTTCATAACTCACAATAAGTTTGTATGTATCATGGGCAACCATGGTTCATTTGTAAAGCTAAGGTGGATTAATTATTATCCTGATACTCTAAATATTTTCTCTATAAGCTAACAGAATTAAGTTTGCATTCCGAGAAAGGAGAAAGTTTTCATCGTATCATAAGATGCATCTTAGTGAAGCTCTCTATTAAGTTCTGGGGAGCATAACACTGAGATGGGACCAAAATGAGTATTAGGATTGTCACTAAAGGGCAAATGTTAAGAGTAGCTCTGAAGTGATAAAATGAGAATGCATACACAGCTATGCCTATTTATCATAAGTATAAAGGTTAAGTCTAATTAAATGGGAAGACGTTCCTAATGCTTCAATTAGAAGCTATATGCTAAGATCTATAAGTGATTGACTTAGCATGACAAGCCGGAATGTTTGACAAATTTTTACTAGACTTAGTCCAGGGGAGGTCCACTGGAAAAGGTGTATAAAAGTTTAAATGCACCAAACTAACATGCTTATTTAATTAAGTACTATTCAGATAAAGTTTTGTAAAAGTGTATGGATGTAATTGTGCACATTAAGTTTACGTCTGTCACTCTTACGGATCTGAGCGATTCTGCAGAAAGCTCTAAAACAAGATTAGCATAATTAAGGCTAATTTTGTATGGCATGTTTTAGACAGGCATATGAGTTATATTCCGGTATTATTAATGTGTTAAAATTGATTTCAAATCAATGCCGCTGTATTTGATTACAGTATTCCTTTCAAGTAATGACATATAGTTGACAGTGTCAAGTACATTGACAAATATATTGTTATGAAAGAAGGGTCCCAGGATCAAGTCATTTTAATGCTTTAAGTGAATTGCTAGCAACATGACTAATTGAAGGTTTTGTCTCTTATCCTATTTTCGCGAGATTAGTATGGATTTGACGATTAACCTCAAATATGATTCTGGATGAGGCCGAATTAATAAACTCCCAAATAAGTTAGTAAGTGTTCTATCAAGGTACTATAGTGGACTTTGGTTAATGACGTCCCGGTATGTCTGTCATGTCTGCCGATGACTCATTCGCTGGGTTTTGCTATTGTATTGAGTGTGAACATAAGACGAACACAAGTAAGTTTTAAGATTAAGATTGTTCGATTAAGCGGGAGATTATTGATCTGTGTATATCCACCTTCACGTGATCAATAAAATTGAATATTATTATTGACCATCGGTCAAGGGGGAGAATGTTGGATTTGACCTCGGTCAGTATATTTGGGCCTACAGGCCCAATCCCAATCCTAAACTAATCCCTGTTAGTTGCCTTTGATTGGAAGGCAAACTCAGCCCATTTAAGGGCCCGGCCCCACGTCTACAGCACTATATAACTAAGGGGAAACCCCCTGGTTTCCCTAATCCGTGAGTTAATCACGAGTTAGCCTTTAGGGTTCTAGTAAACCCTAATCCTATCAATCACTAAGGTGCTGGAAGGCGTGGAAGCTCGGAGTCCCGTTCTTCTACATTTACGTCAAGTTCATCGTCATCTACTTCATCAACACCCAAGCATGAACAGAGAAAACACTGGTAAGTGTTAAGATCTAAGATTCCGCATTAATCAGTGAGTTAGGCGTGATCTAGATCTAGACTAGAGATCCTGAGGTTTATGTATTGTTAATCACGTTTATCCTAATCTAACATCCCCTGCAGCAGTTCGAATCCTAAGGACTGTGAAAAACACCTGCCAAGCCTGTCAACTAACGAAAGTGGCATCGGAATCGCTGGCCTCGAACACGCGAAAAAGAGAACAGCACAAAAGTGCCGTCACAATCAGACCACACAATCCCACGGCGACCAGCGCTTCAAGTTTTCCGGCAGCGGAGAAGGGCGATTGCTTTATTTGCCTTCCTCCTCCGCGGGGGTCGCCGTCGACGAGCTCGACACCAGCCAATTTCCCGAAAATACAAGCCTGTTGCAACTGACAGCAAGAAAACAAAAACACGGGCGCGAGGCGCAAATATCTCGGCGATCTCCTCGCTTTTGGGCTTTACCTTCGTGGCTTCGTGCGGCTCCTTGTCCCCGTACCCTCACGAAAAGATCCCCGGGCCCGCGCGCCATCCCCGCGGCCGCGGCCAGCCAGTCAGCCGCCACCTCTCGCCGTCTCCGCCGCTCCGATTTTTCCCTCGTCCCGGCCGGCGACGGCGTGCCTCACGCAGTCACGCTCACCTCCTCAACATGGGCGGCCACCCGGTTTCGAGCCCACCGCTGGCAGTGGCTGGTGGGGTTTCCAATGCTGGCTGACGGGTGGGGCACCCAGCTGACACGGTCGACGTGGACGGGCTCTCTCTTCCGCCTCCGGCTTCTTTTTCCTTTTTATTTTTTTTAATTTTTGAGGGCGGCTTTCGTCTTCCTCCCCCAAAATAAAGCCAAGCCCGGCGACGCCACCAACTCCGACCTCGTGGACTCCTCCCCCACAAAACTAAACCCTCGCGCGTGAGACCGTGAGGCGGAATCAAGCGAAGGGCCCCACAGCCGCCACCTGCTGCGACGACTCCGGCGGAGATGGCGTCCATCTCCGGCGCGGCGGCGCCGCCCTCGTCCGCCTCGTGCCGGCTGCGGCTGCATCGGCAACTCCTGCTCCGACCCTCCCACCTCCGCCTCCGCGCGCCCCACTCGATCGCCGACCTCTCCCGCTCCTCCAGCTCCTCCAACTCTGCCCCGACCCCAGCGCAGCCGCTGGGCCCCAGGGCGGAGAACGGCGCCGGCGGCGGCGGCAGCCGCGCGGTCGAGAAGGACCCGATCACGCTGTGGGAGCGCTACGTCGAGTGGCTCTACCAGCACAAGGAGCTCGGCCTCTTCGTCGACGTCAGCCGGATGGGGTTCACGGAGGAGTTCCTGCAGCAGATGGAGCCCCGGATGCAGCGCGCCTTCGCAGACATGTCGGAGCTCGAGAAGGGCGCCATCGCCAACCCCGACGAGGGACGCATGGTGGGGCACTACTGGCTCCGCAACCCGGAGCTCGCGCCCAACTCCTTCCTCCGCAACAAGATCGAGACCACGCTCGACAGCGTCCTCGCCTTCTCCCAAGACGTCGTCTCCGGAAAGGTTGCTGCGAAATTTCCCATTTCCATTTGCTTGACATACTTGCAAATTGCTTCTACTGCAGAGATCGAATTGCACATCATGCTTGGTTTGCAGTGCTACTCTAGCATTTTTAGTTCCATCCATTAGAAAGCCTCACTTTCATGGTAATTCAGCAACTCTAGGGAATCTCAAGTCTGTCCGAGAAATGGTGCCACAATTTAGGGGGTGAGATTGTAGAAGTTGATTACAAGTTTCTCTTTATTTTATTTTTTTTACATGGGTGGTCATGTGTTACAAATGTGGGGATATGCCATCAGCCCATCACGAGAGAGCTTAGAGCATACCTGCGAATGATCTTGCTCCACCGTACTGCAGATATGGGCATGATAATCAGGTGACTTTGCTTTAGATGGTTCCCATATATGGGATTTAGGAATGTGCATTATACAATAGATAGGTGCTATAAATCTATAATCCTATTGAGGTGTTTGGTACATTCGTTTTTGCGCTGATGTCTTATAACATGGTGTAAATGCAGATTCAATCCCCATCTGGTCGTTTCACTTCAATCCTTTCTATAGGAATTGGAGGGTCAGCTTTGGGCCCTCAATTTGTCGCTGAAGCACTTGCACCTGATAACCCTCCACTGAAGGTATGCCCCTAATTCATAATTGGAGCAATGCACTTTTATTGCATTTGTCTGTCCTGGATTTAAGATGTCCACCAGTTGTAAGATGTACCTCTTATTATGCTTGATATCTCAGATAAGGTTTATTGACAACACCGATCCTGCCGGGATTGATCATCAAATTGCTCAACTTGGACCTGAACTTGCAACTACTCTTGTAATTGTTATTTCTAAGGTATGGAAAGACGCCAAATTTGCTTAGTTTGTTGATCTTCTCCTAGCTGCATTATTAATTTATTTGTGGCACTGTTTTTTGTTTTTGACAGAGTGGAGGCACACCTGAAACCCGCAATGGTCTGCTGGAAGTACAGAAAGCCTTCCGAGATGCAGGACTGGAATTCTCAAAACAGGTTTTGACCCTAGGTTCTTGCTTGTTTTTTTATGATTCCGTTCCAAGCAGTTCATGGCCAATAATTTCTGTTGGTTCATACACTTCCACATGCTTGATATATTGTCGCATGAGCAATTCATTATTTGATGGAATGGTCATTGCAGGGTGTTGCAATTACTCAAGAGAAATCTCTGTTGGATAACACTGCCAGAATAGAGGGATGGTTAGCTCGGTTTCCTATGTTTGACTGGGTTGGTGGAAGAACTTCAGAAATGTCAGCTGTGGGTTTACTTCCAGCTGCATTGCAGGTCAGTGCTTTCCCACTTTTCCTTTATGTTGATTCACACGCTTTCAAATTAACACGAGAGGTTGTTGCCAGGGTATCGATATCAAGGAAATGTTAATTGGCGCAGCTTTAATGGATGAAGAAACCAGGAACACTGTGGTATGATATTATAAGAACATGGACAATGTACAGTTTGATATGGTCATCTATTAAGAATGTGTCAAATATGGTTTGCCTTTTGACAGGTTAAAGAAAATCCAGCAGCATTGCTTGCTTTATGTTGGTACTGGGCATCAGGAGGGATAGGCAATAAGGTTTGCAGCTTCATTGGTTGCAGCATCTTCTATTGATGAATGTGGTTCTTAGTAGTCTCCTTACTGTTCTGACTTTCCTCTCTTTAGGACATGGTTGTACTTCCTTACAAGGATAGTTTGCTACTTTTGAGTAGATATTTGCAACAACTTGTCATGGAATCTCTTGGGAAAGAATTCGACCTGGATGGCAATCGGGTAAAAAGTCTTTCACTAGTCAACTTACTGTAATCGTTGTTTCTGAACTACTAGGTTTCAGGTCCTATGTTCATTACTGCTCTTTGTTTAACATAGAAATTTCCAATGACAGGTTAATCAAGGTCTAACTGTGTATGGTAACAAAGGAAGCACTGACCAGCACGCGTAAGTGTGTACTCTTTCTGCAATATTTACTATAGTTAAATTGCAGGATCTAATGAATTATTTCTGATCACAGTTACATTCAGCAGCTGAGAGAAGGTGTACACAACTTCTTTGTTACTTTCATTGAAGTCTTGCGAGACAGGCCTCCGGGTCATGATTGGGAGCTTGAACCTGGAGTCACATGCGGTGACTATTTGTTTGGGATGTTGCAGGTAAACCTTGAACTTTAAAGAGACAAAATTATCTTGATTTGTCTACGATAGAGATACCAGAGGTGTACAATATTTTGCAGGGAACCCGTTCTGCTCTTTATGCAAATGACCGGGAGTCCATCTCTGTTACTGTTCAAGAAGTAACTCCTAGAGCTGTTGGTGCACTGGTTGCACTTTATGAACGTGCTGTGGGGATTTATGCTTCTTTGGTAAATATCAATGCCTACCATCAACCAGGTATGCTTCTCAAAACAAAGTAATGTAGCTCAGTATGATTAAGCTATTTTGTTGTATGTGTTTATGATTTATGTGTGGGCTATGTGATTTATACAGGTGTTGAGGCTGGGAAAAAGGCAGCTGGAGAAGTATTGGCACTTCAGAAAAGGGTGCTGACTGTATTAAATGAGGCCACGTATGGAATCTCTGATTTATGTTTTTGGTTATAGTTTGTTTCTCTATGCAGTGATTAGTCGCATGTAGTATTTTTTGGTCATATTTCCTGTTATGTTTTTTTTCCTAAAACCACTAAAAGTGCATACTACCCCACAGTTGTGATAATGCTCCCTTTCTCCTAGAGATACCCACTGAAGGCCTTTTAGATGTTTGACATGATATAAATTTGATAGTTCTCGTGGGGCTGCAAAATTGCAGATAGCAGCCTTCTTTAACAGTTACACATCCTTGAGTCGAAAACAAACAATATTCTAACAAATAGAAACATGTGATTTGCATTTCAATACAACTCAACATTTCCTTACTGATGAAACATCTTTTGTTGTTTCCAAATTTCAATGCGCATGGCATCAACATAAATCTTCAGCACAAACAAGGACAGGAAGTTTGTTTACAAACATCTATATTTTATACGTCCAATAATATCTGCATTTTACTCCCTCAATCTTTGTCTCCCAAATATCGGAGTTACTAGATTCCTGCTCATTTATGTATTGCAGATAGCAGCCTGCTTTTTTAACAGCTACACACCCTTCAGTCGAAAACTCAATATTGTAACAAATAGAAACACGTGGCTTGTATTTGAGTATAATAACTCAACCTTTCCTTACTCTTGAAACATTTTGTGTTGTTTCCAAATTTCAATGCACATGACATCGTTTTTCATCAGCCTTAGCAAGGTGACAAATTTTGAATATTAAAAGACATCACTTAAGTTTGTTTACAAATATCTGAATTTTTCTCCCCTAATTGATTGTGTCCTGAATGCTGGTGTTACCGAATTCCTGCTGATTTATGTACTTGTCTCCCAGCTGCAAGGATCCTGCTGAGCCATTGACCATAGATGAAATCGCAGATCGCTGTCAATGCCCAGAAGATGTAAGTTTCGTGAATTTTCATCTGCATAAACTGGTTGCTCTTTTAACTAACTCATGTATATGCCTGCTCCCTCAGATCGAGATGATCTACAAAATAATACAGCACATGGCTGCAAACGACAGAGCGGTTATAGCAGAAGGCAGCTGCGGTTCTCCTCGGAGCGTCAAAGTGTATCTTGGAGAATGCAATGTAGATGAAGACATGCAGGCTGCATAGATTGGGGGCTGTATGGATCGGTGTAAAATTATGTTGGAATAAAAAGGAGCAACATGATGGTGACTTGGTGAGGCCATGCGTGTATTCCTGATGTGTCATTACCATTAGCTTCTTGTTTGGCTGTGCTCGCGCTGTCGCACACGGTTGCTGCAACGATGTATCCTAGATTTTTTTCCCCCCTTGGACTCCCTTTGCATACAAAATACAAAGGGATGAAGAAAGGTGCCCGCATAACTTGCGTTCGTTTAAACGTATCTTCCATCTGAATATGCTTTTATCATTCGAGCATCTGCGTTGCTGTGGCATCTTCTCCGCATCCATGTTTCTGTCTCAAGCAGCACTGGTCAATGCAAATGTTTCTCGTTTCGTTTCGGTTGATACAGTGCAACAGTAGATAAAATATATCTGATGACTCGGCCATATTGGGTTATTTTGGCACAGGCAAAAGTTGTATTCAAACGAATGGACATATTGATAAATTTTGGCACAAGCACAAGTTTCGTATTCAAACGAATGGAATATTTACAGTTATGAGATACAAATGCTAAATATAACAGTGGTACTACAAACCATGATCTCACTCGCCAACGCAGGTTAGCATCAGAACGGAATGAACAAATGATTTCAAGTTTCGTGTTTACACTTACACCCTGAACAAAGGGAAGCACAAGCAAGCAATTGTAACGTGGCTATTGACACAATATTCACAGAAACTTGGATATCACACGGCAGGACGTCCGAAAGGCTGTAGTTGCAACCGTAAGCAATGCTCGGTTATTGTAGACGCTGCATAACCAGGTACAAAAACATTATTTTCATAACTATATGTAGATTGGAAGGCAAAGATCAGCAGCCTCAAGCCCCAGTTCATTCAACTTGGGAAAGGTCATTGTGTGAAGAATATATACTAGAAAGAAAATCGGTGTCCAAGGTTACTATGACGAAAAACTTACCCAACAGCCGTAGCGCCCCATGAAGCAACATTATAGATGACTTTAGTCCCATCCCAGGCCTTCCTGATTCTACTTTTCTTCTTTTCAGCTGAAAATGTCTTCCGAAGTGCTGGTACAGGGAAGGCAGAATATCCATTCAAGACATGATTTAACCATTCATCTTGATTAAGAAACAAGAAACTAACCTTTTTGAAGTTGATCAGGAGACAGGTCCTGCATAACATGACACTCGCATTAAGCATCACTCATACAAGGAGAGACATAACTCCTTGTGGAACATAAAGTAACGGAAATAGCTACCTTAGTTTTTTTGAGTGATAACAAGTATGCGGCCATAAAGGAAGTAATCCCATCGACTACGTCCTCCTGCTTAACAAGAACAAACCCACCATCCGGGTCATCATCTTCCGACAAATCCACGGCATTTATTATATCCCATGATATATCAGGTTCAACTGTGACAAAGAGTGGATAACCTTTTAAGTATAGTGATCACTAATTCAGGGAAATGAGAGTGAAAAGGAACTTGTAAGTAGCACATGTGAGTTTATATCCACCACAATAGTAATCTCAGCTGGTTATACTTACATGACCTTTAGTAATATAATATGTTCATCTAGCAGAGGCATACCTGCACCATCTTGATATACTGAATTCTGAATGCCATCGAGCTTTTTAAGGAACTCAAGTGATTCAACCTTAGATTTAAGAAGGTCACACATCTACAAGGTAAAAGCAAGGGGTTTAAATTTTAAGGCAGCATCAGAGCATATGAACTATGTGAAAAATTCTGTGATGCCTCGTCACTTCAGAAATAGATTTCTGTTGAGTGCAACGAGTAACGAGACTCTTCACCCCACATTCCAGACAGAAAATTGGAAATACATATTGGCATACGGCAGATATGACTTGACTAGCTAACAATATACTATTCTTGAAGCATCTGAATCAGAGGTCCCAAAATGTTTATTTTCAAATTTTGGAGAAATATACATGCAACATACCACACCCAACCTTATCAGGAATGCCCAAAGTCATTTATTTCATGGTGTCACCACTGACAGAAGTACAGAACACATACCCTGGTAGTCGCCAAAGTTCAGCATCAGCAATCAGAATCAAACTGGCGGTAATGCAACTGCACATAATGCTAGCTTTCTACTAAATTAATCAACGGGTTCACACTAACCTGAATCCACCCAACAAGCTACTGAAGTCTGAAACTACAAAGACCTTAGTCTCACAACAGCGTAGAAACAGTGGCAACAATACTTCAGTAATTTTGAATTACCCATCAACCTCGGATACTATTTATGAAGTGTTTAGTTTGAGTTCGCACTGTCCAAATTTAAACTGTAGCAAATTCAGTTAAATCATCGCAATTTACCAAATCCAAATCCTAGTTCCCGAAATCCTCAACCTGCCTAGAAGAACCCGTGACTCGTGAGGGATCACGACGCCTCCTGTCCTGCTCACCTGGTCCGTCTCGTAGTCGGAGTCACTCGCCACCGACGACGTCGCCGCGTCATCCGCATCGTCACCGACACCGCCCTTGCGGTCCTCGCCCTCCGGCAGCGGGGCCGCGGCGTCCTCCGAGAGGGACACGCCGAGATCAGCGTCGGCGTCTCGCAGCATCTCGACCGCCCGCTGGACCTGCTCCAGCACCTCCTCCAGCGCCCGCTTCCGCACCCTCCTCACCTCCGGCGACCACCGGCTCGCCGGCGGCGGCGAGGAGGAGGAAGATGGCGAGGGCTCCATCGGGGATTGATGCGGGCCCTGCAGCCGGCGACGGCGGTGACGGGCGGATTGGGACTCAGAATCGCGCGGCCTACATGAAGAAGAGAGGACGATTGATTCGATTGGCTAATCGTCGCGTAATCGTGTTGGCTTGGAGTGTTGATTGCAAAAGGCAACTAAGAAGTGGGCCCGGATAGTGGGTCCTACCTGTCAGTTGAAGCTGATATTTGACGAGGGTGTTGAAACTTGGGGACGTCTTGAAAGGGGATTGTGAATCTTGTGATGAAGTTAAATGGGCCTTGGACCAACAAAACGCCCAGGCCGACGAGGCCCATTCTGCACCGTCTTGCGTCAATGTCTTGATTTTTTTTTTATATTTTTTATTTTTCGATTTTCTAAAAATAAATACCTAGCCCAAAAAATAGCAGATTTGGTCTTATGTCGCCGGATGAAACGGCTATAGCCGTCTGAACCGGCGAAAGGTTGCTGCACAGGCCACGTGGCGGCGTTGCAGGGCTTTTCGCCGTTTCAAACGGCTATAGCCGTTTCACACGGCGAAAAGCTCCTGGCCCCGCTTTTCGCCAGCGCTGACCGGGTGGGTGGAAGCTATAGCCGTTTGCTATAGCCGTTTGAAACGGCTATATTTCTTAAATTTTTAATTTACGTTGAGGAATTATTCTGCAACTATTTTCTAATTTATGTTGAGAAATTATTATGCTATATTTGGTTTGATATTATGAAATGATTTAGATTTTTACGGTTTAATTTTTGGTTCACCTATAATTGTTTTAATATTATATGTTTATAATTTTATACGTGGTTCGCCTATAATTGTTTTAATATTATATGTTTATAATTTTATACGGTTTGTGGGTGACCCTTTCGGCCGGAATGCAATTGTGGGTTTTTGTTTTACGGAATGCAGTTGTGGAGTTTATGTGTGTAATGGTACACCTGCACAACTGCAGTACAACTGCATTTTGTAAAACAAAAAACCCACAATTGCATTCTGGCCTAAAGGGACCCACAAACCGTATAAAATTATAAACATATAATATTAAAACATTATAGGCGAACCAAAAAATAGACCGTAAAAATCTAAATCATTTCATAATATCAAACCAATAATTTCTCAACATAAATTAGAAAACAGTTGCAGAATAATTCCTCAACGTAAATTTAAAAAAAAAGTTTAAGAAATATAGCCGTTTCAAACGGCTATAACTTCAAGCGAAAAGCGAGGCCAGGAGCTTTTCGCCGTGTGAAACGGCTATAGCCGTTTGAAACAGCGAAAAGGTCTGCAACGCCGCCACGTGGCCTGTGCAGCAACCTTTCGCCGTGTGAAACGGCTATAGCCGTTTGAAACGGCGAAAAGCCCTACAACACCGCCACGTGGCCTGTGCAGCAACCTTTTCGCCGGTTCAGACGGCTATAGCCGTTTCATCCGGCGACATAAGACCAAATCTGCTAATTTTTGGGCCAGATATTTATTTTTGAAAAATCGAAAATAAAAAATATAAAAATATAAAAAATTCCAATGTCTTTTCCTCCAAAAAGGAAAAAGAAAAGGAAGAATGCCAATATCTGGCTGAATGTCTAGTGGATTCGTGCAGAAGTCTAAATTTGAAAGAAAAATAAAACATAATATACTGATGTTTATTTTTTTCGTATTACTAAATTTGTAAACTTGGCATGAAGTATACAGATTTGAATGAAATTATCTGCAGCAAATTGCACGAGTAATTTTCAACCTCGTAACTGCCATGAAATATACAGATTTGAATGAAATTATCTGCAGCAAATCGTGCAAGTAATTTTTGAACCTTTATGAAGTGAGGTAACCACAAATGATTTGATCGTGTAATTAGTAACTACAAATGGAATCACATATTCACATGACTAAACAGAAGATGGTTGTTGCTACCTGCTAGACTGATCTAGTCGAGTTAATTGTGAACGGGAGATATGGGCATCGGATATGGAGAAGGCTTCAAAACTCAGCAATCAGCATTGAGACACCGTGATAATAAGCTGTGCCAAAATACTCCATCGTTCCGAATTATAATTCACTTTAGCTTTGTTGTCAAACTTACGTAACATTGATCCAATTTATAAAAAAACAATAACACATATAACATAAAATTTATTTTATTGAATCAATCATGAAATATGTGTTGATAGTACATTTGTTTGGTATTGTAGATGTTATTATATTTTTCTGTAAATTTGATAAAAGTTAGACAATTTTGATCAAAGTTTGTGGTAACTGTAGCTTCTAAATATTTGATCAGATCCTGTTTTAGTTTCTGATCTTTCCAAATGTTCCAAGGCTGGATACCAGCGAAACGCTACTGCTTAAATGAGACAGAACATGATCCAGTTAAAAGTGGAAGTATCATCGATCAGGATTTCAAGCCTGTGCTGTTTTTTAGCCACTATAGTAATCTGTAGAAAACACATGGCACGGTCCATATATCAAATATGATCAATAGTAGAGATTGAAAAAAATAATGGAAGAGATATTTACAGTTGTGGCATCGATTTTATAACTAAACTTTAAGCTTGAAAATATGTAGTTTGGAAACACTGAACAAATGAATTTTAGTCTAATGTTCAACATGACCTTTGGTATCTATGTAAATAAAATTGGTAAAATGGAATAGAGGGATAGAAAAGCATATACCTACTTTACCCTCTCCACACCTGGTATAGAAACACCATGTTTATGATCAGTTATGAAGCAGAGAAAAGAAAAGGCGTCTTTATTACCTCAAAAATCTTGTAACAAATTGTACTTTGGATGGTGTAGCAGATGAAAAAAGAAGTCTCAATGTAGCTAGCAACAGGGTGCGAGTAGATATCTCCACATATGATTTTCAAGAACAACAATGTTTTCCTCATAATGTGTTTTTCCCAAATAGTGAGCAGAGAATCATGTGTTCTGAATCGATACTGCCCAACAAATCATGCCCAAGGTGTCCATACAAATAGATCGCTTTTGCCAGATTATCCAAACAAGTTAGATGTGCCAGAAGCTTCCCGATGGCAAGGACCACCTTAAAGATTCTAGTGTACCAGAATCACATGGCTGCATCAGACAAATATAGATTCCAGTGGACTTGAAAGAACACAAATGCTGGCTTATTGAACTTGGGTAATCTACTAGAGTTCCAACTTTCAAAAGCTGGTAACAACGTTAACATTAATACCTAAACAAAGGCACAAGAAAATGATAGGAACAACCGACCTGAAGAAAATTACTGACGTGTTTTGCAGCTTCATCCAATCATCTTGATGAGGTAAGTTATCAAACTAGCACTTGCAAAATTTCAGAACGAATGGACATCAAATAGCGTAAGTATTCAGCTACAGAACAGGATGTAATGGCTCATCTTAATTATTTTAGAGGTTTATTAAAAGCAATCATACCCAAACTCATTCTGATTCCTTTCTGTAAATATTGCAAAACCAGAATGCCACCTTACATTGTACATGACAGATAATACAGTCCTCTGTATGCATGCCTCCCGCTTCAAAATTTTACTGCATTCCATAGAAAGACCATTTCTTACAGTACAATGGCATTTATAAAGATCAAGAATCATTGAATATATGCTGTGTGCGTCAAGCCCGTCTTGTTATAGAACAATCCAATTGTCACTTTGTTCATAGTGAATGGGAGATTTTTAGTCCAACTGATTATTATCCTTTTAAACATAAGACTGTGGGCTGCAAACAAGATTGTACAATGTATGATGTATCTGACAGTGGAAGGAAATAAACATTAAACGATAGAATTTAATTACACTGTTACTGGGAACTATGTGAAAGCCCTAATTGAACACCCCAAAATGCACAGTGGACCGTTCATCTAACCAAAACTTGTCAGCACCACATTATAGGGCAAGGCACTGCTAAACGTGACGTTGCATTAGGCGCCGATGAAAGGAATAGCTGGTGGCGCTATCCCTCTTACGCCGCATGTTCAATCAATAGCCACATGGATTCGAGAATGAACTGCAGAACAAAAATACAGAGGCAGTTCAGCAAACAACCAGGCTAAACTCCACTTTTGTGTTAAATAATTCAAAAGGCATGGCAACTTACAGAATATCCTTCCTAGGCAGGCGCAAACCGAATGTACAAACTACTATAAACTTGTACTTTACCTCCTCAGATGTCTCATTAATCAATGTCTACTTGAACCCCCAAGATTATGTAAGCAATCCCTACTATAAACTTGTACTTTATCTCCTCAGATGTCTCATTAATCAATGTCTACTTGAACCCCCAAGATTATGTAAGCAATCCCTTTTCACAGTAAACTGTAAGCATATGAGTCAAAACAAAAGGGCTGATAGATATGAATTGCTAGCCTACTGACACAAGAAAGATACTGCCGAACCCTTTAATATCAATTATTTCATCAATTCATACCCAAACAGTCAGCAACTTTCAATCGGACACTAGTTTGCAGCCAATGGTGCTCCTGAAGAACAATGCCCATCCACCTCGAACAAACCACATCAAAAGACTCCAATGCATGGCGAACCAACATGAGCAATTGAGCACACCAATTAAATAGGGAAAAACCCAGCTCCCTCCCTCTCCTATACGCTGACACTGGATTTCTCCAGGACCCCAACATGCGAGCCCCCTGTCGCATTGCGCCGGCCGAGTCCCAACTCCCAACCACCTACACATGCGATGCGGGCCGAGTGCACTGCATTCCACTTCATAACACAACGGTAAATGTTGCGATAAGCAGCTGTCTACATCCCCTCCCTCTTTCCAGCCGTTGGATTTTTCTTTGAGATTCATGCGTTACAGTAGATTGCTGACGTCAGCATGACGTGGATGCTGACATCAACAGGACGGTTAGGGTTCCTGGAAGAGGGGGTGCGGTGGCGGCGGGAGGCGTTGGGCTTAGGGTTTCGAGGTTTTGGGGATGAATCCCCCATTGGATCTAGAGAGGGTGGTGGTGGTGGTGGTGGCCGCCGCCGGCGGCGGAGGTCCGGCCGGCGGTGGTTGGAGGGCGGCGCGGGCGCCGCCGGCCGGGGGTGGCGGCAGGAGGCGGCGGCCTTAGGGTTTCGGGGTTCCGGGAGATGAATCCCCGCCGGATTAAGAGAGGGTGGTGGTGGTGGCCGGCGGTGGCGGTGGGTTGGCGGCGGCGATGGCGTCGCCGGCCGGGTGGCGGAGGACTGGCGACGGGCGAAGCCGGCGGCGGGGCGCGAAGAAGCTAGGCGCAGGTCGGCAGCGGCTCGAGCGCTCGGCTAGAGGTTGAAGAAGCTGACGTGGCGCTGACGGCATGCTGACGTCAGCGCCACGTCAGCTCGAGAATGGGGGACGTAGACCGCGGCTTACTAGATCCGCGTTAACACAACAGCCTTGTTTTCTTAAAAAAAACACACAAGCAGCCTTGTGAGTTGTGGCCTTGGCACCTTGCACCTGTTCCTTTCCTCGTTCTGGTTCCGGGTATTTAAGAAGAATGCTTGATGCCGTGGGGACGGGACGGCGGCGGCATAAGTGGTTGCTCAAACAAGGAAGCTGATTATGCGTCGATGGGGATGGGTTGCCATGGCCGCGATGGGCCGATGGTTGAGCAGATGGACATCGACTGGTCGACGACTGGACTTAGTTTGGCTACTTGGCTTGGAATGGGGGTGAAGGAAGAGACGTGGGGATTTGGGGAGAAAAGAAAAAATGGCCCGTCTGGTTGATCTGAGGAAGCGCTGACAGTAGGGAACTTGGGTCACCTCGGTGTGACGCCGTGGATTTGAACGAACGCGAATGCTGGCCGCCGGGTTTTCATCTGCCAAGCTCGAGGCCGGAGGGCGGCGTCGCGGCGAGCCGGCGATGGGATCAATGGAACTTGGAAGGCGAGGAGAGAGGCAGAGGCTGACCGTTGCCGTAGCAGGCAGCCTCTTCTGGGCCGCTAGAGTGGGCTTGGGTGAGTACGGGCTAGAAGTTAGTTGATCATCGACCAAAAAAATACTAACAGCACGGTTATTTTTCATGATCCATGTACCTCGAACTACTACTACTATCTCCCAGTACAAAATTTCTGCAAACTTCTAGTAAAAATCCTTTCGTATTGCTGCAATACAAACAAGTTCTAAAGATGTTTCAAAAGCAACGGCCCAAATGCATAAAGAAATGGTTGCGTAGATCTTTTACAGATTATTTTTTGCATTTAGGTTTGGGATTATATGTTAAGGAAATTAAATCACACTATAGAGGAGGGATAAATTTTACCAGCCATAATAAACCAAACCAATTGAGTTAAGAGTCTTTAAGTTAGCATATACTCCTATATTTGTACTCCTTCCGTCCCCTTTTGATAGTTCTATTTTACCTTGGCACAATGACCTAGGAGAGAAACCCTGCTTGTCATCTAAGAGCAAGTTTTATAAAAACGCTCGCTAGCGGGCGTATAGTGTCCACCTCACGCGAGCTTCTCAGCGCTACTGGTGGTGGGTCCCTCCATCCATTAATGCTCTGCGTGCTACAACTGCTACGTGGAAACATCCGATGGGACGAGCAGAAAAGCGATGCCATTTCGCCCACTGGAGTTGCCGTCTGGTGATTCGCTCGCTGGTCGCTGCCTTCTCTCTCATGTCTTCTCTCTCTACCACATCGACATTACGCCCGCTCCACGCCACCTATTATACTTACTCTAATTAACTATATCATCAAACATTCCTTGTTTTTTTTTGCGAAAACTCCTCGGTATTGATGTTTTCATATACATGCACCAATCTTTTTTCTAGAGAATCACTCTGCACAGAAACCGAAACAAACATTTATGTCAGATCTAAAACCACAACTCAAATAGGACTATCAAAAAAGAAAAAAAACTCAGATTTTAAAATAGGACTATCAAAAGGGGATGGAGGAAGTATTTGATGAATTCATTAGTCTTAAGAACATCCGGTCTAGTTTGTTAATTAAAGGTGCTCATGATATAGTAGGATGTGTGCACACGAGTTCATAAGAAGGATGGGTCCATGTAGGTGAGTTCTATACTTTGTTTTGAAGAAAATACTGGCAATAATCTTCCGAACTTCCCAGGCACAAGAAATCACCTTAGCAGGGCAGTTAATTTTGGTTAGGTTACAACCATTTTTAGAAACAAGAGTACAACTATATTTTAGTCTATGAACGAATAGAGCATCTTTAACTGTTCCTTTATCCACTTTCCACTTTCCAACCATATAGGAGAATTGGAAGAAAAAAATCATCTTTAACAGTTCCTCTTTCCTCTTTATTTTTCCCTCCATCTCCTTTTTCTTTTCTCAATCTAACCTCTCCTCCATTTCCTTCTATTCACTACAGCCGCTAGATCTCCACCCCACACGTGCATCTCAGCCGCCCGGTGTGCAGCCGTTCCCCCACGCTCGCGCCCGACCGGCGCCGCCCCACGCTCCGCCTACCCACGCTTGGCCCTACCCGGCGCGGAGCACCTGTCTCGACCGGCCTACCGCAGCGTTGCTCGTGCCTCCTTGCCCCGGCTATCCGCGTCGTCCGCGCTGGCCTTGTCGTGCGCTGCCGCCGGCGATCGTCCTCGCTAGCCTGGCCGCATGCGCGGGCTTGGGCGTGCCACGGGCCGCCCCTACTTCGGCTGTCCTGCCGGCCTCGCATGGAGAGAAGAGAGGGCCGGCCTCGCACAGAGGAGAGTAAGAAGAAAGTTTCGTAGACCCATCGACAGGTGGGCCCGCATGTCAGGTGAATGGAAAGGGCAAAGAGGAACTGATTTTGGCACCTCTATCCTAAATGATGAAAACGTGAAAGGGAATTCCCCTATAAAGTGAAAAAGTGGAAAGGAAAAATGTTGAAGATGCTCATGCACGTGGCTCTCGATCGGACCTTATTTGTAGATGATCCTTAAGATTTGTTTTGTTTTAAAAATGGAACAAAGTTATGGGTATTTTTCTATGCTCGTTAGTTGCAAGCAGGAAAAACTGACTGAGAAGTTCTATTCACTACTGTAATATTGAAAAGCTAGCTAGAAAAGTTATCTTTCCCGCCAAATGCAACGGACAGTGCATGTAGTTTAAATTTGTCTATCAAAACTTTCAGCTTCAGCTCCCAGCTGATTGATTAGACAAAAGACTAAGCAGACTCCAACAACCAATCGACAATGTCAAGCCCAACCGCAACAAATTCTTCTTTGCCAAAGTTCAAATAGAAGGAAAAAACATTCTACAACGAAACAAGAACACAAATAGGTCCCACGGAACTCCATTTATTAATTACCAAAAGCAAACTACCCATCGCATTTTTGCTGATCTTGATGGAAAGCCGGCCTCCTTTTCGACCAATGGCATAATAGCTCTCATTCTCATATCGCTCTCAATGGAAAAGGTACAAAGGTCGTCAAGACAAACAAAGGTTGCCATTTAGGAGGGGCCAATAAAATTTTATGTATAAAATGAGAGAAACCCTACAAAAGACATGCTAACAATGTCGCATCTACCAAGATATTGACATGCTAACAATGTCGCGTCTAACGCTAATTATTCAGGAAGCGAAGCTTTAGGCCCGGGCAGGGTTCAGCGGGCTGTGTTTGTTGTTCAGGATTAGAGCCCTGCCTTTCTAGTTTAGTCTAGTTTTTTCTTCGTGCCTTTGTTGTTTTATCTGTTTTGTTTGCTTGTCTGTGTTGTAACAAAACTCTCTCTTACGCTTAATAAAAAACGTGTCATGCACGTTCTAAAAAAAGATATTGACGCATCGGATATGCTTATAAACTACCACATATCAGTCTCTTCCGCTCGAGATTAGACAATTAGCTGACGTGAGCCTCTGAAAAAGCATGCTAACATCGTACTTATTATTATAGGCAGGCAGAGAACAACCATAATAAAAGATGTTAAACTATACATGGCAATATGACATCTGTGTCTCTCTTCCCCTGGAATGCCTGCCCGATGCCAGCGTTAGGGACGGACAAGTGAGTGACTAACAAGCGGGTACCTTGAAAGTAATTAAATTTATGAAGATTAAATATGGTAAAATTTTGCTAAATTATTTAACACAAAACGATTTGAGTGAGGGGCCTTTGCCCCCGTTTTTTTTTCTAACCCTTCTAGCGAAAAATTTCCACAAATAGATCTCTAACGAAAAGATTTTCAGAAATACCTTAGCGTCAGAAATCAGACACCGAGGTTACATGTCTCGGCACCGAAAATATGGCGCCAAGGTTACATGGCTCGGTGCCATAAGCACCCAACGCCGAGACGTATAAGCTCGGCGTCAAAGACCATGACGCTGAGCTCGGCGCCATGATCATTGGCGCCAAGATAACACGTCTCGGCGCCATAAGCACTTGGGGTCGAGACGTGTGACCTTGACACCGAGATGATTGTCCATTTCGGAAAATCTTTCCACCACATGTCTATTCGTAAAATTCTTTCGTGAGAAAGACTAGAAAAAAAAAGGTCGGGCCTCTGCCCCTCTAGCTCAGGTCTAAGGTCCACTTCTGGTCCACATGGGTACGAGGCACAATTTGCTCCGTATCTTTTCCCACTAAAATCACCACTCTCATCTTGATTCTACTCCTAAACCCTCATCCGCTGCTTTCCTACTCTCTATGTTTGCTCACAAGTGAGGAATTAACATCCATGGGTGATGACTGGTTGCTCTAAAGGCAAAAGGCAGGTACTTACATATAGGTTAGGGGCCATCCCGGCAATGGTACACTACTACAGGAAGGGGCTTCAGTACCGGTGTCTCGTCGTTTAGTACCGGTTCCACAACCGGTACTAAACGGTGCACGTTAGTACTGGCTGGTAACACCAGCTGGTACTAAACGACTTTACGCGAATTTTTCACTCGTAGATACGCGAACGCGGCCGCGAGGATTCGAACCCACGACCTCTTGCCTCGTGCGTAGCTTCCTTACCGTCCCATCTGTGCATCACTTGTGATTGAGTGGGAGATGCATTCTTTAAAAGTAACCCGTGGAGACCCGCGTTTTAGTACCGGCTAGTGTTACAAACCGGGACTAAAGTGGCACGCCATTTTAGTACCGGATTGTAACACTAGCCGGTACTAAAACGCGCCATTTAGTACCGGTTTGTGTTACAAACCGGGACTAAATGGGTCTCCGAGGCTTCCAATGTTACAAACCGGTTCTAAATAGGTCGGTGACCATTTTAGTACCGGATTTTAGACAACCGGTACTAAATGATAAGGGACCAAAGGTCATTTTTCTTGTAGCGGTAGGCGGAGGAACAGCGAGGGAGGCAAGAAGCTACCGCACCTGTAGAGGCCGTTTGTTTTTACTATTTATTTTTTAAAGGAAAATCTTGTAGATTTACGAATGCGATGGACGCCGAGCAACTAATAGCTAGTTGTTCGTGGAAACGAATTCTCATAGGAGAATCTAACCACATGGATGTCATTGTTCTAGAAATGAAATTTCCTTGCTAGCTACCATATGAACGTGGATTAATAGGTATCATGTGGTATTATTGTATATATACCAGATTTATCTATTATTAGTCGTCGGATCGTATCTTGTCCATGCATCTATTAGTACCATGTGATATTCTCACATCGGCAAAGGCAAGATTAGAACTTGAGGTCTTCTTCGGTGCTTCATACTATCCTATGATAGTATAGAGTAAGTAAGGATGGACAATTTTATGATTAGATTGTAATATAATTTTTTTATTGGAAGCTTCTATTCTAAATGAACATATGTGTAAAAGGAAATAAATATATTGGACCAAACGAGCGTGAAAATAAAAATATTTTTCTCCATAATGCCCCTATACTGCTATACTACTACTCAATCTATACCACCTTATACCACACATTAAAATATTTTTTTCCATAATACCCCTATACTACTCGACCCATACCACGTTATACTACAAGTGAAGTTCTGGTAGTATATAACTAATTTGGATCGTCGGATCCTTTTATACTGGTCATCTTTTAACACCATTATAAGGTAATATAGAGCACAGAAGAAGACCTTTAGAACTTGGGGGAGGGTATTTCATATCCAAAAATGAGAGAGGGGGGAGGGGGGTGGGGGGAGCCCCACTGGCCCCCCATATCCGCCCCAACTCACATCATGCTTATAATGATATTTTTTACAACTAGCTATCAGATAATCTATGCTCAGGTTGCTAGCCCTCAATGCTCTCTTATCCTATTCATAACAGATTCTTTTATCGTACATTGTTGGACCGTGCGTGTGCATATTTGATACCTCCATGTTATCCTTGTATCAACTTGTAGTCTCACACCTAACTTATAACAGTTTTTCTTATCGTGTGGCGTATTAATTTTATGTCGCTTATTGTAGTATTATGCATGCTTTAATTGTTGCTAATTGTTCAATTATGTATGTGTTTTTCTAGTTGTATTGTGAGTGTGTTAGTCAATAGCGTCCAATACTCTTGCATCATACTTATAACGGTTATTTTGACGCTAGCTGTCGGATAAGATAATTTGTACGTGGATTCTAGGTTAGTGGCATGTCATACTCTCACTTATAACAATTTTTTTCTTGTCGTGGGTTACTGGATCATGGGTGCGTGCATATTAGCAGCTATATAATGTCTCCTAATGAAATACAGTATGTAATTTACTCTCACATCTAATTTATAACGGTTCTTATCGTTGCTTCATTCTTTTTCTCTAGTTGTAATGTTGTACACATAACACATGTATGGATTAGCAGTCCGAGGTACTCTTGCATCAAACTCATATTACATTTTTCATACAAAATCTCATATTATATCCATAATTGGCATACGAACTTTTGGCGTTGGATGTCGAAAGTGTTTATCCATCCACGATGACCGAATGTTAGCCGCCGTCTGCCGAGATACCGATCCCACATGTCCGCAGTCAATCCAAGGATCCCCGGTTGCTGCCGCAGGCTTCTGCCTGGTGTCCCCATAGGAGAATGATCCCACGCACCCAAATGCTTATCTACCCGTGCCGTTGACAGATGGGGCCAGACCGGTGGGAACCGGCCGTCATTCCTCGGACAAATGTCGAGCATGCGGCGCGGAGACTCGCGTGTGGCAAAGCCGCAGGGCCACAGGCTGGCACGCGGCTGACGAGTGACGACACCCCGACCCACGTCATCCGGGCTCCGGTGACTCGCTCGCGGAGAAGAAGCTCGTCACGGTGGGCCGCGGAGCAGAGCGGCAGGAGTGTACGTAGGATCAGGCACACAACGTGACAGCAAACGACGACGACCGACGAGGGAATGAAGCTTCGTAGCATGATGGCAGCAAGAGAGCGATACTTGTCCTTGGGAGTTTTACATGCTAGTACATATTTCCATGCACTAAAGAAACGATGAAATTCGTCTCTAAAAGATACTACGTAAAAAGTTAAGTGAAAAGAGTAGCAATACGAAGTTGCTGGACACATTGTGAAGTTCTTTTTTTTTTCCCAAGGAGCGTCCACCGAGAATTTGACGAGTAAACACGATCACACAAATGGTCCAAATTCAAAGTGTCAAACCATGCATTGAACATGATGCAGGATTCCAAGTGCTTACACTAGCACTCCTTTAATGCTCGATGGAGCAATTGACAGCTATCCATCCTGCCAACCGTAGCGTGAATGGCTACGATTCCAAACACATCCTCTCCTCAAACCATCTTTTTCTTTGGACTAGAGTGGCTGCTAATTCAGTCGTTCATCTCTAATGCAGGTAGCATCAGTCGGCTGCTAATTTTGAATTTGACCCGAGCAAACACGCCGGGAAGCTTTGCCTTGCCGGTCGCGCGAGCCCGGGAACCAACGGGCAGCGCGGCCAGCCAGCTCTGTACAGTTTCCCGCGGCCCCTCCCGCCGTCCCCTCGCCATCGGACGGCCCGCAGCGGCCGGGAGGGATGCTTTGCGGATTGCGGTCGCCAGGGAAGGGAAGACCGGAAGAGGGAGGCGTCCGCTCCGCTCTCGTCTCACACACCCGCTGGCCGCTGTGGCCTCTCCTTCGCTCCGCGACGCGCCGAAAGGGGAAAACAGCCGTTACCATTACCACTCGCCACTGCGCGCTGCGCGCGGCCGCGGCTACTCCCCCCGCCCCGCCCCCCTTCGCGTTCGCCCACCCCCCCACCTCACGCCAGCCAGCGCTCCCTGGGCTGCGCGCCCCGGAAACGGACGCCGACGCGCGGCAGCAGCCCTCCCCTCCCTCGCCGCCTTCCGGAGCCTTCCGCGACTTCCGTTACTACTCGGCGAGGCCATCATAAGGGGGTGGGCGAGGGCGAGAGGGGGGAGGCGCCCCCGTCCAACCCTAAATCACTCCCCCCCAGGCCCCCACATTCCTCCTCCGTGAGCCGGCGGCGCGCGCGGTGAGGAGATAAGGTTGCAGCTCTGCGCGGCCGGGATCCGGCGCGAGCCGCGGCGGGAGCCGTGGGGGTTCGGCAGCGCAGCTAGCGGATTGGGAGACTGCTCGTGCGTGCGGCGGGATGGAGGTGTCGGCGACGGTGGCGCTGCTGGTCGCCGTCGCGCTCATGGCGCTGGGCATGGCGGCGACCGGGTGGCTGCAGCGCGCCGAGGCGCGGCGGGCGGAGGTGCGCCGCCTCGCGTGGCAGGCGGCCGAGGAGGTCGAGGTCGCCGAGAGGGAGGAGGCCTACTGCTACGGCCAGTACGGCGCCGAGTTCGTGCGCGCGTCCGACGTCCCCGAGGCGCCCGTGCTGTGGGCGCCGCCACCGCCGGCGGTGGCCCCCACGTCGAACGAGGCGGAGGATGAAGCCGCGGCGGCGGTGGCGACAGCGTCCTCCTCGCCCGCGGGGAAGGGCGTCTGCGAGATGTGCGGCAGGCCGACGACGCTCCGGTGCAAGCGATGCAAGAGCGTCAAGTACTGGTCAGTGAGCTCCCCGCCCTGCTCTCGTTTCCTCTTCCGATTTCGTGCCGATTATGTCCCTGCATTGTGCGACGGGCGTGTGATTTTTTTCAGTAGGGAGCTGCGATGCCATGGGTTCCGTGCTTTGTAGTAGGTGCTAGTAGTTAGTACAATGTCAATGGATTACAGTGCGAAGTGTTTGGTTTCCCCCCAATCGTTTTTAGTCCCAACCGTGTCAGGCTAGTGGCTTTACCCCCCGACTGCTTTTGTGCCATCAGTTATTTGCTCAACAAGGATTGGTAGGGACCAGCATTGCCTCTCATGCTTATATGTTACAATTTCTTAAGATATTGTTTCATCTTATTTCGTTTCTAACTACCCTAGAACTGGCATTGGTTTTGAGCGTGGATGCTGCTTTAGAGGCTGCCATGCATTAGCAGTAGCATATTTTTTTTGATCGATTTGTTGATGTAGCAGTTCTCATAGTTTAGAAGTTTATGCTGGACTGGTGGTTTAATTCACAGTGTATATTTATGGAGTTGAGTTCAATGATTCATTCATTCTATAAGACAGAGTTAATATTTAAAAGCTAGTTGCTAGGAAATTGAGACTGCCTTTTGTGTGATTCTCTGTTGCATTGATCTATGCTTCGACACTATGGGGTTGCAGAGGGAGATGATGTAGCACGGGAAATTTGAGCTGTGCCTAGATAGTTGCATGCATCTTTCATATTAGGCAAATAAAGTATGGAGAGACAATCTTTGATTATGCTGTCAGCTTTTGTTTGGCAAGACATCTATGTTATTTGGAGGGACCATACTTTATATTTTAGCCAACCTCAACTGTCAATTTGTCCAATTATGAGCAATGAAAGACCTTGTTCTCCACTTTTGTATCACCTTACATCTACTTTATTTCTCCAACTGCCTGAAATGGAGATGTGAAACAGCATGGGTCCCCAGTATCTTAAGAGTTGCATTTTTTTTCTAATTTATTTTTTTATTGTATGCGTCTTTATTCAAGAAAAGGCTTAGGAGCATATCAAATGAAGCATTGATTTTCTCAGGTTATGTTTGTGTTACTATATTCCTGAGGAGCAGAATTTCACCGATTAATGTGTTTACTATAAGGTGAATCCTAGGTAATTTATGTTCACAACTTCCCAGTAGCGATTAATGCATGCATAAATTATTATCTTCATTGAACTGTGTTGCTTGTACAAGCAATATTTCCTTTCAAGGTATGTGCTTCGCTAGAAATGAAACCTCAAGGGTCTCTTTCAAAACTGTAGCACTGAAGATGTACATTTATGTGCTCAACATTTCAGCCAATTTGTAAAACGAGGAGTTTGTATTATGAAAGCCAGTTATCAGTAATTAAGTTGGGGTTGGATTGGAGTTAGTATGGGAGATTTGGATTTGCAGGTAGTTTCATGTCTCCTTCATATTAGGCAATGAAAATAACCGAGATACAACCTAAGTATGCTGCCAACTTTTGTTTGGCAATGCATCTATGTGATGTGTAGGATCCATTCCTTATATTTTAGCCAATGTCAACTACTCAACTGGCAATATATCAAATAGTGAAGTTGGATCTGTGAGCTCCTTGGATCCCCCCCTTTTGGAGACCTCGTTTTCCACTTTATTACCCTTTTCAATGAAATAGAGATGTGAAACAGATGCATGGGCTGTTAATGTGTTAAGAGCTGTGTTTTAATTTATTTTTCATTTTATGCATCATTAATCAAGAAAAATGCAGCTAGGAGCATATGTAATGAAGCATTGATTTTATCAGGTTAAGTTGGGATTAGGGCTTATTCGTTTCATCCCTTCCCCCGAGATATTGGGAGGTATTGAAGTGTATCGAGGGGTATTTTGACTTGTTGGGGATTCAATACGACCTAATACCTCCCAATACCTTTCGGGAAGGGATGAAACGAACAAGGCTGTGTTGCTATAAGGTGAAGGCGATTTATGTTTGCAAATTCATCGATTATTGCATGCACAAGCAGAAGTTATTCTCATCTTTGAGTTGTGTGCTTATATTAACAGCATTTCTTATGGAAGCTATAACCAGGCAGTTACATCATAAAAACCAAAGAAGAATATACTTAAAGGATTTGCAGATTACAATAGCTCTCCAGACCCAGTAGCTCCTGTTCATGAAACCAACTATCTGTGAATTGGTCCATGATGTCCTCCGTATCTAGGCATCAAGACTGCTGTTTCAGAAATCCCATGCGTCCCTCTTGAATAATGTAACTTGTAATATGCATTGTATGGCATTAGTCCTAAGATCCTTTATTCAAGAGATTAATGTCTGTAACCCCTTATTATGTGTGGAATAAAACAGCTCTATTGTGTGAATTGTTTGCCTTAAGTAACTTCCTTCAGAGGCTGGAACTTCTTTCCATTTTTATTTTAAAAATGTAACTTTCCTTCTTGTTGGTTGCAGCACCTTCAACTGCCAGATAGATCACTGGAGAAGAGGACACAAAGATGAATGCCATCCACCAAGTCTTGGTGCCACACGAGATGGGACACCAGAGAATGTGGTGGCCGGAGCAGAGCTTAAGGATATGCCCTCTGATAAGCCATCGAATGCAGCAGAGGCCTATGCGGAATATTCTCAGTTTACTGGGAAGGCAGAATCTGTTGAGTGCTCAAGGCCTACAACTTCAAGTAAAGCTTGCAAAGGTCATGACACTGCTGTTTGTGAAAAAAATTATCTTATTAATGACCTGCATACTGAGTTGGAGAGTGAATTGGATCAATCCCACAAGCAAGCTCTTGGCGCAAATAACCATGAAAGCTCTATAAATTTGCCATGCATGTCAGCTGTTGACAAAGTTTCTACTCACGGCAGTGCATATCATTTGTCACATAATCCTAGTCTGTGTGCAAGGCCAGAGAGTTCAGGAGTGATGTCAAATAATCCATCAACAGAGAAGAAATATGCCAGACAACAAACAGCTCCAAAAGTTGCGAGGCATTATCCAACGGAATCGGTAAATAGAACAGGGTACCTCAATTAACCATTATTCCCTCTGTTCCAAAATGTAGGTTGTTTTAGTTTTTTCCTAAGTCAAACCTCTCAAACTTTTACCAAGTTTATAGAAAAATGCACTAAGATCTACAACATAGAATAGTTTCTTAAATCCACCATGAGATATGTTTTGTGGTGCATTTATTGTATTGTATATATCAATATATTTTTCTATATACTCGGTCAAAGTTAGAGTAAGTTTGATTTAATACAAAACTAAAATGACCTACATTTTGGAATGGGGGAGTAATATATACCACGATACAATCATATTGCCTGATGATTATCCTAACTTGTCAGGCACTTTTTCCATACAAACACTTCCTTGAGCTCTACAACTTCGAGAAGTTGGAGCTGCATCCTTTTGGTCTATGCAACCTTGGGAATAGGTAATTCATTAATGGATCAGTTATTATTTCATACAGGAACATTCATGTGCTTCTATTAAGCAAATCATACATGGTTTCATTTGGAGATTGTTAATGTCTGTAGGTCAGAAACTATTTAATTTGCTTCTTCCATTATATTATTAATGCTAGAATTTATGAATTATGTTTTCTCGAGCATAATTAATGAAATATGTTGATGTGTTAATCTATGAGCTGGTCCATTTTGTCACTGCTTCATACTGTCATACTTTTCCCATACTTAGCTCATTGATGTGCTTTATGTATTGACTGAATTTTGTTTTATATAGATTGGTGCTCAAATGAGATAGTATTATCGGCTTTAAAGTGCACTTAATGCCACTGTTTTCACTTTTCTAGGTTTTGATCGATTGTCATTGCATTAGGAATGAAGCCCAGTCGGCTTTTCTATAGCATAAAATAATTATATAGTTATGTAATCGGAACACATAATAAACTTTTTGGAACATAGTCAACCTACTGGTACTTCAAATGCATTAAATACATAGGGTTGTGGACAGGCGAAGCTGTACAGGATCTCAACATTAGTCAGTAATGCATGAGTTTCCTTGTAAGCTGTACTGCTATGCATATGGTTTTATGAATTTAGTCTTATCTTAATGTAATTTTATTTGTAGCAGTGAATTCTCCACTATAGCATGGATAAATAATTAGTTTGGAGAAGATCTACATGATTCAGTATTAATTTTCTTTTGGAATGGTTCCACATAACTTAATTATACAATGACACTAGTTCTCCATTCTGCTGGTTGCAAATTGTCCAGTGCTTGGACAGCTGTATGGCATTGGTTGCAGTATGAGTGTTATCCTATCGAATCCCTAATCACCATGGGAGCTAGTAAATTACACTATGAATGTCAACGCTTTTATTCAAACAGTTTCACAAGGATGGTTCAGATTGAATT
Organism: Urochloa ruziziensis; assembly: GCA_015476505.1. Classification (NCBI taxonomy): domain Eukaryota; kingdom Viridiplantae; phylum Streptophyta; class Magnoliopsida; order Poales; family Poaceae; genus Urochloa; species Urochloa ruziziensis. Next base: position 54,285,784 of record CM027119.1, on the reverse strand, counting down.
AGGCAATGTTACAGAGAACCTGACACCTCAAGCACCGATGTGAATTAAACATTCACATGGAATGAGGGGGGGGGGGGGGGGGGGGGGGGGGGATTAGGTGTTCAAAATGATGTGTCAACAATAATTAGTTTAACAACCACCGAGCTTAATTTTTCATCATTGTATGTATGCCTACTTATCTGTTTCATTGTTTTCAATGATACTTAAGTTGTTTTAATTTGGGAAAAAATATTTATTACTTCAATGGCAAGACACAAGCAGGGTCTGGGTATTCACAAATCACATGTGTTCTGCATGACACATTGACACTAGTGGTGGACACTAATTCCTAAGCAGTTGGGGGGGGGGGGGGGGGGGGATTAGGTGTTCAAAATGATGTGTCAACAATAATTAGTTTAACAACCACCGAGCTTAATTTTTCATCATTGTATGTATGCCTACTTGTCTGTTTCATTGTTTTCAATGATACTTAAGTTGTTTTAATTTGGGAAAAAATATTTATTACTTCAATGGCAAGACACAAGCAGGGTCTGGGTATTCACAAATCACATGTGTTCTGCATGACACATTGACACTAGTGGTGGACACTAATTCCTAAGCAGTTGCAATAGGCACACTTTATCTTGGTTTGCCCTTGTGCTGATTAAAATTTTGCTGTCCAAAATAACTTCAACCGGTGTTTCTTCTCAGGAGATTATATACTTCTTGCATTGTGTTTAACAAAATTATATTGTTTTTCCATGTCATAGTAATAAACATATTATAGTAACCAATTTATGATAAACATGTTATTTCACTTTATTAATTGGAAGTAGTTTGTCGAATCTGAGTGTGGCACTAAATACTGTTGTCTTTGCCTAACTTCCCTATCTTTCTTTCCTTTGCAGCTGCTATGCAAATGCTGTTCTTCAGTGTTTGGCATTTACCCGACCACTCACAGCTTACCTTTTGGAAGGATATCATTCACGAAACTGTAATTTACACTCAACCTACATTTTCTTTGTTACATTCTGTATTTCTTTGATTAATAATGTAGCACTTTTGTATTTTCTAGGTTCTAAAAAGGAATGGTGCTTCATGTGTGAGTTGGAAAAAGTCATGACAGAGGGCAAGTGTGGAAAAGCTCCAGTATCACCTACTGGAATACTATCTCATCTGAATGAGATTGGGACTAGCTTTGGCCACGGTAGAGAAGAAGATGCTCATGAATTTCTAAGGTGATATTTTTTCTTCACTTCTCAACTTCCTAGGTCACATAATCAGCATCCATGTGCATGGACAGTTATGCTCAGTATATTGACGATGTTTTGCATAATGTTGATGATTGTATACCTGTTTCATGAAAACTCATTGATCTGTTGATGTACTCACAGAAAATTTATGCTATCCAGATAGTGTTGAAATTGTTATTCATATGCCACGGAATCTAAATGTCAAATGAACTCTTATGTTCAGATGTATAGGAACTGCACCCTGAAACTATTATGGTCTCTAGTCATAACAAAACTCTGTTTGTTAGCAAAAGCTTGATCCAAAACAGCATCCCTAATAATTGATTTTGTTGAATATGTCATCTATAAATTTATAGCCAAATCTTCCCACTAGGAATAGTGTTCATATAAACTGTTCTGGTGGATAATTTTAACAGGTATGCAATTGATACTATGCAATCTGCTAGCATGAAGGAAGCAAAGAAAAATGGTGTCCATAAGCTAGCTGAAGAATCAACTCTGGTGCAGTTAATATTCGGGGGCTATCTACAATCTAAGGTTTTCTACGTGTAGACCACTCAGCCTTTCCATGTCCTAAAGAATTCTAGTGGCAACATTGGATTTCTCATGAAAATGCATATTTATATTATCTTATAATCGTTTCCTTTTTTTCCCTAGATAATATGCACAAAGTGTCAGGTCAGTTCAGCACATTCTGAACGTATTTTGGATTTAACTGTTGAAATAGATGGGGATATCAATACCCTTGAAGGTGCACTTCGTCGGTTTACATCTTCTGAACTTTTAGACGGTGATAATAGATACCATTGTAGCAGGTCGGTTCAGCTTTATTTTTCACGTTATGGTTTATCTTATCTACAATACCTTGTGCACTTGCATTTTTATGATTTTGCTTGCATATATCATCTTGCATAGTTAACGAAACTGGAGCTAAAATGCTAAACCAAGGACCTTAAATCAGCAGCTGGTCTTCAACTAAAGTATTCTCAGTTTCTAAACTTGTAGCAACTTCACCCGTTGTAGGAATTGAGTTTGGTTATCACCTTGGAATCATTACTTGAAGTTTATGGAAGAAATGAATACATTACGTATCTATGTCTACTTGTCTAATCCTTTTGATCCTTCTTTTGCTTCTATGAGCCTATCTTCTTGAACTTATGTATTTTCATCAGATGCATGTCATATGAGCGTGCCAAAAAGAAGCTGACAATATCAGAGGCCCCCAATATTCTGACAATCGCACTGAAAAGATATCAGGTACCACTAACAATCTTAGGCTATTTCCTTCACTGGTACCATGTGCTATCAAGGATTTTTTTTTATGTGTCAATCTGGGTTGTTACTTCATGTGTTAGGTTTGGAATAAATTTATATAGCATCATAGCGTTTACAAGGTAATGCAAAACCTTCTTCTTTGAACAGTCTGGTGTTTTTGGCAAGATCAGCAAGGATGTTGAGTTCCCAGAGCACTTGAATTTGTCCCAATTCATGTGCAAAACAGATGATTATAGCCCTGTGTACAGCTTGTATGCTGTGGTTGTCCATCATGATGTTATGAATACTACCACATCTGGTCATTATATATGCTACGTGAAGGATTCTCAGGGGAAGTGGCACGAGATGGATGATAGCAAGGTAAATAATACGTCTGAACCTACCTAGTACAGTGTATTACATAGTGGAAGAATTTAAAATAATACCATGTTTCAACATCAATCATTTTTTTTTTATTTAAGCAATTTCCTTATCTGGGATTGGTTTTTGAGTTATCAATGAAAGACTAGACCTTGTATTGAAATCCTGATAGATTGTGTTTCATTTTGCTTTGAGCAAGGCTACATGTGCCACTTGAACTATTTTTTTCCAGCTCAGTAGCCTTGAATGTTGTCTGTAGGTGAAACCTGTTTCTCTCAAAAAGGTCCTGTCAAAATGCGCATACATGCTGCTTTATGCAAGGTAAATACTGTGTTGCTTTCACTTCTAACAACATACTCCGTAGTTGTGCTGCATGTCATCATATTGATTCTGTTGATTATCCTAAATTATGTTGTGTTAACTCTCAATCAGGTGTTCACCGCGTGTCCCAGACTCTGTAAGGAAAGCAATGCCTAATCAAGGTGCATCAAATGCTAAGAAACCCAATGAGATGGCTGATTCAAGATCTACTCCTTTGGGAGAAGGCAGTTATGTGAGCATGCACCAAGGTGGAAACTTGGGCAACGATTGTGCAGTGTACAACCTCACATGCACATCGGAAGGATCCGATGTGTTGTCATACCCGATACCAGGATTCAGTCTAAGTGACAGTTCCTCGCTGTTCAGCAACTCTGATGTAGGATCAAGCAGCACTTTCAGCAGCGATAGCACTAACAGCACCAGGAACTTGGCCAGCATGGAATATGACTACATATTTGGAACCTCTGATCATCTGCAGCCAGTGATCCCAGCAGTTATACCTGAGGAAGATGAGCTAAGCTACTTGAGGCAAAGGTCCAACGTCAACTCTTGCTCCTCAGGCCATGACATGGATCAGGCAGGTGAGTTTGCACCGCAGTATCATCACAGGCTTCACGTTGGCAGAGGGGTTTTGGAAGAGGGTGGTGAGAACCCATCCTTCTACAGTGACCAAGGTAAACAACAGGGTAGTAGTAGTAATCGTAATCGTAGTTTTAGTAGAAACTGTAAGTTAACAGAACAGCGTAGGTATACAGGGGCGGCTATTTTCTTAGAAGGTCAGCTAGGGAGAGGATTGTCTAAGCATTTTACTGGCACGGGGGGCCTGGGTTTGTAGAGAAATATTGATTATTTTTTCATGTACATGATTACATCATTGCAAAAAAAAAAAGGGGGAGGGGCGGTTCATAAATTGATGTCTGTCTTGCTTCATGGGCTTAATGGGTTGGTGCCTGTGTGGCACAGTTCTCTCGCCTGTTACGTGTTAAGGTCGGGCAAAATTCTTATTTTTTGCCAAAAAGTTAAGAAAAGGGGAGTAGTGTTCCGACTTGCTCTGTGTCTTCACCAGATTTGGTGGTCCAACCATGCGCAAATCGGGAGGAAGACAGATTGAGAGAGCTGTGCCAAAATACTTGGTGCACGTTTTGTCACTATCGTCTTATCTCTGTCGTTTTGTAAACGGTCGGACAAACAAATTTGGCAGAATCTGAACATGTTGAACACTATCTGGCTCCTCTTATCTTGAAACTTTGGGCGAAAAAGATCAGTATTGCACGGCTTTGCACGGTTCAAAGGTATTTGCACTAGATGCCAAGACCAAAGAGGACTCAAGTTTCTCCGCTTCCGTCACGACCTTCAATTTGAGAGGACGATGAATGTCCACCCATCAGTGAAATCTTTCGCTAGCTGGGCTGACTGTATCCGGCCTGCTCAAGCGTACTGAAGCAGGCCAGAAGTCTTGTGAAGAAGGCCTTTTTTTTCATTTCGATGCATGTCACTTAAACTCTAACATCCATCTTTTTTATTCTTTCTTTTCCTTTTAGGGTCTTTCTAGGCGTCAGGTGACTGGTAAATTAGCTTACTGTATGTGCCAGTCATATTCTGCAGCCAATCAAATCTTCATCCATCAGCTCTGCCGTTGAGCCCGTTGCCCCGACTTGTTGGGCAGTATTTGCTGGACTGCATGGAGCCCCATTGGAACTAATTGAGAGCTTCTGTGGACCTCTCTGGGCTGACTTGCTGATTTACATTTCAGGCCGTGTCCTGCTGGGCTGTTTATGTTATTTGTGTTCCGTTTTTGCTAGCTATGTTTGGTTCATTTGTCTATTTAGCCAGAAGGCCTAGGAGACATGTGCATAGCTTCTCAGCTTCAAAGTACATACAAAGAGAGTTTTGTCCATGAAAATGAATGATTCTGCGTAGACTCCTCTTGTAGGGTCAGCTAAAGTGGTAAATTTCCTAGCAAAACCTGGCGGAGATCTGCCCTCATTTTCTTGTCCTATTGAGAAACATTTTAATTTTTTTTTCTTCTCCCCATTTGGACCATCGAAGGATTAGAAAAACATGGATAGCGGACAGTGATTGTGAGAATTTGAATTTTGGATATTAGGTCCTGTTTGGATACAGATTATTGAAACCTGGATGATAGCTATAGATTGTAAACATCTAGATTACAGATTATAAATAGATGAGCTATTTGGATTATAAGTTAGTTGGAGGGTTAGTTGTGTCTACAATATCTCAAAACAGCTCGGGGAGGGTTAGTTGTGTCTACAATATCTCAGAGTAAGTTTTTACCATGTTGTTCTTAGACCATAAACTGGATTATATAATTCGGAGAGAAAATAAACAAGGCCTTAATTTGTTTGATCCCCAGGATTATAATCTGTATGGGAAAGTGGGATTATGGATAGTGATTACCCTCACTGGGTAGTGATTACCCTCACCGGGTAGTATAATAATTAATAATAGACTAATAGTTAGTAGAATCATAAAAGGACATCTAAATATCTGTCTCTCTTGTGTAATGAGCGGAAGTTAACCTTTATTTGACTGTGATCTCCGTTCTCTAAGAACAAGCTCATATAGCTAGTGATTGGTGTTGATATAGACTACATCATTAATATATGAACCACCTAATCCTTTCATATAGCTTGCTGTAACCTTACAACCGGCTTTCCTTCTCTCATCTCATCTCTCCTCCACCTGAGTATTAGTGTTAATGTCATGTGACAACTCTCTTAGTCTGCCTACATCAAATATATGCTTACATCATCTTATTATATTTTTTTGTCGAAATCAGCAGGGGAAGTCTCAACCTATTTTTTACAATTTTTTATTCCAGACTCAGTTAATTCGCTCCCACTGGGAGTTAAACATGGGTCTGCTAAATGCTACTCAGGTGCTCTAACCACTAGACTAGAGGCCTTTTCACCATCTTATTATATTTACATGTAAGCAAATCTTGATGGCGTGTTTAAATCCAGTAAAAGGGTGAAAAGTGGTGAGAGTCTTTTACATTGGGTTGCGTGCACAGAGAGAAGAATGAACTGACACGGTTGTCTAAGTGAAAAACTTGCGTCTTTTCCAAATGTAGAGACTACTCATTTCTTTATATATTCAATAATGGGAAAATGATATTCGATAATGCGAAGATGGAAAGCTGTATCAATGATTCTCAATGAAAGATCGGGTTTTCTTTACCAATTTTCATACTAATCCAAAGAAATTCCGTTTAAGAAAGAAGAAATTCCATTTTAGGTAAGAACCACCAACACAGGCCCTGGCTCGCCTGGCCAAGAGATAGCAGACGACCAGTCTGTCCAGACCAGCCTGTTGAGGTCAGGGTCATGGGTCAACAATGGCCGTGTTTAGTTGCCATACGGAAAAATTTTCAAAACAGAATCTTACATGTATGAAGCACTAAATGTAAACGAAAAAAATAATTCATTACATGGATGGAGTGTATGTCGCGAGACGAATCTAACGAGCCTACTTAATACAAGATTTGCAACAGTAATGCTACAGTAATCGTCCGCTAATTGTTAATTAATTACCCTCTGATTACCCGTCATTAGATTTCTCTCGCGATTTGCTGGCTAGATTTGTAATTAGTTTTACCAATAGTTTACATTTACTACTCCTAAATGCTAGATCTGTGATTAGTTTTACCAATAGTTTACGTTTACTACTTCTAAATGATAAATTTTCTTTGATGTGACATCTCAAAAACTTTTCACCCTCCCATCTAAACACACCCGGTACTCTCGAAAAATTTTCAAAAGAGAATGTTACGTGCAACTCGCGAAACGCCGTGCACTGTGCTGCCAGTCTGCCTGTGTTGTGTTGTGAGTTGTGACCCTCACCCTCTCCTGCGTGCCAGCCACCACCAGCAGGGCAGGGCCGTGCATAAATGGCAGGTCGCGCCGCGCCGCGCCACGGCCAAGCTATAGGCTAGCAGGCTACTCTACGGCGCGCAGCGGGTAGGCCTGCGGCATGGGCGCCGCGCAGACGCGATAGGCCCGGTGGGGGCACGGGCGCCGGGCGCGGCCGGCCGGGCCGGCGGCCAGTCCGATAAGCTAATTAAATCCCCAGTGTGTGTGGGGATCGGACGGTCGGACGGAGATGGATGGTGCTGGTGCCGAGATCTGGCCGGTCGATCGCGTCCGTCGCCGGTGTCGAGCGCCGCGCAGTGCCGGCCGGCATTCATGATTCAGGGCCGGACGGTTGCGTTGCGCTGCGCCCACCAGTTTCCTGCCCTGGCGCCTGCGTGTCAGCGCGTCTGTCTGCCCGTGCACGGCGGCGGACATGGCGACGGGGGCGATGATTGCATGCGCGTTCCTTCCCACTTCCCAGCCACCGGGTCCGTCGTGTAGGGCGGCCGCCGGGCGTCATGATGCCTCGTGCTCCATTGTTGCGGGCGCCGTCGTCGACGTTGCGCTTGCTCACGCGTGCATGAGGCTGCAGGGTACGGCGGCGCGGCATCATGAGCGAGGCCGCAGCCCGTACGCGCCATGTGGTACTCAACTGGAGATGGAAGTGGACCATGGCTTGTCCCCCCGCCTGCGCCACCGTGGCGCCGCGTGGGGTATGGGGTATCGATCGACCGCGCGCAATCCGAGTTCGTGCTCCTGATCTGAAGAAGAACCGGACTCGTGCTGCCGTTCGTGCCTTCGTGACGATGAAGTCATGAAGATGATAGCGCCGAATCTGGACGAACGGAAGAGCGTGTCGCGTCGGTAACTCGGCAGCGGCGCACGGTAGGAGACGAGAGGAGCTTCCTCACCTGTGCCGGGGGACAGATAATTAACGCGGTGCTGCTGCTCCGACAAGCAGTAGATACTGAACGCCAAAGCCGGCCGGTGCCCCGGTCAAAACGATAACTGGTCATGTGCTCAGGATCTGCCATCAGCATGTTGATGCACCACAAGACCTCGTGGTCCCGGGAGGGACGTACGGGACGGTGCGCCTCAGGCGCACATGTCAAAATGTTGTGCTGCGAACAGCAAAGGTACGTACTCCTGCTTCATTACGGCCACGTACATACCGTACCGCGCCGGCCCAGACGGCCAGGCGCAGACCTGAAGGCCGCCGAGGAGCGTGGGTTACTATCTGGAGCCGTCAACCAGATCTGCGCTGCGGGTATCATGTGGTTTACTCGAATTGGTTGGGGGTACAGAAACATTGTGGGACTGGCCTGGGCCTGGCCATGCATGTCCCCGGAATCCGGTGGAGTATGCACGTCGCGTGCCCGTAGACGGACGACGGTAGGCCGATGGAAATGGGAACGGGATGGCCACACATACGCTGAACGTAGGTGCGTGCCAGTGCCACCAGGTTCTGGCGTCGTCGCCGCGCCAAGGTGCCACATGACACGACGCGTCTTCCAAGTCCGAGCCCCCGACTCCCCGGGTCTCCCCTCCGTCCCAGCGTACTGTACAGCGGATAGCCCACGCCACGGCGAATCTCCGCAACGGGTACGTACTCCTTCTTGGGCACCGGGCCCCCGGCGCAAGCACCGAAAGGTCCGAAGCGCAACACGGCAGGCCGGCGGCGGGCGCCCACTAGACCGAGAGAGAAGATTTCCCGAAGCGCGCGCACGGCCACGGCCGCCGGCCTCGTCCGCCGCTCGCCCGCTCCCCGGTTCTCCCCGTGGCGCTTGGCGCTTTTGCCGTGGCCCGTGGGATTTGGAAATGGACGCCGTCGGCCTGCGGGCGCCGGGCGGTGCGGTGTCCGGTTCTGGTCGCCGCCACGGCTGGCTGTTCTCTGTTCTCTGGCCGGGCGGCGAAGCAGGGCCCCGCACGCACCGGCACGTCGGTGCCAACGCAGTCTGCAGCACTGTTCGCCCCACCGCAGGCGCATCTGCGCAGCATGCCTCGGGCAACAATTTTTTTTTTTGAAAAGGCGGGCAACAATATTTATGGGGGCCTTTGCTAATCCACGCGTGGCCAGTTGATCAGATGCTCTTGGTGATTTTTGGATGAGAATCGTCGTGCACAAAATATCAGTAAGTCTTTTCACGAAAAGAAATCAGGAAAAGTCTTTTAAAAGAATTGGGAAAAGTATTGGACAAAATTTCTTAAACTACATCGGGACTAATTACTTTAAAAACTGAGGTTTTTAAAAATGCTTTTACCAAAAAAACTATGAGCAACCGTTTTAGAAAGAAAAAAGAGAGCAAAACTTTTGAAAAAGCAAAGCAAAAAAAAAGTGAAAAGATAAGCAAATATCCATATCAATCTTGGCACTAGATTGGATAATTATCATAAGCGGTACGGTAGTGTGACGATGCGTGAAATATAGAAGCGGAATGGGGAATGCTATTTTTAGGATTTTGGTTGGACTGTTCAGCTTCAAGATGGTTTCATAAAATTTGAGAAAAAACGCTGATTCTTTGAGAAAGTAGCATTTTACTGAATTAATTGCCAACATAATCATATGGTGAACAGAAAAGTCTTTTATTCATAAAGCATGTGTTTACATGTAGATCAACCATTCAAATTGAAATGCAAATGCATTCAGACATAACTAGAAAAAAATTTATTCTTGCACAAAATCATGCTTAAAATGATAATTACATTTGGATTGTTATAAGGGCGAATGGAATAGATACCGAAGTCATGCATGACTTGTGAATGAAGATTTGATTGAGAAATTTGATCGAAGAAGATTATGAACCACATTTTACACATGCATTTGTACTAGAGTATCCTATGGATGCAAATACAATTATAAACAAAGCCCTCCAGAGCACCAACATGTTTTTGAGTGTTTTGCTATTTGCGAATTGCTTTACTACTGGTGGCCTTCTTTCTAATTTCCTCAAATTGTGATGTAGTATTTTCAAAGTCCAGTTGACATTCGGTTCAAAAAAGTCTAATTGACATATTTTAAAAGAGTTATTTACCACGTGGCCGATGATTTTGGTCGTTGGGGTTTCTTGTTATCATTTTGTTTTCATCCCAATAGAGTGTCGAAATTAATCTCTATACATTACATTAGTTAATAAAAAAATTGTTAGCAAAACCAATAATAATCCTTTGGCTATAGAAGGGTTGAAATATAAAAATTATGAAAAAATATGTTCAGATTTCCCCCGTTGAGCAATCAAAAATAAAAATCATTTGTGCATTTGGGCAAAATGTGTTGCAGTGATATGTGAGGTGAGGTGATTCGAATCGTCAAAACCTGCTTTCCAACTCGTCCCGATAGTATACTAGGTTGTGTTTGTTTCGAGTACCATGTGGGTTGGGTTGGCTCCAACCCACTTTTGAGGGCTGGGTTGGACTCATCTCATGATTCGTTGTGAGAGTTGGGTTAATTCCAGTTTTATGTTTGATTGGAGGGGTGAAGTGGGTTGGAATCGATGCCATTTTAACACCGTTAGCAACAGTTACACGTGGGACCTAGATGTCAGCCGTGGGGTCCACATGTCAGCCTCTGTACCTTATCTTTTACCTCTGCCCGTCTTCCTGGAGAGGCCCAGACGGCCTGCCTCCCACATCGAGTGGCCTCCCCTCCCCTCCCCCAACCTCTCCCGTTGGGCGAGCTCCTTTGCGCCGCCGGCGCTTCCCCAGGCGAAGCTCGTGCACCCAGCCCACGCCTCCCTCCGGCCGCACGGCTCCCTGCGCCGGCCCGCAGCCGCCGCCGCCCTTCATCCCCACGTCGGCCGAGTAGCTTGCCCTCGTAGAGCCACCGGCGGCGGTCCACGGCCGCGAGGAACTCCAGCTGCCGTAGCGCCGCCGTGACGAGATCCGTGCCAACGGGCACCTCCACCCGCACCGCTGCCTGCCGCGACGTCTACTCCCCGTCCAACTCCTCTTGTCGCTGCCGGTCGAGCCTCCTCGCGCGGATGGCGCCGAGCATCCTTTCTCTGCTTGCTCCACTGTCGTCGCGGGTGCTCCCCAAAGCGGATCTCATGCACCGAAGGCCAACGGCCCCACGCTCACGCCAGACGGCGTCGGAGTGGGTTGAGATGGTCCGCTCGATTTGGAGGACCATCCCAACCCGGATCTACTGAGAATATGCCCTATAGGGTTCAACCTAACCCACCTTATCTTCCTTCAAATATGGGTCGAAGTGGGTCGCCTCCAACCCAACCCAACCCAACCCAACCCAGTTAGACCCTCAAGGCAAATTACACAGCGCTAGTGTACCACGGAGTATCACCTCGGGCCTCCGGTTGGGGAAAAATTCAAAAGAAGGAGCGGAGCCATGAAAAGACAAGAGGATAAAAGGATCACCTCGCTGTCGCTCTCACCAGCAGCAGCAGGCACCGCCTACCCTCCCTCCGGCTTCAGGCTCATCCTGTCCTGTTCCTGCTACTGTGCCCTCTTCTGATCTTCTCTCCCATCGCTTTCTTATCCCGCCCCCTTCCAAAGTCCAGAGACCTCTCTCGCCGTCACCGAAGCATCACGCGCGGCTGCCATCCATCCATCGCCACTTGCCGCCGCCCGTGTTCTTCACATCTCCCTCTCTCTCCCCCTCGCTGTCGCAGCCGCATCTTTCCAGCTTTGTACCACCTGATTGCTCGGTGGTGTCTCTCTTTCTTGCGACCAAGTTGTTCATGTCGCTTGGCAAGAGCGACATGAGCCAGGAGCGCCTCTACCAGGATCACAAGGACGTCGTCCCCGTCCACTTCACCACGCCGCCGCCGCCGCAGCCACCCCACCACCGCCACCACGGCGGCCTCGGTGATCAGCAGCTGGAGTGCTTCTCGGATGAGGTGGACAGCCGCGGGAGCGCCGAGCTGAAGGACCCGGCGAGCAGCGGCGCGCTGGTGGTGTCCGGCAGCGGCGGGGGCGGCGGCGACGGGGCGAGCATCGAGGTGTCCAAGAAGCGGAGGGGCCGCCCGCCGGGTTCCAAGAACAAGCCGAAGCCGCCCGTGGTGATCACGCGTGAGGCGGAGCCGGCCGCCGCGATGCGCCCGCACGTGATCGAGATCCCCTGTGGCCGCGACGTGGCCGACGCGCTCGCGCGCTTCGCGGCGCGCCGGAACCTCGGGATCTGCGTGCTCGCCGGCACAGGCGCCGTCGCCAACGTCTCGCTCCGCCACCCCGTGGCGCTGCCGGGCGGCGTCGGAGGCGGGGGGCCGCCAGCCACCATCGTGTTCCACGGGCAGTACGAGATCCTGTCCATCTCCGCCACGTTCCTGCCCCCCGCCATGTCCGCCGTGGCGCCGCAGGCTGCCGCCGCCGCCGCGTGCCTCTCCATCTCGCTGGCGGGGCCGCACGGCCAGGTCGTCGGCGGCGCCGTGGCGGGGCCGCTCTACGCCGCGTCCAACGTCGTCGTCGTCGCCGCCGCCTTCACCAACCCCACCTTCCACCGCCTCCCCGCGGAGGACGACGACCAGGCCGTGTCCGTCTCCGTCTCGCTCTCTGCCGGCAGCGGCGACCCGGCGGACGACCACCGCGGCGGCGGCCATCATCATCAGCAGCAGCAGGAACACGCGCCGCCACCGCCGCAGGAGCACCATCGCCCTCGCCACGTCGTCCGACGCCAGCCGCCGCCGCACCTCGCCACCGCCGCCTCGCAAGCGCAGCCGGTGCAGGATCCGTGCGGGCCTCCGGCCGTGCCCATCTTCGCCTGCCACCCGCAGCCGCAAGACGTGATGTGGCCGCCGCCGGCGCGCGCGCCGCACCCGCCGCCGCCGCCGTACTGATCGCGCGCCCGCGCCCGGTGATCAATGATTGGTACGCGTCTACCGCCGAACTCGCATCATGTAAGCAGGTTAATGACGTGATGACCATGGGCGCCCCAGCGTTCGATCTACTACATTGACCTTAGCTGCTCCTAGGGTTTAACTCTCTTTTTTGCTCGTCTCGCGAGGATGACAATCTCTGATTTCCATTGGAAAGAGTTCGCACGCTACTGCTTTTGTTTCACCATTGCATGCATGCGGCACGCCTCATACTAGATTACTAGCAATGCTAGGAGCTAGCGCGTGTATACTTTGTTCTTCTTGTTGCTATCCATTTTTGTGTGTGTGATGTTTATAACATCTAACCAAAACTGGGGTGGATAAATTAATTAAATTTTCGAGTAGTTACATTATTTGATGGTTCGTCCATTCATTTGTGTGCAAAGATTATTAGCGCTTAAGACCAGTCAAAGGAGTGCTCATGTGCACAGGAGTCTTCATAAGTCCATATAGTTGCTGGCCAAACCTTTATAGGCATCTTTCAAAAAAAAAAAAAAAAAAAAAAAACTTCATAGCCATTCAGACCATCTGCATAGCTAGCTATCCGGTCAGCTAGGTGCGTGAACCCATTCTCTGGAAGCACTGATTGGTCATTGGTGCTTCTCCCGTATGGGCCTTCACCCCTCACAAATGCCAGCAAAACATGCACAGTGACATTATCTAGGTACTGTCTGGAACCCGTGGGAATCCCAAAGAAAAATCTTGGACATGTGCAATTGCTATTTTCTGTCGATACTGATTCGGCCGTGCTCGGTCAAATGTTTTCAAAATCGCAAATAATGTATCAATTACGTACTGAAGTTGCAGTACTCCACGCTGTGATTCTATGTAAAAATTGAGTTTTATCATACTATATACGGAGTATGCCCAAAGCTGTGCCTGTGCCGCTGATATATTGGGCTCGAAGCTGTAGCACACAAACCAGAAGCAGCGATGAAGTGACATGGATGTTGGTAGGCAGCGCCTGCAGTCGCACGGCATTTGATCTTTGGTATAGTCAACGCTGCAACTTTGACCACTGCATACTGTACATTTACGGAAAAGTCTAAGAATTAAAAAGAGGTGATTGGGTTAGTTCTATAGGTTGCCAATTGACATTGTCAAGACTGGCCCTTGATTTATTTCATAAAAATTTATTTCAAAAGAAAATTTTATTAAAAAAAGACTGGCCCTTGTTGATTTGTGCCTTCCCAATTTAAAATAATTCCATGTAGCTAAAATTTTGATTGGTGTTAGAGCCTGTTCCGTGTTTCAATAATATTTTGTGGGGAAGCAGAACAAGCCAGAACAAGTCAGAAAATAGATAAGCGACAGACCAATATGCGAGAACCAACAGCAAACAGATAAGCAGAATTGAGGCTTTGTGCACAGGACTCAACGGTGAGCGTACAACGTGCGGCTTGTTATAAGCGGTTAGTGAACCATACGATGCAAAGATAAATTCTAGCATGCCAAATAAATACTACAATGGATAAAAAGAGCAGAAATCTCGTACTAACTCTATATCCTAAAATATGATCATTTCTAGTTGTGTTTGAGGTTAATTATTTTTTACAATATACTATTTTTGTTGTGGTTGGTGTGTAAACTCTCGTATAAATTTGTTCAAAGTTAATATTGTCTCACATAGGAAAAACTAAAAACACTTATGTTTTGGACTAGGGAGTTTTTTTTCCAGAAGATGGCAGGGCTTTGCGGTGGACCAAATAGCACCACAAAAGTGCAAGATGTTAACGATGGCCTTAGAGATAAAAAAAACTAACCGGTAGAGCGCGGCTCGGGGTTTCAACTGCAACTTCAGCAATGTTTAGAGTGTTGGGCTTGAACTTTTTTTGAAACGAACCAGGCAGAGAGCTGCCGATTATATTAAAAAGAAAGAACAACGCTCAGACTGAGCACGACAACAAACAGATCACAACAACACCAACACGTGCCAACATGGCCGCACAACTCCTGTCGAAACTCGACACAACAATCGGTTGGATTGGGACCTCAACACGGTTGTGCAACTCAATGTAACTCCACCCAAAAAACCACCACCACACGCCACCACTACCAGGAAGAAGCTGACAAGCAGCCCACAACAAGCGTCGTCGTCCCCGACGATGTCCCGCGCCAACCAGCCACTGCCATGCAGGACTAGCAGCCGCGGTCCACTGCAAGCGATGAAGCCACCGTGACTCCTCCACCATGCCGTCGTCATCTTCAAGTCGCACGCACACGATCGCTGATCTCCCAACTCCGGCCTTGCGTTGGCAGAAGTCACTAGAGGAGTTCACCGCACCCCACCGAAAGAGCCACCGCTATGCGGGACCCCTCGTCGAAGTACCGTTGTAGTACCTTGCACACCCAACAACCGAAACACCACACCGGATCCTGGCTCTCCGAGATAACTCAAACGCGTGGGGGCCTCGCCACATCCACCGTCGCACACCACTCCTCGGACTCACCACCTTAAAGCGCACAGGGGCCTCGCCTCACCCGTCGCTCGACTCTCTAAAAATCCGGCCTTATTTCACCGTCAGGGTAGCATGATACCGCCAAACCACTCCATCACTCTCACCTTCGTCTTGCCGCTGCCTAAATCTCAGCTGCACCGCACGCATGGACACAAAGCCTCTGAAGACATAGCTCATCACCTCCGCTCAACGCTAGTCACCCATACCCAAGTCGGATTGGGACATCAACCTGAGTCACAACTCACCCTGCCCGGTCGGATTGGGTCCTCGACGCGAGCCGCACCACCGCCACGGCGACACAACCAACACACTCCTTTTTTTCCTTTTTCTTTTAAAAGAACGGGGACGAAGAGGAGAAGCTCACCCAGCCGATGGAAAGAGGTGCATAAGGACGCCTCCAAGGAGGAAGCAGCATCCGCAGACGTCGCCGTCCAAGCTTTCGCCAACACCTCACAGCAGCAAACCTTCATGGTGAGGAAGGGAGGTGTCTATGGACGCCTCCAAGGAGGTAACGTCGTCCGCAAACGTCGTCGTCCAAGCTTTCGCCGACACTAAGGATGGGCGTGGGGCGGGTCGACCCAACGGATCGACGACCCGCACCATCAAAACGAGTCCAATGGAGCATCGGTTCAGCGTAGGAAGAAGTTACGGTGCGGACCACAAGGTCCATTGGATCGTGCGGATTGAACCTTTTTGACCAACGCTAGTAACGGAGGCGCACGTTTCGGAAGGGAGCACGAGGGCCGCCTCTGCTGCCACTTTCGCCACCAGTCGCGCGCCGGCGCCGTGCTCGCTTGAAACCATGCCGGCATGCCGCCGTCTTCCTCGGTGCGCCGCTCGTTCACGGCCGCCATCAACTCATGTATAGTCTTGGTTCGATCCGTGCCATCCATTGGTTCGCGTGGTTCTCACGGTTGAAGCAAATGAATCGAACCTTTGCCCCTACGTTTCTGGATGGATCGCGTGGAGCAGCCAGGTTCGCTCCATGGATTACCCACGCCCATCTTTAGCCGACACATCCGCCAGGCCACTCACGGGAGTGCGAGCAGATTAAGGCCGCAACAGTCGTCAATGGTACAGGTGAAGCAAAACGAGTGCCTCCGTCGTCACTTGACCGTGCACACCGCGGGCGTCCCCGCTGTGACGATTGCCGCTGCTTCCCGGCCCAAGATGCAAGCACAGGTTGTGACCCCTTCTCTGCCACCGAAGCAGAGCCCCAGTATGGGTGTGCGCCGGCCGAAGCACCACAGAAGCGAGCCCCGCCGCAGGAGCCGAGCACCTGGAGCGGAGCACTGTAGAGCGTCGGCCGTGGGCGTGGCCGGGGGATGCGTCCCCATTGCGCGCGGGCAGCAGCAGGCACCGTGCCCCACCGAGGGCCGGCCTCGCGGGCGCCGCCAGGGCTGCGCCCAGCCGCACACGGGCGCCGCTGCCGAGCCCCACCGCTGCCACGAAGACCCGCAACAGCCACGCCGGCCGGAGCGAGCCGCCGAAGTGGGGCCTGCCACCCCTGCCGAGTCCCGAAGCGTTGAAGCCTCGAAGGACCAGATCTGGTGCCCTGGGCGGTGGATCTAAGCCCGCACACCGCGGATGTGGTCGCCGGCCGGCGGGGGGCCGCCGCAATCACCGGAACGAAGGGCGCTGCCGCCATCTTGAAGTGAGCGAGGGGGAGAGGAGAGGAGGGAGGGAGGGCGGAGCCCCGCCGCCGCCTTCCTTGCGGCCACGCGGGCTTCCGGCGGCCGCTCGGGCGGCGGCAAGGGCAGGGACGGAGGGGCTGGGGCGCGGCGGCGCTGTGGGTGGAGGTCCGCCCGAGTCGCCCCAGGAGGAGCGACGCGGGGGCCGAGTTCTTCTGGGGTGGAGGTGCTTCACAGTTGGCTTGAACTTTGCTGCCCGTGGGAGGCAACGGTTATTTTGTATCGTGATAGGGGTGTCATGAGTTCATGACAATTGTTTGTCGAAATCAGGTTTGCAAACTCATAGGCTCGGTTGCTGGGATCCATCAAAGATGTGGAAAGGCAGGTAAGAACGACAATGTGATGAAATCGCCAATAATTAATGGGATCTTATGGCAAGGAAGGGCGCACGGGCTGTTCGTTTCAAATTTCAAGTTTGAATTCTATGTTATTTTAGTTTCTTTTTCTAAATTTACTAAGTAGGAGTATCAAACATAACGGTACATTTAGATGTGTAGTAAAAACTATGTACCTAGTACTTAGAAAAATCAAAGGGCCCATAATTTCGGAGGGAGAGAGTAGAAGGAAACATTGATGAGTGGCGGCTAGGGATGAAAATGGTTATGGAAATTCCCGACCGATCGAGCTTCTTTTCCGAAAAAATGGTTTCGTTTCCGATCGTTTCCGATTCTACTGAAACACAAAACTTAATATTTTTAATCGCTATCACCTCTACATTGCATTTCTTACATAATAGTTGATTTAGAAAATATGATAAATTTCTGACCGATCGAGCTTCGTTTCCGATAATGCAATTTCGTTTCCTACTGTTTCCGATCGTTTTCATCCCTAGTGGCGGCAAGCTCAATCTTTAGGTTGCGGGTTGTGCTCTAGGAAGTGCACAACAGATGTGTGGTGGAAGTGGAGAAGCTTAGGGAAATCGGGTCTTGACATCTCTTTTGCATGCAAAATATTCTTAGCTGCACTTGTAATCCAAAGTATTAGCTATGTTTGGTATAAGTATAGTTACATGTGCATCGCTCCTGGATTAAGCTTTATTTTTCTGGCAGCCCGTATAGAATTTTGCAGTTTTGTATATTACTTTGTAGTTTTAGGCTTTGCTTAAATACTCCATTTACCTCTCAAGAGGTAAGAGTTCCAAACAAATCTGAACCATTGAATTTTAGAGTGGTAATTTAATTAAAAATGATAACAAAATAAAAGGTACCTGGAGAAGCAAACTGCCTTCGAGATTCTTGGTCCACGCCTGGCTTATTCCTGTATTCTCGGGAGATGGATTCGACAACGGCGCGTATAACAACTTGATGTCGCAGGCCGATCAAGTTTCCCATCCACGTCCATCCCGTTACAACTCACACATGTCATGTTAGGGTAAAGCTTACCAATGTCACGCTAGCAAATACTCGGAGGAAACATGTCCGAGAGGGAGGTTGGGGTGAAAAGAAAAACAGTGACACGTTTCTATAATTACGTGAGAGATGTTGGCGTCTAAAAAAATATACGACACGTTTCTATAACATTAGAGATCAGGAATGGTTGGCCTAAAAAAATAAATGCACTCACACGTTTGTGTGTTACGTGAGAGATGTTGCCGTCAAAAAAAAAAATGAATGACACGTTAGAGATCAGGAAACGTTGGCGTCAAAAGAAAAAAAAATGCACTCACACGTTTCTAAGTTACGTGAGAGAGAGTTCAGAAAAATACTAAGTAACCGACACTTTCTATTATTTGTATGTTAGAGAGAGGAAAAAGAGGAAGTTAAATCAAATTGCATGGTAGTTAGATCTAAGAAAGATATTATTTCTATTTTCGGATTGAAATAAATATATATTAAATATTAAATGTATTACCTCTTAGGAGGTAATACGTCATCAGATCGACGGTCCACAGTAATTTGAGAGTACGTGAGCAAACCCCTTTAGGTTATTGTAAATACACCTAAGCAACTTTGCCCATGTACTCATGCATATGAGCACCTCCATCCGCCTGGGTCAGCAGATGTCGAGATTAATGAATGTTTTGCCAGGGTCGAGTCCTACTTGCCACATATTCTCGTATTTTTTAATCTAGAAAGTATGAGAACATGTGGCAGGCAGTACTCAATCCCGGGTGAAATAGTTATACCATAATAAATCTTACTAGCTGCTACGTAATTCACTAGAGTCTGTTGGATGGAGGACATGCAAAACATCCTTGTATGTAGGCAGTTTTTTTTTTTTCTAGCTTATTGCAAGTTGCAAAAACCAATAGCTGGAGAAGGTAGCTTAGCTTTTAATACATATAAGCTGTGTGATTTGGCAGTTGAGAATGGACTATATACTGATATGCTTAAATCAAGTGAATATTTTTAGCACTTTTCTGTTAGTTTTGACTTATTCGAATGAAGTCTTATACATGGCTAGATCTTTTTTTTAAAAAAAATGGATAAATATATAGGGCTAGATAAGCCTTACCCAAGCTTGCAAGCTTTTTGGACGATGGTATCTGGAGAAATTGTGATCGTATATCCGCTTCGTCTCTTTTCCAAATCCGCATGCGAAATTGAGACTCACACTACAAGCAGTACCGCATGGACTAGCTCTCGAGGTTTTATTGGATCATGCGTTATGGTTTTTTTAAAGCGTTAAGTCAAGACAAGGCAAGATATCACCGCCTTCATCTAGGCAGTGTTTTTAAAGAGTTCAGATGAACCGAGCCGCCATCGCCACACGTTGCTTAGACGACGCCTGAGAGTCTGAGACGCCTCTGTTGTGCGCCCCGCCTCGTCTGTACGCATCCGGCATCTCTCAAGAAGCAGGGAAGCGGGAGCCGGCCGGGAGGGAG
Organism: Urochloa ruziziensis; assembly: GCA_015476505.1. Lineage (NCBI taxonomy): Eukaryota > Viridiplantae > Streptophyta > Magnoliopsida > Poales > Poaceae > Urochloa > Urochloa ruziziensis. Next base: position 54,265,925 of record CM027119.1, on the reverse strand, counting down.
AGAGCGCCTCCATGGCGATGGCTCCATCCTCCTGGAAACTCCCGGTCCAAAAGTTGGCCTCGCCTTTTGCCTTTACCCTGCCGCAAGCCTGCAGCCCCAAGGACAGCGGACTGCGTTCCTGCGCGCAGGCTGCAGCTAGAGGGCGACTGCATGCGAGCTAGAGCGGCCGCAGCGCAGCGGCAGAGGCCGGCAGCGTCCGGGGCCGGCCGGACCAGCAGGGCCGCGCGCACGGCAAAGACCGGAGAAATTAACCAGGGGGCCAAAGAGAGAAGGGGATCTGCCCATCTGGGATGCAATGGCGCGCTATGCCATGCATGGTGCCATGGTGGTGGCGGCCGGCGGGGCACGGGCAGGCGGCCGAGGCCGCGTGGGTATCTTGCTGCTGTACCTGCCTGCATGCAGCATGCACCGCCCTTCTGGCTTTGTTTTTCTCGTTTCCTGGACACACTAGACTATACGTGTAGCTCCTGCCCCGGTTGCTCCGATCCGGCGCGGCACGTAGCACTGTAGCAGCAGCAGCAGCTCGGCTATGCCGCTAGCTGGGTGGGCAGCCTTGTATGCATAGTTGTGTCCCATGATAAGCACTGTTCAAGACTAGCAATGCATGTATGCATGCACGAGGGACGAGGCTAGCTAGCTAGCTAGCTACAATTTGCAAGAGGCCGGTCTAGCCGACGGGGCGACGTACGTGTACAATACGGTCCACCTGTCATGCAAAGCTAGCCGCGTACAGTACAGTACGTCTACGGCACTCCCTTGTTCAAAGATGATGATGCGCGCGAATGTCGGCTCCCGGGGGCCTTTGGCGCCCTTCGGCGGTCGGCCACTCGGTCCTGTGTCTCCGCGCCGAGGAGACCTGAAAAAGGGCTGCGCTTATCTTGCTTGGCCTAAAAAGAAAAGAACCACCACGGAGAGTCGGAGAGGAAATGGGGACAAGACAAGCAAAGGCTTGCTTGCGGCGAGCGCGGATGGTTTCTTTGTGTTCCCACCCGGCGAGGCCGGCGGAGTCCGGCCGGATAGATTACGCAGAGGCGCCGCGCCGCAAGAGGGTGCATGCGCTCGATCGGCTTTTCCCGCGTGCAGCGCCGGTTGCAGGCGGCTGGCCGCCGATCCATGCACGGTCGTCGCCGTCTCTCTCTCGCCTTTCCTTTCGCGTGTGGGCTTTGCTAGCTCGGTGCTTGTACTTTAGCGAGCGGTGCAGTGCAGCATGCGGCGGGCGGCCGGGCCCTGGATCGTATCCCGCATCAGCTCTGATCGAGGAAAAGCTAAAGCTTGAGACTGAGCTTTCGGGGAGCCGGACGGTGACTAGCTCGTTAGCTACGGTACATGCTTGCCTTTTGTGCCCACTCCGATCCCCAGCCCCTGCCACAACACTGCCATGCGTTGGTTTCTCTCCCCTCTCTGGCGTGTTTCAATCCCTGCGGTGCTAGCTGCTTGCCTGATACTACTTCGTGCTATACTCATGGTTTTGATAGTGTTAAGCCGAGGCGAGCCACTACCGCCTTATCGACTAGATGACGCCTAGGCGGAACAAGGCGGACTAAAACGATCTAAGGCGGCGCCTAAGGCGAGGCGAGCCACCACCGCCTTGTCGCCTAGGCGACGCCCTAAGGACGCCTTGAAAACACTGGCTATACTACGAACTAGCTACTGTAGCATTCGTGAGATTGATTTGCACGTATATGTTACTGCGCCCATTTTTCGCTGTTCCAATTTATTGTGATTCATATCGAGTAACACTGTACAAAGTCATTCGTTCGATCGATTCACCATTCATGCCTAGCCTTACAGGAGCATGTGGCGGTTTCAGTCGAGCTGTGGGTTTGTTCAGCCACACACTATACTGTTTGGGACTTAATTAGAGGAAGGGTTCAGTCAATTTATCCAAAAGTTAATGTGTGGAAGGTGGAAATTTTTTTACACCTCAACACTTCATTCCTCCTGTGTTTTGGCTTCATCAGATCTGAAACGTGAAAATAGAAGTCGGCTACAATTCTTCATGTGCCGAATCGATTCTTTTTTTGAGGAACCATGCCAGTCAAGCTGACGGTTCAAGAATGGAAAAGGCAAAAGGTGAAGGAGGGTTTTGGACGCATGAAGCCCACTTACGAATTGCCAGCCCACTGGGCTGCTTGCGGATCTGCGGGGATATTGACGGCGGCCCGTTTACGAACCGCTCTCCTCGCTTGGACCAAACAACAGCATCCCATGTCGCAGTCGGCCCAGCCCACCTCTAATGCCACAGTAACTCCGCAGAACCTACTAGAAGGCCGACCCTTCTCCGGTGGGTCCTGCGGCTTCTCCCAATTTCTTTTTTTTAATGAAACACCTCCCAATTCCTCGGGAACCAAACCAGTAAAACCCGGCCAACTCATCCGCTCAGCATCCTTGGCCGCGTTTAGATTGTTTCGCGAAAAAATTTACAGCATGTCGGGCACACATTTAAAGTATTAAATATAGACTAATTACAAAACTAATTACAGAGTATGTCAGTTCATCGCAAAACGAACCTAATGAGTCTAATTAATCCGTCATTAGCACATGTTTACTGTAGCAATTTATTGTCTAATTACGATCTAACTAGGCTCATTAGATTCATCTCGCGAAGCACAGTCCATCTATATAATGGGTTATTTTTTTCGACTACATTTAATATGCCATGCATTTGAGGGAACATACTCGAAAAAAATTTCGCGAAACATCTGTAACAGGGCCCTTGTCCGGACCCGCTCTCGCCGAGAGCACCGCCCACGCGCAGCCGAGATCTCCGGAATCCATCATCACCGCTCCCGTCACGTGGCCGGTTGCTCAGCCGCGGAGCCGAGCCATCGCTGTTGGCCGCTACGCTGCGCGCCTGCGCACCGCGCCATGGGGCCGCGGGGTCGGTCTCGGCCTCTCGGGGTGGGTCAAAATCAAGCGCGCTGGCGCGGCGTGCGTTCCGGCGCCCGCACGGCACGAGGCTTTACGCCCCGGACGACGACGGCTCTGTTCGTTCGCTCTCGGCCTGCGCGTGTGGTTCTGCTTTTCTGGGGGGAAGTTCCGTGCCGGGGCCGAAGTGTCTAGTAGCGTGGCGTAGGTGAAGGGGATAGGCACGCCGCTCGCTGTCCGAGTGTGCAGCCCGGAACAATAGAACACGCTACCTGTTACCATGGAAGCTGGGAGGGGAACAGGAGCCTGTTTAGTAGTAGCAGTAGACACGTCGTATAGTCCTGCTGTGCTTTCCTGGGGGTCCAGAAGCAGAAGCAAGAATCGTGTTCTATGCTTCCAAGGTCCTTGGGATCAGCGGCGCGCCGCCTGGGCTTGGCTGCGGCGGCTCCCGCGCGCGCGTGCGCATCCTCGGCGTCCGCGGCGCGGCGGCTGTGGCCACAGTCCGACGGCGAGGAATCCGGACAGGATGAGCTTCCTCCGACGCCCCGCACGCCGGAGCCGGAGGAGCGGCGGCGGCAGCCTCGCCGTGGAGAGCATCGGTGAGCATCATCAATAGCAAGCTCGCATTCCAGCACTTCTGCCTCTTTGTACCTGTGCTTCGTATGCGCAGTCTCTGTTTTCTTCCCCCACTGCAGTGTTGTGTGCATTGCTTGCTGCGATCATCCTCGCTTCCGCGTGGAAGCGCGCCATCGATCGATCATGCTCATTGCTCCATGCTCAATGGCGGATCACTTGAGAGCTTTGTTTTTTTTTTCTTTGCTGACTTTTCGTCCAGGGAGTGATCTTCAAATCAATCAGAGAGGCGCCATGAATAATTACAAAACGACACGTGAGCAGTATGGGCGCTTGCAAATCCAATCACTCAACTGTTTGCCACGCCACACGATAAGGTCGCAGTAGACCACTGACCTATCATTGCGGCCAAACAAAACCACGAAGGTCCTGCGGTCCCACAGCAACTAACCAACCACTCCGACAACTTGGGAATCCGACGGCCAGGATCCCGCCACCGCATACGCGATCCAACGGCAGAGACACCATTCGCAGACAGGCGCCGCGGCGGCCGCTCGCGCTCAAACCATCGAAGTTTCAGCCTAATCACCATAATTAATTCCTCTTTCCTGACAAAAACAAAAGGATAAAAATTCGCACCCGCCTCGTCCTCGATTCCTCCGCCACATCGCCCTCGTCTCCGGTGTCCTCCGCCTCCCTGTCTGTCCCCTCCCCCTCGCTAAAAGCACCGGCCATTGCCGCAGCCAGCTCCCCCTCATCAAATGCCCGAGACCCCACCGCCGCGGCGCGCCCCACCGTCCAAGCATGGCTAACGGGCTCCTCCTCCGCGCCGCCTCCCCGGGCCTCCGCCCCGCCGCCGCGGCAAACGGCGGCTCCTCCGCTGACTCCGGCCGGGGCCATGGCGCGGTGACGGTGAGCCGCTCCTCCCCTCCATTTCTTAAGGTCTCCGGCTCGTCGGGATTCCCTTTTTGCTCATCTGTCGGTTTTCTGGGATGCCCGCAGATCGGCGATTCGAGAACGCGCGGTGTTGCTCTGCGGCTGGGAGGATCTAGCCGGTGAGTTGAATCGATTTCATTTCTAATTTCGCAGCATGCGCGATCGGATCGTGGAGCTGGTTACGCCTTATTGCTCCGATCGCTTTTGTTCCAGCCTCGCCTGAATCTCTGATCAGGCGTGCAAATTTAGATGTTGAATGAACTACGCTCTCAGCCTTTTGTCCAGCTGTCCTACAGCCTTCTGCTTGTTCAGCTTGATTGATGAACGATTTCTGTGTGTTAAGCTGGCTTAATTCTTAGTGCCTGTTCCTTAGCGTTGATGCTTCTGTTCTTCCTGTCTGACGGGGGTGCGCTGTGCTGTGGTCTGTGGGAGAAAGGAGATCCAACTTTGGGGAATTGTATATCTCGGGGCGTGTACCTTAGTAAAGGACACGATTCTACAATTCAGATCAGCCTTCCACTTTTTTATGATTTGAATTTGAATTTGCTGTGTTAGTGGTACACTCTTGTCAGGTGGGAATAGTAGGGTGGATGGATGTATTTGTTTTTCCCTGTGTTGGAGTAATTAACATATTGTTAGTGTCCATTGAACTGCTTGATGCAGCTGGACTTGCATGCTGTTGTTAGTGCGCCCACGAGTGATTCCAATTTAAGCCTAACCTAAACATCTCTTTCACTTAACTGTATATGGTATTATGAACAAGTTAATGTTGTTCAGTGGGTATCCTGAACCAGCTGGTGAATTGTAACAGCAGTGCAAAGATATTCTCCAAGTAGGAATATCTTTAGCTAACAGAGTTATACCATTATTGTAGACCTTTAGCTACCTTTTGTCAATTTAATATTGTTTCTGTAGTATTTTGTAATCTGCAGATGGTAGATAACCCTGCACGAATTTATTAGCTAGGATTTTCCATTTCTTATATGTTGAACAATTATGCATACCAGAAAAATATCTAATGTTTTTAGGCAGCAAAATATTGAATAAAGTGTTCTTCTACAGGAGAGATCTATCATTTGTCACAAAAGCCTCCAGAGATCATTCTGGCTTGACCCGACAACTTCTAGATTTTCAACATGATACAATAGAGGAGGAGGTGGGTGCAGAACATGATCCATTCATGGGGTTGAAAGCGAGGTTCTTGGACTTCAAAAAGCGAAATTATGTGTAAGTAAATCATGAAGCGCACAATTTATCATTCACCTTCATATTTAACAGTTGTTTCCTTTTTGTTTATTGACATTGCGATATCTGAATTGTGGACAGGGAAAATTTTTCAAATTACCAAAGCCTTGCTGAACAGCAAACACCAAAGGTATACGATAGTGAGTTTTCTAGCTAATTATCTTAATATTGGCATTACTGAGTCTTATGGGATTGTTTTTGGTTTCTGTTTGCGTGTGCAGTTCATGGTGGTTGCTTGTGCTGACTCCAGGGTCTGCCCTACCGGTATTTTGGGGTTTCAGCCTGGGGAAGCATTTACAGTTCGTAATGTGGCAAATTTGGTGCCACCATATGAGGTAGTATTATAATTGTGCATCTCTAGGTTGTAATTGAACTTTGAAAGCAATGTGTTTTCTTTGTGGAAATACTGACATTAAACTAATATTGCAATACCAGCATGGGGGTTCAGAGACTAGTGCAGCACTAGAGTTTGCTGTCAATACACTCGAGGTACAAATGTATTGTGATATATATTACTGATTTGCCTCTTTTTCTTCCTCCCTTGTTGCTGAAGGAGCATATAAACATTCTTGAGATTTGACACACTTACCTTCATTTGCTCAGGTAGAAAATGTATTGGTGGTAGGTCATAGTCGATGCGGTGGCATCCAGGCACTAATGAGTATGAAAGATGATTCAACGTCTGGGTAAAAGCTGTAGCTATTTCTGTTACATTTTATTGTCTACTTTTACATGATTCGTTTCTGAATTTCTTCTTTGTATATTGATGCAGAAGCTTCATTAAAAACTGGGTTTCAATTGGTAAGAGCGCAAGGTTAAGCACGAAAGCTGCAGCGGGAAATTTGGGTTTTGAAATGCAGTGCAGACATTGTGAAAAGGTGATTTTGTTAGAAGGTTTATGCATATTTGTGAGCCTTGAACTTTTAAAAAAATATCCAATCAATCAATTCCATGGTTTTTACTATTTCCAATTCATCTCAAGATCTTGCCTGCTGATAATATTGTGCTTCCCTGTTGTAGTTTGTATGAATCATAGGATTAGATTTGGATGCCTCATAGTCATAGTAGTTTTACAATTCAAATTTATTCATTTATTGTTTATTCAATGTTTATGATAGCTATTATGTGATACATAACTAACACAGTGATGGCTGGTTGTCATGTACTTGAATCAAGTGCAGTACTGCTGTTGTCTGACATGTATCGGTTTATTCTTCTTTTTTCACAGGAATCAATAAATAGCTCTCTTTTGAATTTGTTAACATACCCATGGATAGAGAAAAGGGTGAATGAAGGTACTCTGAACCTTCATGGAGGCTACTACAACTTTATTGATTGCACATTTGAAAAATGGACATTAGTGTACCGTCAAGGGCTGGAAGGTGGAAGCAAGTATGCTATAAAGAACAGGTCCACCTGGTCTTGACCAATGAAGGCCTTATTTACTTGGGTAAATTTCACTCTGCCCCCTGCGGTTCAGCATGGTTTTGCTTTGCCACTACGTTGTTCATTCCCATTACACCTTGCTCCATTGTGGCATTGATGTTCTGCAGAAGGGAGTCCCTGTATCAAGGAGCTGCTACATTGTTGCTGTTAATCGTCCATTGTCTTGCATGGCATTATGCTACTAGCAAGACAAGTTTCAAGCGTATGTTGTATTGCAATTGTAGACTCATGTAGATGCATTGGCATTGTAGCAGTTATTTGATACAAGGACTCTCAGACCGTAGAAGGACAAAACTACAATGGAGTGAGGTGCAAGACAATGGACAATATGGTAGCAAAGTGAAAGTCTGTCGAACTGCTGGGGACAAAGTGAATTTTATCCAACTATTTGTATGTTGTTTTCTGATTTATAAACCGTTAAGGAATTACAAATAAGCTGCAAGATCTGTCATAGCCTCATAGGATGAATGTGTGTAGTTGTTGCCACATTTGGCGTCACCATGTGTTGTTGTAACATCGTTTGTACCATTTGTTGTATCATTGTAACTGTGAGAGACAGATGTTATACATCATGTGAAATTGTTAGTCTTTATCACTTCAATGTTCTGGAATGCTTGGTGATGGTCTGTTGGAGTTCAAATATTTGCAAATTAAAGCCAATTAGAGTAAGGAGGCAATGGAAGTTTGGTGATATTCTACATGTTACAACTAAAAAAGTAGTAGCAGACATGTCACACAGTCCTTCCCTTTCCCTCCTGTCTCCCATCACACAGCCACACAGGTCGCTCCCTCCTACAGTGCCACTACTGTCCTGCTAAACCCTGGCGAGGTGCGCCGAGAAGCGCTGCCGCTTGTAGCACTCGGCGGCGAGCAGCTCCTCCCGGCTGAGCAGGACGGCCCGGAGCGCCGCCTGCAGCGCCGGCCGCGACGACGACGCGGATGCGGACGCGCCCTCGCCGTCGTGCTGCCCGCCGCCGACGTCCAGCTCCAGGACGCTCCGCGTCCGGCCCCCGACGGTGGCGATCTCCGCGCGCACCGCCCTCGCGCTGACCGACCGCACGGCGCGGCCCAGCTCCGACATGAGCCCCGGGCGGTCGGCGCAGCACACCCACGCCCTGACGCGCCTGGTGGCGGGCCTCTCCCTCTCCCCGGCGCTGCCGCCGCCGTGGCAACGGCAGTGCTGCTGGCTCTCCTCGACGCCGACCTCGTCGCCTTCCCCCGGGACGGCCACCGCCGCGCCAGCCGCCGCGGCGTCCGCCTCGCCACGCAGCTCCCGCACGTGCCGCACCACCTCGCCGAGCAGCGCCGCCTTGTCCATCTGCATGACTCACGCGCACGTACGAACGCAACCGTGTTCAGTGTTCACCACCACGTTGTCGTGCATGCGCATTTCCATGAGCGGCCATGGCCAGCTCTTCAAGAGCAAGAAGGGGCTTACCCTGGAAGCCGCGGGCAGGAGGGTGCGCAGCGTGGCGAGGTGGGCGTTGATGCGCTGCCGCCGCTTCCGCTCCGCCTCGCTGTGGCTCCGGCTAGGCCCGCTCCGCGTCGTCGCTACTGCCGGCGGCGGCGAGCACTCCCCGTCCATCGCCGCCACGTCGTCCGCTTCGTCACTCCCGACAGGCACCATCGCGTTCTTGCACCTGTGAGCTGGGTTCAAAACGAAAACAGGCGGGAAGCCGGCCGAGAGAGCGAGTGGAATGGTTACGTACGTGCAAGTGCAAGCAACGCGCCAACACGATCGATGGCTCTCCTTTTGCGTTCGCCGGTGCCGATCCATCGAGCTGTTAAATAGGCCAGGGAGGCCGCCCCCGCGGCTGCCGACACGGCCTCTCGCTGCTGAGCCGTGACGCAGGCGCCGGCACGGCAGCGGCAGCGGCTGTGTTGGCGCATCGGTCTGCGGCGCGGTCGGGTCCGGAAGGAGAAAAGTTGCATGTGGTCTCCGTCGGTTTGACGACTTTCTCTCGCTGGGGGAAAAAAAAAGGCGATCGGCCGGCCGGCCGGCAGCCGCGACTGCAGCGGCTTCACGTCTGTCGCCGCGAGGCGAGCTACTAATAAACGGCTAATGAGCTCTCGTAGTCTCCTCGCATGTGAGGGTGAGGAATTGAAGGTGATGATCAACCACAACCTGTCTGAGTTTTCGCCGTGATCGCTGCTTGCGTTTCACGGGGCTTTTGGGCGGGGTTTGTCGGAACTCGGAAGCACACGGCACGGCAGTGAAAAAAAAAGGGGGCGTCGGCCGACACAGCCGCTGCGCCGCTACAGTGGCTCCTTTTCCTGATCGTGTTACACCATCTGGTACCCCTGTCGGTTCTTGGGCGCATACCAGTGTACTTATCCTTGCACGATCCGTCCTGTGCACTTATGTTTTCTGCACGATGCATCTTTGCGATCCCCCATCTGTCCAAGTGTCCATTCCATCCGGTGCACTCGTACGGCGCAGGGCAATTACCACGATCTCGCAAGCTAAACGGGAGAATTCACGATGACAAAGCTCATCCATTGCTACTCTGGCAGATGATGGCCAGCCGAGCATACTATATGAATATGAGCTCGATCTGTGTCTCGCCTGGCATGCGTGCGTGCGTTCCAAAGGCGAAGCTCTGCTGCATGCACGAGAACGGGGCCCGTCCGAAGATCACTACTGCTCGGCGTAAACACCCCCAACAGTGGTCAAAACCCCTCGCATACTTTCGCCGTTGCTTCCCAAGGTCCAGTAAAATGTCGATGCCGGCAAAACGGCGAACAAAAGCGGTGGACGACAAGAGATGACCGCTCGCTTTAACAGCCCCCCGGCGCACTGTAACAGCGAGCTTGCACGCCCCCGCTTTAGGTTACAGAAAGCGAGCCGCCGAGCCCGAGTAGTAGTAGTGGTGCTGGTAAGAAAGGCGCGCGGTGAAAAGTCGCTGCCTAGCACGCCACGCCAGCGCGCCCGGTTGCGACGCAAACCGCATCATGGTGCGTGTGCGTGTGCACAGTGGCGCTCACGTCCTCCGGCGGTCTTGGCCGGCCGGGGTCCGGGCGCGCGGGCAGGGCGTCGACGGGCGGGCATCTCGAGACGGCGCGGGGCACCGGCAGGAAGATGACACCGTGCGCGCAGAACGTGAGGAGTGGGGAGAGGGGACACGGCCGCCTGGGCTTTCAATCCCTTTTGCTCCGCTTCGGGATGGCACGCGGCGTGTAGCCAACAGGGGGCGCGCGATCCTGCTGCCGTCAATGGCGTGCAGTGCAGGGTCCGCCGCCGAGGAGACATCGCGTCATTGCTTGGCCGGCAGGCCGGGCCGGGCCGGTCCGCGGGGTTGGGGTACGGCGTCGTGCAGGCATCGATCGCGTCCGTCGGTCGTCGCGGGGAGAACAGAACAGGAACAGGAACACCTCTGGCGACGCTGATGGGGGTCCCGCCAAGGACGATCTGCGAGTCGTCATCCCACGTCGTTGGGGGGTCCCCGGCCGGCCGATTGATCCTCCTCGGACATGGGCTGCCGGTGCCGGCGAGGGGTTCTCAGCATCTCGCAGCAGTTTCACCGGATCACGAAGCACCTCTCAGTCATTCTGGGCGCCCCGAGCAATTTGGCTTTGGGAGTGTACTGCTTGAGCCATCTCAGCAGCAAGGTTGTGGGTGTTGGGTGCGATTTCACCGCACAAATCGACATGAGTGCCACCAGGAACGCAAATTACCTTGCATTTACAAGACCTGAAAGCCATCAGAAAACAACCAGGTAAAGCTCATGGATCCTGATCCTCAGTTCCAACTGTGAAAAGGGAACACGAAACAAAACTTATGAGGCTCGATGGACAAATGCCCAGGAAAATACAACCTGCAAATTCTGCTGCACAATGAACATTTTTTTTTATCTCATGCGACATCACAATTCCTCAGTTTATTATCTTTTGTTCCCAAGAGTATCCATGAACCCTTTTGAAACAATTCATGCAACGTAGTTTGCCATTCCACTAGTCATGCCAACCGATTCTATAGTTCTCTTCCTTGGAGACCAGAAGCATCAAAGAGCCGTACTAAACCTTGGAAGAGAGCACTGTTGAGAACACACTTGTTTACAGTAGCGAGTCCAAGCAGGTAAACAGCAACGGTCTGGCTCGATGTCTCAGCACTGCATCAAAACAAGCACTGTAGCATCTGAGTAGCTATCGTCATCATCAACTGGAACTTAACTACCCAGTTACCCTAGTACTTTGTCTTCCAGAGCATAGGTGCACATTTAAATCTGCAGCACATTGGTCCCTCACCATCTCGCCATCACCTGACTCTTTGAGGCAGCATTTGTTGTATGCTTGAGCATGTGGGTGCAGTGTTTCCTTCGTACTTTGGACCAAAAATTGGCAAGGGCAAAACATTTCTTGCCGACGAAAACCCAGTAGCCGACATCATTACTTCATTCAAAGTAATTGAAGTTTTGCAGATCATGAGACTCATAAGAATGCTACACAGGCTTCCACAGATGAATGTCACTCACAAGTCACATGCCTGAATACTGTCTTCACTAGCTGATTGCTAAGAACTCAGACTAGATATCAAAAGTGGCTCCTGAATTCATGAAAATGGAAAGGACAACCTTGCACAGACAATTTAATAAAGGAACTAAATATTAAATAACAAAGCATGAAGCTAAGAGCTGTCTGCAAAACATCCTTAATTCAAAACAGCCTATCAGCAAAGAAAAAAAAGATGATAACAGAGTGGTTCAATGGAGAAGATACAATCATGATGTCCTGGTGAAATCATCACCGTGTACATTTATTTTTTTTAATCAAAATTCAGCAGAATAAAACTGTAATAATTCTTATATGACAAGTGAACTACTCCGTAATAAACAGGAGCTATTTAGTATCATGATGAGAGAAATTAATAATTGTTATAAAACTTGAAAAGGACAAAGATCTCCATCACACGGCATTGCAATAAAGGGCAGGCAAACTGCAACATTCTGGTACCAGAAAATTGTCATGAGCAGAATTAACATTAAAAGAGCAGATCTGTAAACAATTACATTTAATGTAGCATTCCTAAACAGAGCGCAATTTACAATAGCACTAAACTCAAATGGACAATAAACCATACCGAGCCGCGTTCACATATCATTTTAGATCAACTCATCTGTCTCCAGATCAACAACAGCTAACAACTAAAGCTTTACTAGCAAGAAAGGCAATGTAGCAAAAACCTGAGATTAACACTATCTGGAAAAGAAGAATTCTTCCATCAACAACATGCCATGCTCCTCATAAACGATCCGGTCAACAGAAAATGAGAATTCAACCCGCTTCAGTAGATCTAAATGGCAATGTGATTGAATGCATATCCCAACTAATCAACCTCATAACCATCATTTTCATCATTAGCATTCACAATTTCATCTTGTTCTTACTACCCTTGGGCCGACCACGCTTCTTTGCACCCACCTTCACTCTCATTGGCTTCACTGGCGGCGTCACAGCAGGCATCTCCACTGGTTCATCTACTACTGGGGCACCAACTGGTGGCACCCCATTCTGAACATTATCCTGAGTATTACCTTTCACACCACTGCTGCCTCCAAGCCATGGCGCATTCAGCTGATCTGGTCCCAGCGGCTGTGAATTGACCATTCTTTCAAAGCCAGGACATCCAGGGAACCCAACGGGGAAGAACCCCCAGGTGCAGTAATACATATCAGTGCCTGGCACAATTGGCGGTGGCTCGGCCATCGCCTCCGCTACAAATGTCTGGCGGCAGCTAGGGCACCGCAGCTTGCGCGTCTCATATTGGCGGTCGTACTGGTGAATGTGGCAGCAGGCTGAACACACTGCCCAGAAAGTTGATGAAGGCGCTCCAGACTGCATTGCTGGGATAGTTGTGGCGATCGGCGTTTGGGGAGTAGACGGCAGCGGCGGATTTGGCTGTGTTTGTGGAGCAACCAGTGGTGGTGGAGTAGGCCGTTTAGGAGGAGCTGGAGCAGCCTGCAGCGGTGCTGGCCGTGTTTGGGGAGCAACTGGCCGCTGAGTTGGCCGTGGAGGGGAAGCAACCGGCCTCTGAGTTGCCCGTGGAGAGGAAGCAACCGGCTGCTGAGTTGGCCTTGGAGGGGAAGCAACCGGCCGCTGAGTTACCCGTGGAGGGGAAGCAACCGGCGGCGGTGTTCGCCACGGAGGGGGAGAAACCAGCGGCGGAGTTGGTCGCGGGGAGGGAGCAGCCGGAGGTTGTGTTGGCCGTTGAGCAGGAGTAGCCGGCGGCGGGCGTGGAAAGGGAACAACCGCCGGCGGAGTTCGGCGTGGAGAGGGAGCAGCTGCCGGCGGATTTGGCCGTGCAGACAGAGGTGACTGCGAGTGCGGCTGCGGTAGATTTGGAGCAGGAGAGTGGTATGCGCGAGCTGCGGCGGCGGCGTCGAGCTCCGCGTCGAGGGCGGATTTGAGGACGGGATCCGAGAGGAAAGCCCAGGCATCGGCGACGAGGCGGGCGGCTTCGGCGAAGGCGAGCGAGCAGGGGCGGTCGGGGCGGGAGCGATTGAGGAGGAAGGAGAGGCGGCGGTACTGCGAGTGGATGGCATCCGGGCGGCGTGACGCGGGATTCGCGGGGTCGAGGCCGAGGACACCGTAGGGATCGGGCCGGCCGCTGGGGAGGAGGTGGCGCTGGGCGGCCAAGAGGGCGGCAGCGGCGGCGTGGAGGTCGTCGGCGCCCGGGGTGTGGGGATCGGCGGCTAGGGCCTGCGTGGCGAACTGCTTACACCCTTCGAGGTCGCGCGCCACCAGGAGCTTCTCGGCCACGCTTAGCCACTGCTCCGCCTTCCGACGCGAAGCACCGGCGGCGCCGGCGCCGGCGCCGCCCGGATCCATCGGCTGGGCCTGGGTGTGGGAGGAGGGGTGGTGGGGCTGGGGTTGCGGTGGATAGATCGGTGGAAGCAGTTGAGTGGGAGTAGCAATGTTCTGAAGTAAACACCTCTGACCTGACGTAATTCGTGTGGGATTAAGGTTTACACAATGAAGCGCATAACCAGTTTGGGAAAAAAATTACACCCCAACCTTGAAAACAAGCCACAACATAAATTGGCTAGACAAAATATCTATGATTTACGATAATATTATGGTCTTCCAATAATAATCTCACAGAATCACGAGCCGGCAAAACCCCCTAAAACTATTGAGAAAAAAAAAGCCGGGCCGACATTGACATGATAAGATTGGCATGACCAGTGGATGGACTGTTTGAACTTCGGTTCAATAATACATATATTTCATGTAAATTCTATTAATTCACAAGTAAAACAGAGTGTATGCCTCAAAGAGGTAGTGAGCAGCACCTTAAAGTTATGCCAAAAGGACATTAAATATAACCTATGATTTAATCCTTTTTTCTTCTTCCTTCTTCTTACTTTTGGAGAGAGCAATAATGTTATACGAGAAAACTCTATTTGATATGTATTATTAATTATTATGAATTTTAAGGTTAGTTAGGTTATGCTATGTAATCTAGCGACCGAGGCAAACTCTCATGAAAGAACAGTGCTTTCCCTAGTTCCTCTTACATGCGACATGTGATAGGTGCAATGCTCGGGTTCAAAGATCAACCTTTGAAATGAGTAAATTGTTAGAGTTCCTCTGGCTCACATAGAGAGAAATGGGATTGGGGGGGGGGGGGGGGGGGGGGGGATACCCTATTCGGGTAAAGTCACATGATTGGAGAGCGCATAATCCGTCTTCTCATAAACTTAACCAAATGAATGTCTGGCCTTAGCAGTTCATGTACCGCAAATTCATTTGGGAGGGGGAAGAGGGACTCTTATTTGTAATGTGTGCTAACATACTTCGAGTAGTGTAGTATGAGCCGCAGAAGGATAGTAATTCGTGCGGGCTGGCTGGCAGCTCATACTATTCTTCTGTGTAGTCACGGAAGGATAGTACGAGCCACCAGCCAGCCGGTCACAAGAGAATTTGAAAGAAATAAATTTGTTCTTACCAAACCAAACATCCAAATTGAATTCATATGTTTCGTATGACAAGATTTTCAAAACGATATCATCATTGAGCATGTTTAGATGGTTTTTTAGCTGGAACATTTCGAGCTTCACAATGAAATTGTTCTGGCTATAAAAATATGTTCCCAATGAAATTTGTTTAATCGTAGTTACGTATAGTGTTATTTAGAAGACCACCATATCGTAAGATTATAATTGAAATTTAATTTAAACATCTGTTTGATATATGGTCCCTCCACTGCATGTGTGGTTTTTTTTAAGAGAGGCCATGTATGTTCGTGTGATGTGAAGTATTGTGGTATTCTAGCTAGATTGGTGCACTATGTGCGCCTCTAAAAATATTTACTTATATTCAAAATAGCATCACATCGAACATCAAACAAATTAGATATATAACAAACTTAAATGAAATCTAATTTGAATTGTTCTTGCAAAAAAAAATCTAATTTGAATTGATATATGTAAAGATAAACTTAACTACTCTTTTTGCATCATTCTGAGTCTCCAATGCTGCATGATAGCTTCCTTGTCTGAAAAGTCACCGATTGTTAAATTTTAGTATGTACTATGCTGACTTATGGTTTAAATAAGAAGGATAGAGTTAGCAATAAATATTTGGAGTAGATCTTGCATCTTATTGTTATTTGAAGGAACAAAAGTTTGTAGTTAGATTTTAACTACTGTTTTTACGGTATTGCAGTCCAACTCCAAGGCAGTGCCATAGCACGCAATAGTAGAAAAATTTACCATTAATAGTATATCATGAACTGTAGGTTTCATGTGGCAATCTCTCTGGATAAATTATTGACTTTTAAATATTATGAACAATATTGTGAGTACAGTCGGGAGATTCGGGCCAATTGGGCCGTGTCAGCCTTTTTCTGTTTTCTCCTCTTTGGGCCTGACTCGTAGAGCTGTGCGTTTGGGCTACATTGTTGGGCGAACTGTGCTCCACGATTTTCTTCATTCTGCAGACAGAATAAAGAACACAGGTCGTCCTTCTCCCTCCTGATCTGAACTCATAATCCCTTCAGAATAGTTATAAAAAAATAGTCCCTTCAGAATCCATCTCGTTGTAAGTTTATTCATGGTCTTTAAGAAAGAGAAAAATATCCCCTAATAAAAGGAGAAAATCCCCTCAAGACAGATCATTGTGGCCCAGAATGGACTGCACAACGCCCCGCTTATAGGTTGCCCATCTTGATCGGAAGACGGAGCAGCCCCACTGAACATGACTCATCTTAATTTCCCAGGACCAGATCCTGTCCAAGGGGCGTGCATCGGCCATGCATGCTGTGTTGATGCTGCAGCTGATCCATAGCTCTTCCATCACTGCTGCTATGAGTTCCCTGCCATCTTCGAGGATGACAGCTACTTGTTTCTCTACAGCGGTTGGCAAACAGTTGATCACGAAAGTTCATTCCACAGTGAAGCATTATTCCAATTACAGGAACATGTGTTGGATATTTTAATTTTGCACTCTTTCTTTCTCGATAGAATCTCTCGAGAACCTGCTTTCTCTTTATCCACATGGCATGAAAAAGTAAGGACCATATCTCCAGAGAGTTGCCGTTAGTTCAGAAGTCTTTTCACACAACGATGTTCTGACGAGACACTTCATTTCTGTACACATACCTACCTTCTCAGGAGCTGCTCTGAAAGTTGTAACATGCATGTCAGTTCTGGACCTTCATGTGCATGTGGTACTTGCCTACTTGGGTCGGGAATGCGGTAGTCCGGTTGACAAATTATTTAGATTCGCTCACCTCAAAGGGACAGCCATCGTGGCTTCTCAGTTTTGGGCAACAGAAATGGTAAGATAACGAGGCACGAAAAGGCTCAACCGCTCAAAGCGTTTGGCTGGTGCAGCAGAACACTTGCCTTTCTAGCTCATTCTCTCTCGACGACGAGGTGTTATAAGGTTTTCATCAATTGTTTTGCATTCGAAGGGAACAAACGAATGGCGCGCTTTAAAAAAATGGCATATACACTAGGTGTAAATACTCTTGAAAACTCCATTCTCCTGAGTATATGGGCTAGAAAGGTAAATTTCACCACCTTTTCTAACAAAAATGAGTTTCACCAATAAATCAGACCCCATTTTGTGACATTATTTATTTATATCAAAGATAAAACTATAATGAATCTACCTCATATTCATTTTCGAGAACACGGGGAGCATGATCATCCTTTCTTAATTTGTAGGTAGAGAAAAAACTAATTTGTATTCAATGATACATAAAAGGATAATGTATAATACTAGCTTCTTCAATTCTTATGAAAATTATTACTCCCTCCGTCCCATAAAGAGTGCAATTATGACGTTTGAAAAAAAATCCCACAAAGAATGCAATCCTAGAAATTGGATCACAACTACCTTCCTAATTAGGTGGCCAGATTTGATTTGCATGTCAAAACTAACCACTTTAGGTAAAAAACCGAGGGCAGGGGAGTCTTTTCGCACCACCACTAATCTGTCCGAAAAAAACTAGAATTGCACTCTTCATGGGACGGAGGGAGTATTATCCAAGGCAGCCTGCTAATCTTCATGCCAAACATAAAAGGTGTTGAAGGGAAATAATGCTGCTCCAAACTTGATACCAGTATGCCTAGCTACCAGATTCCACATGCATCACTTAAAGAGGAATTATTATGGTACTAGTACGTACTAACGTACATGTGTGATCCATGACGTGTTGACAACGCACACCCTAACACTTCCGTATCTCATCACAATAATAGAGCAAAAATAATTACACTGGAATTATTCACCTTTTTTCTTTCTGAAAAATAAGAGAAAGAATGTGCATCCTAAATTTTAAAAACTTCTTGGCAATATAATAATCCGCAACAACAATTTGCATCCCCTGGATTTGATCCCACGATTCCCAAAATCAATTATCTAACATGGAGATATACATCATCTAGATTACAAATTACTATACACACCTCAATCTATTGACAGTTTCACAGAACACTCGCTGTGCAATAGAGAGTATGTGTGTATATTTCCAGATTCACAGTGTGAGAACAATACGGTATATGATCTATGTATACATACCGGTAATTATATATACGTTGTTCATTTCATCCTTACTAGGAAAATGCTCAGCTCCGGCGCGCCGCCACCTCCGGCGGCGCCACCGTCGCCGCCGCCGCTGTTATTGCCGCCCTCCTCGGGGTTGATCATGTAGAAGGCCTCCGAGTCCTTGGACCCGACGACGCGCTCGACGCGTGCGCGCACGTACGTGAGCTCGCCGTCGGGCCCGGCGGCCGCGGGCGCGCCGCCCTCCTTCTCGGGCGCCGCCGGGAGCACGCCGGCGCCCATGGACACCCCGCGGAGCAGGCGGAGCACGTGGCGCTCGTCGTCGGAGGCCTCTTTCCTCCGGATTGCGTACCCGGCCTTGCGGCCGTTGCAGTAGACCGCCCACACGTACTCCTCCACGAGCCGGCGGCGCGCGCTGCGGGTGTCGCTCTCCAGCGCCAGCTTCACCATCCCGGAGGAGATCTCACGGTGCAGCGCGCTCGTCAGCATGGGCAGCTCGATCAGGAACAGCGGCGGCGCGCGGGTGTCCTCGTGGATGGCGAGGCTCACGCGGCCGCGCCGGGGGCCGAACAGCGTCACCGTCGTGGCGTGGTCGGCCAGGAGCGCGCGGTTGTGCTTGCCGAGCAGCGCCACCATCTTGCAGCCCGAGGAGAGCATGGGCATGAGCTTGAACATCTTGAAGATCCCGCCGCCACTGCGGCCGCCTCCGCCGCTGTCGGAGATCTTCGTACGGCGGCCGTTGGTGGACGGCCGGAGCAGCGTGCGGAAGGTGGGGCCGTCCATGAAAGACGGCATTTTGGTGGGAGTGAGTTCGAGTTGGTGTAGCGCCGGCGCGCGGTGTTACTTTTCTCTGAAGCAAAGGGGGCTGGCTGTCGTGTGGATATATAGCCATACGACATGGGGACGGCCGAAAAAGATGTTGGAAGGTCGTTGTTGGGTTGTTCATTTGCTACTTACCGATACCCCGGTTTTGCTTGCTTGGATTGTTGTACACCCTCCGTGAAGTGTCAGGGGTACGTCGTTTTGACTTTTCTAGTTTGACACGTACTATTATGCATGATGCATCTAGACGATCAGCATTTTAAAGTAGAGGGAGTACGTAACCCTGGCAATAGACTTCCAAACTGTAAGTCTATAATAACAACCTAAGTCTATAATAACAACCTATATACAGACTTCGGTAAAAGGTTTGACATGAGGGACCACATAGTAATCAAATAATGTGGCAAAGTTGATGGTGTATGCCAAAACATATACTACCTCCGTTCTAAATTATAGGTCGTTTTGACTTTTTTTCTAGGTTCATAATCTTTGTTATGTACCTAGATAAACACTATGTCTAAATGCATAGCAATATCTATGAACCTAGAAAAGCTAAAACAACCTATAATTTGGAACGGAGGAAGTAGGTTTATAGCGCATATATGTGTAGTACTATGGTAAAAGTGCAATGCAATGAAATGTTGTTTTTTTTTTGGTATTTTCAGGAATAGGTGTGAAAAATGGTTACAATGCTATCATGTGTCCCATGATTTAAACGCACCCTAACAAAACTCTACTTTTTTCGACGAATCTCACTCTATCAATTAATCCCAGGGTTGAAATGACAAAGTTTGCATTTGACACAATTCATTTCTTCCTCTTCAAAGTTCATGATTGAAAACTGGACTTAGCCAATAGCTGAGGGTTTAAGCTTTAAACCCTGCATATATATATATGTATATATATATATATATATATATATATATATATATATATATATATATATATATATATATATATATATATATATATATATATATATATATATATATATATATATATATATATATATATATATATATTAGCCTTTCCCCAAAATCTAGTGAATCTAATCTAACTCATGTAAAGGCATGGCAACAAGCCAAGAACACATCATGTTAAAGAAACTGTGAGTGGTACCTAGCTATATCTACGTGCTGGGCTACTACACTTCCATGAAGGTTTCATCAATAAGGACGATCTGGATCATGGCAAGACCTCGATAGGATCGATGGTGATATGCACGATGGGCCACTTGGGGTGGCGCAGGATGGAACATGGTTGCTTTTCCCGTTCGGCATTCGGCAAGTGCCCTTCCCTTCGTCCATTACCCTGAAAGTCCCCATCACGGGTTCTGTCCGCGTTTCGCCTCATCGATCTCAAACGTCTGTGTGTGTGTGTGTGTGTGTGGGGGGGTGGGGGGGTTCTATATATTTTGTGTTGCGATTAGTGCTGTAATTGGTAAGTAGAAAGAGTAGAATCAATGGTTAGACGAGTAGAAGGCTAAGATATAAGTCATACGTGCACTGGTGGATGTGCTTTTGCATTTCCCTTTCCCCGTCTCAAACAGTACTCTATCTAGATAGGTGTCACACCTTTAAAACTTTCATTTCTATCATCCTTTTGTACCTGATCGAGAAACTGTATATGCTTATCTCAACCCATTATATCCATGAATTTGTCAATCAGAAGTTTGCCTTACATCTGTCCATCCAGTAATAAGCGATATGGCCTGCGTGTCCGATGACCAGGATCACAAAGACTATTAGAGATCAATCAGATTATCAGAGGCTCACGAAGTCGCAACGTGCACACACAGGCATGCATTTCCTGCACGTACAATGATTTCCTTGTTTCTTTGTTAGCGATATATCGTCGAGGCACTTTCGTTGCGTAGCGATTTAGCTATCCAAGATCGAGGCGCCGTGTGTTAAGTCATTTTCTTCCGTACAGTAGCTAGAGAAGCCGCGCGCGGCCGAATTATTTGGGGGCGGGTAGTACGTGCAGTGCTGGGTGCGGCCGTGGGGTTTGTGGGTGTGCATGCCGCATGCACATGGCGTGTTGGAACGATCGATGATATGGATGCATCGATGCATAGCGCCGGCGTGCATGTGTTGCTTCGGGCTGTCAGTTAGTTAAGGCAGGTGCATGCGCAGCTCGTTTCCGATCATGCAGTTGGGCAGAGATCGATCGACAGTCTGCCGGCGGCGAAATACGTTCGTGCTCCCGATCCGATCACCTTTAATGGCTTAATTGGATCACGTACGTGTGAGCTAATACAGTACAATTTAGTTATCTAGAGTTCTTGGCATCACCTCACCTTTTTCTCAGATCGATCTTCATCACGTCCTTTTGCCACTGACTGACCGCATGATTATATGCATTGGAATTGAAAAGCTTTATTACTGTGAAAATAATGGCAGCTAAATAGTACGATACTTGGTTACTTCTAATTAAGTGACTAATAAGGACCTTTAGTAGAGCTCCGTCTCCAGCTAAAATGGCTCCGGCTACGAAGCAGATTTTTTTGTGCTTCGGTTTGTCTGGTTGAAAAAAAAACCTGTTTGACAAAACAATTTCTTCTCCTTATTCAAAATGGGTAAAATTATGAAATGTCTCTCATACTCTTATCTTTCCTTTTTTCCTTTATTCTTTCTTCCCTTTCTTTTCAACCCTTTCTTCTTTTCTTATTCATTCACCGGGCGGTCCTCATCCTTCCCGTCGACGCTCCGCCCCTTTCTGCCGCCCCTAGACAAGCTCAGCACCACCGCCTCCTCCGGCCTTGCGGCTCGAGTGCGCCTTCATTACCTCCTTGTCTCCACCTCTGCCCCCGCCTGGCCCGTGCCGTCATCGCCCTTGGTCTCATCTCGCTTGTGTCATAGTCGCCTTCTTCATTCCCCGGTGAGCCATCTCTCTCTTGTGCCCGCCGGTCACCTCCGTTGTGCAGCCCTCCCCGCTTGCCATATCTGGCGTCGGCGGACATGGCCCGCGCATCCCCAGCGCTTTGATGGCAGCCTCGCCCGCGCCTGCCTGGCGCCCGCTGGCCGCAGGTCATATTGCCAGTGGGCCCTCCTCGCGAGGGCAGAGGTGGAGTCGCGAGGAGCAGGTTTTTTAACTCTGCCTACGGCAAATCTATATATAACTTATATAAGTAACCCCCACTAAGAATTTCTCTCAACTCTCATGAAGCCACATCATCACCTTCCACTAAGATGTATTAATTGCTATTTCTCCCTTATGTAGTGCACATTTTCTATTCATTAGATGTATATCTTATTATTATTTTTCTTATCTATTCAAAAATAACATAAATAAAAGTTTATGATTTTAATCAAGAGATAACTCATATGGCTCTCGGGGTAATCTCTACAGTGCACTATTTTTACGAGCAACTAAACAACCACAATGATTTATAGTTTATCAAAAAAATCTGATGAACTTTTTGGAAAAAAGACACTGAAATTTGATGAACTTAACCGGAACTACGACTATCCCAGCAATAATCAAAAGCAACCCCAGATTGAACCAGCGGCGTTCTCTTGTATTGCCTCCACTGAGATCCATAGGCGTAGCTTTTGTAAATGCTCACGATCGAGCTACCTCATTCGCTATCGACCATCCCGTGCTACTACGAGCCTCGGCAACTCGTGGTGTCGTGGCCACTCTGCAACTGGAACTGAATTACATCAACAGCAGGTAGCCAGCAGCATATCACTCGGTGCCTGATAAGTGTGATAATAAATGTATCTCATTCTTCAGAAACTATAACGCATTCAGTTCGACCACGTGTCACGGCAAGTAATAGTGTATACCTATGTTAGGCTACCCGCTACCGAATAAGTTGCTGGCGCAATGGCGCACACAAACAGGGTTCCCGATAGAACGCATCGGCCGGAGATGAGGAAGAAAGCAGTGTTGATAGGGAAAGATCCATGTTTGGTGAGGGAGGCAGAAAGCGACGGATCACATTTCACATCTAACAGAAACTGGAGTCGCGAATCGAGACGAACGATCGACCATTCATGACGATTGACGAGCTCCTGCTTTGTTGTTTGCTAGGATGGATCGGAGCTGGTCCATCCATCCACCATCGATCATCCGTGTGGCAAAAGCGGAGCGGCCATGTGACGCTGCGTGTGCCTGCCTGCTCCTCCCTCCCAGTCCCAGGGCCTGCGTCCTGTGCGTGCATATGCTCGTGTCGTGCCTCGCCAGCGCACGCCGCCGCGCGCCGGCCCCCACGCGTGAATTCGTCGAACTGCCGCCCGGTCTTCTTTTAATGCGCATATGCCCCCAGGCCCGTTCCCGATCCGGCCAGGGACACGTACGGGTTCGGCCGGCGAGATGCTGCGTTAGTTTGCCCTATCCTTGTTGTTCTGGCTGGCTAGCCTGGCCCCGGCCGGCGCGATCGCTACTAGCTCTTGCCGGCCGGACACGGCCATGCGCGTCGGGCTTGTGCCTTCGTACGACGTCCGGTCCTGCCCGCGAGGGAAAAAGCTCGTTGGAATTTTGTGTTTTTCGTGCGTGGCGTCAACAAGCTAAAAGCATGGGGACCGGCCGCGCCTTCCGTTGCGTTGCGTTGCGTGCGTCGATGCCAAACACTGATTGGAATGGAAGTGGGCACATCGGCAACTGGGGAACTGGGGCAGCACTGGACCCCATCGGTGCTTCCAGGAGCCTTCCTTTTCCATCTTGGCCTCCTGTGTGTCACCAGTTGTATGGTAATGTAGTACTCCAGTGGTAATGCAGTAGAAGTACCGGCACTACGGGGGCGGAGCCAAGGGGGGCAGGTCAGCGACAGTTAGTTCTTTACAAGTGCTGATGCATTGATCCATAATCAACTAGCTATGTGTATATCACATTAGTTGCCGGCCACGAAGGCCGTTTGCTGCGCCATTTCAAGGCCCAAATAGGCAAGAGACCAATCAATTATGAGCCTGTAGGTTTGCTGAATGGTAACTGAACCTTGAAGCCTTCAAGAATTGAACCATGCATGCTTAATTTTTAGTCTCCAACCTTGATCAGCCGGCTGCCTCTATTTGACACGGCAGGTGGCACCATACTTATGTATATTCATCTCCAAATATGTCATTAGGAGAGGTTATTTTTTACTAGTCTTGGCCCCCGCCATGATAAAATCCTGGCTCCGCCCCTGACTACAGGCACTGCGTGTGTGTGCGTGGCTGCGTGCATACATGACTGGTAAGTTATTCTGGCTATTCCAATGCTGGGATCACAGACGATCGAAGAGCCAGAGATACAGTGATGCTGCGTATTCTCTGAATTGCTCTCGGCCGTGAATCACGTGTCCAGGTGAGATTTTGATTCATCGGGCAGTTCTGGAGCCAGCGACACGCTCGCCCTCGCGCGTGCAGTGTCCGTCGTGTCGTTGTTGCCAGCACCTTTCAGTTGTTGTTGCTCGATGCTACAACTCGAGAGGCGCCATTACACATCGATCAATCATCGGGCCGGGCTTGTTTCGCTTCCTTTCGCTCGACAGTTCGACACGACCCCCACGCGCACGCCCCCACGTTGCGATAATGATGAAGCAGCAGCGCTGAAGCGATGGCAAGGCATGCAGATCCGGGAGGATCGGAAATGCTCTATCGTAACAGAGGACGCGCGTGGAAACTAGTGCTGCCGCGTGTTAGTGGGACTCCAGCGTCGCACGGAACGGGCGACTGGCCCTTGCTCCCTCCGCACTTAGCTGGAGACGGAGACGGCTTCAGGTGATTGTGCACCTGCAGAGAGAAGAGGTTGCAAGGAGGAGAGCAGCAAAAGAGCTGCTCGAACTTTCAACCAAGGTATCGAAACATTTGGAAGGAACGAAACCGGAGAACTTTCAACCAAGAATCGAAGACTGAGGAGCAAGTGGCATTCTTAATCAAAGAAGATTTCCAACAATACCAGTTGGCGACACGAGTCTGATTTCCTTTGATTTGTAGGCTCTTTTGTTTTTCGTTTTTCAGTCGTCTGTTTATTTTTATTTTTTTTTGCCTTTTAGGCCTCTTTTCATTCTTAGTTGTTTGCGTTGACTCCAAGTTGAAGAGTTGTAGAGGCTAACGCACCCCAGTTGAGTTTTTTTGTCTTTTTTTTGCGTTTTTGTTTACTTCTAATAAAAATTCGGCAACTCTCTTGCCATCCGTTCAAAAAAAAGAGCTGCTCGAACTTTGCAGCTCTCTGCGGCTGATGGTCTTTTGGTGCGCAGCATTCGGCCCAGGCGTTGGAAATTTCCCTGTGAATTACTCTCGATAATGGGCCGGACCTTTCGATATTTGATCATGGGCCGAAATATTCCCTGTTGGGCAGAACTTTCCTCCAAGGCAAACATACTGGCCCGTTCCCAACCACAGAACAACAGAGGTACGGCACAAGGATGTATCTCGGTGGCAAGGGTGACCTTGCCTGCCCAAAGGTACGGCACAAGGATGTGGTGCGCCGGCACGGGCGGTGGAGAGCCTCACCGTTAATCTCGGTGGCAAGTCGGGGTACGCGGCGGACGAGGCGGACCTTGCCTGCCGGTGCGGCATATGGTAAGATCTGCGCTCATCCTTGTCGAGGGCAAAAATGCCACCGAAATCGTTTCAAAAACAAATGATAATACTGACAAAAAAACTTGAATTGAAGCACGGGCGGGTAGAAACGCAGTAGGCTCAGGCTCAAATAGTGTCGCTCGATCAAAAGCGCCTATACGTCGCTAGAGCTAAGAGCAACTCAAGCTCAGCCTTTAAATAAGCCTCTATACCTATTTTAGTCCACCAAGTTGAAAAAACCAACTCCAGTCGAGTCACTAAACGGGTTATCATTTTGTGGAGGCCTGGAGGCCCTTTATTTCTACGTGGGCCCCACCACTTCTCCTCCACTGCTCTCACCCGCGCCGCCGGCCCCGCAGGCCGGCTGCTTCCCCTCCTCGACCGCCGGCACGCCTTGCGGGCGCCTCCTGCCGCGGCCGCAGCAGCCTCCGGGAAGACGAGCGGACCACCGCCGTGGGACCTGCCAACGGCGACGGCGGCACCCTCGCGGCGATGCTGGGCCCGGCGCTACGCCACTCGAGCATCCTCTCCACGCTGTCGTCCTACCTCCCGCCAGCGGCCGCCTCGGGGCTCTTCTCGCCGCTGCCCTTCGACGCCAGCAACATCAGCTGGCTCAACGAGCTCAGCCCCATCCTCCGGACTGCCTCTGCCAGCTTCACCGCCGGGCCATCCGCCGCCTCCTCCGCCTCAACCTTCGCCGCCGGCGCCGCTAGCAAGGGCGGGTCCCGCCACCCGCCGCCGACATACTACTCCGACCCGTTCGTCCCTAGCCCCCGTCACCTCCTCGCCACGCCCACCGTCCCGTCGCCGGCCACCTTCGTCGAGTTCTTCGTCAGCCTGTCGGATCTATAGCTTCGCCCCATCGTCGCCGCCGCCGAGTCCGTCCAAGATGGGATGCAACAGCGGCCGAAACTTTAGTGGCATTTTTCCACACCTTTTCTCCATGTTCCAGACCGTCCGCGCTGCACAGGAACCACGCGCCCGCGGGGGCGCCGGCCGCCGCCGCCTTCACGGCCTGCGACGCGCGCGTGCCGCCCGGGAACCGACGCAGCGCGCCGTTCGCCGGCACCACCCGCGCCTCCGTCGGCGTCGTCCCCGGCGCCGCCGCCACCGCCGTCGCCTCGCACGAGTTGCAGGCTCCCATTGGCGGCGAGAAGAATCTCCTGGAGAAGAAGCCGGCGAGAAGAATCTCCTGGAGAATAAGGAGGAAGGGGAGAAGAAAAGATAGAGAAAAAAGCTGACATGTGGGTCCCACTACCACTAGACAGATTGATTTAGGTGCTATTATTTGATCGGGGTGGCTAGAGTCCATAGAAAATTTTAAGCCCCTAAAATTTTATGGACGGGCTCAAAATGCAAAATAGAGGTTCATTTTTAGAGGGCCGGCTGGAGTTGCTCTAACGATGACCAGCCACTACAAAGCTACACGACACGGTCCCGATTGATTGCCACGCAACTTTTTCCCCCCCCTTTATTTCGTTCGAAGACGAGAGGAGGGATCGATCTAGAGTACTCATCGATCCATCGCTGGACTGATAGATCCACAGTTCCACGATTCCATCACTGCAGGTACAGGAACACGCGTAATCCCCGTGTCCCCGCTTTCCTCTTTCCAGAAAGCCAAAAAGGTGCTAGCGCCATTGGCATTTGCATCACAGCCCCGCCTCACACTCTCCTCGCGGGTGGGGGGACTACGGACGACAGCGGAGCGGCCCAGCGCCGCCCTAGTACGTCACTCATAGTCACAGGCCACGAAGAGATCCGATCGATTGCGGAGCCGTGACCCGGGCAGATTTTTCCCTGCGATTTCCTTGTCCGCGGCGAAAACAAAAGGGAGGAGGATCCCGCCGCTGGGCTGGTTGGTTGCGCGCGGGGGACACCGCGCAATCACGATTCACGCTGCCCCGGGCCAGTCCTCCTCCTCCTCTCCCCACGCGGCCACACCGGGCGCAACACGCCCACCGCGCTAGACGACACCCGCAACCAGTCTGGACGCTGGACAAAAGCCTCCCCACGCGAGCGCGAGCGCCTCCAATTTGACCGCGCCGGTCCGGACTCCGGACTCCGGCGCCCCCAGGCCAAAGCAACGCGACAACGGATCGGAGGCCGCGCGTCATCGCCGCCCGCAGCCACCGCGCGCGGGATTCAGCGCCTGGCCAGTGTCTCGGTGTCAGCGATGAGATGAGCGGGCGCCAGCGCCTGCGCCTGCGCGTGCGTGCTCATGGCGTCTTGGTTCGCGCGATCGCGGGGAGAGGGACACGCACGCGGATGGAAGCGGGGAGGACCGGAGGAGACTAGGAGAGGAGGGATGGGGGATCATTTTGGCTTGGTGCCTTGGAGGAGGCACGGCGATCGACGAGCCAGCCTGAAGGCCGCGAGCAGTGATTATTGCTAGTCGTATCGTATGGTAATTAGCGCTTTGAGTGACTCGGAGGCCGGAGAGTACACGTTGACGCAGGTCATTCCGTCTGCCCGGGCAAGGACCGCACCGGCCGGCCACGCTGTCAGCCTTTATACGGCAACAGAAGTCCTTGTCAGTTCCAGCCCTCGAGGCCCTACTATTATTGGTTGGGTCCGCCTGTCCCCACGGATCCCGGGGCTACGTACGACGACGACGCAGCTTGTCTTCTCTCTCGTGCAACGACCGCGACATTACATTACCACTTGTACAACCACCAAGCAGGGCAAAGCAAAATGCTCGCTCCACTCTCCTGCAGTCCCTCCTGCAATTCTGCACACCAATGCTCGCAATTTTACCCAACTCGTATCGCCGCTCGGCCGCGGGTAGGGTTGGGTTCGGTCCTCACTCGGTCACTCACCAGGGGGTCCAGGGCTGAAACCTGAACCATGCCGGGATGGAAGGTGAAAGGCAAAAGGCTGCAAGTCCAGGTTAATCATCAGCGACAGACGACAGCGTGCAGTGGCGTCTTTTTCGCTTTCCGGCCACGGCCCATCGGTCAGCTGTGAAGCGCACAGTAAAACATTTCTTGCCAAGCACAAACAGCGATCGAATTACCAACCTTCTATACTACTTCCTGTCCTTTACAAAGGCCAAACCGCAGCTCGACAGTCCAGCCTTTGTTGCAAGACCTGTGTACAGAGTACAGCTACTACGCTTCTACACACACCTGAACAGAGCAGGTGCGCGCGTCACGACGAGGCCAGCAGGTACCTGAACCTGAACTCGTACGGCAGGACCTGGATGCGCCGGGGCTCGGCGCCACCCGCGCCGGCGCGCCGCCCTTCCTCCACGGCCCGCACCGCCTCCTGACGGAGCCCCGCCGGCAGCTGCAGGCACACCCAGTCCATGAGCGAGTCCACGTCCTTGGCGAAGTCCAGCAGGTACCAGTGCAGCAGCTTCGGCACCGCCAGCTTCCCCGGCGACGACACGCCCACGGCAGCCTGAAGGTACTCCCGCTTCGCCGCCTCCAGCTCCTCCTCCACGCGCGCCGCCGTGTACACCCTCACCTGAAGAACGATCATCAGCAGCTAACATTGCTAGTTTATCATCGATTCACTGATGCAGGGTTCTCGTTATTGTTACTGTCGTGAAACATGAAGAAGGAACTTGTTACCGCGGGGGAGGACCAGCTGCCGCAGGAGAGCGCGAAGGTGACGAGGGGCTCAGGCCACTCCAGCCCGAACGCGCCGCGCGCCGCCACGTCGTCGTCCCCGCCCTTCGTCCCCTCCGGATTCACCTGCTGGTTCACGAGTCATATGTTGACGACGTGTCCAACTAACCACTGCAATGACGGGTCACTGCCAGATGTGTGGCTGCATGGAGCACGACAAGCTAGGCTAGGCCTCACACAGTCACACCACTCACCTGCTTGAGGCTGTAGGGCAGCCTGAGGATGAAATGCTCGATGGACATGGCGCTGTGCGTGCGCCCACCAACGTTTATGGTCGCCTGAAAGCACCAAATTAAACACATACACACACACCACTCTCGTCAGACCCAGCGGGCATGGGGTTCCAGTTAACTCCTAGCGCGTGTCTGGAAAGGATCGGCAGGTGAAGCGGTGCCGCCGGGCGGCTGGTACCTTACCTTGGGCATCATCGCCACGAGCATTTGGGGGGTGGTAGGTATCCCTTGCTCCAGGAACGCCTGCAGGACAGAGTACAGAGCAGTATTAAATGGGGATCATCAAGCATGGGCCGTGGCACTCCCCGTCTGCCTAATCCAAAGATCTGAGCTAACAATGGCGGCATTAGAGCTGATTAGGCCGTTGCTAATGATTAAGGGGACATGGAGCATTTTCTTTATTCAAAGTTTAATGGCGAAACAGACTACTGCAGTGTGCAACAATGCAGACATGACAGATGTTCAGACTTCAGACTTAAAGAAGACGCATCTCAAAACCAAATGGCCACGCTGTAGGTGTGCCTGTGCCATATGATAGGCAAAGCTATGGGCTTTTCTTTAAGAAAAGCACCATCATGCAATAACTAGATGAACTTAAAGCGGACACTGGTAAGGTACGGTCACGGCCAGATTAATCAGCCACTGAAATGTAAGTTGTCGGTAACGGAAAGATGCCCAAAGATAGAAATGGACGTAGAGAGAATTCCGGAGCCAGAGAAGGGAAGGTGGCCAGGCCACAATTATGAGTGACAGACAGACAGCTTACGTTCATCATGCAGGAATTGTAGATGTTGATCCAGAACGCCAGCTTCTGCTGATGCGCGAGCCCCGCCAAGTCAACCGACGCCAGCCTCCGCAGCAAGGCCCTGCAGAATTTGCCAGGCCGTATCAATCAGCACGCGCGCGTTGCGTTCAAGTCAAACCGCCACCCAATCGCCAGGCAGCCAAATCTAGCTTTAGCAATAATTGAGCCGTGCCCGAATTATCAGCCGCGATAAGCAAGAATCATCAGAATCACAAGGAACAGGGAACTCACTTCAGCCTCCGTGCGTGGAACGCGTCGCCGTCGCCGCCGTGGACGGCCAGCGCGTCCCGATCGAACGACGCGGCGTCGACCACGTGGAACCGCCTGTACGGGCCGATGTCCCTGGCGCCGAGCTCCAGGATGCCGTAGGGGTCCTGCGGGTACGCGTCCTCCGACGACCCCGAGCTCTCGCTCGAGCCCGACACCGACGGCGACGGCGCCTGCTGATCCTCCTCTCCATGGCTACCGCCGCCGCCGCCGGCCGAACCCATCCGGGAGAAGATGGTCAGCAGGCACTGCAGAAGCTCCTCCGACAGCTTGTTTGCCACGGTCGAGTCGTCCTGGGACGCCGATTTGTCACGGTTGATGGCTGAAGCGTCCGCGGGCCTTTTACGGTCACTGGTTGTCTGCGCGGACGATGGAGAGACAAAGAGCATCAGAACACCAATCAAGTGACAGTGGCAGCAGCTCTGAGCCACTGTGAAAATGAAAAGGGTTTTACTGTTTTTACCTGAGCAGGAGTTGCCCTGCGCCTGTCAGGCACCACGGCTGCCGGCGTCGCCCTGGACTTGTTGGGCGTCTTCTGCTGCAACGGCGTCTGGCGGCAGTTCCTGCTCGTACTCGAGCTCGACGTGTTGCTGCACGACTGGTTCTCCTTCCCGGCCCCGGACCGGTCGTCCTGGGTCGCCGCCGAGTCAGGGACGGGCTTTCTTGTTGGTGTTTGCTTGCCGTTGGCGACGCCGTTGGGCGGCGACGGACGAGCGGGAGGATGGTCTGGACCTTGGCGTACTGCCGTCGTCGGAGAGACCGTTGAATTGGGCACCGGGGTGGATGGTATGAGCTGCACTGGCACGGGGACTTCGCCGCCGGGGAGATGGGTGCTCTTGGCGGAGGAGAAGATGATCGCCTCCTGGTAGATCCCTTGCCGGAAATTCACCACCTGCTCCTCCAGCCGGACGACCTCCTCCTCCAGCACCGCCACCTCGGCGAGAAGAGCTAGCGTCTTCACAGCACAGTTCAGAGCAAGGAATTCAGAACAATTCAAGGCACAATTCAGAGCAAATGAACAGAATGCATTTGCGGCGCTAATTAACCTGAGACGGCAGGTACGGTGGCAGGCGAGGCAGGGCGCCGAGCGGCCGCGTGAACGCCCGCTCCAGAGCTCGGTGGACGTTCTCCTCGTGGCGCAGCTTCTTCTTCAGCTTATCGACCTGGAAATTCAGCACCGTGAAATGTCAGAACGAGCTGCAAGAAGCAACTGAATCCGACAAATTGAGCTTGAGGGCATAGAATTTCAGGTACATCTTGCTGCAGGGCGAGCTTCCGCTCCCTCCTCGACTGAATTCTGTTCATTTTTGCGCCCCTGGTGCCCGCGCTGGCCGACGATGCCTTCACCGGCGTCGCGGCCTTCCTCGGATCCTTCTCCATCACCTGAACGCAGACGCCATCATTAAAAGAGAAGAAAAGATGCCTCATTGAGCTGCGAAAGAAGGTTACTAACGGAAGCAAAGCGCAGATTCCTCTGCTCCGAAAGATAAAGCTTAAAGGAAGGCTAAAGAAGAAATGGGGCTCAGGGGCCATTGAAGAGATACTACTCCATCCCAACGCGAGTAGCTCTCTAAAGCAACTGCCGACTGATGCCAGAGAGCAATGAACCCGCGCCGAGATCTTGTCATAAACGCCCGGCAGGTCACCAACCATTGTTTGCTCGCAAGAACACCAGATGCCACTGTTCATCGTTGTACTGTTAGCCCACATTAACTAAGCCGTCGTACGAAATATCGACACAGCAACAAACAGCTGACGATCGGGGGATGTCAGAAATTGGTTGCGGAAACGGAAAATTCATGGCATTGTCGCCTCCCGGACGCCCAATTCGAAGTTTCTGTTCCTCCAGAGACAGAGCACGCAAAAGAACTGAGAGGAGATTGACGAAAGCACGTACTCTGCTGCCGCTCTTCGCGGCGGCCTTCGCGCCGTGCGCCGCCGCCGGCCTCCGAGCCCGGCCGTTCATCTCCGGCGCCGTGTGCATGTCTCGAGGCAGCAAAATGCGCTGCGGGAAGAGAGGAGCAGCGAGTTGAGAGCTGATCGCCTCGGCACCTCAGGCTCCTATGGCCGGCGATGCGACTCCGACGCCATTGAAGATGCCTCCCCCACAAACTCTGCGGCGTGGTTGGACGGCTTCCGGGCGCGGGTCCAGCCACCGCAACCGGGTTAAGACGAGCGCCGCTGGTGGGAGGAGGAGTGTGGGAATTGGGATTGCGGCTGCGGTGGCGTCGGTGATGGCGGTGCGCAGGTTTCCTTGGGTCGTGGGAATTGGTTTCGGGTTGCGTACAACTTGTAGGAGTGTATAGTCGCGGCGGCGGCGTCATATATATCCAACGGACAGGCGTAATAATTGGGCATGCCGATTAACCTTCGGCTTCACACAATCCACTTTTATCTTGGGTATCCTTTTGTTTTCACCACTGGTCACTCGCTATGTTCCGTGGTCTGCACAATTTTGGGATATCCTTTATGATCCAAAAGTTGAAAAAACAGAGTAACAATCTACATAACCCATTCTACAATCTAGCAATCTCTCACCATTTTCTGCTAGGTGGTGGAATACAAATATATATTCACGAATATAGATCATGTTTAATTTCAAAAACTTTGCAAAAAGTTTTAAGCTAGAGAACTGTGTCAGTTCATTTTTTCTCGCTGTGCATGTGTCCCAATGGAAAAAGGTTTTATCATTTTTTATACTTTCAGCGAATTTAAACATGCCCATAATGCATATCGATGCCATCGTCCGTGCCCCTCGATCTCCTCGTGCGTGCATGGAACAAAATGAGAATAGAGGGCAAAGAAGAAGGTGATCTTAGATGTTGTCAGTTTGGTGCTGATTCACCAGAGCACCCTGTTCGAGATGGAGGCAGTCAGCGGTATGTCATCCCGGTGTGGGTTGACAGGAAGTAGCGTAGGGATGAAAAAGGCAGTTCTAGAAGCTAATTAAAAGTGTTGTCCTCAGGCTAACCAACCATTTTCCCTCCTGTAAATAAACCATCTTGGGTAAAAAAAAACTAGAAATAACCCATCACGACTTTTGCCGTGTCCGGTTTTCCACCCATCAACAAGCTTAAGACACGCAAAGTGTGTAATTCCTTTACATGTGTCATTGTTGGCCACCAACTTGCCACTTTTCATCTCAATAGTGTGGGAGGTAATTTGGAACCCATATAAGGTTGATCAGATGCAGATCAAGGAGGCGCACACACCATGGATAACATCAAGCTCTAATTGTTGCTGCTATAGTGCCATCCACACGTGTCACATCAATGAAAGCGTGCGCTATTAGAATGCACATGTGTGGAGGGGAAAAGGAACAAAACTAATTCAAAAATGCCCTGCCTGAACTGTGAGTTCAATAGTTCATGCTCAAAAGTGGCTTATTCAATTGGTGGGGGAACTGGGGTGGGATTATGGGAATCAAATCGGCAATTTGCACAACATGCCTTGCATGTTGCAACACAATTTCAACCAAAATTATACTTATGATACTGAGCATCGTTCGCACTTGTTTGCTATGGACGTTGTCGGACTTTCTCACTCCCTCCTGTTTTGGGTTGTGTATGAGCAGGCATTTAAAATATCGAGTAAGTTAATGATGTTTAGACAAAGAAAACAAAGCTAGTTTGAGTTACTGGAGGTGGAAGTAGTATCGAGTTTATTAGTGCTGAGAACGACTTCATAGTACCGCACTTTTGTGTTTGCTGATTGTGTGATAGTCACCACATTTTTTTTTTGCGTCATATATGCAAGTCCTATGCAACAACAAATTTGTCATGATTACTTTTAAAATAAAACAAATTTGTCATACTTTGGACGCTAATTTCTCGTGTGGCTACTACTATACTCGCCGTCTACTGCATTTAACTTTCGAGGGAACTTCATAGGAAACCTGGACCGCGGACTGCGGATTGCGGTTGTGGCTGCGGTAGATTGGTTCGGGGTAGGACAACTCAGAAGGGGACTGTGGGGCTTTAAGTGCAATGTTGTGCCAATTCCGATACCAGTAACTAGTAAGATGGCCCGCGCAAATTGCGCGGGTAGCTAGTCTTTTTTTTCTAATCTTTATGTTATACTTTTAATTAAAACATTGATCTAAATAAATTTTCAAATTATTGATGTTACTATAGTTATGCTTCCAAACAATCCGAGCTGAGGTATCGTTTATAATTTTGTTCATCTCATATTCTATGGATAGACATTAGTGAGAAAAAGGCAATATCTTATATCTTTTTATCCTTGACCTGGAACGCTGAATCCTTGAAGATATTTTAGCCGCACTACAAGTCTCAGAAATGTCCTGGTTAAGTGAACTCTGATCTTGCTGCTCCTCTTCATGTTGGCTAGTACCCAGAGAAGTACAATTGGTGTCTGGGTTGGCAAATCCATTTGGAACCTCTGAATTTATGGACAAAGTGCTAGGAACGGCTATGGGCAGGAAGACACTCCTATTGACTGCTGGTGTTGTAATATGCTTCCAGTGAGAAAACTCAGTTTCCCATTCGGCTCTACACATAAATGGAGTACACCAGACATCAGTAAATGAATAAAAGAAAGATAGTAACAGCACAGAGAAGGATAACATGAAATAGTCACAGAAAAATTTAGATATGATGCATACATTTTTTTATCGAATACGCAGGAGAGCTGCCTATCTTTGTATTAAGAAGGAGGAGAATAACAATTGTAAAGGTTTTACAACACGAAGCGAAGGGTTGCTCGTACTCGGTACATTGTCACACTAGAGCTATATGACACAAACATTCAACAATCATTCAGGTACTTCTGCAACCGTTAGGCAATCCTACATTTCAAAAAAGAACAAATAGAATATAATTGCTTTTATTTCTTTCAGTTACAAATTATATTGCTTGTTGAAATTTCAGTGTACTGGCAACAGCAAACTATGGCATGCACATTCAGCTATGTTATCAACTTATCGTTCTTTTACAGTCATGGCAGCAGCAAGCATTCTGTAAAATTAAGTAATCTCCGGCCACATTGCTTAATCAGGCAATTACCACCCCCACGATCGTTTTGACAGCAGATGAACAGCTCACCTCAAAATTTATCCGATTTAACAAATATAAGGAGCTAGCCAAATGAATCCTCCACAAGATGCTAGCACTAGAAACAAAGTCTAGTTAGGTACGACATTTTTAGGGCAAACTAAGCTCAAATCACTACTAACCACCAACTGCCGGTCAAAATACGCAATCCCTGTCCGAATCGAAACCAACCCCAATCGGCCAACCAAATCCACGCCGCTCCGCTCACGAACCACCCGAATCCGAGGGCATCGACGGGGGACGGAAGAGAAAGGAAGGGGGAGGAGTCGGGGCGCACCTTGGGAGAGGGAAGCGGAGGGGAGGAGCCACCGGGGGCTTGTGGCCGGCGGCGAGGAGGCTGCGGGCGAGGGTCTGGGAGTAGGAGTCGACCTGCTGCTGCACCTGGGCCGCCAGCCAGTCCCTGCGCTCGAAGGCCTCCATGAACAGATGCTCCATGGCTGACCGGGGTTCGGCTCTCGCGGAGGTCGCCTAGGGTTTGGGCATGGAGATGTGGGGAGGAACGGCTAGTGCCGCGGTGTTGGAGACGGTGGCGGAGGGCTCCGGAAATTTTGAATCGGGCAGGAGGGCGGCCGAGGCGAAGGGGAAATGGGAAGACGAGATCTGTGTGGGTAGGGTGAGGTCACCTCCCAGCGGAGGATTAGCGGCGATTACCTCAGCGGGCTGGATCGTGATCCGAATCCGACGGCTTGGATGGCTTGATCTGTCTCGCTCGGCCGCGCGCCGCGCGTGGGAATGCCTGGTGGGTCCGTCCACCTGCCCATCGTACTGGGGCCCACCTGGCAGTGCGTCTTTCCCCACAAGGCCACAACTCCCCCGCCCATTTACTGCTCAACCCCAAAAAAAAAAAAAAAAATCCCCCCGCCCACCAATTCCACCATTGCTGGCTTGCTGC
The DNA here is from genome assembly GCA_015476505.1 of Urochloa ruziziensis. Lineage (NCBI taxonomy): Eukaryota > Viridiplantae > Streptophyta > Magnoliopsida > Poales > Poaceae > Urochloa > Urochloa ruziziensis. The sequence continues at coordinate 54,229,615 of CM027119.1, read as the reverse complement.
CCGCCGTCCTCATCCTGCTCGGCTGCTCGCTCAATCGGTCACCCGAATCTGGGTCTAGCCATGGAGCCCACCGGAGTCGCGGAGCGCCTCCACAACAAGACGATCCTCATCACGGGCGCCACCGGATTCATAGCAAAACGTAGCGGCGAAATCCTGATGCTTTAGCCTTTAGTGTGTTTGATTGAGGAGTCCAGTGATTGGATCTTGATGCTTTGTTGGGTCATGAGATGCAGTCCTTGTGGAGAAGATCCTGCGGCTGCAGCCCCAGGTGAAGAGGCTGTACCTCCTGGTGCGCGCCGGCGACCAGGCTTCTGCTACGGAGCGGGTCCGCTCCGAGGTCCTTTCTTCTTCTCTGCGCTGCTCTTTGCAAATATCTCACACGGTCTTTTTCTTTGAGTTAGTTGAGTAGCTGGTTAAATTTTGATCCAGTTCATCTTTGTTTCCTTGGTCTTGTTGTTGCAATGTCTATCAGATTATGCAACTTCAGATATTTCGATCTTTGCAAGAGAAGTACCAAAAGCATTTCAGTTCATGGTTCTGGGACAAAGTTTACCCTGTGGCAGGAGATGTCTCGTTGAAGAATTTGGGCATAGGAGATGTTGCACTTGCTGAGGGTATAACGGAAGAAACAAGCATCATCATTCATATGGCTGCGACAGTTAACTTCAGGGAAAGGTGAGAAAGGTTGTGCTGTGATTTCCATTTTTAATAAAAAGATTAGTCTATGATGCTCATGTTGTTGCCCCTGATCATAAGTGCAGATACGACAGAGCGTTGGCAATAAACACTATGGGTGTAAAGCATGTTATCGAAATTGCATCACGATGCGCAAAGCTAGAGCTCCTCCTCCTTGTGTCAACTGGTGAGACCTGAAATTGGCATCAGCTCACTTCTAACCAACAAAAAGGAATTCCTCTTAAATGAGAGAACTGTTTCCCGTTTCCAGCTTATGTTAATGGAAAGGAATCAGGGATCGTGCTGGAGAAGCCACTTCACCAGTACAGGAGCTACGATGGACAACATGATTTGGATATTTCAGAAGAAATGGCATTGGCAGAGGCGAAGCTGAAAGAGCTAGTTTGCAGGAATGCTTCAGAAGATACTATAAGACTCACCATGAAAAAATTGGCACACAAAGGTTTCACATCTCAACTTGATTCATCACCTTCACAAGTTAGTCTTGAGAGTTTCACTTTAATACATGATACATCATCAGCAATGATGTTCCAAAATCTCTACATGATGGCTAAACAGAGCTCAGAAATTTGGATGGACGAGTACCTATGTTTTCACAAAGGCGATGGGTGAGATGCTAGCATATGAACAGAGATCGAGGCTCCCAATTGCCATAATCCGTCCAACATCCACGACAAGCACATGGAAAGAGCCTTTTCCTGGATGGATAGAAGGGATCAAGTCAGTTTCAGCAGTATCCTGAATCATTTGTCCTCACTTGATTGCTTCAGTAACTTCCATTCTGTTATCATTGGCAACTCACTTTGAAATACTGTGAAAATGGTGCAGAACAATTGACACGTGGGTTACAAATTATGGCAAGGCTATTCTGAAGGTTCTTCCTGGAGATGTCACAACTGTCATAGACATTGTACGGTACATTCTTCCTGTTTTTAGCATAAAGAATTGATTCGTTGTGGAAACTACAGATGATTTGTTCTAACAAGTGCAAGTGACTATTTTTTTTTTGTGGATGGCTTGCAGATACCTGCAGACACTGTAGTCAATGCAATGCTTTGCGTTATCAGTTACCACCTTCGAAGTCAATCGGGTTTGATATACCACATTGGTTCTTCAACGCGCAACCCACTCAAGATAGGCGAGCTGATACATATGATGTTCAGATACTTCTCGAAGAAACCATTTGTCAATGCAAAGGGAGAGGGAATCAAGGTGAAGGAGCTGATTATGCCAGCAACAATGGCCAGCTTCTATAAGCACATGGACATACACTACAAGGTGCCTATGCAGGTTGGTTCATTATTAAATTAAATGTAGAGCAAATGTTTCTCGCAAAAAAAAAAAGTAGAGCAAATGCACCGGCAGTCTCTAAACTCGTTCTATGGTATTACCTAGTTCCCTGAACAATTAATTTGCACATCTTGGTCCTACACTTACTGAGTGGTTCACTCAGTCCAAATCATCACCTGTTTGATCCGCCTACATGCCATCCATGTTGCCCGATTTTTTCAACACACCGTTCATATTGTTGTTGGGCCCTGCGCCCCACATGAGAGAGAGAGAGAGAGTAGCATAGTTAACAAATTTAAGGATCAACTTCATTATAAATATAACCGCATTGTTGTTGGGCCCTGCGCCCCCACAGAGCATGTCATTGTTTTCGGTTGCAGGATGTAGCACGCCGTGGGTTATCTACCACTGACGAGCTTGACAGATACAACCATCTCAAGAGAGAGTACAATTTCACAGTGTCCATTGCAGAAGTGTACCGGTCAGGCACATTCTTCAAGAGGAGGTAAGGTAGAGGTAGCTCCAAGAAAAATACTACGAACCATTTCTTGATCAAGAGTTGTTCCCATTTTGTACCTTCGCTTGCAGGTTTGATGACTCCAACATGCAGATGCTTGTTTCCATGATGAACAAAAGAGACAGAGAACTGATCCCTTGCGATACCAAGTTCATCAACTGGGAGAAGTACCTCATGGAAATCCACATCCCCGGTGTCATGTATTGTGACTCAAGGCAAGCAACGAGGGCTAGGCTTTAGAGGAGTTTGCATACAAGTTTGCGTTTTGGGAGGCCAGTTGGATAGGACCATGGCTTCTTTGGAAGTGACATGGGACTTCCATTGAAAGATATTCTTTTACAATATACATAGCATGTGCTAAATCATCAAAACTGAACCCCATCATATTCTTGAGAAATCCTAATATTTGTGCAATTTACATGGTTTTTTTTTTGGGGTCAGCTGTTCGATTCCTAGAGAACTTTGAAGTGTGATAGAAAAAACGCACACATACATACAGCCGCACACGCATACGGCCCCTTGACAATCCGATGCTGAATCCCCTTCCTGACAATGACATGCCTACACTAGCGATTGCGACCTTGTCCTTTATCACATACCAGCGGCTGCGGCCCAACTGTCAGGCTTATCCACCTCCCAGCAGATGATGCCGGGAAGTCGGAATTGATCGGGAAGGGGTCTTGCCGCCGGCTAACTGGGGCGCCCCAGCCTGCCGTTAGGGGCGGTCCGCCACTTGACGAGATCACGAGAGGACGGCGGTGAGGAAGCACACCATCTTGGAACTGCCATGGAGCCCTCCGGGGTGACGGAGCGTCTCCTCAACAGGACTGTGCTAATCACGGGCGCCACAGGATTCATAGCGAAACGTAAGTGCAAATTGAATCTTGAAGCCTAATTATTTTGAGGTGTTATTAACTGATCAAATCGCGATGCTTTTTGTGGATGTGGCCCTGCAGTTCTTGTGGAGAAGATCCTGCGGCTGCAGCCGCGGGTGAAGAGGCTATACCTCCTGGTGCGCGCCGGTGATCAGGTCTCCGCGGAAAAGCGAGTCGAATCCGAGGTATTTTGCTTCTCCGCATCGCACCCTTTGAAGTGTGAACAGTCTAAGCGATATGTAATCTATTTCGTTGACTTTTTTTCTAAGAAAGCATTGAGTTAGTTCAATAACACATTTCAGTTCACCTCAGTTTCCTTCTTCACTGTCGCGTACCATTTCAGATTCTTCAACTTCAGATATTTGAATCTTTGCGAGAGAAGCACCAAACACATTTCAGTTCATGGTTCTGGAGCAAGGTTTACCCTGTGGCAGGAGACGTCTCACTCAAGAATTTGGGTATAGGAAACGCCGATCTTGCCAAAGATATGGTGGGAAGAAACGAATATCATCGTCCACATGGCTGCGACTGTTAGCTTCAGAGAAAGGTAAAAACATGTTAGCCCGTAGTTTTGTTTCCTCTCACATTGCTTCTGCTAATTATAAATGCAGATACGACACAGCTTTGGCGATAAACACCATGGGTGTGAAGCATGTTATCGAATTTGCGTCGAGATGTGCAAAGGTGGAACTTATTCTTCTTGCATCAACTGGTGAGATGAGACCTGGAATTGAAGCAGCATATTTGATATTTGTGTCCAGTGAAAATATTTTTTGTCAAATAACACAATTGTTTGATTGTTTGCAATTTCAGCTATTGTCAATGTTGACAAAGCAGGGATCATGCTGGAGAAGCCACTTCACCAGCGCAGGAGCTATGATGGCCAATCAGATTTAGATATTTCAGAAGAAATGGCATTTGCAGAGGCAAAGCTGAAGGAGCTCATTTGCAGCAATGCTTCAGAAGATACTATAAGGCACACCATGAAGAAGATTGGCACACAAAGGTCTCTCATCCGTATTTTGATTCATCAGCTGCACAATTCACTATTAAGAATATGAATTTCATACACAATACAGATCGTCACGAATGGTGTTCCAACATTTCTACATGATGGTTAAACAGGGCTCGGAAATTTGGATGGGCAAATGCATATGTGTTCACAAAGGCAATGGGTGAGATGCTGGCCTGTGAATACAGATCACAGCTACCAGTTGTCATAATCCGTCCAACAGCCACAATAAGCACGTGGAAGGAGCCTTTTCCTGGATGATTGAAGGAGTCAAGTAAGTTCCATCAGTATCGTGAACCATAACACTAAATTGCTTCAAATATAGTTACTCATTCTGTCATCATGTGCAACTCACTTTCGTGTACTCTTTTATATCGGAGCAGCACTATTGACACATGGGTCACTAATTATGGCAAGGGGCGTATGAAGTTTTTGGTTGGAGATACCACAACTGCCATAGACATTGTAAAGATATTCTTCTTGGATTGAGCATAAACAACTAATTTTGAAGGAAAATTAGTATTTAGTGGAGTTTACTGGCACCATTTCTCTTACATCGTGAGTGTTAATGTTTACAGACGAGCACAATGGTTCTGATTTTTTTTTCTTTGCATGTGCGTTGAAGTTACCTGCAGACAATCGTGGTCAATGCAATGCTTTGCATTGTCAGTTGCCACCCTCAAGGATCATTGGACATGATCTACCATATGGTTCTTCGACGCGTAATCCACTCAAGATCAGTGAGCTTATACATCTAATGTGCAGGTACTTCACGAAGAAACCATACATCAATGTAGAAGGAGATGCAGTCAAGGTGAAGCAGCCAAATGTGCAGGCAGCAATGGCCAGCTTCTACTAGCTCATGGACATACACTACAAGGTGCCTTTGCAGGTTGGTTTTTGACTAATCTGGTTTCGGCACTATTTTTGTGGACGTTTTCTCAAAGTGGATACCATTATTGTTGGTTGAAGGATATGTTACGCCATGGTTTATCTGCCATCGACCACAACAGATACTACCAGCTCAAGAGGGAGTACAATGTAACTGTGGCTATTGCAGAGGCATACTGGCCAGTCACATTGTTCAAAGGGAGGTAAGATAGACGTACCTCCAAGAAGAAAACTTAAACCATTGCTTCACTAAAAGTTGTCCCTGTTTCGTACCCCTTGTGCTGCACTTGCAGGTTTGATGATTCGAACTTGCAGAAGCTTATCACGATGATGGATGAAAGAGACAGAGAGCTAATCCCCTGTGATACCAAGTTCATCAACTGGGAGAAGTACCTTATGGAAACTCACATCCCCGGTGTCATGGAATATGAATCCAGGGAAGCAGCAAGGGCTAGACTTAGAAGAGTACAGAGTCAAAAGGTCAGTGGCAAAGAACTAAAGCTTCTCTGAAAATCCCATAGAACTCCCATTTGATACTAATCGTGTCTAGAGTGCGAAAGTCACCATGCTAGACTCTATTTGTCAGGAACTGCTGTATTTGTGTGCAAAAGTCACCATGGTACAATAGTTTTGGTAGCCTTTGAAACGTTTGGATCGAAAAACTCAGAGGCTCAGGATGCAGAATGTACTGAATACTGATTGCGAATGGTTACCCCACGCCAGCCCTAATCTACAACAACCAATACCATGACTTTTCTTAATGCTGCAACTGATACCGAATCAGTCAGAGTAAATATATAATCAATTGGATCACATTTAAGCCAGCACCCTAACCAAAGTGATCGACACCCCCTATTCTGATAGTTTGATCATGCCTACAGATTTGAGGATGCAAGACATGATCCAGTCTTGAGTAGTGTAAATCTATTGGTATAAGTATAAATAACATGCTGTAAAATATACAGGGATCCACGAGTCGACCTGGGATGAAAACTATGCTGTTGAACTGAGTGCATAACAAATGTGGTAATATATTATGCACACCATGCTTACTATGGTATTATATCATATATTAAGCTGTGTGGTCACTTTACAGATAATCATCATCGTCGATGGAAACTACTACCCTCCGTTTCAAAATGCAGTTCGTTTGATTTTTTTTTACCCTAAGTTTGACCATTCGTCTTACTCAAAAAATTATGCAAAATATCATATTTCTTGTTATGGTTTACTTTATTAATACAAGATGTTCAAAATGACTTAAATTTGACTGTCTTTGTATAAATTTTTTGAATGAGACGAGCAGTCAAACTTTGAGTCAAAAAGGTCAAACGAACTACATTTTAAAACGGAGATAGTAAAGTATAGGGAGTATATTTATATTCAAAACTTACCACAAAAGCATCTCGTGTGTGATCAACGACTACGGGAGATGATATGATGAATATTCCTCAAGATCCTTCATTGCATATTGAAAGGGGAAATGCCAAAATGGTACAACAGGGTGACTACTTAAATACTTGAATCCGTTATTCATGGAGGATGCCGCGGTAAGGATTATTGACCGGCAGGCCGAACCAATCGAATCGTCAGTCCATACCCACGGTAGATGCAAGGGAGAGGTGGCTGCCTTAGGGCTAGCTGCGCTCGGGGCGCCGCTGTTGGCGGCGGCGAGGCGCTGGCGCACCTAAAAGGAGGAGGCAACGGCCGGCAGCGGGCTGCTGCCTTCTGCGGCGTGGAGGCCTGGGGGGCGGGGCGGCGTCATGGTAGTGGAAGGCAAGGAGCTGAAGCTGGAGTGCTAGAGAATTTTAGGGGTTACCCCTTTAATTATTTGCATGATTAATTTGATACAGGCCCCTTGATTATATTGGCCGACTCGACTTACTTCTACTTCACCTCGACCTAACTTGACTTGCAAGCTAAGTTTTCCTAGAGTATAGACTCTTTCTAAACCCTAACCTACTCCGAGAGGCAACCGGCGGTCCTATCCGGCTGCCGCTGCCCAACCACACGACCCTCCTGGGCCCTTGGCATGGCTGACCTGGCAGCCCGATCCTTGCGCATAACATGTCCCCACCGTTCATCTTACAGTGCGCCCTCACGCTGCGTTCTCCCAGTGGTGCCGATGTTGAGGTTAATGATGTTGGAGCTACCCTTTATTACCGTAGCCATGTCACGACTCTCTTGTTGAAGCCAAGGTGGTGGCCATGGTTGTCGCCCAAGGTAGCCCCATTGAGTTGAGCTTGGAGCGCCTTGGATACCACACCTCCATGTTGGCGAAGTGCTGCAGCTTGTTGTTGTGGAGGTTGTGTTGTTGTTGGTGACGCCATGAACATCGTTGAGGGAAGCGTGTTGGCAACGCGATGGCACCATCGCAATCAATTGGAGCATCTTGGCCATCCTTGCGACGCGTTGGCCACCGCTGTGCAGCTGGTGGTGGCTGTCGTCTCCATCTTCTCAGCAAGGATCTTGCGAGTGGCCTCCGCCTGCGCACGCTTGATCTCGTCGCGGAGGGCAGCCTCATCCAAACCGAAGCGTCCGCAGCCGGCTGCTCGACTGCGAGCTTGTCGACGCGGGACTAAGGTCTTCATGTCTGTCGTGAGCTTGGTCAGATCGAGCTTGGAGGACATGTTGTCGATGGCCTGCTTGCCCATCGAGGATCGCCTGATCTCCTGATACCAAGTGTAAGGATTATTGATCAGCGGGCCGAACCAATCAGATCGCCAGTCCATGTCCACGGCAGATGCAAAGGGAGAAGCAGCTGCCCTAGGGCTAGCCGCGCCTAGAAGGAGGAGGCGACGAGCGGCAGCGGGGCTGCTGCCGTCAGCAGCGTGGAAGGCGGGGGGTGTCATGGCGGCAGCATGCGTGGGCGGTGAAGCTAGAGAGCTAGAGAATTTTAGTGAGTTACCCCCTTTAATTATTTGCCTGATTAATTTGATACAAGACCCCTTGATTATATAAGCTGACTCGACTTGACCCCTACTCCATGTCGACCTAACTTGACTTGCAAGCAAAGTTTACCTAGACAAAGTTTACCTAGACTCTAAACTCTTAATAAACCCTAGTATACTTCGAAAGACAACCGGCGGCCCGTTAGAGGCGCAACTGTCTTGCCGCACGGGCCCCTCCTTAGCCCTTGGCGTGGTTGATGTGGCAGCCCGCTCCTTGCGCATAAGGTTGTCTGCACTCGTCAACCTCTACACACAACCTTTAAAAGGAATATTCTGTCATGCTTATCAAGATTGTTAGTTTTTTTAGATTTTTTTTGTTTTGCTTGATTACGGCCTTCTAGGGACATAATCTTATATTTTTCTGCTATATTAATGAAACGCGCACGTGATGTGCCGTTCGTTAAAAAAAAGCGCGTGAGGCGAGGCGATATGTCCGGCGATTCGATGGGCGAGTGCCCGGATGGACATGTGCTGGATGCTAGTTGGACATCTGCCTACATGGCATCCATGTCACCAAATTTTTTCACCACATTATTCATATTTTGTTGGGCCCCACATGAGAGAGAGTGTAGCGCAGTTAACAAATTAAGGGTCGAACTTCACTATAAATATAACTACATTGAATTTGGTGGGTATTTTCTTACAGAGCGTGTCATTATTTTTGGCTGCAGGATATAGCAGGCCGTGGGTTATCTACCGCTGACGAGATTGACGGATACTCCCACCGTCTCACCGTCTCATAATATAAATATTTTTCGACTTTCGTGCATCACGTTTGACCATCCGTCTTATTCAAAAAATTTATAAATATATTATTTATTTTATTATGACTTGTTTTATTGCTAGGTACACTTCAAATATGACTTATTTATTTTTATATTTTTATAAAATTTTTGAATAAGCCAGATGGTCAAACTGATGTCTAAAAGTTAATAAATGCTTATATTATGGGACGGATGAGTACAAACCATCTCAAGGGAGACTACAATGTCACTGTGGCCATTGCAGAAGTATACCGGTCAGGCACATTCTTCAAGAGGAGCTGTAGAGGTAGGCAGCTGGTAGCTCCAAGAAATATACTACGAACCATGAGACTTTCAAAGAAGCCATGGACCCATGGTTCTATGCAACCGACCTTCCAAACTTGTATGCAAAGTCATCTAAAGCCTAGCCCTCGTTGCTTCCCTCGAGTCACAATCCATGACACCGGGGATGTGGAATTTTCATGAGGTATCCCAATTGATGAACTTGGTATCACAAGGGATCAGTTTTCTGTCTCTTTTGGTCATCGTGGAGATAAGCCTCTGCATGTTGGAGTCATCAAACCTGCAAACGAAGATACAAAATGGGAACAACATCTCTTGATCAAGAAATGGAACTTCCATTGATTTTTTTTTGGCAGTGTGCAAATTCATTACGGGAGAGAGAACTTTCGGTCCCTCTCCCTTAGTACCGGCTGGGCGGGAGCCGGTACTAAAGGGGACCTTTAATACCGGCTCCAGCCAACAGTGGCAAAAGTGCCACGTTAGTACCGGCTGGTAACACCAGCCCGGGTACTAACGTGCATCGCTGTCCCCACTCACCAACGGGCAGATGCCACGTTAGTACCGGCTGGTAACACCAAACCGGTACTAAGTGTCAACGTTTAGTACCGGCTGGTAACACCAGCCGATACTAATTTGGCACGGCTATATCAGGGCCCCTTCTTCCTCCCCGAACTCAGACCGAGCTCGAGCCCATTCCTCTCTCCATGGCTTGTTAGGGGGGAGTTTTGCCCATTTTTCCAAAATTTGTGAGGATTTCACTCCTCTAAGTGCGTCAAAGTCTAGCAACTTCATCCTCTCCTTTTTCACGGTGTTTATTTTTCGTTTCATGGTCTCTAGATAGAGAAATTAGTGGTTTTAGGATGTGAGGGAATGTGCATATATTTTTTATTTGTAGATATGCACAATCGATTAGTTGATTTTTAAAGAAGGTTTATTAGATAGTATGTATATGACACGTTTACAGTTATTTTTTAAATTATTTTATAGTGACATTTGTACATATTATTATTCTATTTTTTAATATACGTCATGTATTTTTATTTTATATTAATTTAAGATATATGGAATTGATTATTTCAAATTAGAGAAAGTTTACTAGATAGTTTCCATATGACACGCTTAGAGTTACTTTTTTTCGAATTATTTTGTAGTGACATGTTATTATTCAAGTTTTTTAATTTTAATTCGAAATGTTATGTAAATCTTTACTTCGAAGTTAATTTATAGATGGTAATTGTTTTTGAAGAAAATGTTATTCTTTTGTTGAGAAATAAAAGGCTCGTGGTCATATCAATATGGACCCTGCTGGAGGTAGTGGTACCAGTGATCGTCGTTCGTCTCGCGGGAAGGGTAAAACTCCATTAGTACCTAATGAGAAATCGAAAAAACCAGGAGCTTGGGTGAGGAACCTAGTTTCGATCTTGAAGATCTGTTGCGGCGCTACGCTCCATTACCACCAAACCAAGCTCCACCATCCGCCGCACCAGGAAAAATTATATCAGAGCATCATAAGTATGGTTGAAGATCTAGGCCGTATTGTATGTTGGAAGTAGAGAAATTTATGTTGCTTTGAATAAATTATGTTGTAATGTTTTATTTTTGAACCATGATCGTGTTGCGTGTTGGAGTTTTGGAAATATATGTGTTGGTGATATGATCTCCGGCAGCCTTCCACGGGGTAGCTCACGGAAGTGATTTGTATGTAGGGAAGATCGCAAAGATCGAAAGCTAGATGGTTAAGGTGGACAGACACAAGGATTTAGACAGGTTCGGGCCGTCAACTCGACGTAATACCCTACGTCCTGTTTTGGGGTGTTGTATTGCGTGGATTTCGCTATGAGTTGTTGTGTTGATGTCCTTTGGAGGGGGTCCCTGCCCGCCTTATATATCGGGGGGCAGGGTTACAAGTCGGTTTGTAGCCGATCCTATCTCTAAGGATCCTTTCCTTCTTTACAAAAACTCCTATTCTAATCAGAACTTCTCCTTCAGGGTCCTTCCTACATGCGCCGACTTGTCCCGCACGTCATCAGGTCCAGAACGGTGAGCCGGTCCGCCCCCTATTGGAGGGCTGCCAGGCCTGCTCGTGAGGTACCCGGGGACTATATCCCCCACAGTAGCCCCCGAGCACTTCTTGGCCGGTCGTTGGCTGTAATTGATCTGTCTTTTTCTTGCATGATCCGAGTGCTGCGCAATTTTGCCAGAATGCTTAATCAGATTCCCAAGTTGTCTAGGACTTCATCCGAGTGGTTTCGAGGAAGATCTGAGTGCATGCTCAAACGTTCCTGAAAACGATTCTTCAATTGTAGCCGTAGTGAGGGGAAGAAGTGCTCTTTTCACGACGCGAAAGCGAAGTGTATACACTTAGCCCCCGAGCCTTGGGCAATTTTAGTATAAAAATTGGCCAAGGGTCTTCAACTTTTCTCCATCAAAATCATGATCTTCAATGGCGTGCACCTCCTGGTGCACCCATTGGGTGTAGCCCCCGAGCCTTGAGCAGAGTAGAATAGTCTGGTCGAGGGTCAAAAATAGAATATTGTAAAGCTCTGTTTGAACTTAATCCATCAATGGCGTGCACCTCCAGGTGCACCCATTGGGTGTAGCCCCCGAGTCTTGATTCGACTCGGCACGATCGTGTCAAGACTCTAAAAGCTGTGGATCCTGACTGAATCTTTCAGCCCCCATGCCTCTAGGCACGGATTTCGAACAATTTTCTCATTTTAGGGCATTTTTATTTCTCCTTTTTAAGGAATCTTTTCTCAAGTTCTTTGAACTCGGTGTGACTCCCGAGTCGTGTCCCACGACCCATCTTAACCATATGGTAAATCACCTTCTCACAAGATTTATACTTGTCAGCACTTGACCCAGATTTCTGAGTCAATTTAGCGATAGTATCGCATGCCTTACGTAAAAAATCAATTGTAAGGTTGCAATATTAATTGCAAAAATAAGCCTGGCCGTCGACTAATTTTAGCCTCATGACCGAGTGGTTTCTGCCCCTGAGCATTTGCTCAGGAACCCACGTAATTGTTAATTAACAGAACCGAAAGGTCGTGCTATATTTTAGCCTATCAAAGGCTTAAACCAGCCCATTTAGGCCCATCAATCCTGTTAAGCCCATTGTTTCCTAGGGAAACTAACGGTTGCCTTATGAAGCCGGAATATCGCGAGATATCGCGACTCCAAATCGCATCTTTGAATTTAAAGCGACGCGACGTGCTAGCGTCGGTTAAGTTCCCGAGACGAACATCGCGCCGCGCGCGGGAGGAACATTTCATTCCATTATAAGTCATCCCCGCCGCAATCTTCTTCCTTTCCTCGCCATTTGCCTTCACCGCATCCAAGTTTCTCTTTTCTCGCTCAGGCGCAAACCCTAGATCCACTTTCATATCTTCAAATCTTCAATCCCCAATCTCTGCTTGTTGCGGCTATGGCGCCGAAGCGGAAGGAGACGTCGCCAGGGAAGAAGCGGTCGGTCAGGGCCAAGATCGCTATCGATGCCTCCGTGGATCGTGCCGCCGAGTGGAGGAAGTCCTCTACCACCACCAAGCGTCTCGAGCAGCTTGTCATCGATGGCATTCTTTCGGACCAGCAAACCGCCGAATGACGTGCAGCCTTTGGTGAGTTTTTTCTCACCACAAATTCCACTGATTTAGTGGTGTTTGAGTCCTTTATTTTGCGCGGATTTAGTGCTAGAAAATTTCGAGGCGTGATTGAAAAAGACGCGGCGCACGTGCGAGCACTGCGCCCACGTGCTGACAGACATGCCATGATGGCAACACTGGCTAGCTAGGGCGGTCCGCCACTTAACGAGAGGACGGAGGCCAGGGAGCACACTGCACACCATCTTCGAACTGCCATGGAGCCCGCCGCGGTCACGGAGCGTCTCCTCAACAGGACTGTGCTCATCACAGGCGCCACAGGATTCATAGCGAAACGTAAGGGCAAATTGAATCTTGAAGCGTAATTTTTTCTCGATGTGTTATTAACTGATCAAATCGCTATGCTTTTCGTGGATGTTGCCATGCAGTTCTTGTGGAGAAGATTCTGCGGCTGCAGCCGCAGGTGAAGAGGCTGTACCTCCTGGTGCGCGCCGGTCATCAGGTCTCCGCGCAAAAGCGAGTCGAATCTGAGGTATTTTGCTTCTCCGCATCGCACTTTGAAGTGTGAACAATCTTCCTTGGGCGATATGTCTATTTCGTTACCTTTTTTCGAAGAAAGCATTGAGTTAGTTGAGTAACTGAGATTTTTTGTTCAAGTTCTGAACTAGCTCACCTCCGTTTCCTTCTTCACTGTCGCGTACCATGTCAGATTCAGCAACTTCTTTTTTTTTTTTAACGAACCGCACAAGATAGTGCGAGTTTCATTGATATAGCAGAAAAAAAAATACAAGGCTACAGCCATGGAAGGCCATAGCCAGGAAAAAGAAAAGAAACCAAAATAAACAAAAACCCGACCGGTTGGATTGGGACGTCAACCCGGTCGGACCACTCCACTGTACAACGGAAGCAAAAACGAGACTTTGCCGCGACGGCTACCAACCATCTCCTATACCTATAGTCGTCATCCACAACGCGATCCTGTGCCGATAGGAAAACAAGAACAATAGACCACACCACACCGAGTGGACACCGCCATGCGGGGCCCATCGCCTAAGTGTCGCTGCAACACCACACACCGTCCGACAGAGTGAAAATCACCAGATCCGGACCTCTCGCAGGCTGCCTCGCAGTCGCCACCGCGAAGCACAACGCGCGGGGGCCTCGCCACGCCCACCGTTGGACTCCTCCTTGTCGCCTCGACACCTCACGCGGGGGCCTCGCCCCATCCGCCACTACATGTCGCGAATCCGTTTACTAAGTCGCCATCAGAGGGTAAGCAGTGTTGCCCCATTGTCACGATCCCCATCAAGCACCAGAACCACCTCCACATGCCGACATCAACTCGTTGCCTTGCCCGCGCACAAGGTCACCACCGCTATGCCGGCAAGCCAAGTTGTCGCTTGCGCCATCTTCCGACGATGTACCGCACCGAAATTGCTGAGCAAAGCTGAGCAACCCGCCACAGTCCGCTGCAAGCCTAGTCGTCGCACGATGTCGTTGCTGCAAGCGCCGTCTTCCAACGTTGTCCCACGCCGAACTGACAGTTGCCAAGCAACGCCAGCTGCCGCGATCCGCTGCAAACAGCCAATACAACACCCATGCGGCAACCCCTGACCGCTGACATAACATTGGTAACCTTCACGTGGATTCGACAACCCCCTTCTTGCCATCTGCGCCTAGCCGCTTGCCGCACCATACCAGGCTCCCTTGACCAGCAGCAGTGACAATGCCGACGACTGAGATGGGCCTCTAGAGACAACGCCTCCAAGGAGGTGACGACGCAAATAGCGCCGCCGTCGCTCGTCCAGATAGGACAGGGTTTTCACCCAGAGAGCCCCGTGTAGCAAGAATGAGCTCCAAGATGGCGCCCCCAACGGGGAGAACGACGCCCTCGGGCGCCGTCACCATCTCCGCCAGTAGGAACACCGGCGAAAGCTTTCGCCTGGAGAGTCTCATCGCTGCACGTTCCTAGTCCGGCGTTTTCAGGCCTGCAGTCGCGGGAGCTCTGCAAGTGTGGCATCGCCGCTGTGCCTCCTCGTGCCGTCGTTGCGCCATCTCGCTGTCACTACCGTAACCTCCTCTGCCACCGCACCGGCCGCCTCTCTTCTTCACGCCGTGCTGCACCGGCCCTCTCCATCCAAAGGGACACGCATCCCCAACACGGCACCTGCGGCCAGCGCCTCCACGGCCTTCTCCCGGGCAACTCCATGCGCCCTCGACGCCGCTGGCGGCCGGACCTGCCGTCCATGCCCGGCCGGCTTCCTCCTGGGCATCACCGCGCTGCCCTGCGCGGCCCCGCCGACTCGAAGCGTCGTCCCCCCGCAGGGCCCCGCCGACCGCCGCCCAGACGTGGTCAACGCGACGCAGATCTGGCCGCCGGAGTGCAGCCGTCGCGCCAGACACCGGATCCACCGTCGTGGCCACCGGATCCGGCCGAGGCGTCCCCGGATCCGGCCCCGCCTGCGCCGCCTCGACCCTCCCTGCAGCGGCACTCCACCACCCGCAACAGCCGCGCCCGCCGCGAGATGAGAAGGTGGGCAAGGTTGCCCCGCCGCCGCCGTCCTCGCTAGCCGCGCGGACTTCCGGCGGCCGGCTCCGGCAGCGGCGCGGCGGTGGGGATGGAGGGGAAGGGGGCGGCGGCGGTGGTGTGAGGCGCCGCCCGTGTCGCTCACGCGGGAGCAACGCGGGGCCGTCCAGTATGTCTGATGCCGGAATGTGTTACTAGATTCAGCAACTTCAGCTATTTGAATCTTTGCGAGAGAAGTACCAAGCACATTTCAGTTCATGGTTCTGGAGCAAAGTTTACCCTGTGGCAGGAGACGTCTCAGTCAAGACTTTGGGTATAGGAAACGCCGTTCTTGCTGAAGATATGGTGAAAGAAACGAATATTGTCATCCACATGGCAGCAACAGTTAACTTCAGAGAAAGGTAAAAACAGGGTAGCCCGTAGTTTTGTTTCCTCTCACATTGCTTCCGCTAATTATAGAAGTAGATATGATACAGCTTTGGCGATAAACACCATGGGTGTGAAGCATGTCATGGAATTTGCGTCGAGATGTGCGAAGCTGGAGCTTGTTCTTCTTGCATCAACTGGTGAGATGAGACCTGAAGTTGTGGTGGCTCCTTTCTTTCATACGGAAAAAGATTTTCTTGTCAAATAACACAAATATTTGACTGTTTCCGAATTCAGCTATTGTCAATTTGGGCAAAGGGATCATGCTGGAGAAGCCACTTCACCAGTACAGGAGCTACGATGGCCAGTCAGATTTAGATATTTCAGAAGAAATGGCATTTGCAGAGGCAAAGCTGAAGGAGCTCGTTTGCAGCAATGCTTCAGAAGATACTATAAGACGCACCATGAAGAAGATTGGCGTACAAAGGTCTCTCATCTGTATTTTGATTCATCACAACTACGCATTTCACTTTTAAGAGTACATGATAGATTGTCAGGAATTATGTTCCAAAATTTCTGCATGATGGATAAACAGGGCTCGAAAATTTGGATGGGCAAATGCATATGCGTTCACAAAGGCAATGGGCGAGATGCTGGCCTATGAATACAGATCACGGCTCCCAGTTGTCATAATCCGCCCAACAGCCACAATAAGCACGTGGAAGGAGCCTTTTCCTGGATGGATCGAAGGAGTCAAGTAAGTTCCATCAGTATCCGGAACCTGCTATCACTAAATTGTTTCGAATATAGCTTCCATTCTCTTGTCACGAGCAACTCACATTCATGCACTGTTTTAAATTGGAGCAGCACTATTGACATATGGGTCACTAACTATGGCAAGGGGCTTATGAAGTTTTTGGTTGGAGATATCACAAGCGCCATAGACATTGTAAGGGTAAATTCTTCTTGTATTGAGCATAAATAACTGGGAGGTCTTCTTCGGTGCTCCATACTACCCTATGGTAGTATGGAGTATGGAGAGATGAGCAATTTTGTAATTAGACTATAATATAATTTTTTTATTGGAGCTCCTAACCTAAATGAACATATGTGTAAAAGAAATAAATATATCGGACCAAATGAGTATAAAAATAAAAACAAAATTCTCATAATACCCCTATACCACTATATTACTCGATCTATACCACATTATATCACATGTTAAAAATATTTTTTCCCATAATACCCCTATACTACTATACTACTCGACCTATACTACCTTATACTACAGGTGAAGGTCTAGTAGTATACAACTAATTTGGACCGTCAGATCCTTTTATACTGGTCCTTTTTGAACACCAGTATAAGGTAGTATGGAGCACCGAAGAAAACCTCATAACTGGATGTTAAAGGAAACTTAGTGTTCAGTGGAGTCTACTGCCACCATTTCTCTTACATCGTGACGAGTGTAAATCTTTACAGGCGAACACAATGTTCTGACTTTTCTTTTTTCATGTGCGGTGAAGGTTCCTGCAGACATCGTGGTCAATGCAATGCTTTGCATCGTCAATTGTCACCCTCAAGGATCATCAGACATGATATACCATATTGGTTCTTCGACGCGTAATCCGTTCAAGATCCATGAGCTTATGCATCTAATGTGCAGGTATTTCTCGGAGAAACCATACACCAATGGAGAAGGAGATGTAGTCATGGTAAAGCCGCTGAATGTGCAGGCAGCAATGGCCAGCTTCTACGAGCTCATGGACATACACTACAAGGTGCCTTGCAGGTTGGATTTTTGACTAAATCTGGGTTCAGCACTGTTTTTGTGGTTGTGGATGTTTTCTCAAAGTGAATACCATTATTGTTGGTTGAAGGATATGTTACGCCATGAGTTATCTACTGCCATCGACCACAACAGATACAACCAGCTCAAGAGAGAGTACAATCTAACAGTGACTGTTGCGGAGACATACTGGCCAATGGCATTGTTCAAAGGGAGGTAAGATATAGACGTTCCTCCAAGACATTGCTTCACCAAGAGTTGTACCCGGCCGTTTCTTACCCCTTGTGCTGCATTTGCAGGTTTGATGACTCCAACATGCAGAGGCTTATCATGATGATGGATGAAAAGACAGAGTTAATCCCCTGTGATACCAAGTTCATCAATTGGGAGAAGTACCTTATGGAAACCCACATCCCTGGTGTCATGGAATATGAATCCAGGGCAGCAGCAAGAGCTAGACTTTAGAAGGGAACATATAGAGAAGGTCAGTGGCAAAAGTAACCATGATACGTATTGGTAGTACGGTAGTATAATCGGGTTTTTCAGTGGGTAAAAAGGTAATTTGTACTCATTTGGACCGCAGCGTGCGAGACGTCCGTCGTGCGTTCATTTCACAGCGCCCGCGCCCTCCGTTCCCCATGGCTGCCGCCGCCTCCATTTTTTGTTTCCAATCATACCCCTATACTACCTATGAATACTACCCATACTACCGTAAAAAACCGGGAGTACAGAATTAATAGCCGTCGAATCTTTCGAAATAGGTCATTTTTTATTACATATGAGTCCTTTCCAAACGGTAGTACAAGGTAGTATAGTGTACCGTAAAAGACCTCTAGCTAGAACCCCATTTGTCAGGAATCCGCTGTTTTTGTGTACAATAGTTTTGGGTAGCCTTTGAGCTGTTGGATCTCGAGCAACACACAGGCTCAGTATGCAGAATTTACTGATTGGAATTGATATAAAGTACGGAGTACTATATTATGCTTTCCATGGTACTATTTCATATACTAATGTGTACGATCACTTTACAGATAAGCATGGTTGTTGTTGGTGAAAACTAAAGTATGATCACGAATGAGCATGCCACAAATAAAGCATCTCGCGTGGGATCAACGATTACGGGAGCAGATGATATCCCGAAAGATTCCTTCGGCATATATATATTGAAATGAGAAACGCCAAAATGGTACAGCAAGGGTGGCTACAATGCTTCTGTATAAAAACTCCCTCGCGTTTCTGACTTTCTGTACGCTTGCATGGAGTGATAGAGATGTGTGTGTCTGTTGGATGAGAGCTGTGGCATTGATCAAGCTCTCACATGGCATGTACACAATCGAACATATGCATGTTTTTCAGCAATCAAATGTCCAATTTATTCACATCAGAAATCAGCCAGCATCAGGGGTCTACATGCAACCAAACCGAAAGCGTCAGAACGGCATCTCCACACTGACAGGAAAGCACAAGCGAACACACATGGAGCCGTGGAGAGGAGACGGAGTGCACGAGGCGTCGTAAACACCCGCCAGACGCTTCAACGGAACGAGGCCGCTGCGCGCCGTGCTCCGGTGCTGGCCTAGGGGCGCGCGTCGGGCGCCGGGTCAGCCGGCAGGCCGCTGACGGGGGAGGGGTCGGGGTCGGCGCCGACCGCCAACTTGGACCCGGCGGCGAGCTCCTTGGCTCCCGGGATGGCCTCCACGCCGGCCGCGGAGGCCGCCAGCGGCGCCACCGCGACGGCGGCCAGCAGGAGCACCGCTGAGGAAGAGCGCGCGAGACATCGTGTCTTGATGCCCGAGGGACGAAGACGAAGGCTTTGGTGCGTGGTGATCGAACCAGGTGGGTTTGGGTAGCTCGAATTGGTTATGGCAGGGCAGAGGCCCGGGAGGAAGCGGAGAGCTATATGTACGCGGCGGGGAGCAAGAAGCGGTTGGTGGTCGCGCGCGAGGCGAGGCGATTTGTCCGGCGATCCGATGGGTACATGGACGAGGCGCTACTAAAATTGGCAAATCCCTTGGCCATATTTCTCGCTGAGGATGTTGGGGCTTTGGAGTGGCAACTGAAAATGTTCAACTGCTGAGGATAGTTCACTCCTTCCCGGTTTCCCTGGATCCCCATGGGAATTTATAAACTGTAGGATTAGTGAGGTTCTTCATTTCACTTGTAGGATTAGTGAAAGTTGGCAACTGTTTGTGAGATAATCACATAAGCATACTGTTTTATTCAGAGGGACGTTGGATATAATGGATGTTGACGTCATTGCCATTTGCAAAATTAAATTTGGTAAATATAAAACGTTTCAACTCTTTCGGGATTCCATTTCAGTTCTTACAAACTCGATTATGTTGTATTCATATGTGCAAGTGACTTGAAAAATTGGCTTGGCTTGTGAACCATGTCTAATATCAAAGGTTTATGTTGCAGAACAATCTTCTTCTAGGTATAATCCTAGCTATATTTAGAATTTTACAAGGATTCTAAAAAATAGATAATCTCTTAAATAGTGGGGGTAAACCATAGTACAAAATAGCCGGCTATAGCTCCGCTATCTCCCGCTATAGCTGATTTTAGAGAGCTGCCGCTGTTTGCTTCTACGTGCAATTTAGCCGCTATTTGACGCTATAGCTCCATTTAGCCCGCTATTAGCTGTTTTTGGAGGCCTCCCGCTAAATGCCTTAGCCCGCTATTTTGTACCATGGGGTAAACCAACAGACTCTACAAAACTGAATTTTCTATATTCAAATGGCCTTTGGCCGATCCATTGTTTCCCTATTATGTCCGACAACTCCAAAGGTCCACACCACCGCACAAAAAAAAAACCTGGCTGGACGCCCCCGCTGCGGCGACCTCGCTGGGCCGCCGCCGTGAACTGCCGTGACCCAGTTGTAGATAGAAGAGAAGAGAACTGGTGTTTGGTAAAGCCTGTAAGAGCTTCCTAACGAGCTAACAGCATTTTCATACATTACAATGACCCAAAAATGTCAATATAAGCTGCTGCAAGAATCTAATTGCCTTCACAATATCATGTATAGCATTTAAACTCAACAAATCGAGACACCCATAAATCCAAGTGTCAATTTGTGTGTGTACAATTGCCTTCACTGTTCACATTATAGAGCAATGGCACACATATGCAGCATCTGTCAGAACAGAAAAGAGAAGCAGACAGACAAACAAGTAAAGAAGCCTTGATGCGCTGATACTGGAAGTGCAAGCATGCAGAGCACGCAACAAATTCATGGCTACATTTCAAATATAACTTAACATCAACTTATGCTTGTTAATTACACCACTATATATGCACATCGACTTAAGCGCCATCAGTGTCAGGCGAAATAAACAGGGAGAAATAGCCAGGCTAAATACAAATAACGCTGATACTTTGACATGAGGAAAAATGGGCCACGGCGCTGCGCACCAGCGGCAGCAGCAGGCGCAGAGGCCCGCGTGCGACCTTCCTCCGGCTCGCAACCACCACCGCAGCACTCACCGCCGCCGAGGATGCTAAGAAACGTCGGGTACGTCGGCAAGCACCGGCTCGACCAGAAGATCCATTCCTTCCAGGTCTGCGATACTCTCCTCGATGCATCAACCGAAACAGCCTCCTTATCTCAACAGCTGGGGCCTGCTGCCGGAGTCCTGCTCCAGTCGCTGGCGTGGAGGGCACGGGAGGGCGTGCAAGACAGCGCGGAAGGCGCGGGATGAGGGACATGGCGAGGCAGGCAGACTCGGTAAATATTCCCAGCGAGATCGACGGGATGAAGAGCGGGATAGATAAGCGAGCACGATGGCCAATCTGTTGGAACACATTTATATTGCCGTTTTTCTTATTTTACCGATACAAACCTATTTACCTAGACCGTTGGAGTTGCTCTTAGAGCAACTTCAAGAGACTCTCTAAATCCTTCTTCATTGTTAATTTTACAGATTTTGATTAAAAGGTTACCTTCCAACGGCCTCTTTATTTGGTTATTCAAACATAGTCACTCTCTATTCCGGATTTCTCGCTAGCAAAATATAGAAAAAGAGAATAGCTCTCTAGAGTGCATGTAAGATATAGAGAAGCTATTGGAAAACATGAAGATATAGAAAACGATTTTTATGCAAATGACTCTTTAAATGATGATTTAGAGAATTATTTTTAGAGAGACTCTTGGAGATGCTCTTAAATATGGATGTTCTCCATTTTCTAGAAAAACTCTAAATGATCTAGAAATGATGATGCCAAATGTAGAAGTACGTGCAAATTGATTTCATATTAAGGCGGGATAAAACTCTTCGGTAGGGCCTTGTTTGATGTTGACCCTAAAGCTTAAGGTCACCCTTGACCCTGATAGTGTCACGTTCATCCTTACACGTTTCTTTCTGTTTTATAGCATTGTGGTCGGCTGGGTACCATAAGGAAAATAGCGTGCTGCGTGCAGACCTAAAGGTCCTAGAATGACATCGTTGTACCAAGGTTCACAATTCTGGCCGGAATTTTCCAAAATTCTCGGAATTCTGTCTTTACCGGTGACCTTCGGAACGGGAAAAAATACTGGTATGACATTTTATTATTTGTTTTTAGTGCAAATTTAATTAATTTTTTTTAAAACTAAATGCTACAGTAACCACCGGAATTCCGTGTTTGTCAATGACCTCTGGAATTTTTTTTCTACCGGAATTGTAAACCCTGAGTTGTACAACGCTGCATTTTTCGGTTACCGACCTCAGGGACATCCTTGCTTGAATGCTTGTGAGCAAAAGCTCACCGCATTTTGTGATTCCAAAGTTGAGGAAAACAATTTCTGAATCAAATGTACAGATACGAGTCTGTGTGTTTTTCTACTACATAAACTAGTAAAGGCGTAAAATTAGATTCGTGGCCCATGCATGTATAGCCATGTACACGAATTGCACGCCACCATATCATTGCTCAGAAGCACAGAAATGGTCGAACAGTAGAATGGCGTATATGATCCATTCTTAAGTCATCGATAACCAAACAACGTCATAATATCATTACGCAAAGAAGTACAAACACCGAAACTCATACAGTAATAATTAAGAGAACGAGAGAAAGAACGGATTCAGAGGAGCCCTACACATTATTATCGATCGTTTTTAAAACAGATCCGGCTACTGATTTGATTCTCTTCCGTGCCCTGGTCCAAATCAACCGGATCACTGGCTCCCTAACCGCAAACCATCATGTAACTTCAATTCGCCTCAGTTCGAATCGTCGTCGGAGCTATCGGAGAGGCCGGCGATGCCCTCGGGGCCGGGGGCGGCCGCCGGCCCGCTGCTGGGCCCATCGGTAGATGGCGCGTCGGCGGAGGGGGCGGGCGCGTCGGCGGCATTGGCCAGTGGCGCCACGGCCATGGCGACGAAGAGGAGCGCGGCGAAGGCGAAGGCGACGGTAGCGCGAGCCATGGGTGCCTCTCTCGAGTTGATGGCTAGGTGGTGGTGGCGGTCTGGGTTTTATGCGCGCGGCGAGGTGGGGCGCTGGTGGTGTCACTTGGATTGCTGTGGTGCGGGGACGGAGGAGGTGGCGGGGCCAGGTTTATATGCTGGCGGAGGCGAGCTATTTTTGGGCGGGGCTGCCCCTGGCCGAACACCGCTTGCCACGGGTGGCCTTTGAAGCATGGCGCCTCCGCGCCTGGCGCCGCGTGGCTGTAGGCTTGTAGCCGTGGGACGAGGGGAGGTTTCAATTGTTGTCCGGCGTCCCGGAGACTTCTATTTTTAGTGAAACCAAACTGTATTTTTTTTTCTTTTGTCGGTGAAGACAAATCATAATTTTTCGGACGAATTCTGGACGAGATGAAGGATTTTTCAGGCTATGCGACCGTTTCCTGAAGGTCGATCGTGAAGAAAAGTACAAGTTCAAGCTTAGGTGACCGAGCGCTGGTGCTAGCGAATAGCGATCGCGAACTGTGGAGAAAATAAGAATGACTTTCTTTAGCTCGAGTCAAAATGTAAGAAGTAAAATTAGAAATTTAATCAAGATTCTAATGTTGGCAATAGTCTCGTGTAGTCGTGACGTCGTGTGACCTAGTATCTCTGATTCTCTGGACCTGTCATGGATTTCAGTTTTCAAGTATTTTTATGGTGTGACCCAACAACAATCTTATTGAAGTAAACTAATGAAAAGAAAATAGTTCGATCCACAACCAAGAAGCAACACTATGATTGCCGAGGTCTTCTTCTTCAAATAGAGGTTCTTTTTTTTCACCTAAAATCTCTGAGGTCTGAGAATCTACCCTAATGTTAGTAGCATGATCCGTAGAATCTTATCTTGCCATACAGCTTATGGATTGCATAGGGCAAAACCCATCTGGACACCAAGATAATATTATGAAACAATAGCAGCATATGTATCATTTGATGA
Organism: Urochloa ruziziensis; assembly: GCA_015476505.1. NCBI lineage: Eukaryota > Viridiplantae > Streptophyta > Magnoliopsida > Poales > Poaceae > Urochloa > Urochloa ruziziensis. The sequence goes on along the minus strand of CM027119.1, from coordinate 54,205,692 downwards.
TCAAAAATCTTACTTTCATATGTGCATCTGCCTGCTGAGCTGATTGAGGAGGCAGCGTGTCGACCAGCGATAGCTTCAATAAATGTCGTCGTTAGATAAATCGAGAAAGAACAATGACAATAGCCCATCCGGAAAAGGGCAGACGAAACTGAAGGGTAAGGATCAACTGGGCTAGAATGTCTTTGCCGATTCAATTTTTGGGATCGTGATTCTCGCGGCACAACGATCCTTCTGTAAGCTGGAGGCGATGGGATTTTGTTTTTGAGGGCGTAGAGGAGGGATGATGTTTGACGGGGTCTTTTCTCTACGATGAAAGGAAAAAGTCTAGGAGGTGGACGTGATGGACTTTGATATGATTTAAGTTAATCTAGGACATTGATACTACATCAGATGGCTAATTATTTTTTTTCATTTTTACGATTAACGTGAGAATTTTTTGAGAGTCTGAAATTAGTATAGGTATAGATTGTGGGCCTGATTGGTTGTGTTTCAATATTTGCCCAACCAAAATCAGGGCATGCCAAAAAAATATTGGCCATCAATTGGTTCATTGCTAACAATTCGGCACACCAATGTTTGTAGCCAAAACTTTGGCAAATAACTTGTCGGTGTTTCGTACCACCGGCTAGTAAATTTATCGGTTTGCGCGTGGGGATCCTGATGGTTAGCAAGCCAAGCACAAGGATTTATACGGGTCAGGCGAATTGCCCTACGTCCAGTTGGAAGCTCTGCTCGTGTTGCTCACTCTTGTTCGTAGTATGGTTACAAACAGGCGAGGAAGAGACGTGGGTCTCAGGCCTCACTGCCTCATGTGCGTATGCGGGTGTGTGGAGTGAATGTGTTCCAGAGAGATAGAAAGAAGCATAGGGCTCCCTTTTATACTCAAAGGAGGGCCTGTGTTTACAAGGGGTCAGATGTAAAAAGAATAAGTCCCTTGAGGGGTCGGCGAAAAAAGCGTGCCTAATCCTGGCCAAAAGTCTAACCACGTAGGTTGCGCATGCTCCTGTTCGACATCAGAGGTGTGTCGGTTCCTCTGTCATGTCTGTCCGTCTGGCCGCCCTCCTCCCGTACTGGTCGAGGTGGCAGTGGCGAGCAGGAGGTCAGGTGGTCCTCTTTTTATCCCCTGGTTAAAGCCAGGAATCGATCAGGTTGGCTTCCTTTGTCCGCTGGGGTTTGTATCGTATTCGTCAGACCGTTAATCGTTGGCCCTCCGGTCAACTGCGAAGTATTTACGGGCGGTGCCATTATGTCACTGACACTGTGCGACATGACGAGCCTCCAGCGGCGTGCCCACGCCGCCTGTAACGGGAGGCTTATCTTGGCGGCCAAGTCCGCTTATTTTCTTGGGCCTCATGATGCCTTTCTGCCCCTTGGGACCGAGGCGCGGCCTTTGGTGGTTCTGGCCGCTCTGCCCAGTCCTGGGCCCGCCACAGGTCGGGCGAGGCGGACACGTTCCTTTCCTGGCTCGCCCCGTTCGTCCTGTCCCGCAGGGGATCGGGCGAGGCGGACACGTTCCTTTCCTGGCTCGCCCCGTTCGTCCTGTCACGCAGGGGACCGGGCGAGGCGAGGGCTGTTTTGTCTTCTTCCCTTTACGTCCTTTCGCGTTTCTGACCGTGGCGGTTTTTTCATTGATCTGTGAGATAACCTCTTACTTTGGGACATAACTAGAAACTTCTTGGAAGCCACGATTAGAAAAAATAATGGTTATCCAAATTTTGGCACCAAATCAAATGAATGCCAAAAATTCTTGCCTTTATTTTGGCATGCCTTAATTTTGACAAGCCATGTTTTTTACATGTCATAATTTTGACAGGGCGAAAATTGACCTCCAACCAACCAGGCTATATGTGTGCGCGAAAGACATATTCTACTGGACCTGGCATGGCGTAGCACAATTATCACACGAAATGCAGTGCCCACAGCGCATGGTGATACAGAAATACTTGCATAGTCTGATATTACCAAATATTACAGTTAGCACTACTCAAAACACCATTAAAAATGACTGACACAACACAAAACACCATTAGAAAGTAAAAAAATGGAAAACACAAATTTATAGCACGACCATCCTAACAGATCGCCACGCTCTACTACCCATTATTACTCTCTCAAATCCAGCCCAGCGGTCGTCTTCGCTTGCTTCCATCCCCGCTCCAAACCGAACGGATCCGACCCATTTGATCAGTTGGAGTCGTCCGAGTCGTCGGAGAGGCCGGCGATGCCCTCGGGTCCGGGCGCGGCGGCCGGCCCGCTGGGCCCTTCCGCTGCCGGCGCGTCGGCTGCCGGTGCGTCCGCGGGCGCGGGCGCGGCCTCGGCGGCGAACGGCGCCACCGCGACGGCGGCGAGGAGGAGCAACCCCAGGACGAGCGCTGCACGAGCCATTATTGGCGACTGAATCGACGTGTGCGTGTGGCTGGGCTTCGTTCGCGCGAGTGGCTTCTGATGCTGATCCGCGTGGCGACGACGAGCGCTGCGTCCGGGCCTTATGTACGGGGAGGAGGCGGCCATTTTTAGGCTGCGTCGCATCCGTTGGCCGTGGCGGCCCTTCTTGGCCTTTGGTTGCCTCGGCGGTGGCGCGCGCTTGCAGCTGCGCGAAACGAGCGCGGCTACAGGTGGGTGGCGGCCGGACGGTCACAGCGAACTGCTGGTTCGTAGCTGACCGGTGTCGTTGACCGCTGGGACCTGGCTGAGTGTGGGCCCACAGGCCATAGGCCGACGTGGCAGTATGCGAGGTATTCTTGTGCCTGAACTGCGAAAGCTTCCACCCCAGATTTATTACCGCCATCATCGACTGACACTGACACGAGATTGGCATTCGCTGTGCTGCGAACGGGACCGACAGCCCCAAAGTACTTTCCCGCACCAAAAGATGGTTTGGGCTATGTTTCGAACACGGTGCGCGGTGTCAGCGTTGGAGGCCCACCGGTTCCGTCGGTGGCGCACCAGGCAGGCTCGCTTTCGTGTCCCACGTCGCGAAAGACTGGGCCAAAATGGAACCGGAGGCCGGAGTTCATGTATGCGTGCCGTCCGTTCACAGTGCCTGCCGCCGATCAACCTCGCTTTCCTCCTGGACGAACAGTTATTTTACTGCCACACTTTTGATTTTAATTAAAAATAGAGAAGCTACTGCTGCACAAGAATTGTTTTTACTAGTGGCAGTACTTGTGATGTGTGGCTGTGGCTTGCGTTGTTTGACCTCTGAGGAGAGTCGAATGGCATCCACCGACAACTGGAGTCGCAAGAAATGAATGCGCGGAGGCGGCACTCGGTTCAGGGCAAAGGATCCGGCGATGGGATTGTTTATGGGCTCTGGAGAAGACCAGCTGAACAAGTTCAGATTTTGTAAGGGAGATTTGACCGAGATCGTTACAACTTACAAGCTGGCAACGATGCTAACCTCAAGTTCCTCTCGCAACTAATGCAACACGAGGAGGCACAAGAACATCCAGATTGCAGTAGTCAGAACAAGAAAAGGAAAACAGAGTGAGCTCCTGATGAACACTTTGAGCCTAGCTCGCCCTAGTGGAGCACAAGTACACAAAAAGAAAACAAGAACGAAAATCCAAAATGAAGCGAAAATATGTAGGCACACATACGCTATTTCCTTCCAAGAAACAAGCACAAATCTCGAAAGCACACCACTACACCAGCACGCCATCACGCCCACGGTCACACGCCAATGGACCAACACCAAAACAAAAAACGGAAAAAAAAAGAAGCAAAAAGGGAAGCCCCTCGCCGGTCGGTCGCTAAGCCAATGCAGAGGCCGCCGCCACGGCCGCGAACGCGGCGGCGAGCCACCACCGGACGCACGGCGAGCCGGCCGGCGCGGCGCTCTTCTTGGCGTCCTTCTTCTGGTCCACCGGAGCAGAGTCATCCGCAGCGGGTCCCGGCGCGTCGGCCACGGCGGGAGCCGGGCGGCGCTTGGCCTTGCCACCAGCCGCCTTCGTCGGCGCGTCGGCCGCGGCGGGTGCTGGCGCGGGCGCCGGCGCCGGCGCCGCCACGGGCTTGAAGAGCTCGACGGGCTGGACGACGGCGTCGATGACGTAGATGGCGAGCGGGTCCCTGTCGATCGCAGTGGACGTGACCCGCGCGGGCGCGCCGCCCCGCGACGTCGGACGCGGTCTTGATGGTGACGACGTCGCCCTGATTCTGCAGCGTGAAGTTGAAGTTCTTGGCGGCGCCGTCGGTGGCGAGCGTGTTCATGGGCCCGTTGTTCGACTTGAGTGCCCCCAGCGAGTAGTGCACGGGCACCGCGTGGAACAGCAGCAGCTCCGCCTTGCCGTCGGCGGTGAGGTTCTTGTACTTGGGGAGGAACGCCCTCACGGCGTCGTCGGAGGGGCAGAACACCGTCATGCCGCCCTCCACGGCGGACTGGTAGGTGGAGGACGCGTCCGGGGACGCCGCGATCAGGTCCGCGAACGCCTTGCACCCGCCCTTGGCCATCTCCGCCGTCACGTTCGGCGGCGCAGGAGGCGGCGCGGCGGGGGCCTTGGCTGCCGCCGCCGCAGCTGTTGGGGCGGCGACACTGGCCGAGAGGGCGACGAGGAGGAGGAGAGCGTCGGCGAGGCGGAGGCGGCGCATTGTGCGGGGGCGAGGCGTGCGGCGGACTGTGGAGGGCGGTGCGAGGCGCAGTGGTTTGCGTGCGCGTGGGAGTGAGTGAGGGGAGTGGGAGCAGGATGGCTGGCTACTGGCGTGCACTTAGCTCGGCGTGTAGGCGTCATGCCCCTGGACTTCCAATCTAATTGCAACTAGCAAGTTGGCCCGCGCAAACTGCGCGGGTATCTAGCCGCGTGTTCTAGGGGTGCTGATGCTCTATTATTTCTCCTCTCTCTTGATCTTCTTCTTCTACCTCACCTTCTCCTCTTCTAGCTCTCCCTTAGTTCTGGAGCCCCTTGATCCCGCACTGCTCTCTCTCCAAATTAACTCGCCTTGATCCCGCACTGCTCTCTCTCTCTCTCCAAATTAACTCGGTGGGTAAATATGCGGTGATTTGCTCCTTGCGTTGTTGATACTCCCTGGTTTGTTTCTGTTGGCAGACCACGGTTGCCAACATTCTCATTGTTGTGCTACCCTTGATTTTGTTAGGAGGTGTTTGAATGCAATGGAGCTTTGCACAAATGACTTGGCAAGCAAAGTTGTGGTGAGCCAAATGATATGGACGGGACACTATTAGGAAGGGTCTTAGTAACAATCCTAAGTATGGGGAAGAAGTGCTGTGAGTCTGAAAGTTATGGGCGGTTGTGACATAATTATGGGGACCAGAGTAGTGGTCCTGAGGACGGGGAAGAAGCATATCTTTCAAAAGAAATTAGTTTCATTATTTTATCTCTAGTTTAATTATTTGTCCATTATGTTTGACATGTACACTTTGTTTAGAAATTTGCTTTCCAATTTGCATCGAAACCATATGGCATTTTCTTATTTTCTAAAATCTCAAATATTAGTGGTGTTAGCTATAAGTTATTTTCTTCTTATTTTCTAAAATCTCAAATATTAGTGGTGTTAGATATAAGTTATTTTCGTTTTTAACATGACCGGGCATGTATGACCGTATTGAATTAGGAAACCAATTTTTTATTCTGAATTAGTAACGTGGAGGTAGGATGCAAGGTTAGCAAACCTAGGAATATGGAAACCGTGTAGGGTTAGGTTTCTAAATTTCTATATATATCTATTAGTAAAATTTTTATAAAATAGTCAGGTATGATTAGGACTGTCTAGATAATTCTTGACCGTCAGATCTTCATAAAATCCAACGGTGGAGGTTCTTCTCTTTTTTAGATTAACGTGGGATTTTCTAGGCCCTCTCGGTGAATCTGGTGGCTCCTTTTGCTTCTGTTTTAATAAGATAATAGATACCTTGCCATTTTGCAAGCATTTTTTCGTGTAATTGCCCCTATCTCCGAACAGTCTTGTTTGTCCTATCTACCACCATCATTTCCCTTTCTCTCCTCCTCCTTGGCTTCTCTTCATGAGTTCACCACTCGAGCCGTGTGTTTGGTTGATTTTTAGTGGACTAAGCGACGAGCAATTTCAGCTGTTTGGCGGCTCGTTCGTTGGCACATGTACACGTAAGGTCTTGTCCATTTCTTCACCGTACCTCTGCACGATTGTAGTAAAAGGTAGAGAGAGGGAGGCTTCTTTTCCAGCATGCCAAGGGCAATCGAGAAGAATGATGACCGGGGCCATGCAAATGGAGCGATGGGCATAAACGGTGGGCAGCGGGCCCGGAACGAGCCAAACAAAATTTACACGCCTACTAATTGTGTCCTACTACCCTATCCACGCATCAATCATGAAAGAGTAAATTTCATGGTCGGTCCTTAAACTATTGGGCAGTTCTCATCTAGGTTCACGAACTATAAAATTGTATTTTTAGGTCCCTAAACTATCTAAATGGGTCATCTAGGTCCAAATCTACCATGGGGACATTCAATATCTGACATGGTGTGCTGACTGTGAAGCCTACGTGGAACCTGACACGTGGGGCCCATATGTTAGCCTCCTCTCCCCGTACTCCCCCGGTGGTCTCCCCCTGGCGACCCCAACCCCGCTCGCCCGACCTTCTACTCCCCCTGGCGATGTCGGTCGTCACCCGCGCTCCCCAGGCCGTCTCTACCTGGCGACGCAGGCTGTCTCGCCTCGCGCTCGCCCGTCTGTCTCCCCCGCGACAACCTCGGTTTCGCTCGCCCAGCGGCCATCTCCTGGTATCGCCTTCCCATGCCTGCTCCTCACCGGAGCCCTCCTCCGTGCGCCATTGTGCCACCGTCGTCCTCGCATTGTTCTCCCCGCCCACAGCGGAGCTCCCCTGGGTGGAACCTGAGCTCGCTCGGCCCGCGGAGCCATGATTCCACGTGATTCCGGTGGTCCCTATCACCGAAGCTATTCAATAATGGTTCAGGGCAGAGCTAGGGAGGTGAGAGAGCTTGTGGCGTGGGGAATTGGGTGGAGATGGAGCGCCGACGTCGAAGTTGGACGACGGTTGGAGCTCGGTTGGTGGGGAATCGTTGAGAAAGAAGAAGGGAGAGAGAGGAGGAGGAGGAGGCTGACATATGGGCCTCCACATGTCTGGTTCCACGTAGGCATCACAATCAGCGCGTCATGTCAGCTCTTGGATGTCCCGTGGTGGATTTGGACCTAGATGACCCACTTAGATAGTTTAAGGACCCAAAAATACAATTTTATAGTTCGTGGACCTAGATGAGAACTGCCCGTCATGAAATGTTCGATGAGTTACAGACGGAGTTTAGTGGTGGGTGGTGCGCTGGCAATGATTTTTTACCCGGTCCGTGGACAGGGGCAATGTGGGCGAACAGTTCGTTGGTCATCCTCCAGATCTTACTTTCACCGCCTACCGGTGTTCTTCCTCTTTGATTCTTTGGAACCAGGCTTTAATTTACATGATGCGAGACTGCCTTTTGTTAAGGTGGCGTAGCGTGGAGGGAGAGCGCAGCTAGCGAAACGGAAGCCGAGGCATCCATATGAGTATGCGTCGTCTGCAACTCTGCGTTGCGTTTTCCGGGGTCAAAAGGCCATATCCTTCTGTCTCTAGAATCTAGATCCGGCCCCAGGGCTTTCTCAACTGCCAATCTGCCATCAACTGCCGCGGACACACGGTCCCAACCGTCGCCGGACTTACGGCTGGCGTAGATGAATACGGAAGTACTCTTCAATTGGCACGTATATTGGCACGCATGTGTATGTCTTCTCTTCAATTGTATAATTAGCCAGTTCTTCTCGTCTATTTTCCAGCCACAATCAGCTTATTGTAACTCATTCTATCTTCTTTTTTCTCATAAAAGTACTATCGAAACAGTTAAAATCAGCTACAGTCAGCGAACTTGCGAAGTATAAGTATCCACCAGCAGGACGATTAACGTTTTAGTATGCCGGCTGAACAAAACGGTTGTCCTAGCATACGTAAGCGTGTTCCTGCGTGCACCGGGTGCACAAACCGGCCAGTTGGGCTTGGCCGCTTGGGCAGCAGATTGCGTGGCCGCTGGTGGGCGGTGCAAAGCGCACGTGCCGCCGTCGCTTTCCGCCGGATCCCGCCAGCGCGGGGCAAGTTGAGCTTGAGCCGCTAGCTAAAAGCCAAAAAGCTCCGAATCCGATGCTGCATGGCCTCGGGGGCACGGCGGAACCAGAGCGGCCCGATCACCGATCCAACGGCAACGCCGGCCTCGAGGTGCCACGGGAGCTCCAATCACGTGACGTGGAGTGTGAGCGAGCGGTCTCATTTTGGTAATTTGGTGATACAGTACCTCGGTTCAAATCGGTTCGAAGCTTCCGCCATGCCCCACCGGGCAGCGCCTGCCGCGAGCCGGCCGGCCAGGAGAGCCCACCGCGCGGTGGGCTGTCAAACTGGAAAGCCGCCTGTGAAAGCCAGCCGTGCGTACATGCCCTATCCCTACGCCTCCGCACTCCGCAGGCAAGCAACAAATCGCAGATGCGGTGATTCGGCCGGCCCGTGACGGTAAGGTCTGGGGTCAGGAAGCGAATCACCGTGGGGTGGTACGGTGGAACGGTGGCCGCGCGCCGGACAGCAGAAGGATGGCGCGCGCGGCGGCGGCGTCGGAGCGTACGCGCTCGCCATGCCTGCCATGTGACGCGCTGCCATGCCGGTTTGGACGAGACGGACAGGACAGGGGGGTTCTCGATCCGAAGGACGCTCCCCTTCCCGGCGAGATGGTACTCTACTACGAGCGTGATGTGGACGGTATGCAGGACAAGTACTCGAGATCCGCGATGCTTCCTTCGGCAGCGGGGCAGGTGTGAAAATCGAAGGAGACGACGAACGCCGCGCCCGTGGGCAGGAACAGGTTAAACTGTACTACTAGTATCAACCTGGGAGAGAATCCTGCGCGTCGTTGCTCGGTCACAGTAGTTACTACTCCTTCCGTCCACAAAAGAATGCAACTTTAGAGTTCAAAATTTGTCCACAAAAGAATGCAACTTTAGAGAAAAGACAAACCTTTTTGTAGAGTTTTCTAGTAGATTCTCATAGTGATATGCTTATAACAAGACTAACCTTTGTAGTGTTTTCTAGTAGCTTCTTATAGTGATGCTTGTAACATGGGATAGTGACATAGGGGTAAATTAGTCATTTCACATGTTTATTGGTATACGTGCAAGATGTTAGAATTGCATTCTTTTGTGGACGGAGGGAGTAGTTAGCTCACGCAGCCGCACTCGATTCTATGGTGGACCGTCCTTGTCTGGTAACTTTTTTTATTAAAAATTTGTTGTATTGGGAAAAAAACTTTTAGAAACATTTTTTAATACATTGGATAAAATTATCTAGCTAACAATTAGTCGTGGATCCAAATAGGATCTAGCACTAGAAGAAATCTTATAATAAAAAAGGAAAATCTTTAAAAAATAATCGATTTTTTTTAGAATTGCACAGTACAACGCAGGCGCTCACGACACGCACGCACACTCACCGTCGTGGATCCAAATAGGATCTAGCACTAGAAGAAATATTATAATAAAAAAGGAAAATCTTTCAAAAATAATCGAAAATGAAAAGGCAGTTTACCAGTATGGGACTTGCGGGCTTTAGCGGGCTGTGTGGACCAACTTTCTGGAGGCCCATACATACAAGACTTCCTTCTTCTTCAGTTGTCCAGCCAGCTAGAGTTTTTTATGAGGAAAAAGTCTCTTTTACCTCCCTGGATATGAGGCCGAGTCCGTGTTTCCTCCTTCAACCGCAAAACCATATATCTAGCCTCCTTCAAGTCTCAAAACTGTCCGTTTTACCTCCCTCGGCGGTTTTGATGGTGGTTTTGGCTGACGTGGCGGTGGGCCCCACATGTCAGCGCGGGCCCCACCCCTCTCTCTTCTTCCTCTCTCCTCTTCTTCTTCTCTCTCCACCTCCTCTCCTCTGCTCTGGACGCCGGCCGTCGGCCTTCCCTCCCCTGCCGGCCGCTCGGCCCTGCTCCGGCCGCCGGCGTCCCCTCCCCCGCCGGCCGCTCGGCTCTGCTCCAGCCGCTGGCCTCCCCTCCCGTCGCGCGGAGGCCCGGCGGCGGCTCCACCTCGCCGGCGCCCTCCCCGCCTGCGACTCCTCCTCGCGCAGCGGCCAGCGTGGAGGGGAGAGGAGGAGCGGCGGCGACGGCGCGGAGGGGAGAGGAGGAGCGGCGATGGCCGTCGCGGAGGGGAGGAGCGCCGTCGGGCTGCGCGGAGGGGAGAAGCTGTGGCGGCCGCGGTGGAGGGGAGGAGCGGCGGCGACGGCGCGGAGGGGAGAGGAGGAGCGGCGATGGCCGTCGCGGAGGGGAGGAGCACCGTCGGGCTGCGCGGAGGGGAGGAGCTGTGGCGGGCGCGGTGGAGGGGAGGAGCGGCGGCGACGGCGCGGAGGGGAGGAGCTGCGGCGGATGTGGCGGCAGAGCAGCGAGGCTCCCGCACGGTCGGCTGGCGAGGAGGACGGCGGCGCGCGATGGAGCGGCCGAGGCTCCAGCGCGGCTGCCAGTAGAGGCGGACGACGGCGTACGGCGAGGCTCCCGCGCGGCTAGCTGCCGAGGAGGGCGGCGGCGGGCGGCGGAGACGAGGAAGAGAGAGGGGAAGGCGCTGGAGAGGGAGGAAGGAGAGAATGGAGGTGGGGCCCACACTGGCATGTGGGGCCCGCTGCCACGTCAGCGAAAACCACCGTCCAAACCGCCGAGGGGGGTAAAACAAACGGTTTTGATAGTTGAGGGTGTTAGATAAATGGTTTTACGGTCTAGGGAGGAAACACGGACTCGGCTTGATGTCCAGGGAGGTAAAAGGGACTTTTTCCTTTTTATGATGGCCGGAAAGCCCATCCAATCCGTCGAGGTTATCCGAGGCCCATGCTCAGAATTTTTAGACTCCAAAGACGCGAGATAGAACTAGAAAATCATTGTTCAATGCTACACAGATAGAACTAGAACAGAAATCATTGTTCAATGCTACACAGATAGAACTAGAACAGTGCAAATCCATTCCCACTAATGCACGCTCATTCATCCATGCTCGAGTTACGAATGACCAGACCACGCATGGTGACTGTCAAGGCAAACATGATCCGATCCAGACGAACTACCCAAAACAATACCATCATCCATCGCGATTCCTCCAAGAGGTTAGGTGCGTGCATCTTTTCCGTTACCCGACGCGCACACATGACACGGCAGCATGCCCATTGCCCTCTACCATCCGAGCTCCACCGCCGTTCGCGCAGCAGGCACCTTGATCAGGAAGCAGCCAAGGCGAAGACGGCGGCGAAGACGACGGCAGCCACGAGGCTCCGGCGGGTGGGGACAGTCGCACTCGCTCCGCTGTCATCAGCGTCGTCGGACGATGGGCCAGGTGCGGGGGCCTTGGAGACGGCCGCCTTGTGGCTTTCCTCGCTCTCCTGGCCGGCCGACGCGGCCCCGTCGGGCGCAAGCGCCTCCTCGTTCAGCACGTCGTAGTCTTCGGGGGACGGGGCGGCGGCCATCTCCTCGGAGGACGGGCTCGTGGCCTCCTCCTCGGCTTCCTCCGGGGCGCCGGCTGGGCTCTCCTCCGGCGCATCGCCGCCGCTGATCATCCCGAAGGGAGCAAAGGCCGGCGCGGTGGCGGGCGCGCCGTCCTCCAGCGGGGGAGCGGCGATAGGGGCGGCGCTATCGCTCTCGGACTCCGGGGATTCCTCCGGCGACTCGCCGGTCGCGAACGGCGAAAGCGCCGGCGCCATCGTGGGCGCTCCTCCTCCTTCTTCGTAATCATCGTCGTCGTCGTTGAGGTCTCCGTCGCCGCCGTTGCCGCCGTCGACGCCATCGTCATCGTCACCGTCACCGTCTTCGTCGTCGTCATCGTCCAGGGAGGCGGCGTCAGGGCCAGGCGCTATGTCCGGGTCGTCGTCTTCCTCCGGGTCCCCGGAAGCGGCGGCTTCAGGGGCGTTCGCGTCGTAGGGCGCCGGGGCCTCGTCTGGGGACCGCCGCCACCTGGTCTCCGTCTCCATGTCATCATCAGGTGCCTCCGTCGGCGATGTCGACTCGGACGACGAGGGCGCCTCCGGCGACGAGGCTGGCGCGTGCTCGTGGACGCCGCCGACAGCCGCCGCCGTCGCGATGACGGCGAGGAGAATGGCGGCGAGCGCGGGGGTGGGTGCCATGGCGCGCGCGACGTTCTCTCTTTGGGCTTAGCTGTTCTGTTCGATCGACCGGCCGGGCGGGCGGGGGAAGCTGCTGCGGGCTTACGTGTGACCGTGGCTAGTTCGACGCCGGCCGTAATGCGAAGATGCGGAGGTGGTGACTGACTGACCGCGGGGCGAGAGAGACGGAGGTGACGCCCCTATCTTTGGCATGGCGGCAGGTGCCACCACCTGGCACCTTGGCTGGCGGTGGTGCCGCGCGGAGCTCCGTTCGCGTCGGCGCGTACGGGCTGTGGGACGTTGGTCGGATCAGATGGCGGTCGGGCGTGCAAACAAACATAATAAGGCCATTCTCAGTGCCCAACTTGGTTAAATGTCATGTGTAGCATGTGCATGTTTTGTGTCAGTCATAGTAGTATGCACTATTTCTACTACATTCAAAATCACACAAAAGACGTAGAAATACAGAGTAACCATAAAACGTCTTTTGTGTGAATCAAACTCTGTATTTACTACTAGGATATTAAAAAAATAATACGAGTAGTTTGTTAGGGAATCAAACTCTGTATCCACCTGTGTTTGTGTAAAAGCATTGACAAAATTCAGTACTTGGGGCCAGAATCAGAATCGGTTTTGTCGTTCAAGATCCCTGTTTCTAGAGTAACAAAAGGCCAGATTGCAAATTCTATGTGCAGTATGGGCGATAGGAAACAAGAACTTTTCAGTCATCAAGACGAGCCGAACCATCTTGAAATAAGTTCACTGCTAAAAAGGTACAAGATGCCATCTACTAGGAGGTTCAGTCACGTACACCATGGTTCATAGCGTTACAGGTTACAGCAAGCTCAGAGGCTGCGTTTCGATCAGACCTGGAATGAGAGAACACAGACACCAATCCTCTGCAATGCAATGCAATGCAATGCAATGCAAGGCCCCGAGCAAGCACTGTCAGCTGGGAGGTGCGCCACCGGCAAACACACAGCAATCAGCTAGGGCATCAAGTTGCTCCTTTGGTTACTCAGCGCTTCAGTCTGGTCAGAGTACAAAGGCCTGAAGTCTTAATCTTGCCTCGGTTACTGCTTCCAGGAATTCATCGGTAGGGTTCTCTTTCGCAGCAGCTAGAGCCGAGACATAGGCCGACATCTCCTGCTCCATCTTTTCAACATCAATGTCACCATCCACATCCTGCCGCATATCAATACACGCAGCATGTAAGAATTCGGGGGAAAAAATTGTGCATGCTTTAACCAGCCTAGAGTACGCTAGTACAATAAAGAAAAATGGGATTATGCTAAATACTGAAAAAGAACGTCAGCAAGAAAAAATAACTTACATCAAGTTGAACTGGCTCACATTCCAAAGACAAATCGTCAGTTCTATCCCTAGGTGTAGGGGCTCGGTCATTCTCTGATAATTTCCTGAATAACTTCATCAGAGCAGAAACTTCGGCATCCATAGAAGCTACATCGACTTGGAGTTCTTCCACCTTCTCATTTGACACCTTTGCCTGCCACTCTAACTTCTCTATAGCTGCCTGCTTCTCTGCTAGCATGATCTACAATACACAAAAGTTGCACCAAGTTGTTACTACAGTTTTGCTATTAAAGATGTGATTTCAGTGAGCACTTTTAGCTGTATCGTATAAATAAGGGTCGGGGAAGGTGATTTCACATGATGCAAGAGATACATAGAGTTGACAGAAACAAGCACAGGTACAAAAATCAGAAGAAAAAAAAACATCAAATATATTATATATCACAGTGGAGAGAGCTGTACAATCATGAATAACATGATCACTTATTTCAAATCCGTCACTTAGCAGTAAAATTTCAGGAGAAGCTGCAGGAAGTTTAAGCAGAGAAATGATCTAATGACTACTGGGACAGGCCTTGTCTAAGAGTATAATTATGAAGTGGGGCCTCTTTCAAGTGATATGAATAACAGGATCATTTATTTCAAATCCGTCACTTAGCAATAAAACTTCAGGAGGCGCTGCAGGATGCTTAAGCAGAGAAATGATCTCATGACTACCAGAATGGGTCTTTTCTAAGGGTGTAATATGAAGTGGGGCCTCTTTCTTCTTTGAATACGGAATGGCTGAACCCATGAGGCAACACTGAAGCATTATAGTTAAAGCCTCAAACTATAGCACCAGAAGTTTCTTTCTTCAGTGCGGTTCAACATGAATCATGACTTAATAATACAAGGCTGGACAAACTACTTTGGGTTCAGCATGTATATCTAGTGGGACTATTTTCAGCATGACTATTTAAATTAGCCCTCAATTCCACCGCATAGTCTTCTACTATCAGCAGTGAACAATGCCAAAAGGAAAAACACAATTTTCAATTTCCCCCCGTCAAGGTAATTACAATACCCAAAAGTAAAAATGTTGAAACTGTAAGCAAGGTACTACCTCCGTTCCAAATCATAGGTCGTTTTGGCTTTTCTAGGTTCATAGATTTTGCTATGAATCTAGACATAGCGTTTATCTAGATGCATAACAAAGATGATGAACCTAGAAAAGCCAAAACGACCTATAATTTGGAGCGGAGGAAGTACTGAAAAATCTTCTCGAAATTATAAAGACAATAATGCAGCAGCTAGGGTAGTGCTTTCTTGAATGGAAGAGCTCCAAAGGCAACATTATACTGAGCGAATGTAGTGCATTACAAAAAATATAGAACAAAAATTCCAATTCACCTTTGTACCATGCAGCTCCGAACCAGCATGTTGGATCAGCAATTCCTTCTCCGAGAGCTGGCTCCTCAACCCATCAACAGCTTCATTCGCAGAACTGGTTCGGCTGATCAAGTTCTCCGCGGATCTCAGAGCTTCTTCCTTCTCAAGCAACTGCCTTTGCAGGCCACTAACCTGCTCCTGCAGAGCAGCAATCTCTTCTCTCCGCTTCTGTGCTTGATCCACTTGCGGCCGTTTCTTGGCGGGCGTGGCTCTGATTGGCCTTACAGCCTTGGGGGGGTCAGGCACCTGCACATGGAGATGTTGGTAGAGAGATCAGCAACAACCAGTAGTACCACGGGAGCATGCCTGCATTTCTGGTAGCCGCAATGGGCAGTTGGGCACTATTGAAGGATAATTCCCCACTCCGGTTCATCAATGCACTGCCCAGTGCCCACTCAAAACAGCTTCCGGAGCACTAGCTGGTACCCAAAATAAAAAAGATTCAAACTTTGAACACAAGAGCCCCACTAGCTACCAACAAAACAAACACCTGATCCCAAAAGCTAGAAAGGAGAGAGGAAAGTCGCGGATACTTGGAAAGGGACTAGCAAAACCGCACCTTCTTGGTCTGATTTGGAGTTGCGGTATATGATATCGAAGACAACCGTCTGCATCAGAAAGGCGGAACGAACAACTGAAGCGAGTTCAAAAAGATTCAAAACGAAACGGCGCTGGAAATGCAGATCGAGGGAAGGGAGACCTGGAGGAGGGCGCTGATGCCGCGAGGCCGCCTCGGGTCCTCGTCCTTGGGGTGGGGCCGGCCGGCTTCTCGGCCATCTTCTCCGGCGGGGGGCAGCGGCGGCGGCGAGGGAAGCACGGTCTCTCAGGTGGTCGGGGTACGGGAGTGGTGGACCGATTCTATCCCGCACCGTCGTGGACCCGTGAAATGGCCGGACGCTCCTGCTTACAACACTACCACTACCTGGGTAGTGGGCCCATGAAATGGTTAAAATAGTACGCCTATGAGCAGTTTTTTTTCCCCTTCAAAATAAATAGTTGTTTGGATAAGAAATCCATAGGCGAATGTTTTTTAGTGGGCTCGGTACCCAACATCCCTTTGCAGATCTGCCGGGTCCAGAATTGATTGTTCACTAGTGTTTGAGATTTTTTTTTTTTCGAAAGACTAGTGTTTGAGATTTGTACATAGCTGAAATTTGAGTATAGACTCTTTCAATTCAGTGATTGGAGTGCTTTGGAGTTAGTGGTTTGAATCAAAATTATACTTGAACTAAACTTGAATTTATCTTAATTAGCCCGACAAGCCTTGATAGCCATTTTTAGTGCACCAAGCCCGCCCTAGCTTGTTCCATAATTGAATATTTGAAGTGTATGAAGGTGTACTAACACTTTTGTCAACCTACTTA
The DNA here is from genome assembly GCA_015476505.1 of Urochloa ruziziensis. Lineage (NCBI taxonomy): Eukaryota > Viridiplantae > Streptophyta > Magnoliopsida > Poales > Poaceae > Urochloa > Urochloa ruziziensis. The sequence goes on along the minus strand of CM027119.1, from coordinate 54,189,495 downwards.
GAGCATGGGTTATGGTTAAGCCCACTGCGGGCGTTTCGGCAGCCAACGTGGACAACAATAAATGCGGCAGCGGCAGCAGCAGCCAAATGAGCAGCGCATGCAGCCAATTAGCATAAAGGGCAGCAGCACAGCATCAAATTAGAACGCTGCATGCACACATGCGTCCGCTTCAGGCTACCGTATAACCAGTCGCTCGCTCTGCATTCTCTCACCTTTTCTCTCTCATCCACGTTGGAAGTCGCCTGCTTTTCGGTGACCATAATACTTGCTCTTAGGTCCACAAAGTTCTTAAAGTAATTAAGTGAGGAACCAAGTCCGTAAAACCTCGCCTTATTATCAAGCCTAAAACGAATATAGAGTGCACCGTTTAAAATATCCAAGGTCCTAAATCCTTATTTTGAGAGTTCAAAGTAGTCTCCTTGCATGAAAAAAATCATTTAAATTGAATTCTCCTCCAAAGCATACCATATTTTTCTGACCACCAATTTAGCTCGATACAGTTGAGGTCTAATTTGAAGTCATATCTAACCTAGCCCGACATGGCCAAGGATATTGTTTTTATCCTTTACTATGCTCATCACATGTGACTTAAAGAATAAGGATTCAAGCAAGAGGGTTTGTTTGCGATGAGCATGTATATACATATTGTGTTAAATTCAGAAATTTGAGTTCTGAACTATGAGTGGTCTAATCTCTACCCACATTTTGTTGAAATGAACCACTCCTCTAAAACTAGCTCTAATGATGTGGCTCCGAAAAGATAGTAATTTTCTGATTTCCTCACGCTAACACGAGTCATCTCCCAAAATGCATATTGTACGTGCTCAACGAGGAAAAAGAAGATGAGTGCAATAGCAATGAAACATTAGCAGATATAGTGACAAACAAATCGATAGTTGATGCAATCTCCACTCCAAAGCACAATTTGATTCCGGCGTTTCATATGCTCTTATTGCATTTAATTACATGACACATTAGGGCAGTCCCAACCCAGACTCTACCCATAGAGTCCATATGTTGAAGACTCTATTATAAGAAACCATAGCCTCCAATACAGATTTTGTATCTTGAAGTCTACCCAATCCCATGATCCACTTGTCTCTCTCACATATGGTCTTGATTTGCGTGAAGACTTGGTTTCTTAGTTAGACTTGGTTTCTTTATTTTTTCCCCTCTCTCTTCAATAAATGTTCTGCCACATCAGCATTTTGCTTACATGACAGCATAATTAATGATTTTAGACTCTACGGTAGAGTCTGCATTGGGACTGCCCTTACGACTTGAAAATAGTAGCCAAGAGAGGATCCAAATAGGTAATGGAGGCGGTACCCGGCCGGCCCACGGTTGAGCTATCAGGCTATCAACAACTATTACAATTTAATAACTAGCAAGATGGCCCGCGCAGATTGCGCGGGTAGCTAGCATTTACATAGTAACATTTGGATTTGTCATTTCTAAATAAATGCATGCAAATATTTTTGCTTAATCGCATTACTATATCTAATTATTTTTTCCTAATGACCAAGACCAAGGTATCACCTATTTTTTACCATCATATTCTGGAATGTGTTATTTTTGAAACATGGGTTCCATAGAAAAAGAAATATAGAAACATTTTTTCAATTTACTAAACATGTGTTTTTAAATTTTTAATATTCTGGTTCTTGGCCGATCATGTACATGTTTGTTTGGAAGCTTTTTTTTTGTTATGATTGTAATTTGTTCAATTCTTCTTGAACTTTTAAAAGAACATCCAAGTTATTGCCCACCGAAGATAATAAAAAATTTATTTTGAGTTTGATTATACATGTCATTGAGTGTTGCGCCATCCTCTTTTGCACTTATCATACCTAACTCTTTCTTTTGTTTCCTACCCAATCTTTAATTTATACAACACTATCTATGCACGCTTTCCTTTTATTATGGCTTGTAAATCTTTCCCACCACAAATTATGCATCGGGGTCGACAAATTTGTTTTTACGCTAGCAAGAGACATATTTTTTTAGCTAAAACTTGCTCATTATAATATTGAACCTCATCCTTATCAAGCAACTTATCACATCTTAAAGTTGGTTTATTCAGCAATAGGAAATGCTACTCATTATAAGGATTTTGACAAAGCGAGTTTATTCATCACTAAAGCTAAATTAAGTAGGAGCACTATCATGAAAAAAATCAGACCTCGAGCTCGAGGTTCACACATGTATTACCTATCCATACATATTTTATTACATTTTAGAAATTTAATTAATTTAAAATGTAATCGCATACACTTGTTGGTTAATCTAATCGCACACACCATAGCTCCTGCAAATTGTATTTAATTATGTTAATCTATGGTTTTGTTAATATTCATCATCACCCTCCTAACCCTTCTCTTTGACTTGCCTCAGACTATAATACGTGGCTAAACATTGTTTTTTGGTATCTAGTAATATTCAACTTTCGCATGCTAGCTATTGCTCAGTAATTTAGTATTTAAGCAAGTTTATTGTGATTATATGAAAACTGCAACTTTGACACTTCAAAACCACATCTAGCTGCCAAAATTCAAGCATATAAATTTTTTCTCATTCCGGTGTCTATGCATGTTGATGTGGTTGCACACCACCTCTATCTGATGTCTCGTCTCTCTCAACTGCCAATCCTAACATGCTTTGTATGGGACGATGCCTCCTAAGCACTCCCATTGGTCGGTTGTCTCACTCCATTGCCCTACAAATTCGTCTCCAACCTTCACATTGTCACCTTTTTGCTGTCCTCGAGTTGCTCCATCGCCGAATCAATTTTTTTTACGGCTAGGCTCAATTGCAACTCCATCCAATTGATGCCCTCTATGTCTCCCACTGACGACCATTCCCTAATCGTCAGCAATGACTACAATCATGCATTGGGTTTTGGGGATAGATGACAATGGTTAGGTACAAACTACCACACATATTGGTCTGGCTTTGTAATGGCAACGAAGGTTGATAACGGCGCCTAATTGCATGAAATTAAATCATCAAGGGAAGTGCAGCTTCTGTGTTGGTCAAGGTGTTAGTCACCGTGGATATGTGTCAACATAGCTAGTTCTAATGATGATGGTCGTGTGTGGTGGCCCACCACACCATTGGTCAGATTTGTCCCTAGCGTTCTCCTTCTCACATGCCCTTGTATATGGCCATATGGATGGCTTGCTATCGCTATGCTGACTAATATATATTTGGTCCCATTGCAAAAGCTACACATGATTAAAATCAGATGACTTAGGTTACACATGTTCTCTTCTCTAACAGTGTACGGTACAATCACAAAATTAAATGGTGTATATTTTTTCTTTCCTTATTAATTTGGTAATTTGTAGGCGGAGAACATGCTAGCTTTTTAACACTATTGTTTGTACCGAGTTAATAAAGAATTATATTGAATCTTGAAAGACAAAATAAAGAAAAAACGTGTCATTGTATTTATTTTATTTGTCTATAAGAGAAAACTGTTGGTATTTGAAAATAAAAATAAAGATATTAAAAAATATGTTTGATTATTCCACGGGATCCCTTCTCTAATTGTGACAAGATAGTTTCCAAATACAATTTTATTTGAATCCCTGCCATGAGATATCACGTAAGATGATAAAAGGAAAATGTGTTGAGGTATTCTTATTTTATTCGTATAAAAGTTAAATGTTTTGTTATTTGAAAATAAAAATACTATTGGCATGAAAGCATGTGTCATGCCAGAATACAAAAAGGTATATAAAGATGTTAAAAAAATGAGTCTGGTTGTTTTCACGGGATCTCTCTAAGTGATAAAGAATATTTTCCAAATATATTTTCATATGTATACCCTACCATATGATATGTCACGTGGTAGAGTCTGTTTCCGTTTCAATCTCATACCATATATTATAATGTATAGTTTTTTAAAACTTTAAATATTTATTATTCGTATTTGATATAAACTCTTTAGATTACTTATAGACCGTTAGATCTTCATAAAATCCAACGGTGGAGGTTCTTCTCTTTTTTAGATTAACGTGAGATTTTTTAGGCCCTCTCGGTGAATCTGGTGGCTCCTTTTGCTTCTGTTTTAATAAGATAATAGATAGATTTATAGGTGCAAGCCTCAAGCACACTCCCGTCGACAACTCGACATCATGAACCAGGTGCACTTTTTTCCTTTCTTTCTTCTTGTCCTGTTTCCTAAACCCACTATCACAGAGGCACACAGCCGGCCGCCATCCGCCGCAGCACTCCCTACTCTCTGCCAACTCGTCGGACCCGGTGAAGAGCCGGAGAGGAGGACGCGCGGGCGCCGGGCCGCGCGGACTGTCGCTGACGTGAAACCGCCACGCGAGGCGGGGCCCGAGCCCGCGCCGCCCGAAGCGACTAGGCGAATCGCGCCCCGACACAGGCGCGCCCCGGCGGTGCAGGGCGGCGACACTGGCGACCCTGACCCCCTCGACCCGGCCCGAGACGCCCCCCCGTCGCCGTCGGAATCGGGAGGCGTCGCCGTCGGGAATCAACGCGCTGTCGGCGCCCGGCGCGGCCCGGAACATTTCGAGACGCCCCCGCGACGCCGACGTCCAACCGAACGGGACCCCCCGACTTGGTGGGCTCCACCGCTTCCATAGCCCGCGCCCATACACCACCACCACCCCCAGCCCGTACGTACTTACGTGCGTGCCAAACAAAACTGCCAATCACTCGGCGTAGTACAGCACGATCGCGCGCGTAGCAGTCGGTCGCGCGGCGGCATCATTTGCGCGCGGCTGGCGATCTGCGCGTGTACTAGTCGCAGCAGTCTAACACGCGAGGCAGCCCTGAGCCACGCCCACCCTACTCGGCTCGCCGAATCTAATAATCCCCCGGCTTGTCGCGCGTGTGACCTCGGCTCTTGTCGCGGATGCACGACACGATCGGCTTCCTGCCGTCGTTGCTCGGGGATCGATCAGCAATAGTTTACTGCGTATTATAAGTGGAGAGGATAACTGGCGGCCGAACTTGCTAGGACATGGATCGTCTATCGTTGCTTAGCGATAATACTAGTTTAACGCTTGCGAGGGCCGGCATGACGCGCTTGGTAGGCTTTAGAATATGCCTCCCAACACTTGCAACGACGACGACAGGAGTAGCTCGATCGCTCGCTAGAAGTCGCGTTCTCCTTGCAAGTGTTCTTGTGATTACCGTGGCCTCATCAGAAAGCGCCATGGATTTGCTCGAATCCCATCCCATGCATGCATGTCAGCCTTTAGATCGGAGTAAAAAAGTGGCGATTAAAATCAGCAAAACACTAGTAATATAAGAGAAGGAACTAGAGAGGTAGTAGAGATCACTGCGGTGGACTCTGCTGCTCAGGTAACTGCAGCAGCCAGAGCTTCAGCTTGTTTTGTTGGCCTTGACGCTTTGTTGCTCGGTCCGTCGTGTCGTGCAGCGCGTCGTCGTGGTGGTTGATCAGTTAACTTAGCCATGGCGTACCCACGACCCACGAGCTCACGGCATGTTGAGGAACATCGCCGGGTCGGTGTCGGCGAACACGCCGGTGCCCCAGTAGGACCCAAGGTCGCAGCCCGACGGCCACTCGAAGTGGTTCGGGTCCGGCAGCAGCTCCTGCCCGTTGCAGGCGCCGCTGCCAACCTCCGCGAGCCCGAGCCCCGGCGCCGTACAAGTGTCCGTGAAGCCGCCGACGGCCGCCGGCTTCTCCGTGACCCCAACTGTTGCTACCGTCGTCTCCGGCGCGGTCAGCTTCTCCACGGCGGCGGCAACGACCGTCGCTGCAGGCTTCTCGGTGGCGGCCACCCATCGCTGCGGCTACCGTCGACGGCGAGAGCGCCGGTGCCGCGTTCACCACGCCGGCGTCCGTGCCGGCGGGGCGGGGTCCGGGGCCGGCGCGACGCGGCGGCGCTTGGAGCTCTTGGACCGCTTCGTGCTCTTGGCGGGCGAGGAGGAAGGGACCGACGACGACGAGCCCTTGCGGCTGCGTGTGCCGCCGCCGACGGGGACGTTGCGGAGGGACCCGCCCTTGGTCCAGTACCGGCGGCACGACTTGCAGAAGTGGCGCGGCTGCGACGTGTTGTAGTTGTTGTAGTAGCAGAACTTGGTGTCCCGCGACTCGCACCGCGGGCACGGGTCGCCGGCCGCGGGCGCCGAAGGCTGCTCCTCCGCCGCCGCCGCCGGCAGCGCCGGGTAGCCCTTGGGCCGGCGGAGGTCGACGCCCGCGAACGGCGGCGCGGGCCGGCGCCCGGGCTCCTGCATGCGTGCCTGCGTGGACGCCGGAGCGCTAGCTCGCGATCGAGGCGAGCCTAACGAGCAGCGTGTGGAGCAGGCAGGCAGGCAGACGACGGTGTGTAGTGTGTTTCAGCAGCTGCCACCGTTGGTGGCCGCTCTCGAGTTTATGGGCACCGGAGCCGGGTCGGTGGAGCAGGTCCGTCCGGTGAAACATCTCGACGGGTCCCGCTTTTTTACCGCCGGGGCCGACGCGTCAGCGGCCCTGTCGTGCCCACGCCAGGTCAAGCGGTGCGGTACGTGTGGAGATCAGATGAGGTGGGGGGTGCGAGAACTGTGGAGTTGGTCAGGGTGCCCGCGCGCACGCGTCACCGTCGTCCGTTCCTTGACCGCGGCACAGTGGCGACCGGCGCGGGGACGGGGACAGGCCAGCAGGCGCCGCCGAGAATTTGTACTGTGCCGGGCGGTGCCGTACGCGTCCGTGGCGCCCGCACGGGCACGCGCGGGGGGCCAGGCGGGCCAGCCACCCGCGGCGACCGCGACCCACACTGCCTGCCCGCTGGTCTAGTCCCTTTACCTACCGTGCCGTACCAAGCGCGCCCTCGCGATAACTGCCTCGTGGACCGCCGCGGCGCGGTGCCTCTGGCGGTCTGGCCGCCCTGCCCGGTCCCGCCCGGCGACGGAACTGCGGCGAGTCAGCTACAGGTGCGCGAGAGAAGTTTGGTTCTGGCGGCCGCGCGCGGGACCAGGGGCTCATTGGCAAGGTGGGGGGGGGTACATGGGTGCTCGTTGGCTCGTCGTCGGCGGCCACCGGACGGGATGGTGCTGCCATCTGTGCATCGTTCAGGAGCGACGTGATGGACTGGACCGACGCGTCGGTTGATTCGGTACGGGCTACAGAGGAGAACTGCGAACAGTGAGTCAGTCAGTGAGGCAGCGCCGGGTGCCGGAGGAAGGGTGGCCACCGCGCCGACGCCGGTGGGGCCCGAAGTTAGGCGCGGGAGTGGTGGAGCGCATGTGACGCGATCGCGAGGACGAAAGAATGGTGGTGGTTTGATCGCTGTAGTTTAGGCCGGTGCTGGCGCGATGGCCACTCTCCTGCGTGTTACTCTCTACAGCTTCGATGGGCTGGCCAGCTTGGCACAAGAGTAACACGAGACCGTTTCGAAACTCAAGGGCACGAGCGTGACGACAAAGTTTCTTCTTTTCTTTTCTTTTTTTAAAAAAACAAGTGTGGAGATAAGGTTGCAAGTAAACGCCCACATAATTACATTGACAGAGAATAGAGCAATGCGTGAGACGCCTCAGTCACTTACCGCCGCTCACAGAGCATAACAATGTGACTATGTAAGTGATAGATTTTCATGACCCGAAATCTCCATGCGCTATATTTCGGTCTTTTTCTCTGTGATGCATCTAGATCTAAATGTGTCAACGGACAATCGGGTGCGGAATTTAAATCTGGGCGCGCGCGCAAAGGGAGCGCCGTGCGCTTGAGCTGGCCGACAAAAAACGGCGGCTCCCCACCCTCTGTGCATGGCTGACTGCATGCGGGTCTCCACCCCACAGCGCATGGCTGCATGCACGGCCCGTGCGCCCCCATTCCATATGCGTGCACGGCTCCCACCCGCATGCACTGGTGGCTCACTCTAAACAGTCCAAAGAGAGGAAGAAAAGTTATGCAATCCATTTTGAAGCTAAACTTTGCCTGAAAAATATGTCTAAAAAAATATTTTATAACAAAAATTTGAGCGAGCAAACTTTTGCATCCTTTCTTGTGACAAAATTCTCTAGGGTCAAAATTTTTGCAACAAACTTTTGTTTGCTTGCGACAAAATTCTCCAGTGTCAAAATTTTTGCAACAAAATTTTGTCAGCAAAACTTTTGCTTGTTTGCTTGCGACAAAATTTTCCAGCGCCAGAATTTTCTTTTTTGAGAAATTTTGTCAGCAAACTTTTGCTTGTTTGCTTGAGACAAAATTTTCCAGCGCCAGAATTTTCTTTTTTGAGAAATTTTGTCAGCAAACTTTTGCTTGTTTGCTTGCGACAAAATTTTTCAGCGCCAAAATTTTCTTTTTTGAGAAATTTTGTCAAAAAAGATTTTTGACAAACTTTTGTTTGTTTGCGACAAAATTCTTCAGCGCCAAAAATTTCTTTATAAAAAACTTTGTTAAAAAATTTTTACAGCAAAATTTTGTCAACAAACTTTTAAAGAGAAGATGAGAGAATAAGTGAAGGGGAGAAGATGAGGGAGGGCTGGGTCCCACCACGTGGGGTACCAGCACACGGTAAATCTGATTTTTCTGTGTGCACTGAGCAACGGTGGTGAATGCGTGTGGGTCCCCACACATGGGCACCGAGCGCACGAAAGCCTTCCTGCAAGCGCGCGCAAAACAACAATCTTCCAATGGGGTGTATCAAAGGTAGAAAGGACAAGAGAGGAACATGAAAGTGGAATGAGCTGTTTGGTTGTCAAAGGACATCCTATTTCAACATTGGATAACATCGACACTGTTAAACAAGTTGGCAAAACTAGCGACATTGGATAATATGGTGTTTCTTACAAAATAAATTTGGATAACATGGACATCATTAGAATAAAAGGTTCATAGAGCACTCTAATTTTATAGTTGTGGGATGCTCTATTTTGCAAATGCAAAGTAAACAAAAGAAAACCACATTTTTTAGGATAACATGTTTTCCACCTTTTATTTTGAGGAGGATGGTTTTTGAATTTTGACTTCTGACTCTGCAACATTTTAAAGAGGCCTGAATACCTGAAACCTCACCAAAACCCCACCAGGCCCAGCCGCCCAGCCCACTCCTTCCGCAGCAAACATCAGTAGCAAGCAAAAGGGAAACCATCAAACCGGCGCGATGCTCCGCCGGCGCCCGCCCACCGGCGCGTTCCTCCGCCTCTTCGCCACCTCCTGCCGCCGCAGCTCCCTCAACCCATCGCGGCCGCACCTCCCGGACCCTGCCGCTCTCTCGCCGCCGCCGGTGGCGAAGAAGGTCCCCTTCACCGTTTCTGCACACGGGAGGTCGTGGAGTGACCCATACCAATGGATGCGCGATACATCCGACCCGGACCTTGCGGCCCTCCTCGCCGCGGAGAATGCATATGCCGACGCCTTCGTCGGCTCCGCTGGCGGCGGCGGCCTCCGCGCGCGCCTCGCCGCCGAGATGCGCGCCCGGCTGCCCCCTTCCGCCGTCACACCGCCTCAGTCCTGGGGTCCTTGGTTCGTATCTCGCTGTCTCGTTGCTCTGTAGTGTATGGATTGGAATGTATGGACGCGGTTTAGAAACTGTGTCGATTTCATGACGTTGTCTAGTCCTGTGATTTCTAAGCTTGTGTATCTAGTCTAGTTATGGTTTGGCATGTATCTGTTGAGATGGGGATTTTGCACTTGGACTGTTTAATTCGTCCAGTAGCTACATATATGGCTGTTTTCTTATTTCCATTGCTAATGATGTAGCTTGTTGTACAGGGTCGGTTGTTTAGCTTAGAGTTTTATGATCGATGTTCAATGTGTCTGGATTGTTTAGTTAGTTTTGGCAGTTCGAGTACAGATGATATGTTTATCATTTTCTACAACCACAATTTTAAAGGTTTCAATGGTCTGTATTTTGCCCAATTTCCTGGATACACAACATTTTTTATCTATATGCATCTAGTTGAAATTGTAGCTTTTGATGTATCTCTTTGATTTTTGAAAATAAGTGCAAACAGATAATGTAGTGGAAGTGTGGAACAATTTTTTTTTCCCGAAACGAGGGACGAAGTGTGGAACAAATAATTGTATATGATGTTTGGTTTCGAGTTTCGGCTCTTAATTTTCAGTGCTGCGATGTTTATAATACAAGATTTAATGGTACAATATGATGTATTGTACTTGAACATATAGTTCTATTTTCGCAAAATCATTCCAGAGATAGACATTAGAACATATAACTCGTTTTTTTTTTTGGATCCAGGTTGTATTATCAGTATGTTCCAGAGGGAAAGGAATACCCTGTTTTGTCAAGGAAGTTGAAGCCCTCTCGTGGTCTAGGACGAGCTCTTCTTGATTACCTTTCTGGTTCAGAGAAGGAGCAAGTGCTGCTTGACTGGAACGAGGTCGCAGAGAAAAATGGTAGGTGCTAAATTTAAGCAGTATGGATTTCTCCACATGCTTCACAATCAAGATCATGATCTAATCTCCCGATCTAATTCTGTGTAGTTTCATGCTCATTGATTATTTTGCTCATACAGATACAGTTAATATTTGAACACTGCTTTTCTTTCTCCTTTTCTTAGATAGTGGAAAAAGTGCACCTGCTTATTTGCTCCTGTTTACTAATCTTTTTTCAAAATGAGGATGCTTGTTTCTCGGCTATGTAAATTTATTGCATTTTAATTTTGGATATTATGCAGGTTATGTGCACATTGGGAGTTGTCGAATCTCTCCAGATCATAGGTTCCTTGCATATACAGTTGATGCATCTGGGGGTGAACTCTTTTCCCTTGAAGTAAAAGACCTTCAGTCTGCGGATGTCATCTTTAGTTCACCAGATAAGGGAATAGTTAGTCTAGCATGGGCTCGCAACAGTGAAAATTTATTTTACACTGTCTGCGATGAGACTCTACGTCCTAACCAGTAATTTCCCTTCCACCATAGGTGCTATATGTTATATTGTTATGAATCTTGAACCTTTTTGATCATTTTTTTATATGCTTACATGTGACAGGGTTTTCTGTAAAAAGTTACAATCAGATGAAGCAGGGTTTCTAGTTTTCACAGAGGAAGATGTAAACTGTTGCGTGGATATTACAAGCACAAAAGATTTTAAATATATGACTGTCAATTCTAACACAAGGACATCATCTGAGGAAGGTTTCTTTTTCAACCTTTTCTCTGATTCCAAATGCACTTTTCAACATTGGTCTTCTGCCCTTCTGCATAGATCTTTCTTATATTTTCCTTATATGCCTGCAGGTTTTTGTGATGGAATCTGATAATGTAAGAGAGGGCTTATGGCCTATACGGAAACGTGTTGATAAAGTTCAGTACTTTTTGGAGCACCACAACGGGTTCTTTTACATCCTTACCAATGCTCCTGTAAATGATACTGAAAAGATGACTGAAGGCTATTATCTGGCCAGGTGTAGGGCTGAAAAGTCATTGGTGGATAGATGGCAGGTATGTCTCTTTCCTGTGGTTTGCAGGTGGATTAACTTCCACTTTGGAAGTTCAAATGTTCATAGAGCTGGATTGCGAACTAGATATGCAGGCAGTGGCTATTACTTTACTAATTTTAAAGATACTTTATTCGGTAGCATTGATATCGTTAAGGGCCCGCTTGTTTAGTCGGAATTTGGAGGAATTGGAATCTAGTAATAAATTAAACTACGTGTCTTGGAATTTCACATTCCACAACTTTCCTAAGCTCACAAACAAACCTATCCCAAATTCATAGGGTGTGAGATGGAAATGAATTCCATAGGGTGGGAGATAAAAAGATAGGCTTATTCATCGGGTGGGAGATAAAAAGATAGGATCACTCTATTATAATCATAGGGTAGGAGATAAAAAAATAGGCTTATTCATAGGGTGGGAGATAATATAATCGTATGGATTCCAATTCCTCCAATTCCCACCAAACAAACGGGCTCTAAGGGAAATTGCAAGAGCCCACCTGCAAGCTAGGAGGTTTTCAAATATCCACTCACATCTCAATTTACAGGCTAGCACCTATAAGTTTTATATGTTTCAGGCACCCTCTGTACTCGTTGACAAACTGATGTAGTTGTTACATAACCTCACAGGTGTTTTTTTTGTTTATCCCCAATAAGCTTGCCAAAGAGTTTGCTAGGAGTTTGGCATGTTCACCATGGAGATTGACTCAGTTTTCAAGTTTGAGTGTAATCGCTGCCCTATGAGAGTATGAGTTTCTTCCACTTGGCCCATTCATGCATGTAGCATCTCCAGTACCTCCTCATAGCATGTGGAACTAGTTGGCTGATTCTGGAGGCCGAACTATAGCTACATCGACCAGTCAACAGGCCCAGGGGAATTTGAAAACACATAGCACTTGCGGGCGTGAGAGGGAATTCAGATGTAGGTGGGTATTTGAAAACACCCCTGACTTCCATATATATTTTTGCATTTTTTCCTATCTTTAATATCAAAAGCTGCTGATTACATCTACCTTTGAAAGACACAAGTTCAATTTTCTAGGCCTCCTGACTAGAAATGGTAGATAATGTAAAGAGAGGTAGAGGTCGACCTAAACTGACTTGGGACGAGTCGGTCAAGAGAGATCTTAGAGAGTGAAATATCTCCAAGGATGTAGCTATAGATAGAAGCGCTTGGAGACTAGCAATCAACGTGCCTGAACCGTGATCTTTGTTTCTTCTTTTATTTACCCTTAACCTTACCTTTGGTCTTGTGCCGTTTTATATTTTTTTTATCCTTGTTTCTTTTGGGTTTCATCTCTAGCCTACCCCAACTTGCTTGGGACAAAAGGCTATGTTGTTGTTGTTGTATGGGTAAATTATTGCTGTAAAATGTAAGGACTGTTTTCTTTTGTTTAGGCAATATTATTTGAAATCAGGGGTCATAATCTTTTCCTAAGTTGGTGGTTGTTGGCCTATTTCTAGATCGTGGTGTTCCCTGGGTCGGACTGCGCTATTCAGGATATGGACATTTTTCAGGATAATTTAGTTCTGTTTCTTCAAAAGAATGGAACTCCTCTTTTTTGCTCTGTCAATATGCCCATTGATGTCGATGTTCAGGTATATTTTATTTAGCTTATATCATTTGTAATGTGGTTGTTGTATCGAGATAGAATTCATAGATGTTCGATGTGCATTTCTGTCTTATAGACTATAAAGCATCTGTTGCAACCGTTGACTTATCTGGCACTGCAATTTTATTAACGACAGTTGTGGTCTTGTGGATTATAATGTATTTGATATTTATTATAGGAACGGATCATTCCCTTTGTTGTTTCTATTTTTATCAATTTTGAGTCTTCTTAGAGCAATCAGATTGCTTAAACTTATGTGATCCTGCAGGAGCCAAAGGAACTTAATGATCTCAATCCATGGTATTTCCCAATACCATCAGACCTGTGCAGCATTATTCCTGGATCCAACAATGATTTTATGTCATCTACCTATCGTCTGGTTGTTTCATCGCCTGTGGTACAGCTTCTATCTATGTAAAAGTGATTTTCTTGTAGCATCCTCATTCCAGAATCCAGATATGATATATCTTTAGCCGTTCTTTTCTTGAGTTCCAGTATCTGATGCTTCCGTTTAACACTATTAGAGCATAGAGTCCAGGAAATTGCATTGTAACACTGGCAGTGCTGTACGGCTTCACTTACCATAAAACCGTACAGCTAAACGATAGTTTTCTGTCATATTAAACCATCTGCTATGTGATTAACCAACCTATTGTGCAGTAGTGACTTGCATGTTTATTTTGTTCCTACAAATCTTTAAATTTGTGTGCCTCAGATTCCAGACTTAACAGTGGACTATGATTTGAGAAAAAGGACTTTCACCATTCTTCACCAAGAGGAAGTAACTAGCCTGTCTGCAAATCTAGGCACTGTGGGCTTGCAATCCAATGTTTCAAGCATCCAACAAAACCTACAGCTTGTTGAAAATTCACAAAGTTGGGGTGATCTTTCCAAGCTATTCTCATGTAAAAGGATCAAAGTTATGTCACATGATGGTGTTTTGATACCTTTAGTTATTCTGTATTCACGGGAAGCACATCGTCATGGAGACTCACCTGGGATCTTATACGGCTATGGGGCTTATGGAGAAGATTTGGACAAAAGCTGGTGTTCGGAGAGGTTAAGCCTCCTCTCACGAGGTTGGGTTCTTGCATTTGCAGATGTTAGGTATGTTCAGCATATAGAGCTGCAGGACTACTGTCCCGATTATCTTTCAGAATTTTGTATAAAGATTATTTGACAAGCAGACTAGCACTGCTACAGGCCAGGGGCTACTGCAAGCCACTATAAGAAAAATACCCATATCCATCAATCCACTAAATCTTAGCATAAATTTTAACCTTTAGTTTCTGTTAAAGACATTGTTTGCTAGCTTATGGGGATAAATAGTGCTCCATCTCAGGAAAAAACTGTGCGACTTACTGTCCTGGCATATATAGTTACTTCTCCTACAATCCCTTGATGCAGGGGTATCAGCCAGATTTCTGAAACTAGTTTTGCAGTCATGAAATTCTTCTTTTTGTCCAATGTTGCTTGGACGTCTGAACAGCCACATGTAATTAGGCTTAGCCAGCAAGGTCTATGTAGCATGATACAAGCTGTTGATAGTCAGGAATTCTCTGCAATATGAACAGAAAACTATTTCCCCCTTCATTTTCTGCTGTCATAGTTCTTGTCTATATTGACAATCTGGCTTATGTGAGCCACTAAATTCTTGAGCCTAATCATGTAGGGGTGGAGGGGAATTATCATGGCATCTGGCAGGAACCAAAGCTAACAAGATAAATTCAATTCAAGATTTTGCTGCATGCGGTATGCACCTCATCAAGGAAGGCTTGGTTCACCAAAATCGTCTTTGTGCTATAGGCTGTAGTGCTGGCGGTCTGCTGGTGGGTGCAGTCATTAATATGTTTCCAGACTTATTTTCTGCCGCAGTTCTCAAGGTAAATTAATCAGCTCAGTTAGACAAACTCTTGGGCAAGTAAATGTCTGGGATTTCTCTCCCTATTTATGCTTCTGGAAATAATAATCTTGTTTGGGTTTTCTTTTATCATTAACCTGTGTTAATATTAAAACAGGTCCCCTTTCTTGATATCTGCAACACAATGATGGATCCTACTTTACCTCTCACTGTCTTGGACTATGAAGAATTCGGTGACCCTAATATCTCAGCTGAATTTGAGGCGATCTGCAGTTATTCTCCTTATGATAACTTATCACCTGGTGCATGCTATCCTCCAGTCCTTGTGACTTCCTCGTTTAATGATACAAGGTTTTATTTTCCCCTGGTTAATACATTCATTTAAAGACTATGGATCATTTGCATATACTTGTTCCATGTTTAACTGTGAGTTCATGTTTTTTTACTTATTTTCCCACTTTGTTTCAGTTTCCTTGTTGGTTCTTCATTTCCTTCTTGGTTTGGCAGGGTAGGAATTTGGGAAGCTGCTAAGTGGGTTGCAAAAGTCAGAGATATTACATGCACATCATGTTCCCATTCAGTTATCCTCAAAACTAATATGCAAAGTGGCCATTTCGGTGAGGGTGGGCGCTTCATGCACTGTGATGAGACAGCCTTTGAGTATGCATTTCTCATGAAGGCCTTGGGGTTGGATGACATAACTATGGGACCCATTCCTGAGGCTCTTCAATGAACAGATTTTGTGCGACTCAGAAAGCAAAAACTGAGATAATTACCTTTTGTGATCTGTATGACAGCAGTCAAGATTGCATCCTTATATATGTTGATTAAAGAGCTTGCATTGGAAGGTGTAGTGTTTGGATTTTAATAGACAGCTTGTGGATTTTTGCACTGCTGATTATCAAGCGCTTTCAAAAAACACCATGCCTGAATGCTGTTCATCAGCATTGCCAGGGCGAAGTGCTCATCAGTTAAGGTCAGCACCCAGGACTACAGACCGTACCTGGAAATTCTCGCTAGAGCAGTGGAAACATGCTAGCATACTGAGACCAGGAATCCTCCAGTTACAACATGATTTTGTCATGCGCTATTGCTGGCATGAAACCAGTTGTTTTTGCCCTGCAGAAACCAATAGCATGAATCATGATCGAGTAGGCTTGTGGCTCCGTCATGGCATGCAATTCTTACCGAGGTCCTGATGGTGTTAGAGATGGAGCTATTGGGAAAGGAAAAATGGTTGAGCATGGATGTTGATTTTGACTTCTACTTCATGCGCCAGGTTAGTGTATGTTGCTTTCTTCTCTTTGGCTCATCTGACAGATGATATGCTGTTTTTACACTATGCTTAATCTAAGATCAGGTTACATGTCACATTCTTGTGCACATTTTTTATGAGTGTAATCGTTCTCGTCCTCTTGCTATGCCACATATGTCCGGTGCAACATCACAAATTAAACGACAACTTGTTAAAACGTACTGATCACATTTCTCTGAGCTTATCCTAGTCACCATTTCCTTCTCTTTCTTTCTTTTTTTGCGAGGATCCTAATCACCGTTTCTATTATACTATACATGTGTCCACATTGTTCAGTGCAGCAATACAAAGCAAATGATGACTATTTGAAACGTACAGAGCACATTTCTCTGTGATATCCTATTTTAAGATTGCACTTTCTATGTGTTTCAATTATTTAGGCTTGTAGTGCACGGTGCTCTCACCTATAGGTACCATTTGGTGCATATGGGTCCGCAATATAAACAACTGTCATACTTAGAATATTCCAGAGCTAACAAACCCCAAGGACAAGTCGTGGAGTTCAATTTGTCCTAGTTTTTGTAAATACCGATTACCAGGTTCTACTGTACGATGTGGTTATTTTTATTCCGATACCCTGTTTTTCACCTCTTATCACTCAAGTGTTTCCAAGTTCCAAACCATGTTCCAGATGTGGTGATACCAGCCACCTGTACCGAGTGCTTGATGGTGAATCTAGAATAAAATACCCGCATCTGATTGCTGGCTGCTGGCTGGTGTTCCAAATCAATCTTAGCTACGTTGGAGGATTTTAAAAAAACAACCTTCGTTAGAGGATCCGATGAATGGCCTCTGAATCTGATTGCATCCGGAATCCAATGCTGGTCTACAACATATATTTCGTTTGGCTTCATGATTTTATCATGCACTCATGATCACACCTGATTTCGTGATTTGTCCCTTTAGGGAAGCGCTCAGTTAGTTATCATAGGCATCCTTACCAACCGGCATGAGCTCATGCGACCACAACTTTACATAGTCCACAGATAGGTCGTTCCATACGGCCATTATGGTTAGCGCCAGGGTGGCCACAAAGGCCTCGGTGGTTGTTGATTTGACGATGATTTGCTGGGCGGGCGCATGCCATGCCATGTATTTTGAGTGAGCTTGTGTGATGTTGTTTGGTCGTTGGGAACTTGGGATTAGCTACTTTGCTTCTCGTTCGCGCCTGCTCTCAGTTCTAGCTCTCCGCACTCGGTGGTGTCATGGAATCATTGGGCCACACCGATTGCTTGGTGGAGACGCCGGTGGCCAGCGTTGGTTATGGTTGCTATCGCGATCCGCGAGGTCTATGATGCGATTATTGCATCACCATTGGAGTGCGTGGTGATTATTCTGTTGTGGTTTACTTGCTCGGAACGGTTGTCGGTGTTGATGAACAGGTGGTACAGAAATATGCCGAGATAACCATTGGAGTCGCGAGTGGAAGTATAATTAGGAACAATAATGTGCGTCTGTATGGACGGACAATCAGTGAAATTGAACTCGTCTTCTTCGCAGAAACATGTAGAACCCTTCCTTATGTGTAATTAGGAGGAACAATTGCTATAATTTTTTTGAAAGACGCTGTCGAATTAAGATGCACTAACCTTGCGATGTCAGGTTGTGACTAGACGATATGTAAGCAGGTTAAGAGGTTTGCGAGAGGTATTACGTATTTCCATCTTCGTTTTGTAATCAGGCATCTTTTAAACCTTATATGCCAACTGTGACGTGCGCGCTTTTGCGAATATATATAACCGTGCTATAAAATGCGGTTAGCAAACAGATGAGTTTTCTGTTGCTGATGGTACCAGAATCTTTCCATTATTGTTTCAACCCAATGTCAGCTTGCGCCACAAAATTGCTGCCATTGCGAGAAGTCATTTTTGGTTTCGCCAGCAAACAACTTGCTAATATGGGATGCCGTCAAAATGTAGCAACAGAAATCTTGCCACAATAAAAACCACCTCACGTTTACAAGCAATGCCTGATTTGCTGGCCGTTTTCGAGTTGAAGACGATGAGGCCTTCAGCCGCCTCTGTTTTTCATGCTTCTCCATCCGAGGTCCACGTCCGTCCTGGAAATCCTGGCCCACCTAGGTGGCTTCATCCATGGGCGCTGTTGTGGGTGGGTTCCATTCCATGCGCCCGCATCCCAGTTCCGTTTTTTTTTATACTTCCCCGTTCCCATTTGACTTTGCTGCCGCCTGTTCTCTCCAGCAGGTTTATAAGAACATTCTGACGTGTGGTCATAGCCTAGCCACCAGTCAGGCAGTCACCCATAGTAGGTGACATTTTCTTTCAACATTTTAAAATTTTATATAAATTTACCACAGGCATCACTATATGCATTATAAAAACTATATTTATAATATAAACAATTTATTAAAATGCCACATTTATTGATACTGAGAGTCGATGTTAGGAAAGTTGAACTTCAAGATATACTACCTATTACCTACTACATTAATATTCTTTCGTGGACGAAGATGACTTCAAGGTCCGCTATGCCTAAATCGGAGGCTTCCTTCCTACACCTTGTCCATGCTCACTAGTCCCCTGACATACGGGTCCCGCACATTACCCTTCCCTCACGGGGTCCATAGCCCCTCTCCTCGCTGACCATCGCCTTGTACGGACAAGCTCCGTGTCCTCGTGCGCTTACAAGTAAGCCAACCTGGGCGGCCACACGGGCACGACTTGACACGCGCCTCCTCCTCGCCGCCGGTAGCCGTCGCAGACTCGCAGCCCCCCACGGCGACGCGGGCACGTCACCGTTCGGCGCCCCGCGCGCACGCAGGTTTCGGCAAGCAGCCAAGAGCCATAAAGACAGGCAATACGCCGAGGCAGCGCTGAGCTTTGGTCACGGGGAAATCGCAAGAAACCTGCGAGGTGGGAGGTGGCCTAGGACTCCAGGCGTGGGAGCTGAGTTGCCTCTGCGGCAGCGTGCCTCGGATGAGATGGGCGGCGGCGGCGGCGGCGGGAAGGCCGAGAAGGCGCGGCGGTCGCCGGCGCGGGTGAGGCTGTGGGTGGCGCGCGCCAGCACCGTGCTGCTCTGGACGTGCGTCGTCCACCTCGCGGCCTACCACGAGCTGTGGGCGCCCGGAGTGCTCACCATGTGGCCCGGCTGCCTCACCCAGCCCCACGTCGTGCGGCACCCGTCGGAGGAGGTGGCTGCGGCGGCCGGCGGCCGGAGGGAGGCGGTGCGCGCCCTGGCGCTTCCGCCCAAAAGTAAATTGCTTGCTTTCTTTGTTCTTGCCTTCTTTGGTTTCTGGAATATTTGCGAATCAGTCTTTCCTTTCTTTCGTTGGTTAGGAATAATCTGAACTTTCTTGTTTGTGCCATTCCTTTTCGAACATCCCACTTCGCCTTTCTTATTGGCAAAAAAAGATTCTGTTCTCAAATCTCAACTTCACAGAAAACAGATTAATCACTTTGAGGTATTTAGTTTTTTCAGCTTTTGTTATAGACTTAGTGTATTCGATATGTTGTTGTTGTGCAAAAGACTCTGGGTTTATTTCCAGTCCAATTCAATTCTGTGCTCGTTGTCTAGTCATCGACCAATTTGTCAGCATTTTCATGAATTTGCTGACGATTTATATCAAGACGTCGATAGTATCAGGGCTAGACGTTTGATTTTTTTTTTTCTATACTACTTTCAGGAATCTACAAGAACAATGGCTATCTGATGGTCTCCTGCAACGGTGGGCTTAACCAGATGCGAGCAGCTGTAAGTACCGTGTATCAAAAATCTTAATACAACTATCACAGAGTTATATTCTGAATTTCTGCACTTGTTAAAATGTTTGTGTATCAAAGTTTGCATTTATGAATCTTTGGCGCTGTTAAAATGTTGAAACTTATGCCCAATCGTTCCAACTTTTTCTTCCTTTTTTTTTCTTGGTCAAACAGATTTGTGATATGGTGACGATTGCAAGGTATCTAAACGTTACTCTTATCGTACCAGAGCTGGATAAAACTTCATTTTGGGCTGATCCTAGGTGATAATTTCTTTCATCATTCACTGCAATTCACTTCCATTTGTCTCGCCTTCAATTTATTCTGGTACTTCATTTACAGTGATTTCCAAGATATATTCGACGTGGACTACTTCATAGCATCACTAAGGGACGAGGTCCGAATTCTGAGACAGCTGCCTCCAAGGCTGAAAAGAAGAGTTGAAATGGGATTTCTTCGCTCCATGCCACCCATCAGTTGGTCTGATATCTCCTATTACCATCACCAGGTTTGATTTCATATTCCTATTTTCGCTAATGCGACATCATGAGCTGAAACTATATCCGAAACCAGGTGAAGATTGTTAGTGTTTATTTGGGGAAAACAGATTCTACCTCTGATAAGGAAGTACAAGGTCCTTCACCTGAACAGGACAGATGCTCGCCTTGCAAATAATGGCTTACCCATGGAGATTCAGAAACTGAGGTGTCGTGTCAATTATAATGGATTGAGATTTACCCCCGAAATAGAAAAGCTGGGCAGACGTCTAGTTCAAGCCCTCCGTCGGAATGGACCCTTTGTGGTTCTTCACTTACGGTATGAGATGGACATGCTCGCCTTCTCTGGATGCACGCATGGTTGCAGCAACGAGGAGGTTGAAGAACTCACGAAAATGAGGTATTACATCATCCTATAAAATTTGCTGAGTGTTGCAATCCATTGTAAAGAAATAATTGTATTTTGAACTCGGAAGATATGCCTACCCATGGTGGAAGGAGAAAGTGATCGACTCTGATGCGAAGAGAAAAGATGGGCTCTGTCCTTTAACACCGGAGGAGACTGCACTGGTACTGCAGGCACTCGGCATTGATCGCAATTATCAAATTTACATTGCCGCAGGCGAAATATATGGTGGACAAAGAAGAATGGCTGCCCTTACCTCAGCTTATCCCAATGTGGTCAGTTCAGCATCTTTACTTCGAGTACTGTATTCTTATGATGATTCAGTTCCTAAAATTATTATTTACTATTGGTGCTGATCAGGTCAGAAAAGAGACACTGTTACCTTCAGATCTCAGTCTTTTCCAGAACCATTCTTCCCAAATGGCAGCACTGGATTATATGGTATCCTTGGAGAGTGATATTTTCATCCCCACTTACGATGGTAACATGGCAAAAGTTGTAGAAGGTCATCGCAGGTACTTTATTACACCTAATAGTAATTTTTCAGCAATAATAAAGTCACAGGTGTGGTTACCCTTACTAGAGGATGCTGTGCTTGACAATTTTGCCAAATTATGCTTAAACATCTTTCCTCCATGTTATTGATTTTTTTCCTTAACTATGTTATACTATACTTTCACATAGTTAAGTATCATGATATCCCTGATGGACTGGAGTGTAACGCTCTATGTATAGTTTTTTTTCCCCTCTAGCTCTAGGTAATGGTTATTTTCATAAGGTGAAACTGAACGCGTCACGATCCTTTGTCATAAAAGACCTTTTGTCACTTTTTAACTGCTGATGGAACATGTTTTACTATTGTTTGTGACCACAGATACTTGGGGTTCAAGAAGACGGTACAGCTAGATCGGAAGCTTATCGTCGAGCTGGTTGATCAGTACAGAAACGGCACGCTGAGCTGGCCTGATTTCTCCTCAGCTGTCAAGGCATCACATACCAGCCGCATGGGCGAGCCGTCTAGGAGGCAAGCGATTCCTGACAAACCCAAGGAAGAGGACTACTTCTATGCGAACCCACACGAGTGTTTGCACCAACCTGACGATCTCTCGGTCTTGTGATACCCGGGGTACTGGCCTTCTCAGAACTCGGAGCCAGAACACACTTCGACAGGATTGGCATGGATTATACTTGAGATTGGATGGGCAATAAACGGAGGCCCCGTTTGTTCTGATGATTGATTAACAAACCTATGAGGGATAAAAGGGCCTTCTGCACCTAGGAGATTCTTAGACACAGATTGATGACGTGATTCAACGATTCTTTTTTCTTTGTCCAAAATAAACAGTGTTTCAGGTTTTTTTTTGTGTTTGTATGTACAGATATAGAGATATAGAGATATAGAAATTGAAATTAGATACGTTATTGATCCTCCTTGTGATGCAAATACATGCCGATGAAGTTGCTTTGATAGTGAAAAGTTCTTCCGGGGAAAATGTTCTTACGGTGTGCAATTGCGCGTTTGTTCCTGAAGTGCACAACAATTTTCCTCCCGTTTCTTCCTGATGAAGCGCACAGCAATATCTGTACGTGGACTTTAACCCGCACTATCTTAGGACTTTTCTGTTCCATGTTGACCTGAAGCTTAATTAATAGCTGCTCAAGTGGAGTGGATGACATTGACAACTACATGAACGGAACTTGGAAGCCGCCGCCGTATTCCTGAAGCCACGCAACCGAAACAGTACGCCTTCGGATTCAATCCAACGGCCCCTCCTGCAAGCAACTGCACAAGTGCAGCCGCACGTACTCGTACATGTGCCGTCATCAACCATTCCGTAGCGTTGCAAACGACGAATTACAAATCAGCAAGTGACACGCCATCGAACGCTGAAATTTGTTCCGTCGAGGACCTTAGAGGCACTTGTCCCGTGACCACTGAGACATCGTGTGCGTGTGCGTGTAACAGAATCCGAACGCGGCCAGCTCGTGAATCAGGTTGCCAACACGGGATTCGCGCGGAGCCGGGCCGCCACCCGGCCGGGGGAGCCAGAGAAGATGGGTGGGCCGTGGGCGGCGCCGTGCGTCGGACCCTCCTCGCCACCGCATCGCTCCTTGCGTAGTGCCCGATCAAGCGCACGATCGTGACGGGGATTAGCATGCGCCGTCGTCACTCATCAGTTGGCCTGGCTTAATTGTCGGAGGCTTCGAATCTGGAGTTTGGATTTGTCGCTTTACCGGAGAGCGATAATAGCGAGGTCGCTGGTCTCGCTCTCTCAGGCGTGCTGATCAAGTCCGCGTACCAAATCCATCCAGTTGGCATTAGTGAGGATTAGTGTTCCCTAATCAACTGCCCAGTGCATATTAGTGATGGATTGCATGATCGCACTAGGACCGCGCGTGCGTGTGGACTAAAAGACTTGGTTTAGCACCACGCTTACAGCCGCAACCTTTGGGTAAAGACTCAAGACAAGCTTTTTTACTTGAAAAAAAAAAGACTCAAGACAAGCTTTAATTTGCCTCCCACGTGAGAGTGACCGTCTCCTGCTTGTCCGCGTCCAGATACACGGATCGACCCTCTCTGCGTCACCGTGCCGGCACGCACCAAATCGTCAAGGCGGCACACTTGCGGCGTCAACAGACGTGCTCGGTCCCAGCCCTGTAGATGGCCACGGATTCGCCGTCGTATCTCGGACTCGATCTCCGCCACCGCCACCGTGACGTCCGACGACCATCAGGCCACGCTACCGCTGACCTGCAACCGCCGGCACCAACATAGTCAACTCACTGACCCCCGCGGCTTCGGCAGTTTCTGGAGGCATATAAGAACGAGACGCGAACATTTCACTGAGACGGGGGGGCAACGGCACCTAGCAGCATGACTCCCTCCCAGCAGAATGGAACAACCTGACTACAAGCATAACCGGTAGAGTTGTTGGAGATATCTTACAGGTTACAAGTCTACAGCAACAGATTTGTCAAAGGGTGGGGAAGAAGCTTCTCATATGAATGGAAGCCTGTGTACAAGAGCGGCTTCACAATCCGCGATGGGAAGCTCCATGGTTTGTTTTCTTCTCTCTAAATAAACAATGGACTACAGATAGGATGGCGGGGGCGGATAAAATGAAAGAATACACCAGGGGGTGGTCTCGTTCATCACGAAGCCTGTCAACAGCTACCATAATGTACAACCAATCCAAGAGCCTCCCGTTGGCTGGGAAGAAAGAATGATCAATCGGCCGGGGACCGGGAGCAAGGCGGGATCCATCATCAGCTGTTGCCCGGTTTATGCCGCTTTGCTGCGTGAGAGAGATCTTCGGCACCTCCACCAAGCATTGCCAGCTGCTGACCTATTGCGTCGCTACATGCTGGGTCAGTTGGTTCCTAGACAGAATTGAAGCGACATGTCAAATAATGAATCAGCGGGGATAAATAATGTAGATGCAAAATGTTCAGAGTTCAGATGCCTATGTGATAATCACCACTTCTGCCTACAACACTGCTTAGCATCTATCAGTACTAAGCAGGCAAAAACTTCCATCATCAACAAGAAGGCTCATATTTTCATTGTGAAGAAACCATGGCATATTTCTCATCTCAAAGTATAAACGGGTTGTACAGACGATTGAACTAACTTCAGTTTTGCTGGCATGTTATCTTTTACATGAGAGTATCTGATATACTATACCTTGGAGGGGACACTAGAAGCAGGTCCCTTGACAGCCCGCTTGCCCAGGTTGATCTGCACGGAGATGCTGGCTTGGGACAAATCCACACCCGAGCTTTGAAGGGCATGAGTCAACGAATTAAGTAACCTGTAATGAATCAAATAAAAGAAGTAGATGCATCAACATACGGCTGCTTTTGGCAAAGATAACAAATTTCTTAGTTGCCAAACAATTTGCTCTCTGACCTCAACATCGTGAGACAACCTATGTATAAACGAAATAATGAAAAGAAATCTCAGGTGGGGAAAACCTACTGCTGGGCGGCGCAAAGGAAATACTACGAGAGCTATTGACATTAAGGACTAAAATACTGAAAGTAGTAAAACAGCAGAAACGAAGAAGTGCTATTCTTTGTGACTCACTCTTGGGAATATTGACTGGACACACTGATTGTTCCTTCCTCGATTGCCAACTGCTGGTTGCTAAGCATTTCAGCGTTCACTGCACAGTCATCCACAGGGGATGGATCTGTCCATTGGGGTTGGGACTGGGATAAAGCATTATCTGTGTATAAAGAAAGACTCATAAGTAACCAGTGCTGCTTCTAATCTCAGAAAGCACCTCAGAGAATAATGCAGGATAACAGCGAATCCTTGATCGTACTTGTAATATTTGCTGGAGTTTCTGCTGATCTGTAACACATGCTAGCCATGTGATCAGTTTCAGTCTGATCCTGTGCCCCTGATGCAGCTGCAGACGCCACCATGTTGTGATTATCATCGAGTTTACCAGTGAAATTAGGTCCAGGGGAGGACCCATTTCTCATGAAATGCGAAGGGTCAGGCAGGGAATCTCCTGGGATTTGTCCTTTACCCTGCAACACAAAAATAAGTATACATGAGGTGTTGGTCGACAAAAAGTCAATAGTGCTAAATGCTATTTCATAGGGCAAATCATCATTAGCAACAAACACTTGCCTGCGCATTTTTCCAGAATGATCGAAAATACATATTTGACTGCAAAATGTAAAACTACACTCAGACACAGACAATCAAGAATTGACTGTTCCTTCCCTAACAACGGTAAAGTACTGCAGCTTTGGAGCAAGAAGCAATTACCCATGGAAGCATCTTTGCATTTTCTTGGTTCCATTCTGGTAATGTTGCCTCGTATTTTTGTACTTTCTCTTGCAAAAACCGTATATATTCGATAACCTGCATTATATAGGATGGCAAGAAAGAACCATGTTAATCAACTGAGAAAGATTATATCAATAAAACTGGAAGATGTTCAAAATCTTACCTCTAAGAGAAATGTTGCTTTGTCTCTCTTTTGATCACTGTGTGGCAACAGCTCCCTAAGTATCTGAAACCTGTAGGAATGATGTAAAAGGAGAAAGCATACAGAGGTCAAAACTTATTTGTGTGCTTAGAATTCGTCACAGAATTACGACATCAAATCACCTGTCATTGATCTTGCTGCGTCTGCGCTGCTCTGTGGCCGAGTGTTTTGACCGTGGCGTGTTTGGCCGCTGATCCGTACCACCATCACTGAAGCTTCCACCCTTCCGGTCCACCATTACTGTCAAATTTGTTTACACAAACACCATTCATTAGTACAAAATAAGGCACAAAATGAGGTGTCAACCCTTTTACTCATCTTAAAATAAATTATAGTCATGCCACTTCTTTTTATGCAGCAAAAATTTCACACTCATGCCCATTTATTGATTTAGTGCCTTACTATGGTCGTGGTATGGCAAGGCACACACAATAGAATCCATGCTCATGCTCGGATGCCAAAGGAAAGAATTATGGTAGATGATCAAATTTCCCTAACTGTAACACATGCTCCCTCGGGAAGACTGAGGGGAAAAGGGGGCATTGAAAAAAACTATTGTCCGCCGCCACCTCCGGCTGGAGTTGGAGAAAGAAGACTAAGCAACGTAAAAATCTCAGTAGCTCTAGGATGTGAATGATCTCCTGCATGGAAGGAGTGCATCTCTCCGTTGATATCAATGGAGCTGCACCCAGTTGCCTTGCTAACACCCCTCTCTCTCATGGTGACCCTGACACCAGCAACATGGCTCCACATCCCTGCAGATGCATACAAGTTTGCAAGCTGCACATAATGCCCTGCATTGGAATGCTCCAGCTCAAAAATGTGCTGCGCGGCACACTCAGCCAGCGCCATGTCTGAGTGCTCATGCATCTTGCAACCATGAAGCAATGCGCCCCAAACACTCATCTCTGGCTTGATGGGCATGTCCTTTACAAACTGGTAAGCCCTGTCAAGATGACCAGCACGAGCAAGCAGGTCCACCATGCAGGCATAGTGCTGGTGCCGGGGCTCAATCCCATAGTCATGTTTCATGGAATGGAAGTAGCTCCACCCTTTCTCCACAGCACCAGCATGGTTGCAAGCTGACAGGAGGCCCAGGAATGTCACATCATTCGGTTTCACCCCAGCACGCTTCATATCCTCAAATAGGTCAACAGCCTCCTTGACATGGCCATGCACCCCGTAGCCACCAATCAGTGCACTCCAGACGACAACATCCCGCTCCTGCATGTGCATTCGGTCAAAGACTGTATGTGCACGGGCAATGCTCCCAGCCTTGGAATACATGTCAATCAGTGCTGTGTTAACAAGCACATCACCCCTGTACTCGCTGCCTTGGACATAGTCTTCCATCCATTCCGCAAGTTCCACGGAACCAAGCTGAGCACAAGCCAGGATCACCGACCGTAAGGTAACAGAGTCAGGGGTCATGCTCCTCGCAACCTTCCTCATCTGCTTGAAAAGTTGCACCGCCTCATTGGCAAGGCCATTCTTAGAATAACCAGATATCATGGCATTCCAAAGGATCACGTTCACCCGTGGGGTTGGCACCCTATCAAAGAGCGCCCTGGCAGCCGTGATGCACCCAAACTTGGCATACATGGATGTCAATGTGATCACCACATCTAGTTCGTTGTCAAAGCCACTCTTGACAACTAAGGAATGAGCTGCTGTGGCACCAGGCAACTCATCAAGCTCCATATACGCTTTAAGGACTGACACGAGCAACACAAAGTCAGGGCACACCTCACTGTGCATCATTGATGCAAAATGATGTAGCCCCTGCAAGGGGCAGCCATTCTGCACAAGGCCAGATATTAGTGAAGTCCATGAGACGACATCTCGGACACACATTCCCTCAAACACTAGGTGTGCCCTCCAGGCGTCGCCACAGGCAAAGTACATGGCAATGAGCGTGTTGTCCAGGAAACGAGCATCCACCGCGTGTGCGGCGACGCGTAGCGCGTGGGCGTGCGCAGCGCGGCCAGGGGCAGACTTCAGCACATCAGCAATGGCAGGGGCGGGCGGGAGGAAGGCCGGGTGGCAGGTGCGGAGAGCCAGGTAATGGCGGAGCGCGAGGGAAGGCAGGTGGAGGCGATAGGCGAGGCGCGTGGCGGCGTGGAGGAGCTGCGGGGGCGGGTGGGGAATTCCGTCGAGCAGGTGACGGGCGAGCGGGCGGAGGCAGGGAGACGCACGCACACGGCACGCAGCGCGGAGCAGCGCGAGCGCTGCGACTGCGGGTGCGCAGTGGAGGCGGCCGGAGACAAGGAGGTGGGCGTGGAGCCTGTGGACGTGGGTTGGTTGCCACAGCGAGCCGGCTCCCGGCGGCGCCGTCAGCGCGTGCGAACTCATCCCTTCCACACTACCCGTCCTCTTCCTCACCGTGAATTCTGATAAACCAGCAGCGAACACTACATCCGGTGAGTACAAGAATGGTGTGCGTCCTCGTCAAAAACAATTATAAAAAACGGGAAGATGGGCGGAAATCGTCAAAATTCCAGGAAAAATTAAATGTTCCCATCATCCCGGGACTCACGAGCAGCAAAGACGAACGAATTCCACATAGATTCAGCGGAATTGCGGTAGCATACCTTTGAGCGAGGATGAGACCTCGCGGCGCGCGGCGAGGCCGTCGTCGTCGTCGAACCCCGCGCCGCCGCTGGATCTGGAACCGGACTCCATGGCCCCGCTTCCCCCGCCGCGGCCCTTCCTATCCGCCGGACCCTGCTGCAGCAGCTGCGGCGGCGGCGGCCTCGCCTGCCCGGCGCCGGCGAAGGGGAGCGCCCACTGCTGCTGCTGGTGGTGCCCTGCGAGGGGGGTGGTGGTGGAGGCCACAACACAACAAACACACAAAGCGCCCGCCTTTAGCTTTTCTTTTCTTTTTTCCCCAACAGCTATCGAAGGATTGATCGCGCAGGCGGAACGCGTGCGGCCCCACATGCCGGTGGCGTGGTGGTGTGGGACCGGCCAGTGGCAGCTAGCGCCCGGCGCGGATGTAGCCGGCGGCTCGGCCAGGCCAGCAGTGGGCCGGGCCCGGCGGCCGAGCACCTGGAGCTCACGTGGGTGGGTCGCGTGACGGGACGCGACACACACACACCCAGAGAGGCAGCTGAATTGCACGGGCAACATGGGCCCCCAAACGGGCCCGGCTTGCTGGCCGGTGTACATGCACGGGGCCCGTCCCCCCAGTGGCCCGCTCTCTCTCTCTCTCTCCCCCACTGCACTCTAGACTCTTCTCTCTCTAACGCACTGTCGAGACACACACGTAAACCCCGCGTGCACGAGTAACCAACAAACACGCCGCACGCCCGACAACGCCGGCGTGCCCGTGTGCATTGCGCGTGGGCGCACTCCACGGCTAGCTAGACGAAACCGGTGTGTGTGTGGAGAGAGAGAGACCGGCCGGTCTGGTGCGCTGTTGGTGTATGCATGCACGCAGCATCAGGACAAATTCGTTGTTGAATCGTGAACGTACCTCGAGCGCCCTGGTGGTGGAGCGCCGCCGCGGGCTGGCCCCAGAGCACGAACGGCGGCTCCGCCTTGACGACGGCCGCCGCCGCCGGCCGCGCGACCGAGACGGGCGCCGGGCTGATGGTGAACGTGCCGACGCCGCCGGGCAGGGGCAGCGCGTGATGCTGCTTGGCGTTGGCGACCACCACCTGCTGCTGCTGCTGTTGGTGCCTGCTGTTCGCGCCGCTGATGGCTGGCGGCGGCGGCGGCGGCGCTCCGGCCGGCTTCTCCAACGGCTGCAGGAAGTCGTGCGTCTTCAAGAAGAAACTACCTGCATGGAGCGACTCTTCTTATCAGCGGTACTAGTCGGTAGCTACTATAGACTGGCTACAAAGCAACCGAGTGAGCAGTAAGGTCGAACAGAATGGACACCACCATGGGATAATAATGTCCGGTCCGTCCGGCTAATCATAATTAGGCAAAGCCCGTGGGTGGCCGTGTGGGCCCTGGCCAGATGGGATGGAAGGCCGTCGACGGCTCCTTGCGTCCAACCCACACGTGATCCGCCGTTGCTTTTGCTTGTCGCTTCTTATCGCCCGCCAGCTTAATTCGCACGAAATTTATAATTTTTTAAAAAAAATAAAAAAAAAAAACCCAATCGCCACACGTCGGAGAGAGTAACTGATGATCAGTTAATTAATTAATTGGATTGCTTCTTCTTTTTTTTCCCTCCCGCCGGGTTGATCCACGCAGGAACTGCGCAGCACCGTCGCTCCTCAGCTCGCAGATCTACCAACCACTACCGTAGAGCTCGAGGGACTACAATTTGCCATGAGAGGGATCGAGAAGAAGGCCAAGGAGAGAGAACGAAAGAAACATAGACGGGTGTGCATGTGGCAGACCTTGAGAGGGAGGTGGCGGCTTGGAGTCGTGGAGCTGGACAGGCCGAGAGTCCTTAGCGGCGGCGGTGGCGGTGTACAGCGAGAGGAAGTCGTGCTCGTGCGTCGCCGCCTTGTTCCCTGCGACGAGCTCATGCGTCCGGAGAAAGAAAAAAAAAGCTTCAGCTGAATTCGGCGATATGATCGATATATGCATCGTCCACAAAGCAATGGTTGGAGAAGAGCTAGCACAGAAAGAAACCATGGTAGATGGCCATGCGTGCGTACCTTGGATGCCCATAATCGTCGCACGTCAATCGCAGCGCCTCGCCATGGACGCCGGCTCCTAGCTCGCCGCCGCAATTCTCTTCAGCTATAGCGCCCCGCGCCTCCGTCGTCGTCGCCGCGTATACAAGAAGAAGCCCCTCGGATCGGAGAGTTCACTCTCACGTGACGTTCGTCGGAGATGTTTCTGTTTGTGTCTCTGGTCTCTCTACTGGTCACTTCCCTCTCGCTCCGACTCCGACCTTGCTTAAGGTAAGGCTTCCCTTCGCTTCGCCTTCTGCCCTTCTCCCTTCCTCGCCTTTCTCTACCAGTAGGTAGCCAGCTATCTATGGCTGGGGCCGCTCGCGCGCGGAGACGCTTTATACGGCCGCGCACGCGAGAGACGGGGCCGAGACGGCGGTTAGCCCCGGCGCGCACGTGCCGCCCCCGGTTAATCACCCGCCGCAGCCGTACTGCTGCTGGCCTGCCGCTTCTCTGCCAAAGCGCCCAAGAGCTTCTGGGGTTAATCCCGAGGCGAGAGGGGGTCACGCACGCGGATTAATTAGAGCGCGCGCGGCCGATTAGATGGCCGTGGCCCGACGTGGACGGGGGAGAGAGGAGCGGGGTCACGTGACGGTTGGGGGCCCGTGGGCCCCGCGCCGTGGGGTGGGGGAGGAGGAGGGAGGGGGAGGCACATGAGGCCGGGAATTGCGGGCATCCCGTGGATGGAGACGGCCGCCGGGTCATGTGCTCCAGATTCGGCCAGGCCACTCCACCTCCCTCGTTCCCACCCGCCGCGCCTCCGTCCCGTGTTCCGCTCACCAGGCCTTGTTTTTCCATCGGGAAAATAGATAAGAGGGACGACGGATCATGCATCAACCACAAAGAGCACTCGATGCGGTCGCAATCGACCGCAAAGTTACCTCCTCTCCCTAACAAACAGACTTTGGTACGAACGGAAGAAGAATCGCTCGGGAGAGGCACGTCCACGCCAACTCCTCGTGGTTTACTGCTGCCCTTTGACCTTTGTTGCCTTTCGTCTCACCGCGCTTTTACCCCCGCCTTTAACTTTCTATCCTGTCAGCTCGGATCCGCGGTAAAACGGATTGGGGGTGAAACCGATCAACGGGGCAAAGTAAACCTGGGTGCGGTGTGCTCAGTGCCGCTGAGTGCTCTTGCCCAACACTCGCAGAACACTTCACGTGGCGCGTACGAGACAAAAGGCGCCATATATCTACTCGCCCACCCTTTTTTTTTACCGCGCAAAAAATAAGACTTGAGGATAATGGATGATCCATCATCCGTCCCCTTCGCCGGCCGCTCGCTTCCCGGCGAATTCACCGCACGTGGCCCGCCGCACCGATCTGCCGGCTCCCACGTCCCACTCCCGCCCCCCCCCGCGCGCGCGGCGGCACGTAAACTCCACGCCTCCTTGAACAGCAGCACACGCACCCGTATCCGATCCCAAAGAGTACGCACGTCACACGACGCCATCATCCACTGATCCACACACACACGGTCACAGCCACTGCATCTGCTGTTGTGTTCGCTAGCGACGCGAGGTTCACGTCCCCGTCGTTGGCGCGCGCGCACGCCGAGGGATCGAGCTGACCGCGGGAGCGGGAGCGGGAGCGCGCGTGGTGGGGGCGTGGCCATGTCGCGCGCTTTCCGGGGCTCGGCTTGTGGCCTGCCTGCCGTGGGAGGTTGGCAGTTCTCGTGATGGCGAATCCCAGCCGGCCGGCACGGAAGGCGCCGGGAGTCGCTGCTGCGGCGTCCGGGCTCCCAGAGTCCACGCGCGCCCGGCGGCCGCGCGCGTGATGGTGCTGGGCGGAAAAGGGCGTGGTCCCGCCCGAGGGGATCAGGCCGCAGCACGGCAGGCGTCGCGTCTGTCTCCCCTCCCGCGTGTCGTCGCGTGCGGCCCCGTCCGGCACGGGCGGACGACGACGAAGGCAGACACGCAACTCCCAGCTCCATCCAACCGCCGCCGCCGCTAATTTCGTTGCAAGTTGATTAGAGATGGCGCGTTGAATTTCGATAGGCGTTGGCAAGCTGCTTTGTTCCAAATGTGCTGCGTCATCACTGGACTCTAGAATCTAGATATTACAAACGAAAATTATACTCTTGCTCGAGGTCATCGCCGCGCGTGCCCCTTCGTCGTCACTCGTCGCGATTCAGCTGACGACGACGGGGCCGTGTGCGCATGCTCGGTGGTTTAATTATCCCAGCAGGACAAATTAAAACACGTGCGGACGATCTCTGGCTGCTTTCCTAGTGGTGGGTACCTGCCTAACTCCTCCCACGGAAAAGTTCGAGAGAAACGGTGCTGTCGCTGAAACACATGCCTTCTCCGGCGCTCCGCTTGCTTTTGCTTCCCGGGATCATTCATGCTGTCCAAGTCTCCAAGTGCAACGACCTACTGCTACACTCGGAACTCTTCGGCCCTACGCCTAGTTCTCTCCACTCGGATGAAATTGTCGCTGGAATTTCCCTTTCTGCGATCAACAAATCTAGATAGAGAAGGTAGACCAGTCAGCAGCGTATGGTCACGTACGACGACCGGTCAGCCGAGCACGAGCCGCACTGGGGGCCGGCCGCCCGGGAGACAAGCGCCCGTGCGCGTGTGCAGACCCGGATCGGCCGGGAGGCCGGTGGCCCGGCCACGCACTACCCCGCCGGCCGGGCCGGCAGCCCGGCACCCGTCTCGTCGTCCAAGCAAACAAAACGACAGCCGCGCCGCGCGGCACGGCAGCCAGCGGCGCCGATCGCCGATCAGGGCAGGTCGACCACGCTGCACGCCCACGCCCCCGCCCTCGACGGGGGCGGCCGCCCGGGGCGGGGCCGCGGGGGGCCTCCCTGCCGCCGCTCGCTCGCGGCTCCCCCCCCCCCCTCCCCGTCGCCTCCGCGCGGGGGGACCGGTTCTGGAATCGCTGCGGCGCGGCGGGACCGGCTGTGATCGATCAGGCGATAGGGCCGGGCGCGCGCGCGCGCTCACGTGTGTGCCCTGACACGCGCGCACGTGCCAACAGTGGCGGCACGTACTGGTGCGGCCTGCCGCTTGCGGCTGCGGGATCTGAAAAGGCGCGGGCGGGGCGGCCCACTCGGGCGAGGAGGAGAGCTGGAGAGGAGGCGCGCGCGAGAGTGCGAGACGGTGTCGACGGATCAGCACCGGGCCGGTAGGCCATGCCGGCATGCATGCGTCTGTCTCTGCGATCTGCATCGAGGTGGAGCCTCCCCTGCCGACTGCCGTGCGTGCTGCTGCTGAGGGTCGATAAAGCCGGCTTGAGTGGGAAAGCTAGGGAAGCATGCACCTACCACACGACTGCGCCCGGGCCCTGCAATCTTCCGGACAAACTCGTATCTATATATTCCTGAAGTGTATATTGGCTAGATAGCAGCTGCAAAACAGAAGGTTTAGGGGATCGACAGGAGCGGCAACTAGCCTTGTACAGGGCTGTGATTTCGTGCGCAGCAATGCAGTGAAGTGCCGATCGATAGACCAGCTGCTGCAATGCTGCATGATCGTAAACTACTACTGTAGTAAAGCTAGAAAAACAATATCATGGCCTCTGCTGCACATGTTTCCCGCTTTGAAAGACTTGTTAAATACACATCTCAGCCGATCGACAGCAGATTCTGCGTGTCAGGCAAAGCGGGACGCGCTAATGATTTCCCTCCGAACCCTTAGCCGTACGCCGACCACCGACCCATGCATTTCTAGGGTGAGCCAAAGCAGCAGCAGCAGCAGCCAGAACAAATTGTCCCATCTTTTGCATGAGTTGTCATGTCGGAGTTTGTTGTATGATAAATTGATAATATATACATCGGCACGTATATATTATATCTTCGCTTATAGAACTTGATCATCGATGGAGGATGGAGCTTTAGATCCATATGGGCCATGGCATGCATGCACCATCATGCGCGCACGCAGCTAGCAGCATCCTCCCATGTGTGCACCGCCCGGCCCGCTTTCTCCTTTTCCCTTTTATTCGCTCCCTACTTATAAAATTGAACGTGTAGACACGTCTAGGTCCCGTCGACTTATCGTTACTTTTCTTATTATTATTTTCCCCTCTTATTATAGTAGGGACCGTCGACTAAGTCCTGCCTCAATGCAGATCAATTTCGTAACGGTGCTAGTCTCGATGTAATGCTTTGTTGTATCCCTTTTGTGCATGGAGGTTTTTAACGTAACTCGCATCGCAGTTTAAAAAAACAAAGAACGAGAGGCAAAGGTGTATAAGAAATCAAATTTAGCGACGAGGTCACAAAATACTACTATGACAAACTGGAGGTCGTCACAAAATAAGAAATCAAGGCGTCACATGTGCGACCACTACTGTCCATTTCTATCACTACTGAAAAGAAAAAAAACAGAGAATTAGCGACGAGCAAACCCATCGGTCATGCTGGCCGCATGTATGTGTAGCACGCCCAGCCCCTAGCTAGCCGGAAGCTAGAGCTTCCTCAGCTCCATCAACAAATTAAAACAACGCAACAAAGTCAGAAAGTGATGATGATCCATGCACCGATCGAGAGCGGTGCAGCAATAAATATCTCACGCTATTGTATCTGGTAAAGTGATTAGGCCGCCGGCATTGTGCCAGAGAGGAAGATTCCGAGCGATTAGTAAAAAATGCAGATAAAGCTTGAGTTTATTTAAACGAGTTTATCGTCCTTCGCTTTTGGACGACATTCCCTCTGCGCGGAGGCCTTCTCTATTTCTTTAAGGAATCAGTTTAGGGATCTGTAAATAAATCGATACAGTAATTAATTCAACTAATTAAGCGGGCTTGTGGGGTTTGATCCGACGGGTGAGGGCGCCAGGACAGCTTAGGAATCATGCTCATGTCCTCGTGATGAGCGGCTGGCTCGGGCGGGTCACGTGAGGGGAGCCGGCCGGCCGGCCGCCAACGCGGGCCGGACCATGTGGCCAACTCACTGCCGGTGGCCCGGTGGGCCCCGCCGCGAGAGGGAATACGAGCTTCCAGCGGGTGGGTGGTTCTTTTCGCTTTCGTCCATTCGCTTCTTTCGCATGGGCCGGACCATGTGGCCAACTCCCAAATGAATCGGTTTCCGAATGGAAATGCGCATCGAATTTCAAGGCGTGGACGCACGCATGCGGCTACGACCCGCACAAAAGAGAAATGACGAACGATATGGTTTGGCTCATTGGCTAGGCCCGTTATGCCGGAAATAGCACCGTATCCGTTTCACGTAACTTGGCGCGCCATGGGCTCCTCCTCACTCAGCCCGTCAGCCGGGCGGGACGTCGCTGTCTGTCGTGGACTCGTGGTGCTACGGCAGGCAGCAGGGCACGTGAGCGGCTTCGTTCGTGCGCGTGCAAGCCCCCCGGCCCCCCTCGCGCGGCGTGTACTGTACTTCCTCCGTCGCAAAATAAATACAATTCTAGGATTGAGCACGTAGACCAATGCTAGGTGTAAAATTATCAAATGACCCCTTTTCTTTTGTAAGAAATATCTAGACATTGGTTTGTCTTATATACGAGAAGCTTTCGGAGACTATTGTCTTTTTATGGTTAGTAGGTCAAAAATGCATTCTTTGTGGGCCAAAGTTCAAATCA
Organism: Urochloa ruziziensis; assembly: GCA_015476505.1. NCBI lineage: Eukaryota > Viridiplantae > Streptophyta > Magnoliopsida > Poales > Poaceae > Urochloa > Urochloa ruziziensis. The sequence goes on along the minus strand of CM027119.1, from coordinate 54,153,520 downwards.
TATAATTGTATTTATTTTGGGACGGAGGGAGTACAGTATGTGGCCGTGGCACCTTGCCTCTCGCGTGCGCTGGGCCCAAATAAACTCGAGTGCCCCATGAGGATAAAAGGGTGGATCCGCGCCATCGCTCTGAAGGATGAAGGTGCTGTCAAATGACCTATCACAGACTCTTCGACTGCGGAGTGTAGGAGTAACTTCTGAGAGGGTGAGAGTGTGAGACGTGAGGCTGAGAGCATCTCCACCAAACTCGCTAGTCCACCCGCCATCGCTACTTTTACCTATCGGCAGCAAAAATGATGCTCCAGCAGCATCGCCAAAAGACTGGCCATCCCTGTTCACACGCTATTCTTCTCCTCCGGCACGCCAAATCTAGCTGGTCTGACAGCCTCGCCATCCCACATTCCAGTGAGGCTGACAACTAGGGCTAGTGTTGGGGCTAGTGTTGGTAGTTACTGTTTTGCGTCAAAATTCATTCATTTTGGCTAGTCTTCTGGAGTTGCGAGTGATATGGAGGGAGAATTTTTTAGAGTGGATAGCCAAATGAGAATATGGATAGTGAAATTTAGGGTGTCCGTTGGAGATGCTCTAAGCTAAGCAAAAGGTAAATATGGATGGCTAACATCTCCAAGAGCCTCTCTAAAACTCACTCTCTAAATCATCATTTAGAGAGTCATTTGCATAAAAATCGTTATCTATATCTTCGTGTTTTCCAACAACATTTCTATATCTTTATATCTTGCATGCACTCTAGAGAGCTATTCTCTTTTCTATATTTTGCTAGCGAGAAATCCGAAATAAAGAGTGACTATATTTGAATAACCAAATAAAGAGCCTGTTGGAAAGTACATTTTTAATTAAAATCTCTAAAACTAGCAATTAGAAAGAATATAGAGAGTCTCTTGAAGTTGCTCAATGAAGATGCGAAGGATGAAGTTTGGAGTTTTTATTGGGGATATTATGATGCATGCATTTTTTAAATTGCATTGTGCACGGTGGATCTTGAGATGGATTAAGCATCATTCTTTGAAAAGAGAATGAGCATTCAATGCTACAGTCGCTCACAGGACGACCCTAAGGACGCAGCCAGGCTTGAAAAGGGTCCAAGGTGAGCTCCATGAATCACGCAAGAAATTAGCTTTCAATAACACATTTGAGCAACTCTAACGGATTGACTTTTCCCTTTATCACCTTATACAGGAATCCTCTTTCACATTTTCATGGTATAGGAAGAGGTGCTGCATCATATCCCCTTCTCCATTCCCTCTTTCCATCTCATCTCTAGTGTGTAACACGCTAGAATCAACATCTCTTGTTGCTCCATGCTGCGCTGCAACAAAGCCCAAAACTAGAACCATGCGTTACCCTAAGTAGTACATGTGTTTAAATAAACTCAACCCTGGTGCTCAAGCAAGACTTTGTGAAGGAATTCGACACGGTCAATTGGTCAAGCCACATGAGAATCATAGAAGCACGAGGCTTTAACGCTACTTGGAGACGGTGGGTTCAACAAATCCTATCCAACTCGCTCACGACGGTCTTGGTAAATGGCTGCCTATAACCTTGGTTCCCATGCCCTCGCGGCTTTGTAGCAGGGTATCACATGTCTGAATTTTTTCTATTTACATACGGAGTATGCATGAACAAAATTATTGAAAAAATTGCACCTATATAACCGTTTGAAACGGTTGTAGCAGTTCCAACTGGCGGAAGGGATCTTACTGCCAATTCAATTGGCGGTATGTCCCTCCTTCCCGCAACACATTTTAAAAATAAATTACATTTTTTATATATGAATTCGGACGAAGACAAAAATTATATCAAAATTGTACTACTCGAACAGATCTATAAGTTTATAGTTTAAAACTTTTTTATTTGAAGTCATCTTGATGCATAAAAAAGTTGATGCAATATTTAGTTCTAAACTTTTAGGTCCGAGGTACCAATAAAAAAATTGTCATCGATCTCTACAGTTTTTATATATAATGTTAATCGTCACGCAAGTTTATATTAAAATGTTACTTTTTTTTTCAAAATACGCTACGGAGATGAGGGACATACTGCCAATTCAATTGGTTGTAGGTCCTTTCGGCCAATTGAAAAGGCCATTTCAAATGGCTATTTGATATAGATTTGCATTTTTTGTCCAGGCATATATTTTTAAAAAACACTAAAATAAAATATACAAATAGAAAAGAATCCAAACCGAACACTACTTTATTTTTTAGAAACCGGGATATTTCATTCATTCTGAAAGGTGATTACATCCCATATTATAAGAACACCCCTGAAAGAAAATAAATATTACAACCAGGTTCTTGTAACTTCCTCCGGTGTTGTTCCCCGCCGCCGGCCGGAGCGCCCCGTTAAGCTGACCTCCTCCTTGGCGAAGCAGGATGCTAACATTACCGTCGCCCGGACGGTTAGCTGCGCATGATCGATCCCACGCGCCTCTTTTCATGTGGTGGCTCCCACTGCCGTGTTTATCCTTTCACCGCACGCGCGCGCTCTCTCTCTCTCTCTCTTTAGTCTCAACCACGCATCCTCGTTCCCCAAGATCTGGCGCGAGTTGACCGGCGAGCGAATCGGCGATCATGCGGGCGGCGCGAGCGGAAAACTTTGTGAAAAACTTGTATGAAATCTTTTTCTTTCATTTAGCGGAAAAGTTTTCTAAAAACTTTTTGAAAATATTTCTCCTCTATTTATTGGAAAACATTTTTGAAAACTTTGTGAAATTTTTTTTCAAAATATTTCTCTTCCATTTTCTCTATGAAAAGTTTATCTAATTTTTTGGCAAATATATTTTTTTAAAAAATTTACCAGAAAAGGAAAGTGGGGCATGGACCACATGCTAATAATGGGCTGTTGGAAATCGCCCGGACGGACGGGCGCCCGTAAAATAGCAACGCCCCTGGCCAAGCCACGTCTTTTTCCGTTGTAGTCTTAAGCAGCACATCAGAGACATGCATCTTGAACGATGAACGACCCGACGAAAGATGAAAATGGTCAAAGACCATCCACTTGCCAAGTATCGAGAGGTCTTACGCATCCAGAATCGTTAGACACCGCAAAATGTCAGATGATGATAAACTCAGAAGGGGACGTGATCCACCCGGAGTGGTGGCAGGTACAAACCATCTCGAAATCTCAAGGTGATAAAATAAACTCCACAAGTTAACGCTAGCGAGAACACCAACGCAGACAAAAGGACTAGCAAAGGATCCCAACGAAGTCTGGAGAACTAGATCCGCGGCAAATACACCACACCGGCTCATCGCTGGATCGAGGACGCTCACTAGCACGGTGGAGAGGAGACAACTTCGATTATTCTATCTCCACATCAACGCCTCCACCCTGCAATCGCTGTCCGGACTCGATCTATCTATACTAGATGCCGGATTGAGATCGCCCTCCGGTCGCCTACTACTCTCAACTGTGGCTGGGGAAGCGACTAGAAGAATCGAGAGAGTAGGAATTCGAACCAAACACTGGTAGTAGTAGTACTCGGTATCTCCTAGTGGGCTTTATATCGGCCCAAAGGTTGGCCTCTTAGGCACGAGTTGTTTGTTCTGAAGGAGTCTTGACATCAGTTAGAAATGTGCTCTCTCATAATTGGGCTGATTTCAAACCTTATACTGTACCAGGCAAAAGAGTCCATCGATCCACTGTGAGCCAGCCAGAGAGATCAAATCGGACGCGACTGCTGCTGCCAGCCGCCAACGCTGAGCCGTCGTAGCCGAGTTAAGTTCTAGCCCCAGTTCCTGCTACGTGTAACAGAAACCTAGCCCCACGTCACCAGAGTACGTTCCACGCGTAGACGTCCGAATGAGCGCCTCTATTCGCAACGAGGCTCACGTTCCCCCGGGAGAAATCGCGGCGCGATCATGCCAGACTCTGACAGACCATAGACGAGAGTGGCTGCGCCCATATCTCCCGCCCCCGCTCTCTCTTTTCTTTGCTATATCTCAAATTTTCAGTGTTAAGTATAAAAAAAAAGGAATAAGTGTTCCAGATGGATCGGAATTGAAGCCATATATAAAGAGTCAACGTGCTAGCTTACAAATTACTGAATCGTGCTGGGTTCACCATCACAGTACTGGGCTCCGTACTAGGCTACTAGCCATGTCGTACTCTCTTCCTGCCAGCAGCACGAAGACTGCCACCACAGCCAGATCGTTGTTTGCTCTGGCTTTGCGCGCGTGGAACCTGTGCGTGCTCGTCGTCGTCATCGCCGCGCTCCTCCTCGTCTCCCCCGCCGCCGTCGTGATCCTCCCTGTCGCCTGCATGACTGTCTCTCTCTGCCTTCTCTGCGCGATCACAGCTCGGATCCTCCTGCCCTTCTTCTTTGTGCCGCCGGACTGAACAAGTGATGAGCACCGGAGCGGCGTGCGCGAGCGGAAGCAAGACTGCGTCCAGGTCGACCGCGCCGAGGCGCCCGGCGGCTTCGACGACGACGACGCTTCCTCTGCGGAAGAGGGGCGCCCGGGGGACCGGGCCGAGCAAGAACACGGCACGGCGGGTTTCAGGTCCTTGGATGAAGAGGTCACCGATCGTTGCGACGGCGTCGAACAACAACGCCGGTTTTACTTCGTCGACACAGGCAGCTACTACAGAACCGTGAGCATTTCTGACCTGTTGTGACCAATGTTTTAAATAGCTGGCTAAGGCATTTCGCTTCAAGCTTCTAAAAACGGCTAATAGCCGGGCTAAATAGAGCTATAGCGGAAAATAGCGGCTAAATTACACGTAGAAGCAAATAGCCGCATTCTGCTCAATCAAGCTATAGCTGGCTATAGCGGAGGCCTTAACCAGCTATTTAATACATTGGTTGTGACTCTTAATATTTGTACGGCGATAAGTTTTGTTTCTACCCGTAGTTTCTTATTGATCGTATATTCATATGCGTGCAGTTTTATGATCTACTGGCTTTCTTGAGAAGTGTGGAGAGAAGCGACAGGACGAGGTGTAAGAAATGCTGAAAAAGTCCCTTTTACCTCCTTCGATTGTGGGCCGAGTTCGTGTTTCCTCCCTGAACCGCAAAACCGGATATATTACCCCCTGAACTCTCAAAACCGTTCGTTTTACCCCCTTCGGCGGTTTTGAGAGCGGTTTTGGCTGATGTGGCGGTGGGCCCCACACCTCTCTCTTCTTCCTCTCTCCTCTTGGATTCAGGCGGTAATGGCGGCGCCGGCGGCCGGGGCCGAGACCTCACTCGACGACCTCGCCGACGACCCCATCGGCGAGGTCCTCATCCACCTCCCGTCCCAAGCGAGCCTCGCCGTCGCCTTGGCGGTGTGCAGGCGGTGGCGCGGCGTCTGCACCTCCCCGGCGTTCCTCAGCCGCTTACGCCGCCGCCACCCCGGCGCGCCTTTCCTCGGCCTGATCCAATCCGCGGGCGGCGTCTGGGACCTCCGGTTGCTCCACGACGTCGGCACCCGCTCCCGCCCCGACCTCGCCGCCTCGCTCCGCGCCGTGCGGCCCACCGCGCTCGCTTGCGTGCCGTCCCTGCTCTTCTGCCGCCCTGGCGTCCATGCCACGACCCTCCCCGCGCGCCGCCTCGACTCCTCTGCGCGGCCCCGTGCTCCTCCCCGCCGCCGGGGCGTGTGCTCCTTCCTGGATCTCCACGCGCCCCGCCCGGACTCCCTCGACAGCTGCTCGAGGTCGAGCTCCTGCGCCGCCCGGAGCTGAGCTCTACCCCCACGCCGCGACCTCACTCTGCCCCGCCGCCTTCGATTCCACCAACTGATGCCCGATTCTTCTTCAGCGCCGGCGGATCCAACGTCGCCCCTGCCCGAATCGAAGAGGAGAGAGAAAGAAGAGAGAGGTGTGGGGCCCGCGCTAACATGTGGGGCCCACCGCCACGTCAGCCAAAAACGCTCTCAAAACTGCCGAGGGGGTAAAACGAACAGTTTTGAGAGTTGAGGGTGCAATATATCCGGTTTTGCGGTTCAGGGAGGAAACGCGAACTCAGCCCACAATCGAGGGAGGTAAAAAGGACTTTTTTCAATATATAAGGTGAACTGAATTTTAAGGCCCATGATTTCTGGAATACATGGGCTACAAAGTGTAGCAGGCCGACCCATCAGATTGGAAGAACCAAAACCTGCAATGTGTAAACGCGCCTGCCTTTTCTTTTTTGTTTGTCGGCCTTACTTTTTTTTACGACTGGCACACGACCCGTGTGCGTTTCATTGAATCGTGGTTCGGCCTTACTCATTTGGTACTCGATGGAAGTGGATGTACATTCTGTGCTCTTACTAATGGAACTGTCACTCTTTTGGGTCTTGGCCAAATGGCCTAGCCGCCAGTTCCAGCGTTGGAATCAAGTCTGAGTTCGCTTTCTTCATCTACCTGGCACGAGGAAACACACCACGACAATTTCAATACCCACGAACTATTTCCGTTTGTCTGTTTTTCGGACACAATGAGCTTGTTCTAGCTTATTATATCTTCTTCTCACTCACAAAATACTCTTGAACATTCCAATTTAGCTACAATTAACAACTTATCCACCAGCGGAACGTGCTGTAAAGCCTCACACATACACTTTGATCCGACCCGTCCTCATCCTACATTTTCAAATTGAAAGCGCCACCGCCAGTGCCCTGAATCTGCCCTTCCTGCAGATCTTACAGCAGGCATCAACAAGTGGGAATCCAGATCTAGGCAGCCTTCAACCAAAACAAGTAGGCACAGCACGTTCGCCAACAGCAAGTTTGCCAGACGGATATTATATAGCGAGCTGATCCGTCCAAATCACGCCCGGGTGCCCACCAATCCCTGTACGTGGCGATCGACTCCACGAGACCGATCGAGCAAGCCTTTCCTCTGCTAGTACTAGCCAGCCAGATGCATGAACACTGCTGGGTCGTCGATGCCCGGCTCCCGCGGTCGCGGCGGTACAGTTTGGTGGCTGGATCGCCATCCTTTGCAACTGCCGGTCCCGTGAAAGGGGTGTGCGTGTCGCGGCTCCCCACGTGACGGCCGGCCGCTTTGCGAGGGGCCGGCCATCGCGACTTGCGAGCTCGCAACGGCGCACCTAACGCGCCCAGGCCGGCCGGCAAGCAAGCTCGACTGCTCGAGCCGAGCCGTGAGCTGGACCGATCGATCGACGCGAGAGTGATTAGCGTGCGGCCTGCGCGCTGATGACTGAGGAGGACGGGATTAGGACGGGCTAAAACCGTTTTAGCGGCGACGTAAACTGCACTGAAAGCGCTACGGGGGAGTACTACCATGATGGGCCGATTCGATCCGGCTTTGATCGAGAAAGCTTGAGCTGTCGGAGAAGGACCGACCAACACATGCTTATCGGGACACACCGGCCCCCCGGTCGCAAAGCGAGAACTCACAGCGCGCTCGGGCTCCCTGCCCCTGATTTCGCGTCGCCTTTTTTCTGATCGTGCTGTTCTGATGGAGCGTTCGTTCCTGTGCCTTTCGTGTGCGGCCGCAGCATGCAGCTTCCTGCGAGGTTCCCCCGCCGACTGCTGTGTGATTCATGCGTCGAGATTTGCGCACCGTGCGGCTGTCGCAGAGATTCTTTTTTTTTTGAATAATCTGTCGCAGAGATTCTTGCAGCGAATTTGGGCGCCACCGCGCCAGGGGAGCATGATGACTGGCTGGCCCCCGTGCACTTAAACGCGCGGTCAGTGCGTAGCGTGCGCTCGGCGTGGGAAATAAAGACGCGCGCGCTCGGTGACCGACCAGTGTACGCACCGGCGGCCAACGTACCACTCCGTAGAGGCACCGGACGGGAGGCAGGCGGACACCGAGCGGTAGCTACGGGGATCCATCAGTGCCCTGCTGCGGAGCGTAAATGCACTCGACCGGCCCGGCCCAGTTTTGTTCGGGCAGCTTTGCTATTTCAGTGATCTCAGACAGCCGTCGACGAGAATGTTTGTCTCGTTTCAGGAGGAGGTGAGCGAAAATGACACACTCCAGTGTGTCGATGGCGAATCGAATGTGCCAGCAAGGCAACCCAGTCCCTGTATCCCTTGCTTCCGACGCGGGCACTGGAGCGCGCGCGTCGCGTCGCGTCGCCCCCGACCGCACGGCACCAAAACGATCCGAGATCCGCCGCCGCGCACCAGGCGCCCGCCCTGCTGCCTAGCCCGGCACCACGGGCGTGCTACTGCTAGTAGCGCACCGCCACGTCGCGGTCTCTTGAACCTTCCGTGTCCTCGCCCCCCGTAGTCCCGTACGCACGAGGCAGGCAGTACTACTAGTAGCTAGGCGTGGCTACCAACCCGCAGGCCACCGCGCTGCGTCGTCCCGATCGGTCTCGCGTAGCCATGAGTACCCCGCTCGTACCGTGCACTCTCACTCAAAAGCTAGGCAGCCGGCACGTCGTCGTCCTCGTCCCCGCGGCACATGCGCGCACGACGCCGCGGCCGCGCTTGTCCGTCCGGCCGCTTCGCTTTGCTTCCCGCCGTGCATGCGCGCGTGCTCGCTGCCTGCCGATCCATCCGTGGACGCGGAGCAAAGCTAGGTATCGCCCATCGCCGCGCTGAGGGGATAACGAACCGCACCAAATTAAACGGGCGAGCTGCTGCGTAAGCCTGGCCCGGGGGCAGGTTAGCGCGAGCTCGATCTGCAGGATATTTTTGTTTACGCCTCCGCGCGATCGGGTTCGGGTCGGGTGTCAGCGTAATCCATCCACGTAAGCGTAATTTTGTTGATGGGATGAGGTAGAATCTGGCGGCATGTGTGGTTGCAGAGGACGGCCTGGTGGACGGGGGCGTTAATTTAACGTCGCCTGATCTAATCGATGCGTGCAGTGGAGTTTACTACTCCGGAATCGTATGCCGTGCGTACGTCACGTAGTGTAGCGGTGTGCGTGAACAGTCGGTCCAGGATTAAATTGGCCGCTACAGCGGGCAGTCCGAAATGGGGCGTGGCCGTGTGAGGACGTGTGCACGGCGACTTTTATGGCCCGCCGCGCGCATTGGTTCTTTGCCTCCTGTCGACCCGTCAGGATCCTTTGCTTCTTCCTGCCAAGCTACCAGACCACTGTACCTGTACGTGTATCAATTACTACTAGCAGAGTGTATACTCCGTATGTACCGTCCACCGGCGCAGCAACCGGTTAAAATCTCGTGCTCCTCGCTTGAATGGCGGTGGGTGACGGAGGTTAACGGCACCTAAAACGCGCCGTCGGTTATCGTCGCCATGCAAGGAAGTTTTGCAGAAGCCCTCCGCGTGCACGTCGTCGAGGCCTGACTGTCATCTCACTCGTCTACGAGCGGAGCTCGTGCTCCAAGAACCGAGCGACGACTCGGCGCGCGTTGTAGCAGTCGCTGCGAGGAGACGGCAGCGGCAGGGATCTCATGTGCGCGCGGGAAGGAGAGGAGCAACGACCACCATGAGGGAGGCTCTAGGAGGCCGAATAAAAAAAAATCGAGCTCTGACAAGGTCGAATCGGCCTGTGTGCGCCCCTCAAAATACATCCCGTTCATCAGGGTTTAATCACAAAATACCAGCCGTGTCCATTTCTACGGCCAGTTATGGGGAAGATCAAGATGACCATCCCTTTTCCTCGACGATATTATTTAATTATTGATTTGGCGCGATAGCTTTAACCTTATTTTCTGGTTCAAAGATGTCGCTTTGGTGGTAGTGGAGTGGGGCACTTCGATCTCTTGCCGGTCAATGGCATGTTTGTTAGTGCCATGCTACCTAGCACTGCTTCCTTTACTGCCAAGTGATTCTCTAGTCTAATGATCGAGCAGGTAGCTGTGTCTCATCTTTCACGGACAGATATGCACGTTCTTTGCTCTAGGTCTAGGAACAGGGCACGCGCCATGCAAATATGTATTTTCTTTACTCCATAATAATATATTTCTGCGCATATATGCTAGTTGTACCTATCATTTTTTTTATTTCCAAAAAGGAAGCTAGTACAGTACTATATATTAATATCACAATTCTCGTGAAGAAGTCGCCCAGTCGTTTTACCCACATCGCCGGCCGTCGCGGGTGTCAACGCTCGAGTTTGAACAGGTACCGTAGTAGTAGTATGCGTATGCATGGCTGCATATCAAGCAGAAACGGACAGCTGAGAGCCTTTGAGAGAGGGCGCCTGACCATGACAGAAATTATAGTCAATCACTCCACTAAACTTCACTGTGTTTTGACGACAGGGCGCCAATCGGGTAGTAGTAGGTGTGTACTTGTTCAAAATATGACCAATTAGCCTGATTCAACAGGCGGTCAGGTGACTTCCGAACTTCAAACTGACTACTAGAGGTAGACAGCTCACGGTGGAACTGACGGAAGCACGCAAAAGATTAAGAAAACTGTTAGCACCATCAGACGATGCTGGGACCAGATTTACGCCAAATATCCAAGGTATCACCACAAGTCCACAATCGTATACTCCTAGACTGCCCGCTGGTCAATTTCAGCCACGAAACACACGTCAAAAAGCCTCAGGACGGACCGCACGGCCGGACCACGACCGTGGACATCGACGAGCCTCAAAGTCCTCTGTTGCGTGGCAGGAAGCCGCGGCACCCCCCGCACGGGAGAGGGGGCCGCGCGCGGCCAGATTTTTCCTGCCTCCTTCCCTCGTCCTCGACGATCGCGCGCGCCACCACTGGACCGCACGCACCCTGCGCTGCCGCTGCCGCCTCCGCGCCGGCATCGCGCCCGGGGAGCTCTCGCGCGTGGGGCGCGCCGTGCTGGGTCCTCACCGCGCACCGTGGGTGAGCGGCCGGCGCCCTGTCTCGCCCACTGCCGCGCGGGCCCCGCCCGCGGTGCGCTCACCGTCCTGTCGCGCGGCGCCATGTGGAGCCCGTCGTACTGGGGATTCTAGAGCCTTCCGATCCCAAAGCAAACGGACGGATTGATTGGCTCGTTAGTTAATTCACTTTCTTGTCCTTTTTCTCCACCACCCCCTCTCTGTTTTTTTATGTTCTCGAGAAATTAGTATTTTGTCTGTCTGTGTGCTCCCGGCGCATCAAAGTATCAGGGGCTCGTTTTGCACAAAAGTACAGCGATGTGTTTCTTTTTCTGGACAGGGACTTGGTGTTACTTTTTCATATGACCCCATGTAGTTGGTGATTTTTACTAGATTGATAAATGCTGGCCAATCGTCGTAGGATTAGTACTCCTCGTAATGGCATCACCCTAAAGCAAAGCGAACTTGCCTACTCTTCTGATTCCAGCCAAATCTGCCATGTGCTACTTCATTAGTACTTTGGCTTTTTTAATTTTTTTAATAAGCGAAGTTGTTACCAATTAGTTCGGCTACTAAAAGTATGATTGCTTCATAGCTTGCCACACTTTAATAAGTATGACTGCTCCTACGTCTCTTAACTTACTTGTTTGCATTTTAGGGGCTAAGCAATTGTTTGTTTAGCTGCGCATGAATACACGTGCAATATAAGTTGTGTTGCTTTTGGCCATTATTTATAGAAGATATATAAAGTGGTGTCAACTCAAATTATTTCCATAAGCGATGTCCACAAATTGGTCGAGTTTAAAGACACCATAAACTTTTAATCTATCTATGAGACAAGCTCTAAACAACCCAAACAAGCTAACCTTCTCCATCTTGTCTTGTGCAATTTGAATTCATTCACCCCAACCTGTACAAGCACAAGGCAGGTCGCAAATTTTCTTGTCGTGGTTCCAAAAGACAAGGGATCAATTGGTACAGCTCCAGAAAATTCCGGAACTCCGGGTACCCAGTCGAAAATGTGCGAGGCTATAAGTACGTGAGATGGGGTCACGTTAACCGCGGTTATCTCATTAACCCGTCTCTTCGGTGTGCGACGAGTTGAGCCCGGAGGGAAAAGGACAAATCACACAAAGAGGGGAAAAAGCACACAAATCGCGCCACCGTGGGACGTGTACGGCGCACCGCCCGGCCGCCGGATCTGCGCCGGCGACGCGACCGGACGTCGGATCTCCGGCGACGCAGGAGGAGGGAGGCGCCGCTCTGGCCGTTCCTTGCCCGCGAGCGCCCAGATCGGTCCCGCCGGTGAGTCCCCACATCACTCCTCGGCCTGTGATTGGACGGGAGCCGCGGTGTGCAGGGTAGTGCGGGCTCGGGAAATTTTTCGGATTTCGCGGAGGTGTTCGATCGAAATGAGCACCTGCGACTGCGAGTGATTTCGTGTTGCTTTCTTCTCGTCTCGATCCAGCGGGTGATTAAGGCCGCCGGTGTCGTCTCAAAAATTTCATCGGCGAATGGTACTGGATTTGAGAATGGTCATAAGGCGTGTTTTGGCTTTGTGATTTTTTGGTGTTATTCCACTGGAAATGTGTGGGATTTGGGGTTAGAATGGTTCCTGAAGAAACAGTATCTGTGGGTAGTTTGTATTTAAAAGCTGTTTACCCAATGATTTCTGAGGTTGAATCGAGTGTCTAGATTCCAGTGAAGTTTTTGGATTTGTGATCTTAGGTCCTACTTTGTAGGTTTCCCGCTAGTGTGAAACCGTGTGAGCTATTTGAACAATTTGATCTGGTCAGCGAAGGGGGATTTTTGTCCTTTTAAAACTCTTGAGATTTTTTTAATCATCTGCGTGGGAGTTCTGATTAGTTTGTGGAGTAATCAATTGGACTGTGGAGTTCGTAGAAAGCTTTCCACTATTAATTCATCCCAGTTCATTTCTCCTTCTCACGCAACTTAAATCTGCCTGCACTTGTAGTGTCTGAGTTCATTTTAGTAGCTATGTCCTCTTAGTTAATAGTTTGTCTTACAGGCGTCGCCCCTGTTACGTTATTCTCATGATCTAAGACCCCCTTGTGTAAACAAATGTTCGTTTTATCATTTTTGGACAAGGGTACGATTGCTTGCTTGTATGCGAGATATTAAGTGCCACTCAGTTTTCATTCTACTGTGTACCTGAGATTGAGATCTGAGCTTACTATCGTTTCTAGCTAATGTTCTCATGGTATTTGTCAAAATATTGATCAATATGTTCCTGTTAGGAAACTTGAAACCCAGATGCAATGTTTCTACAGTTCCCGTTATAATCTGTAATGCTTGGTCTGATCAAAAGCTCCAATAGGTTTTGTCATCATAAATAAATTTGTGAAAACATGCTACCTCTTACTCTCATAAAAGACTGTTACAACTGATTTAGCAGAGACGATACTGAGAATATTGTTTAGGAAGTAATTGAGGGGCTCTATTAGTATGATGTATGCTTGTTAATCTATGGGTACCAAAGTTTATTCTGCTACTGTTTTATATTTCCTATAGCTTTGTCTTGAATCTTACATTTCTCAATGCAATGGAAGCTTGTTTTGTGTAATATCTTGAGCATTCATTTTTTATTCACAGGATATATATCAATAGATGGTTTAGTGATATCGAGCTCCCAGTTGATGCAGAGTTGGTGAAAACGTCTTCTCTTTTCCAAGGCTATTGGCTGCAAGTTGAAGAGTTGGTCCTCCCCCTTGCTGCCGATCTGCTTTCTTCTCTGGTGGAGTGCACAAGAGGAGTTAGCGGATAAAGGCGTCTCCTTTCAGCTCTTCTATGTCCAGGGACTTGGACTGTCCTGTTCAGACACAGATGGCTGTGGCAGTCCTGGATCGGAGCTTCAGCAGTGAATATCCTGGAGGTAGCAGACCTGAGGGGAGGCAACCAAGCTGGAAGAGAGTCTTTGTTCAGACTGACAATGGTTCTGTCCTTGGCATCGAGTTAGAGAGGGGGGAAAATGTGCAAGCTGTGAAAAAGAAGCTGCAGATAGCCCTCAATGTGCCTACTGACGAGAGCTCGCTGACCTTTGGTGATCTGGTTCTGAATAATGATCTTACCAGCATTCGCAATGACTCGCCATTGCTTCTGAAAAGGAATCAGATTCACCGAAGCAATTCCACGCCTTGCCTCTCCCCTACTGGAAAGGATGTTTGGCAGCGAGACCGGAGTGGGCCCATCGAGATCCTTGGCTGTTCAAGCCCTTCCTCTCGGATGAAGCAGCTTGCTAAGGATGTTGTCAAAGCCATAAGGAATGGTGTTGACCCCGTAGCTGTTAACAGTGGGATGGGTGGTGCTTACTATTTCAAGAACATCTGGGGAGAGCGTGTTGCTATTGTCAAGCCAACTGATGAGGAACCATTTGCCCCGAACAACCCAAAAGGCTTTGTGGGGAAGGCACTGGGACAGCCGGGCCTCAAAAGATCTGTGCGGGTTGGTGAGACAGGGTTCCGAGAGGTTGCTGCTTACCTGCTTGATTATGATCACTTTGCAAATGTTCCGCCCACCATGCTGGTCAAGATAACACACACTGTGTTCAATGTGAATGACTGTGTTGGCTGCAAAAGCAAAATCTTCTGCAACAAGTCGGAGGCCGTGAGCAAGATTGCATCATTGCAGCAGTTCATTCCTCATGACTTTGATGCCAGTGACTATGGGACGTCAAGCTTCCCTGTGTCTGCAGTGCACAGGATTGGCATACTTGACATTAGAATCTTCAACACTGATAGGCATGCTGGAAATCTTCTGGTGAGGAAGCTTGGTCCTGGGGTTGACAATTTTGGAGAGCAGACAGAACTTATTCCTATCGACCATGGTCTTTGTCTGCCAGAATGCCTAGAAGACCCATATTTTGAGTGGATCCACTGGCCGCAGGCATCTGTTCCTTTCTCTGAGGAGGAGCTTGATTACATTGCAAGACTTGATCCTGTAAGAGATGCTGAAATGCTCCGCGTGGAGCTACCCATGATGCGTGAGGCATGCATCAGAGTGCTGGTGCTGTCAACAATATTTCTCAAGGAAGCTGCAGCATTTGGCCTCTGCCTGTCTGAGATTGGAGAGATGATGAGCAGGCAGTTCACTGCAAAAGAACAGGAGCCAAGTGAGCTTGAGCTTCTCTGCATGGAAGCAAGGAAGTGGGTTGAGGAAAGAGAGTTTTTTCTCCCTGATGAAGCCGGAGTTGAAGATGACGATGATGACTTCACCCAGTTTCCTCTTGACAACGAGGATGATTCAGATGTCTTTGAACTACCAGCTTTCAGCAAGTTCGGGAGCACGAAGGCAACTTCCAGGAATCTACTGTCCAAGTTAGATGAGTGTGATGAGGAAGATGAGGACGAGGATGAGGGTAACACCTACACTACCGGGGAGGAAGCTGACACTGTGACCAGCGCATTACCCCCGAAGATCTCCTCTATCTCAAAGCTATCTTCGTCCATGAAGGGGCTTGGTTTTGTTAGGAAATCCAAAGCCTACCATAGAGGTGTTCCAAAGGGTAAAGCGAGTAAAACTAACTACAGTGGCAAAGCTAGTGAGCATCAGTCCGGGAGCAGGAGCGCCAATGAGCTGCTCCCGCCCAGCGCCAGTTTTGTGAAGCTGTCGGACATGGGCCCTAGAGAGTGGAGTGCATTCCTCGACAAGTTCCAGGAGCTGCTCCCCAGTGCCTTCCGTGCCCGGAAGCACACCACTGGTGGCGGCCCGCGTCCGATGCCGAGGCTGGGCACGTCCTGCCAGTTTTGAAAGTAGTAGAAAGAGAAGCTACCAAGGTAATGTAGTTCGTCGAGCTCTGGGTTTACAGCGACAGTTGCAGCAGGTACTACTATGGCACTATATGCTCTTAGGTCGTCTATGGAGTCTGTAGAGGTGGTTCGAGAAATAAGACCGTCCTTACATATGAGATGAGCTTGCAGCTTGCAGGAGAGGGGTGTGTTTGTGCATAGTGTTTGACATATGGGATGTGGGGTGCGTTGTTCTTTTCTTCTTTGTATGTAAATAGTACTCCTACCTCGCAACACCGGGGCTCGATCTCGGCCGCTACCTGGTGGTGGTGAGTGTGCTGGCATCGCCTGTGTGTTTCCGGCTTTGCCGCTGTACCATTTTGGAAGACGCTTACCATGATATGAACTATGATATATCGCTACAGATATATGCATAAACATCACCTGCTGTCTCTAACTGTATTCTGTAATTTCTGTCTCCCATGTTCTATTGTTCCTCTTATTTGGAGCTTGTCTGCTGGACGTGTTGAAGATACCTCGAAGGAACGATCCAGAAGTTTTTTTGTAGGCAAAATTCTGAAGTTGCTTCAGAAAGCGTCAAAGAATGCCCACAGATTTTTCGTTCCATCCCATGTGCTGCGCGCACTTCGTGGTTTGCATGATTGGGTATGGCATCGGTGTGGGGCTCATCCGTGCACGCCGATCTCACCTCCTGATAGGTTTATTAACACGCAACGATTTGACTATGATTGTACAATTTTTGTGCTATACTAATATCCTGCAATATCTTGTTCTTGTCGATAGAAGAGCCAATCTTTGAGCTCAAATCACTTTCCTGCTGCGACGTAAGCCGGGGCTGTTCCTGATACCGCCAGCAGCATGCCTGCGGACTGTGGGCTCCGGAGGGGCCGTCGTTGCACGTCCCGTCCTGTCACGTCACCGGTGGTGTTATCCATAACATAAGTGACCTGTTAACACCCTTTTATTCCCGTCAGGTTAGGTGGCCAGTCCACGTCACGGCCAGCCAAAGCCCAAAGCGCATGCCCTTTTTCCACAAGGAAGAAAGGGGGCGGAAGACGATGACGTCCTCCGTCGCCGGCGGTGAAAGTGCAGCGATATGCCGAGTCCAACGGCAACAGGTGTCTCTCCCCCGTTGCCGTCGCTTCTCCGGTGGACCGACGGATGGACGCGTCGTACGCCGTTGTGCCGCGACTGTGAGCGAGCGGCTCGGGTGACAGTGAGCGAGCGAGAGTGAGGGCGCCGGCCGCTATCGTTGGCCGCGTCACCGCAGGCTTATCCCCGGCGGCAGCATGGGGCCCAAAGTGCAAAAGCTCGCGTGGTCCGGTTCGCTACGGCTGTCATTGGCCGGCCAGGCAAGCAGTCCAAACTCCAAAGATTCGGAAGCATCGCCGCCGCAGGCCCGCAGCTCTAGTCGAAGCAGCCTTGCTGGAACGCTAGAGCAGGTGCAGGTGCTAACGCTACCTCTTCGTTTGCTGAAGAGCACAACGGCGGGCTCGTGTTGGCGTGAACTGTGGCCGAGACGCCACGAACTACAACTACAACATGAAAACCTTGTATTTCCTCCAAGAAAAAAAAACAAAAAAAAACATGAACGACCTTCTAATTAGTAAAGACTGGTTTAGGCGGTACAAAGCTTTTTTTTTCACGAACACCTTGAGCTCCAAACACAAACTCCGGAGCCCGAATCCTCAAATAATACGCAGCTGACACAGAAAAACTAAGAAAAGAAAGAACGGTTTCAAACGTGGGCATGCTAAAGAAGAACGAACGGTTTAAGAAGTGGGCCACCCAGCACAAGCGAACAAGATCATTCTAAGAGAAATAATGCCCAAATTAAACTGCAAAGACACTCTGATCTTTGAATTTAGACGCCTCAACTCATACTTCTCCAAGGGGTACTAATATTTTTTCAGAAATCGGATCTAAAGCACAAACCCCAATCTTGCACAGCTTCTTTACATCCTAAAATGGGCCGAAGCATAAGATGCTCTCATTGGGCCAAGGAGGCCGAAACATCTTCTGACTTTGTGCAAACTACCAGTAGTCTGGGCTCTCCTCTCAAAATTTAAAAAGTAAACTAGTCTTGGGCCCATGGCTGTTGGCACAGATGGCATGCTGCAACCTGATTAGTGATAGTAACCTGAAGGGCCATCATCAGTCTCTATTGTCTGCAACTTCAGAAATAGTACAGTTGAGAAATTACAAATGCTCTCCATCAAAGCACATTACAACCAAAATTGCCCGTTCCAATGACCTCATATTGTTCCATGAGTGCCAAGAACGGGCTACATGTGGCTTGGAGAGCGAGTTCCTAACTAGCTAAGCTAACCATTAGCTAATGGCTACAGTGGTTAGATGTATCTGTAAAGCAAGAGGGCTCAGCTTATCTCAGGCTTCAGGCAGGAGCTACCCATTTCACGCAATACCTAGGGCTTCTTGGCGAGATCGTCCAGTGGAGCGTCATTGTTGATGGGTCGGTGGTGACGGGCGGCATCCAGCTTGTAGTTGTAATCCATGCCGAGGATCTCAGGGGCCACGGCAGACGTATCGCCTTTCCTTGATTCTTGAAACATGGCATGAGTTGCTGATGATCCCTTGCTCGTCTTATCCTGAAAAGCAGATTGCAGTCGTAAACAAACACGGAAGACAGTGGAAAGCAAACGTGCGCTTCAGAAATTAATTTAAGAAACGCTGAGTTGGTAGAGGAATGCTCTTACCGAGTCATGTACAACTTCAGCAGGTGCATCTGCTTCTTGATTTGCTCCTGCAACAACAGAAATGATGCAGGTTCAGACCATTGTTCAATCCTCAAAGTTCATGCTATACGTCTATACGACTACACATACTGGTGATTTGAATTCAGAAAAGCAGCAATTCCACTTGGTTAAGCAATGGGTAGTGCTACTAGCTACTAGAAGATTACTAGGTGATTAGTTGGAAAATACTATCGCTTATCAGAGGCTAGAAACCAAGGAGAAGTAATTGCCTGCTTCATTTTTCAGTTATTCCTTGGCGGGTGAGTTCTCGGAGTGCGGTAATCGGCACTGAACGGCACGAGGCCGGCAAATCTGTGCTTGCCGCCGCTCTGACGCCCAGCACCCTCACCACTCAACCCGACAACGGTAACCTCTACAGTTTTCTCCTCTTCATCATGGACATGGACAGTGTTTGCACCTGTGCTCTTGGCTCCCTTTCCTTCCACCGCCTCATCCTTCTTGGCAGCATCTCCATGCCCACCAAGAGCCGCCATCATCTTCCGGCCTCTCAACCATCTCCGGCCGGCCAACAATACCGCACTGTCGCCCAATCGTTCCTGCATTGTTTTCGCGGGGAGAAAAAGGGTCAGAAATTGGCATTGAGAGTATCTGTTCCTAAAGTTTGCTGCTGCCATGAACTGATCGAATCTGCAAAACTGTACTAACCTTGTGTGCTTCAGCAGTGGAGGCAGACAGCGCAGACAGGGAGAGCAGAAGCGCCAGAAGAACACCTGCGCACCTCATCTTGCCACAATGCCACACACACACACACCCTTGCTCGGCACTCAGCAAGCTCTACAACTTGCACGGAGCCGCTGATTCAGAACCAGGATCAAAGGAAAGGAGAGGTTTAGGTGGCAGGTGCAGGGTTTTATAAGGAGCCTGGAGCCAGCAGGCACGGTCACCCTGGTTTGCGGCTGCAGAGGAACTGAAGCACTGAACTGAACCTACAGTGATCAGCTCAAAGAGCTGAACTCAGAACTCCAATGCTAGTCAAAGCGAGCCACTGCGTATTCAAATCGCCGCCCTGACACGCCCCCTCTAGAAAAACCAAACTGCCCTTGGTCGCGTGCCTTTCCCGTTTTCTTAACCCGCGCGGCTTGTCTCGCGCCCGCGCACCGATGCCGTGGTGGTCCTCGCGCGCCGGTTGGCTCGCACATGGAGCATGTCAAAACGTGAGGCCCGGACCGGAGGAGCTCAGCTGATCGAATCAGCTGGAGGCCAGTTCTCAGCCCGGCGGTCTCCGCCCCGGCTCCGGTGCGCGCACGGCGCACCGGCCGCGGCCGGCCACTCGGGCCGACCGACGCGGGCTCCAACTCCCCTCGCATTGAGGCGCCTGCCGATCCAGTACACGCACGCGTCGTCCTGCGGTGTTCTTCGGGTCCACGAACCTTATTAGCGTCCATGGGGGGCATCCAGTAAAACCTCGTTAGTTTACGTCGGGTGAGATCCAGCTCCCTGTAGCACAGCAGTAATAAGCACTTCTTTTTGGTTTAGAAGCACTAATCAACACCAAGATCCGCGCTTAATTACTTGCACGACACGGAGTTTAAACAAAAACTGTTCCTTTGTTTTTACACATCTGTCCGGGCCCGTACGACATGGCGCCGCACCATTGGTCCCGACCGAGGCTGGGCCATAACTTGCAGCGTCATTGATCTGGAGTGCCAAGTGGTAGCAGACTAGCAGTGGCACTGAGGGAGATCGAGAATGGCGGGGATTATTAAAGCTGATCGGGGAGGTTTAGTTTGAGGTTACCCAAGTGGTGGTGAGGCCACGTTACGTAACAGTCAAGATTCGTGGCCCTAGTAAGCAGTAATTTTTTAGGGCCTAATGCTTGTTTGTTTTTCTCTCATCAGCTCGGCGCTGAGCTACCCCCCGGCCGGTCAAAGATCTGGCGCCAACTGCGTCGTGCTGGCCGGATTAAAAATGGGCGCGAGAGATCAGGAGAGGGCTAGTCGACCGATGGCCCTGGGTTGCCCAGCCCGAGACGCTGAACGTGGGGCCGGTCGGAAGCGTGGCCTACATGACAGTTGCTCGGCGCAGTAGTGCCGGAGCTAGCCAGTGTGCGCGGCGGCTGCTGCTGCTCCAGCCTCCAGATCCTGAGCCTGAAGGCTTCTCTGGCGTCTCAGATCTTTGACTCAGAGCCGCACGGGCGGGCTGCGGGCACGGCAGCTGGGGGATTCTCGACTTGTCGTGTGGAGAGGGTTTGAGAATCACACAAGTGGCCACCGTTCTGTGCGGGCCTGCTTGTCGTCCTCTGTTCGTGTCGCTCGGACTCCGGCTCCAAATGTACTTGGGCGCCATGGCCGTTCCGTCCGGAGCATGTGAGTGCATTTCCCGACGATGCGCGCACGGACGCAGCGCATGACTCGGGCACGGCGGCACCCGGCAGTGCACCTGCAGGCCAGCGCAGTGCACTCGCGCAACGAGGCCCGTGGGCCCGTCGCAGGCTTGGGCCATGTCGACAACTAGAAATGTGTGTTGGTGCGGGGGAGTCAGCCAGATGATGGATGGGCTCGCATGGCCGGCGTGCATCTCTACGTTGTTGGGCTGTCGTATATGGGCCTAATGACCTCTATGACATCCACAAGCCCAAGCAGTATTCAGCCCACGAACTTCAGCTTCGCCACAGACAGGTGGGTCCCGAAGTTTCTCTCAACTGTCTCCCAACGACAATCGTGGCCGAGAAGAAGAATACAACAGATCAGCCGTTCACCCTCCATCCCGCCGTCGAGGCGCCCCATCCGACGACCGACGGCGCACGCGCCGGCCGCCGCAGCCCCGCGCGCCGCGCACCACAACCGTGTGGCACGCCGCACGCCCGCAACGGCCCCACCACACGCCACCCCCGTGCGCCCTACGCGCATCTAGAAGCCTCCGGGCTACCCGCCTCGCCTCTCGTCTTCTTCCTCGCCCTCCCCTCTCTCTTAAACCCAACCCCCCACCATTCCTGCGCACCCCTCTCTCTCCGTATAAACCCTAGCTCTTATCCGTTCGTCACTTCCCAAGCGTCACACCGGACCACCACACGCGCGCGCAGGAACGAGTCTCTGGCATCTATCTCCACCTCATGGCGCCGGCGCTGAGCAGGAGCCTCGGTGCGTCGTCGGTGGCGGCGTTGCTGCCGAGCCCGTCGTCTTCACGGGGCCTGCCGCTGGCCGCGCTCGTGCCGCAGGGAAGGGGCGCCGCGGCGAGGTGCGCGAGAGGCGTGCGATGGGAGGCCGGGAGGCGGAGGATGGTACGGGTGAGGTGCGACGCCGCCGTTGCCGAGAAGCCCGCCGGGGAGGAGGAGACGGCCGGCGAGAAGTTCGAGTACCAGGCTGAGGTGCGCCTATTGAATTTTGGGAAATTGTGACGTTTGGTGGGATTTGGAAATTGGGATTGGGAGTTACTGAATTGTCACTATGCCGTTGCATTTCGTTGTGGCCAATTTTGCCTTTCGTGATAAGGAGCTGACCGTTAAGATAACTCTGTCCTTAAAATCTGGGACTTTATGGAATTTGCAATTGAATGCTTCAACATTTATGCGGCATTTCTCATTGCCCTGACAGGTTAGCCGCTTGATGGACTTAATTGTACACAGTCTGTATAGCCACAAGGAAGTATTTCTCCGTGAACTTGTAAGGTTAGTCATCTTCTCGACATGTACAATTCAATCGTTATGACCAATGTTGAATTGCTGTTCACAAACTGCATTTCTACACCTCCCGATTATCTGATCTCGACACAATTTATGTTGTCATCCAGTAATGCGAGCGATGCATTGGATAAGCTGAGGTTCCTTAGTGTAACCGATCCCTCTGTCCTGGCTGATGGTGGTGAGCTGGAGATAAGGATTAAACCCGACCAAGATGCTGGGACAATCACTATCACGTGAGTTGTTCTTTAGTCCGCAGACATCACCATCTTAATCATCAAATGTAATTGAATTCGTCATTTAGACTCGTTTTTGTGAATCTCACAGAGATACTGGCATTGGGATGACTAAAGATGAGCTTAAAGACTGTCTTGGAACCATTGCGCAAAGTGGCACCTCAAAATTTTTGAAGGCATTAAAGGTGCACTTTTTTGTCCATCTAGCTTCATCAGTTTTGTGTTTTGTACTGAACTTTTATTGTTCCCTTTGCTGATAATAATGTACATTTCCCTGTTTTGTTTAGGAGAACAAAGATCTTGGTGCAGATAATGGACTAATTGGTCAATTTGGCGTTGGATTTTATTCGGCTTTCCTTGTTGCACAGAAGGTATGGAATATCTCACTGTCTTCGATGATATGGTTCAGTTGATGAATCTGTTATTCCAAATTTTCTTACAGCCACTTTGCAAGCTGAAAACTTTTCAACTAGTAGATCTTGTTGGTAATTCCGATATTATTTGTCGCTTGCAGGTTGTGGTGTCGACTAAAAGTCCAAAGGCAGATAAGCAGTATGTGTGGGAAGCGGAGGCTGACAGCAGCTCTTATGTTATCAAGGAAGAAACTAATCCTGAGAAAATGCTGACACGTGGAACACAAATTACTCTTTACTTGAGAGTACGAAACTTAAGCCTTAATCTATATGACCTCCATCCTCTAGCAGAGTTCTTATTGCCGTCTTATTACATCAGGATGATGATAAGTATGAGTTTGCTGATCCTTCAAGGATTCAAGGCTTAGTTAAGAACTACTCGCAGTTTGTTTCATTCCCCATATATACATGGCAGGAGAAATCAAGAACAGTTGAGGTAATGATATGATTTATTCTAATGCTTGCTTCTGCTGCAACTATTGTTAAACTTTTCCAATCTTTTTGCGCACATTCTTTGTCTGAACAGGTTGAAGAGGAGGAAGAATCAAAAGAAGGTGAAGAGGCTAATGAGGTTAGTTCTGTTCTCATGAGATTTTGTTTGATTTCAGATTCACTCACTGTTAGTGATGTATTACCCTGCGTGCACCCTCTTCTGTTACAGGGTGAAAAACAGAAAAAGAAGAAAACTATAACCGAGAAGTACTGGGACTGGGAATTGACTAATGAGACAAAGCCCATATGGGTAAGCTGATGCCAACTTATATGCTACCTTATCTCAATATTCCTACTATAAGTCATGTCAAATATGCACCATATTCACAGATTTAGGTTTCTATTTGCTGCTGGGAGAGACTGTAATTGGTTTATTTCTTCCATGCAGATGAGGAATCCTAAGGAAGTTGAGAAAACTGAGTACAATGAATTCTACAAGAAGACATTTAATGAGTTCCTGGATCCTCTTGCTTACACTCACTTCACGACAGAGGTGTGGGGAGTTTCAAAGTTTAGCTTTTCTTCTGTTTATGCGCATTAAACATGTTAACATAATCTTTGTATTAAACAGGGTGAGGTGGAATTTCGAAGTGTCCTGTATGTCCCAGGAATGGCACCTCTAAGTAATGAGGAGATAATGAATCCAAAGACCAAAAACATCCGATTATATGTCAAAAGAGTCTTCATATCAGATGACTTTGATGGCGAGCTGGTATGTTTCCCTGTGTATCATTATAGCTGTCCATCATATGAGATGACCTGCAGTTGGCATAGATGAGTCACTAAGTGTATATTCTCTACAGTTTCCTAGATACTTGAGCTTTGTGAAAGGTGTAGTTGACTCAAATGATCTCCCTCTGAATGTTTCTCGTGAGATCCTTCAAGAAAGTAGAATTGTAAGTTCTGGAAAAATCTCTTTATTTGATTAACGCAGCAGATGCAGGGTGTGTTGATGTTTGAATATAATGGTTATTGCCCCCATGTTTCAGGTCAGAATTATGCGTAAGAGACTCGTTAGGAAGACATTTGATATGATTGAAGAGATTGCCGAGAAGGATGACAAAGAGGTAAGAGTAGAGAGTGAACCCCTTTTTCATCCATAGCTATTGAATTATTGAATCCACGTTGAAGCTTGCTGTCACTCATGCTGCAGGACTACAAAAAATTCTGGGAGAGCTTTGGCAAATTCATGAAGCTCGGTTGCATTGAAGACACAGGAAATCACAAGCGTCTTGCATCGTTGCTACGATTCTATTCTTCCAAAAATGAGACAGATTTGATAAGTCTCGATCAGTATGTAGAAAACATGCCTGAAACTCAGAAGGCAATATATTATATTGCTACGGATAGTCTCCAGAGTGCAAAAACTGCTCCTTTCTTGGAAAAGCTGGTTCAGAAAGATATTGAAGTATGAGGACAACTTGTTATTGAACATATAATCATTCTCCTCTAGTTGTGCTACAGTTTTGTTCATAGTGCTCCTCTTTCTTTTGTAGGTTCTTTACCTCATTGAGCCGATTGATGAAGTTGCCATTCAGAATTTACAGACATACAAAGAGAAGAAATTTGTCGATATCAGCAAAGAGGACTTGGAATTGGGTAAGTAAAATTTTAGTTGTCATATGAGTCGATATGAACTCTTTGGGTTTGGCAATGCTCAGACTACATATTGGCCGGTAAAGGTGACGATGATGAGGACAAGGAGAAAGAAAGCAAGCAGGAGTATACTCTTCTATGCGACTGGATAAAGCAGCAGCTTGGCGATAAAGTTGCTAAGGTCCAGATCTCAAAGCGACTCAGTTCTTCTCCATGCGTTCTCGTATCTGGCAAATTTGGTTGGTCAGCCAACATGGAAAGGTAATTTATTGGTTGAGATCCCATATAATCTGAATGTTATCATAAAACTTTGTTTTCCTAACATGTGTCTTAAATTTGATAGGCTCATGAAAGCACAGACACTTGGTGATACGTCAAGCTTGGAGTTCATGAGAGGTAGACGGATTTTTGAAATCAATCCTGACCATCCTATCGTCAAGGATCTGAGCGTAAGATTTTCCTTCACCCTGTCAAAATTTTTACTACCTAGCACTGGCGAAGCCTCGTGGAGTAAAACTTGGTGCCGGCTCCCCCTTCCCACCAAAATTTTACTAGCATTCTCTATCTCTAATACGCAATTAGGATTAGTTTACTGGTACAATGCTTGTGCATGTACAACATCCTTCTCATCTGCTCATATTTCTTACTCAGATTTCATCTTTCCTTTGCTTCTAGAGTATTTTAGGCATAACAGTTTCTAAATGGCCCCCTCTTAACATATGTTCACGCTCCGCCGCTGCTACCCAGTTTGTTCTTTTGTGATGCTCGATACCTCAATGTGTAAAATTCATTTGTATAGCATGCTTCTTCTAGCTGTCTCTCATGTATGTCGCGAACTGTCACAGGCTGCTTGCAAAAACGAGCCTGAAAGTACTGAAGCCAAGAGGGCTGTCGAGTTGTTATATGAAGCTGCCCTGATCTCCAGTGGGTATACTGTAAGTGCAACACATCTATGTACTTGTTGATGACCCATGGCTACGATGATAAATATGATTGCAACATGATTTTTTACTTCTGTTATCCCAGCCTGAAAGTCCAGCGGAGTTGGGAAGCAAGATCTACGAGATGATGACCATGGCCCTTGGTGGCAGATGGGGAAGGTCAGACACAGAGAAGGATGGAGCTGCCACTAGCGAAGCCAACGTTGAGGCTGATTCTTCTGAAGGCGCCGCGACAGAGGTGGTTGAACCCTCTGAAGTGAGGACCGAGAGCGACCCGTGGAAGGATTAGAGGGTCCTGCAGGCAAGGATTACGCCTTGAAGGTGTATGAGCAGTTGAGCACAGCATAGAAGCATGAACCAGAGACGGATTTATTAACGAATTGAGCAAGAAAAGATCTAGTAGGAATATTGGTGTTATAGGATAGATACGGTCCGGGTTGTGCTGTGAAGATAAAATTTTGTACTTCCTTCGTTTGAAATTATATGTCGCCTTTTCTAGGTTCATAGCTTCTAGACATAACATTTATCTAGGTGCATAACAAAGATGATGAATCCAGACCTATAATTTGAAACGGAGGTAGTAGGCTATAGTCACTCAACAATTAACTTTAAAAAAAAAACAGTCGCCCAACAAAATATCTCGCACATCGTGCGTTCAAGAGCTGGTTTTTACAAGTGTATTCGAATTTGCATCCAAATTCATTCGATTAGCATATTACGAATTACATTTTTTTTGCATCTACATATTTGATTGAGTAGATGGTAAAGGATCTATGGATAAATATAATTAGTTTATTTCCAATTGTAACTATCTTCCCAACAACAAAACTAAATCAAATTAAGAAAAAAGGCACTATTATTGTCAGGCGCCGCGAGGCCTTGCTAATTGCTATGTGCATGCAGGTGGAGCGAGTAGCTCCGAGCTCCCAACAATACAAAGCAAAATCAAATAAAAAAAGGGCTATTACATTATTTTGATTGAAGGAAAAGATTATTATACTATTGCTTCAAGGCAGCTAGATCTTTAGCACCCGCGGAACTCTACATATTTGCTGGAAAGGCTATTACACTACACTATTGTTTAAAAAAAATTAAGAAAGCTAGATCTTTAGTCTTCTAGGCTCCCAGCCTGAATCATTTTTTTAAATAAACTGTCAATCACGATATCTGACTTTGACAATATTATAATTTTGAATGGATGTTTGTGAGTTTAGGGGTATGAAATTCAATGATATTGATTCGTTGCAATGGGAGAGTGCGGTGACCATTTAAGCAACATTTTGGTCTCAGTACACTGCATATATATTATTATCCTGCCACAAATTGTGGAACAAATGTGCACAACAGGCCGCTAGTAATGTTGCCGGCACTAGATACCTCGATGGCAGTGAAAACTGTCGTCGTGATGTGAAAATGAGTGCCTTATTTTCGATCTCTTATTATGCTTATACGAACGACATAACTGATGACATTAGCTTCTGGTTCGTAGTCACGATGGAGCTCTTCAATTGGTACCGTCTTTATGCTCCTATGGTGCGATGCCCTTCGCACGTTTCCTCAAACATTCGGCTTGGTAAATATGAGGTAACTACGCAACGACATCACAATGAATGCGTTGTCCTCCCAGGCCGACTATGGACATACAAGCCTGAGTTTGATAGCCAAAGCACCATGTGTCCCTATAATGGATCATATCTACTTGATGAGTACATTGTAAAGTTTAAGTCATTTTTATTAATAAAACATTACCAAAATATATTTTTTCACATGCACAAAAATTGTAAGGCAAAATAGCAAGCTTCTTAGTATTTTTAATATTCAACCCTATTATATGGCAGTAATAACATTCAGTATAAAAAGTAATTTATCTTAGGGCGAAAAGGTTCATGTTGTTGTCTTGGTCACTGTGGCTGGTAGTTGTGTAATATTTATTTTTTACAAATACATTATTTTACATGTGGGTGTACAAGCACTCCAATATTTTTGTTTTGTTGCTAAATATATGTCATTTTAATATTTAACATTCAATAAAAATATTAATACAAAGAAGACACTTATTGTTCTCTATTTTATCATCCATTAAAAAATTAAAATTTTCATTTCCATGAATCCCATCAATGAATACGTTGAATATTAAATATTATATTTTGTATACGGAGGAAATCTCATGGCATTCAACTTTACTCTTCCACCTTTGTCATTTTAGAAATAGTGGAGACTAAACCGTCATGAACTCGCTTCAAATGTAGAACATGAATTTAGCAATGCGATATACTTTATGTCTCATACTAAGACAATTATGCTCTTATAAAGACTAAGACTTATAGCCTATTTTGATCATCGCATGATGCTACATAATAGTTTCAATCTATCTTGAAGATAAATATCTTTTGCTTAGAAGGTAGAAGTAGATGTGATTTTTTTTTTGTATGCTCTGCAATCCCAATTACACGGATGGTATGCAAGTTTTTGTAAACAGGGTGCTGGCATACATACCTTTTACAATTGAATGTCAAAACATGATATAAACATGGCGCCCATATTTTTTTTTGAAATTGAAGCAGGAGGACTGTTATGTCATATAAAAAGAAGCAATTGTACATAACGATCGAAGCGGACACCGACACACAATTCCCCGATCACAAGAACAAACACACGTGACACAAACACACCACCACTTCCGACCACTTGGGAGAGAAGTTCAAAATAGGTCGTCGACACCTGCGCCGTCGTCGCCAACGTTGTGCCACGCCAAAGTCACAGCCCGATGCAAGCTCGAACGATCGTCTGAGCTAGTCCACCATGGGGCTATCATTCTCAAGCCGCCCACTCACGATCGTCGATCCCTTTGCTCCAGTGATACATCAGTGAACACTCCCTAGCAGCACCAATGAAAACTACCGATCTGGCCACTCTGCATGGGGGCCTTGCCTCTCCCACCGCCTCACTCCTCTGCCAAGGAATCAGATATCTGAGACCGCTACCACAACATCTTGCGCAGCAACTCAAGCGCTCCAACACCCATGGACCCTCTGCACCTCCTCGGCAACCCGGACATAGCGTGCCTTCGCTGCTGCGTATGGGCGACACCACAAGTCGACCAGCACTAGCCCGCTCCCCGTCACTTCCGCATCACCTCTACTGGAAGAAGCCTGACGCAGCGCGAAACACCACCTCGGCGCCGCCAGCATGCACCAGCCAGCCCCCAGGCCCGCCACCAAGGCGACGCCAGACCAGTATCCCCAACGGGAAGAGAACATGGGGAGCACAAATAGTAGCCGCCCGTAATCGGCCGCCTGCCACAGCCGATCGTAGCCAGACGCAGCCGAACGCTGCCACTGCTGGTCGTAGCCACCTGCAACCATCCCCAGCCGGTCGTAGCCACCTGCAGCCGGCCGCTGTGCCACAGCCGGCTTTGGCCGGCCGCAGCTGACCACAACCCGCTCTTGGCTGGCCACATTCACTCGCAGCCGGTAGCCGGTCGCTGCCAAGACCGATGCAACCCTGCCTCTGCAGCCAGCCTTGGTCGGCCACCGCTGGCCTTTGCCGGCCGCAGCCAGCTCACAGCCGCATGCAACCGGTTGCAAGGTCGTCATAGCCGTCCGCTGCCCCAAACCGCTGCAACCCTTGGCCGCTGGCCACCGCAGTCGGCCGTAGCCAGCCTTGGCCGCCCGCCGCCCCTGCCAGCCATCCCCGACCGCCGTCATCTCCCGCAGTCGTCGCCGCATCCTGTGCCACCGTCATTGCTGGATCCACACGCCCCAAAAACAAACCTAACCACCAGATCCGGCCGTAGGTGGGCCGGATCTGTGGTCTACTCCCTTCGCCGCCACGGCCGCCGGCGGCCTCCGTCGGGGACAAGGACGCTCGCGCTCGCCGCTCAGCCCCCAAGCCGAAGATGGGAAGTCGCGCCGCCGTTGTCCTTAGCCGCCTCACAGGCTTCCGGAGGCTCCTCATGTGGTGGCGCAGCGGTGGGAGGCGGGGGAGGGGGCGGCAGCTAGGGTTTGCTCGGTCGCCCGTGCAGGTGCGACGTGAGGGAGGTTTTTCCCCTCTTTTTTTTTGAGAACTTGCATAGCACGTTTTTTCATTAAGCGGAAGTGAGTTTTACAACGAAGCAACTTCGAGAGACTCTTAAAGCGCAAAAACACAACACGAAATGAAAGCTAAACAGAAGAAACCAAACGACCTGGGCAACCCGCAACCAGAAAGCAAAGCGGCTATCCTAACCCACACAACCTGCCAACCTAAACAAGACAAAGCTTCTAAGCCTACCGAAAAGAAACAACACCACTAAGATCGCCTAGAGCCTCAAGCAACAACATCGGTGGCAAAGCATCCACCAAACACAGAGACATGACGGCTAAGCATCCGCCCGGAAGCAGCAGAGGTGGCCAAGCATCCACCAAACGACGGCAAAGAAACCGCTAGCGAAGAGATGAGCGACAGCCCCCCAAACAGACGACGACCAAAGGTGGGAAGGCATCCACCGGACACAAGGGCATGGCGGCCAAGCATCCGCCCGGAACGACAAAGGTGGCAAAGCATCCACCAAACGACGTGAAAACATCCAAGAGCATAGCAAGGGGCGGCAACGCATCCGTCAAGAGACGACGGCCTAGACAATCGTGATGATGTTTACGTTTTTATAAATGGGGTGATATGTACACGTTTTACAATCGGAATGCTGTTTGCGCAGCTGGCCATTACTCCTCTCTCTCGCGCAGGCCCAACCAAACCGCTCGGTAGCCGCCGGTCGCCGCACGCTCGGCGCCGGCGTGGCGTCCTGACTCCTGCGTGCAGCGGATCGAAACGTGCCGAATCCCAACGGCAGCACGATCGGAGTGCGCGACGAGCGCACGCTCAGGCGCTTGTCCGATCCGTCGTCGCGGTCGCCGGAGCCCCGCAGCTGCGAGCCCACGAGCGGGCTGGCCGCACGCGGGCGGAATCGCGCCAGCGTACGGCGTCGCCCGCAAGGGTCCGGGTTCGGCACGGCACGCCTCGGGCGGATACAAGGGGCAGCGCGTAGCCTTGTCCTGGAACCGTGGCGACACCGGCAGAATATACCGAGCCGCTTGTTTTATTGCCTGCGCGCGTCGGCTGTCCGCACCGGCGGGGCACAGCTGTAGCGTGAACAGAAGTTTCACTGTGGGCCCGCGTGGCCACTCACAGGGTTTTGTTTTCAGGCCATGGTTAGTCGCAAGCTGGGGCGAGATGACTCTGCTCCCAAGGGAATGAGCTCATCTCTTTCCAGACTGGAGACGAAAGATCTTTGTCCTAAGCCGTGACACGGCACATATTCTTTCTTCTCCCAACAGTTCATCTGTCATGCACCCACACCGTTCGTACGTCCTAAGCTGTAACTAACCAAACAAGCCAATGCAGTGATTCACATGTGACGCGTGGGGCGAACGAACATGCATAATTTGTCAAAGTTTTCTTGATCTTTTAACGTAATAAACATTGCGGCCCCCCATTTAGGAGTATTTAGCATCCTCAAGCATCCAAACAAAAGCAACCCAACGAACATGACCAAAAGCCAAAGCCCTTAGCATTAACATCCTGCACACACACGCAGCAACAGCTCATCTGCTCGCTATAAGCACAGCCACTGTTACTGCACTGTGCGCCATGAATGGACGCTACCATATACCACCCCAGGCAGAGGCAGAATTTCCAGCCATCCAGCCCGGCAGCGTCACAGATTCCCCATCCATCCGTCACCCCTCCCAAGCGCTTGGCTGCTTCCCGTCCGTCTGGGGGCTCCTCGATCTCTTTTCAGTTCTGAACACAATAAAAACACGCCCGATGCACAGCCGTGGATGAGCTAGCAGCTGCATCGCTGCTGTGCTCCGGCAGCATCAGCAGCGCCAGTTTATGTGCGTGTGTGTGCGTGTGCCCCCCTGTGCTCCTGCATGTTCGTCGATCAGATGGAAAGCTTTGCTCTTATGTGCAACTGGGCCAGCCTGCTCGTCACATTTGGAACCCGTCCTGCGACGGCCTGATGCTCAAGTCCTGCGACCCCAGCGACGGGTACCCCATCTGCGCGACGTCACTGAATGGCCCATTCAATGAGTGGGGCATCTGCTCGAGAAATCGGAAAGTTAGCCAGCTTGTTACTTGAATGAAGAACTTGCCAACTTGTGATGAGTGTTACTTCAAATTTTTGGAATTCCCCAAGGTTTTGGTGTCACAAGTTTTCTCAAGAATAGAATAGCATTTGAGTTGGAGAGCCCAAGCTTTTGTGTTTGACAAATCTATGGATTGTCTATCATATTTGCATTTTATGTAGGTGTTGAGCTAATTTATTGAAAATGCAAGGGCTGTTGACTGTCAGGTGCAATCTTTTTGGAAACATTTATGTTGCTACATGATAGCTTATTAGCTTAAGGAGCCTATGTCAACTGCTAGCTGAATACTAAAGTGAATACTGTTGACCGCCTTATATTTTTAAAAAGAGAATATAGAATGATGTGTACAATTATTTTTGAAAAGATTCTAACCTGAGATCCGTCTTTTGCACTTAGCTGTGCCTGAATGATTCTCCTGAAAACGTCTGGATTGGCCATGCCAGCAGCACCCCCTTGCATCAGGCCTGGTTGCGATAGCTGTAGTTGTGGGTGCATCATCTCTGGGGAGAATCCGAGGGAAGATGAGGGTACACCAGGGAAGCGAAGAAGCTGATGGTAAAGAGGGGGGAAACAATCTGCTCTGTTAGATTCTTATATGTACAATTATAATTAATATAAATGAGAATGAGAATGCAAGAAGCATCATACATCTTTCGACAGAAGTCCTTCTATGTTGAGGTCAAGCCTTGGGTTTACTGTCGCGAGCTTCATCGATAAGAACTGTGAGATAAAGATGAACTCAATATTTTGCTGTTTGCCATCAGTAAGAAATCGCAGCTCCGGGAAATACTACTATTCATATTCAGGTCTTAATATCTAGCGATTACTTTTGCTATACAAAAATCTAGCGATCACTGCCATTCCAGTGACCTTTGATCATAGTTAAATCCTCAATTAATTCAGACAAAGTTGCCAAGAAGATTTTGGGGGGGGGGGGGGGGGGGGGGTGTTCGTTATCACCTCAACTTGTCTTTGCAGGGACTGAACATAGTTGATGATCTCGTCAAGCATCACTGCCTTCCCAGTGACCTGAATTCAGTTCATGAAACATGAAGTTGTTAGAATTGTTACGAAAACAGACAGTCGTAATACACACAACTTCGTTTCCCCAGAATGATTTTACTTTGCTGCAGCCGGGAACAAGGTCCTGCAGAAGCTTCATCCTCTCGCTGATCTTCTCCCTTCTCAACTGCAGAAAAGATGCAGCAACAGGAGTTTCAGGACCAGTCAATGTCAATTTCAGAGAGCATCCGCCAACGGTAAACACTGGTGATGCCACTCGGTGATCGAGTCCGTACCCTTTCAGCAAGGCTGTGGCTGTTGGTCGCCTGTCCACGCCGAGCCCGGACATGGATGTAGTCTTCCTTCTGGGACTCGGAGGTCTCTTTCGCTCCCTTCCCTTTCGACTTGCCGGTGGTTGTTGCCGGGCTGCTCTCCTCGCCTTTGTCCTTGCTGTGCACGCTCTCGTTCGCCGAATCAGCAGGCAGGTTGGAGGACTGGACCTGATCACCTCCCATCACCTTTCATCAGACAGAACAAACACAGAGATGCATACACCCATTTAACATCTAGTGTATAGTAATATAGTTCATATCACCAGTTAATTAACATGGCTACTCGACTGACTTTTCAAATGGCACTGGAAAAAATGTAGAGAGAGTTTCAGACACGAGCAGCAAGAACAGTGCTCACCTCGTTAGGCCTTCTCCTCTTCTTGGAGTCGGACGTGCCTTTGGACGAGCAGTCCTCACCGGCCGCCTCCGAGCTCGGCACCCCGTCGTGGCCGCCGTTCCGTCCGAGCTCCGGCTCGCCCTTGTCGTTGTCCTTCCTCTGGTGGTCCAACAGCGCCTCCGAGGAGCCACTGAACGCGCCGTTCATGCTCTGATCAGCCGCGCCGAAGCCGCCAGCGCCGCCGCCAGAGCCCATCATCCCACCGGCACCGCCGAAGCAGGACGCCCGTGCGGCGCGCTCGATGAAGCCGGAGTCGACGGGGAAATGGCCGAGGCCCTGCTGGAGGAACCCGGGCACCGGCGCCAAGAAGCCGCCGCCGCCCCGCGCGCCGCCGACGTCGGCGAGCGCCATGGCCTGGGAGGTGGACGCCCACATGCCGGCGGAAGCGAAGGCGGAGTCCATCATGGGGCTCTGCTGCTGCTGGTGGTGGTGATGCTGCGCAGGCTGGCACGCGAAGGCGGCGGCGCTGAATTGGGTCTGCCACTCGACCGGGATGCCGGCGCCGGCGGAGGACGCGTTGCCCTCCATCCCTTTCTCGCCGCTCTCGTTCATGTCCATCGCTCGGTCAATCTTTGCTAGCGACGCAGGCAGAAGGGGAGTGAGTGGAGTGCCCGAGCAGCTAGCAGAGATGAGCTCAGCCGAGGTCAATGGACGAATGGGAGACGAGAAAGGCTAGAGAAGAAGAGCTGGCTTCTCCATTGGCTGGCCAGAGAGCGGCATAGGCAGAGGCAATATGATAGCCGGGGCAGGCACGCAAGCAAGAAGCTCTCGTCACGGCCTATGGCAGGAAAAGGAAAGATGCCCAGCCACGGGAGATTCTGATGCTATCTGTTCCGGCGAGGAGGCAGGCATAGGAAGAAGAGCTACGAAAGAGGGGAGAGCCTAGGCTATACGAAGTATAAGAGAGAGAAAGAGAGAGTAGGCAAAGGCTTGTCAGATTTATAGGGCTACTAGCAGTTGTTCACTAGCACTTGGTAGTTTCAGCAGTAGTGGGCACTGGGTAGCAGTACACGGCGAGCCACAGCCACAGGGATGGATTACAGCGGCAGGCAGATGTTGCAGCCGCTTTACACTCCTCCTAATCACCACCACCATGGCCGGGGTTGTTTAACCCTTGATGGAGCTTATATTTTAAGTGCCCCTGGCGGTGTCTCGCCTTTATCTTTGTTAACAGCTCTTTAATCATGCTGTTTACCTTTGCTTTTGTTTACTTACTTCATGCACACAGAGAGAGCAAACGTAAAGAGGAAGGGGGAAGCCGAGCTGAGCCGATCGAGAGTTGTTCACAGCGTAGCAAGTGTAGTAGCAACGAGGAGCATTGCCATCCCGGCATCCCTGACAACGCCAACCCTCACGGGCATTTGTTTATGGGCGCCAACCGCTCGCTTTGCTCAAGGCGCCTGGCTGTAAATTATGCCACCCGAATCATTATTTGACTGTTGCAAATTTTTTAATCCCCGGCACGGAGAATTATTTACACGCCCTCCGTGATCGGCATGATTAGTTTTGTTGAAGAAAATGGTGGTCAACATTAGCAGGGGTGCCGATCGAGGCATTAGCTACTTACCCCAACAGCAAAGCAAACCTACTTTCATCTCTCCCATACAAAACTTGCCACCCTTTCTTTCGTTCCCATTTTCTCCACCACTAGTCGTATCTTAGGCCAGGCCTCTCTCTTAACAGTGTTGGTTCTGAATTTCAGTCACAAACAAGCAGGGTTTTGGTTTTAGTAAGCAGAGAGAAACCAAGAGGAAATTTTAGATTAGTGCAAGCTGAAAGAGATGCGGTTCAGAGGTTCAGATTCTCCTAATCTCAATCTTTCTTTGCGGCAAATAAACAAGTTAAAACTATTCGTTAGCCTCGGGGCTCGCGCGAGCTCGAATCTAGCTTTAGATTAGTTAAAGCCACCCCACCCATGCAATACTTTTATTCCCTCCAAACACGCTTTTGCCCCCCTCATTAAGCTTTTAAATCCAGGGTTTCTGAAAAAAAAAAGCATCAGGAACCCCCATAAATCTACCGCCATGCTCGCTAAAACAAGCTGCAAGAAGTGGCCTGCAAGTTACTCGTTATTCCCTGCCCCGCTTTACCTTTCTTTCAGCACCATCACAGCTGCAGCTGCAGCCTCCTCGTCCTCCCCATCCTCCCTCCTCCCTGCTGCCTTTTTCTCCTCCCCGTCCTGCACCTGCCTGCCTACCATTAGTGGCGCCCTCGCTAAGCTGCTCGCCCTTAAAGCGGTAGCAAGGGAAAGCAAACGAAACCGAATCTTGGGGGAAATGTAAACTAAGGGCTGCAAAGGATACGACTTCAAACTCCCCAGAAGATGGACCATGCACTGGACCACAGGCCCGCTACGGGCTACGTGGATAACAAGTCTTGGTAGATTCCTCCTAGCTAGCCACGGCCAGCAAACCAGCTTTCTTGACCTCGCCGGGAAGAAGACCGTAGCCTGCCCGCCCGGTAGGTGCTCGGCCTACGCGTGGCCTTCGCGAGCCACGACCCGTTGCCGCGCTCCTCTTGCACGGCTCCGTGCACGGCAGCGGCGGCCGGCCTCGGCACGGCGCATTCACCCGTGCCGCTCCGGGGCGGGCTCGGCTCGTGCAGTCATTGAGGGATGGGGGAAGGGACCCGACCATCCGCCAGATTATCTTCTCGCGCATCATTATGCTCGCCAGAAAGGTTGCCACAGATCTGTGTCTTCTTTCCCAATGATTGCCGCGCATATTCATGTGTACCATATGCTCGCGGCCTTCGCATCACATCGCCTGCTGCGGAAACCGGATAATGCGAGGCCAGGATGAATCACCTCGGTGCTCAGAGCTTGCTGGATGCTGGCAACAGGACCGGAGGACGAGCTGAAAAATAAGAGAGAAAGAACATCATGTCCTTTCTTCTTTTTTCCTTCACTCACTCTTCAGGAGGAGGAAAGAAGATAATATAATAGTTATTAAAGGATACAAAATATGCGTATCGATGAGGCTTCTTGTGTTGTTAGGGGGTCTACCTGTCGGCACCGGACCATCAGGGGCTAGTGAGGTCAGAGGATTCCTGCAAACAAAACGGCTCCAAGAAATAGCAGCCAAAGAACTCAAAGTAAACAAATGGAGCAATGCCTGCATGGGATTAGCTGGCAATCGTCTCTTTTGGGGTAGTAAGTCTAAAGGTAAAAAAAACACAGCCCATGTTATATGAAGATAAGATTTTCGACATCGGATTCGTTCATCTCGCAGAGCCTGCTCCCTGTGTGGACTGTCCTCCTGCTTAACACCTTCAGAGAGTTTCCTTTTCTCACTGCAATAAACTGCATTAGTAACCTTTAAAATTTTGGAATCATCAGAGGAGCATCCCGACAAATGATTTGGGTTTTGATTTTGAATCAGATTATAAACAGTAATAATCTAAGATCCAGAGAACAGAAAGGTTCTGATAGGGACAGGCTAAGCTTCTTCAAAGTAAAACAGAATGATCAGATCAAATCCACCACGCCTACCATAATTTGTACATGCTTCAAAAGTTTGTGCATACAGTTACTA
This sequence comes from Urochloa ruziziensis, assembly GCA_015476505.1. Classification (NCBI taxonomy): domain Eukaryota; kingdom Viridiplantae; phylum Streptophyta; class Magnoliopsida; order Poales; family Poaceae; genus Urochloa; species Urochloa ruziziensis. The sequence goes on along the minus strand of CM027119.1, from coordinate 54,116,616 downwards.
GAGAGATGCATCGATAAGCAAAGAACGCAAAAGCAGTCCTAATGGGATCATTACCAAGAATGAATGATGAGAGTTGAACATGGATGATTCGATTGCAGTACAAGCTAGCCCATGATATCTGAACATCACGAGTACACACACCGTGTGCTAATTCGGCATTCGATTCCCATGTGCTTAGGGTACAGGATCTCTAATTGTGCTTAGGAAAGCGTATGCCACACCTTTCTGAAAACAATAAACAAAGCACAGTCCGTGGCAAAGCCAGCTGCACGCGAGATGCAAGTGAGTATATTTTTGGTAAAGGTCTATGTTAGGTGTAACCTTGGGGTGTTATGATCATCCGAACCGAGACTCAGAAATTACTCATTATTCTAAGCCCTAATTATGCATTATGTCGTACTCTAATGGTCTTATTATACTCCTAGAGTAGTGATTAGAGCTGTAAGCTAGAGATTAAACTGCAAAATACATATCTGGGGAACACTAAAGAACTATCCCCAAGGAGAGAAATAAAGTAATAGAGTTGATAAGGGCAGCAGCCTGCTTATTTTGTCAAGGCCAACCTGTTAATGATTGGCATGGAGCTAGGGCAATTCGACTGTATATCATATAACATTATGTGCGTGTGCATCTGTGTATGCGTGCGTGTGTTTGTTGCCTTGTGTGCGAAGAAAATAAAAGTTCAAAGACATAATGTACCAGATCTGGACACACACTATAGCAGTATTTGCTTTTCTGGTGCCTATTTCAATGTCTCAAAAAACTGCAGTGTAAATTATCCAGCTGACACAAGTACTGTTGCCCATGATAACTCACATAGGATGATAGCAATACCAAGTTTGCTTGGTCTTCTCTAATAAGTCTACAGACATTTTGTTTAGAACAGAACATGATTACTTACTAGATTTAAATTTTATGGCCCTCTGGATCCAGTGCTACCTGTAAAGCACTAACAAACATCAAATATGCGAGGACTATGTACTTCCTCATCTTGACAATTTCAACACAGAAAAGAATATAGCAAATATGTTCAAATTTGACAGCATCTGTGCTTGCAAATGCCTGATAAGCATGCATTTGCATAAAAGGTGTCCCTTCATCTTCATGCCCAAAGGCCCCTACATCCACCAGGCAGTAATAACAACAGCACGGTGGAAGTGATTACTCTGGCCAACACTGTTGATCTTTGTCCTTATCACAAATAACAGTCTTTACTTTTGCTCAATTTAATAATTGCTACAATTTCTTGTGCAGAACGCTTTGTCTCTTTCGAAATTAGCAACAGGACAGCAAGTGAAATACTGAACATGCTGTACTGGAGGTAATTTATCGTCCCAGAAATGATATTTCTAGCACATATTCATTGAAAAGAAGAATATTTCTAGCACATGAATTTCACAGTTAAGGAAGAAGAAAACAGCAAGTCCATTGTATCTATTGGACCTTTTCCAAAGCATGTGAAAGGTATAGCCCATGGGACAGCTACTCCCACTTTCCCCTGCCCTTTATTGTGATCTATAACTCCATTTCAAAAAATTTGACCAACCCTAACATGGATACAAACCAAGGAGGCACCAAGAAATATTTAAAGGCACTGGACCATACACACGTATATTAAATGATGTAATAATGCTATGCAACCTCTTCTACAGAGTCAATAGTGGTAGTGAGTGGTGATAATATGTAAATAAATATTTAAGCCCTTAGTGGATCATATGTGCAAAAGTAGAAATTTACCAACCAGGTAGATTGAATCTTATGTATGGTTAAAAAAAATTGACAGAAGCTAACTGGTTGATGAAAGTATAGATGTACAAATAACTAAATAAGGTTGCACTAATTGCCAGATTGAAACTAAAATAAAATGAACCATACTGCCTCAAAAGGAAAGCTACAGGCCTAGTTGGCCCTACTGGCCCTCCTATGCGTTTCTCTTTCAAATGCAAGTAATGTGAAGTGGCCACCCACAACTGAACTGTGCAATGACAGTAGTACACTAGGAAAAATAGCATTAAGTATGTATCAGGTAATTGATGGTTCCTAGTCCCTACCATATGAAAGAAGATAAATTTATCTGAATTTAATGACACTTTTGCGTAGGACATACATCTCAGGTTCATGTTCAGTTTTGAATCATGCTGACTGAGAAGGACAATAATTAGGTTTCAAGTTGCTGAGACACAACAGATGTGAATCATGTTGTTGGTTCAAGGGTAGCATAGTATTCAATAGACATGCAATAAAGTCATGAGCTTTATGGCACATTAAGAATTCTCCTCGAATGAACAATAATAGACAATGACAACAGTTGCCTCGTATACTATACATTTCAGTGCAATAAGTAAAAAGAAAGGAACATAATTGCAATCAAAATATTACCAGTAATTCCTGCAAGAACAAGACCCTTCTCTGAAATGATGAAATTGACTTGCATCCCTAACAATTATGCTCCTCCCGTAAATCTTGCTTATAAGTTTTATGGCATTATGACAATCTCTGCAGATCCGGAGGTTGTTTACCACCCTAATAGGCATGCCAGGAGCAGTGCTGATCAGTCCAAAGGCTATCGCACGCTTCTCGCTGTGAAGGGCTAGCAAGCTCTCTTTCACGTCTTCATCATCAATATCTAGCAGCACTTGTGAAGTCTCAGGTGTATATCCTGTATTTTTAAGCTGTTGACAAATCTCACTTAGCATCTTATATATATCCCTCTTTCTCGAGTGGTTTTTATCTCCGGAAATGAACTGATGAATTACACCATTAAGTTCCACTGAGCTGCTCCCAGGGATCTTCAGCACGCCGTGATCCAACATAAGCTTCCTCACCTTATGCACTCCTCCTCAGTCACCATCTAGTGCATATATGTTGGATAGCAACACATACCCTGCATGATCATTTGGGGCAGCCTCAATGAGCCTATGGCCAGCCCTTTTCCCCAACTCTAAGTTATTATGAGTCCTACAAGCACCCAACAGGACCTTCAACATTGAAGCATCTGGTTCTATCGGCATCATCTGAATTATCTCCTCGGCTTCCTCAAACATCCCTGCACGGGAGAACAGATCCACCATGCAACCGTGATGTGCAATGTCAGGCTCAAAACCATAAAGCGTGGACATTCTCTCGAAATACCGTATAGCTTCCTCCACTAAATCCCCGTGGCTACAAGCATTCAGTACACTGTTAAAAGTAATCTTGTTAGGCACCAGTCCTTTTGACTCCATCCTCGTGAAGAGATCCAGAGCTCTCTCACTGCAACTGTTCGCTGTGAAACCAGCTAACATTGCATTCAAAGAATCCAAGCTCATCTTTCCTCCAGTGTTCTCAAACACATAAACTGCACCCTCGGTGAACCCGCATTTGGAGGACATGTTTATTAATGCTGAGCTCAATTTCTCCTCAACATCACCCTTTCCTGATGATATATGCATGCGCCTACAGCCCCAATGCAAGTGCCCCCAAGTACGTGACTGTCGAGACAACGCTCACCAATGTCACCCTATCAAGCTGGCACTCCTGGCTCGCCAGCATCTCCTGGAACACCACGATGGCCTCGTCGTACTCCCCATTGGCAACGCACCATGAAAGGACTGTATTCCATGAGACGCTGTCCCGGGATGGCATCCTGGCGAAGAAATCGCGGAGCGCGTCCGCGCCCCCACCCTCCCGCGCGTACCCGCGCAGCAGGCAGTTCCTGGCGAACATGTCGTTGTCGGTCCCGCCGTCGAACACCCTGCGCGCGTGGGGGAGCATCCCGCAGGCGGCGTAGGCGCGGACGAGCCCGCCGCGCACGCGGCGGTGGGAGGCGACGAGCCCCGTGCTTGGCGGCGCGGGCGTGGAGCTGCGCGGCGGCGGCGCGGCCACCCCCGCGCGCGCAGGACGCGAGCGCGAGCGCGTACGCGGCGGGGTCCGGGTCGGCGCCCGAGCGGAGCAGGTGGTCAAACAGCGGGAGCGCGAGGTGCGGGTTCAGCCGCATGCGCGCGGCATACGACGCGGACGCCGCCGAGGCGTGGGAGGCGGCGGCGGCGGTTTCGTGGTGGTGGCGATCGTGGTGGAGGTGAGGACGGAGGGAGCAGTTGCTGGAGGCATCTTTGGACACGGGATAGCCGAGTATTATGTTTGGAGGAGGAGCTCGAGCTGGGCGGCGATTTGAGTCGCGACCGACCGGAGATGGGGTGCACGGCACGGCGGTGCACGAGGAGGCCGCCGCGCGCGCACCGGTGCCGCGACCGTGCGCCGCGCAGCGGACGATGAGGTGGAAGTGTCAACTGCAAGTGGGATTCTGTTGTGCCGGCCCAGATCACTTTTTTAAGGCCCAGCTATCTAGGAGTACCCGCCCGCTCGCTTTTGGGCTCAACTCGACTAGAAGAAAATAGGCCCAATTAAGGGAAAGAGTGGAGCCCAGAGAGAGAGAGAGAGAACGGCAGCGTGATGCTTACTGTTCCATTCGCCTGACCAAAATTTAATCCTGCTGTCAGCTAAACAAAAGGAAAACTATTAGTCATGGAGAATTTATTTTCACTTTTAAGGCTATGTGGTATTTACTCTCTAAAGTTTTCCATCTGAAGAACTTTTTATATAGCCAAAGAATGAAACATGAAATGCTAGCTAGGTCTTTGAGGGTACGCATGGATTCTAGATTTTGATGCTACTATAAATGTGACAATGAACCTGTTGGAACGAAGAAATTTGACATGAGAGGTCGAGAAGCATTTATCTATTCATGCTGGAATCAAGAAAACAACTCCCTTCAGAGCCGAAGAGTGCAAGCTCCACAGGTTAGGTACTAGCAGCCACTCCACGTAGGTACATATCCAGTGTCTAGCATGACAAACGAACACCGCCTGTGGTCCTTGTGGAGCCATATGCCCATCATATCACATGATGCCTGGCTTTCTTTGTATAGTAGACACGTGCGTCTAGCAACGAGTTTAGGGACGACAAAAATTAATTAAGAGACGCCATAGCTGGCACTATGGCGAAGCACCGCACTTCAATATTGCTAGTATACGCTAATGGCGAAGCTTATAACAATCTAATCCATGCGTGAACTTGCCCTCTGGAGTTTGGACCATTCAGGCGCCTTTTTTTTTTTCTCCGCCAGTTTCTCACAGCTTTTCAACGCTCCGTCTGCGGCTTTAATTTCTCGCCACGCACTTGTCTTCAGCAATCAGCACTATTCTCCACGTCAAGCAAGAAGATCAAGCGAGAGCGAGCTAAACAACACCTACACACAAACAAATCTTGCTATCATGTAGTATAAACAACAGGGCGTAGCCCGCAAAGCCGCACGCTGGCCAGAATTCGGGAAGAAAAACTAGTCGAAGCCCCACGCGAAAAGGCGGCCCCGAACCCGCATAAGAGGCGCCTCGTTGCGCGACACCTGAAAGCGTCCCGCGCGCCGGCGTCACGCGGCGGCAGAGTGCCCCGCCCCCAAAGGCGACGGCGACACGTACGGCGCCCCCGCGTCAGCAGCTTGTTGACAGCTCGATGGCGACGCGCCCGTTCTTCTAATCGCCATGAGAGCAACGTATATTATTTGCCTTTAGTTGGGGGTCGTCCTTGCCAAATGCCAAGTTGCCATTTGATTATTAGCGCTCCACATGCATCTGGCATTCTGGCCCGATTTTACTTGTCGTCTAGGACACAAAATGCAAACCCACGAAACACGAAATGTTTACGGCGAATCTCTTATCTCTCAACGCAATAATTCTTGTAGCTATGCACGCTACTTTGTGGATGATCTTGTACATAAACATTGACAATTAGTTTCAAAGTCTGTTCGAGCACACATTTTAGGACGGCATCATCGTCTTTGAATTTGGTCTCTTGATGTTGTGGCAATAGAAGGTTCTCCTTCTCCCTTCCGTAATGGCCTTCGTTATCCTCGTCACCCGCATAAGCTGCTAGTGCGTCACGACCTTAGTTGTAAGCTTAATTAATTGAAAGTAGAATGCGTAAGCAGACTTTAACATGCGTGCCAAAGTTTGTTTGCATCACCATCTTGGGGGGCGTGACCCAACTTTTTGCGTGCAGTGCCGTTGTTTTGGCCTAATCTTAGGCGTCAAGGTTTTGTTGACACTGGGAAGCAGGCTCCTTTTTCGTGGCAGCAACTAATCTACCAACCCATGTAACGGACACTGTCATTTTCCTCAGCAGCAACCACTATGTTTGTACTCCGTAGTTTTTTTCCTTGTCATGTCTGTTCCACTCTCTTGTTTTTTTTTTTCTCTTGAGATCTCGACCCAAAACCATAGCTTGTATGCTCTTTCGTGTTTTCCAAAATGAAAATTATAAGGGCCTCGTATGTTTTTGAGTCGATGATCTCCTTAAAACATCTTGCAAGAAGATTCTACGAGTCACGTCTTTGTAATGTTTATTGCTTAATTAATTAGGCACTACGAATTGAGATATGCTAGCTTCTGTGCACGCGAGAAAGAGAGATTAGGGCTTATCCACATCAGTCCAATAAGAGAGGAGTTCATTGGGGGTAAATATAATATCGAACACAATTGAAGGCATCTGAACTAGAAATGATCTGAGGAGATGTGAGTAGAGTTGTGCTTTATGCCAAGAAAGAGATGTTCATGCGCAAGTGCGCAACTTCTAGAGAAAAGGCTAATGATGAATAAACACAACTTGCACATGGGTAAGCGCGTGGAAACATTTTCTTTCTTCTCTGCCAATGGTCGAAGAAAGTGATCTATGAAACTCCACAACTTTCAGGGATAGATGAAATCGTGAAAATCTCTAACCTTGAAACGTTGTACTCCATCCATCCGTATCAAAGTATTTTACTGTTAATTTAAAAAATTTTACAAAAATACAAAAAAATATAGGTCATTCGTAAAATACATTTGATAATAAAGTGGGGCACAAATAAATAATACTCATATAATTTTTTGAATAAGATAAATGGTAAAATATCGTAACAAAAAGTCAACACCGATAAATATTTTGATACAGAGGTGGTACGTACATCGGCAGGGAAAAGTCTTTTGAACCGTGTTTTTCTTTTGTGAAACTTTTCAATAATGATTCCCCTAGATAGCAAGTTAATTAGCCATCATTTTGCAAATTAACTGAGGGGTTGAGTCGCTAACTCGGCATGGGTGTACGTATTTTCATAAATTTATTTTTAGAATTAGTGATATTATTATCTTTTCAATGATAGGCAAGGTGCCGATTGACAACGAAACACTTATAATGGCTTCGTCAATCTCAAAATCTGCTAACCCAATCTCCCATAGATTTTCATAGTATCGTTGTATGTGTATTCATTCATATGTGCGAACATATGTGCGTGTATGTGAACATCTGCGTATGCATTTCGACTAAGGCTATCATTCGTCAATACAAGAAAACACTTGTTTAGGTATGAACACAAGAAGTCCGTACGAGGCTACGAGCGTTATTCATCATCATACGTCTTGGAGACCCAAAATTTTGGTGCCCGTACGCCACATCTTTCTGGCATGGTGGGGTGACACGCTGACATGGAGAACCTCACATCAATGGATCATCTCGACGACCACTGCTATGGTTGAGTCGTCGACTAGACCAATCCAAAGGCATCGGGCTGTCCGCACTGGTCACCCTTTACTCTACCCTTTAAAAGAGAATATTCTATCCTGGTCATCAAGATTCTCTACTCTAAACAACTTTCTCCCACACTCGTCATACTTTATATCTCACACTCTATACCAACTACCACCAGCGGGCCCCACTTCCAGGTTTATTTTAATTTTTCTCTCCCCTCCCGTTCTCGTCTCTCTCTCCTCTATCCTCTCCGTCCTCCCTCCCTCTCCCCTGCTCCCTCTTCCCTTCCGCCTCTCCTCCACCATACAGCGCCGCCTGCACCTTCCCCACCGCGCCGCCCCTCCTCGATTAAGCGGCGGAGCTTGCGCGGCGGCGGCCGGCTCGGCTCGGCGCGGGGCGTGGGGCAGCGGCGGTGGGCCAGCCGCACCCAAGCAGCAGTCGGAGCTCGACGCGCGGGTCCGGTCGCCCTCCTCTCTGCTGTCCTCCGCGTGGGACCGCCGTTGCGCGCTCGCCCCCTCGAGGAGATGCGGCGGAGGTCGAGGCGGCGCCGCCACTCCGGGCGCTTCGGCCGCCGCCGCCTCGGATCCAGGAGGTCCAGCGGAGCGCCATGACCGGCAGATCCAGGAGCAGAGGAGCGGCAGGGAGTCCGGCGTTGGTGGGCCCTCCACGGCGACGGATCGACGCGCGCGAGGCGGGGTCGAGCTCCAAGCGGCTCCTCTCCTCCGGCTTCCCCAGTCCCGGCGCCCCTACTGCAGATCGACTGCAGATCGACGGGCTCCTCCGCTATGGCGTTGCAGGACCCTTCCCTGCTCACTGCTCAGGCCCGTCGCGGCGCGGAGGCCGGCAGACAAGGCGAGCTCAGCGGTGCGGAGGCCGGCGGGCGAGCCGAGCGGCGGTGGGCCGCGACGCACAGGCCGGTGGGCGAGGCGAGCGGCGGCGCGCTCGCGGCGCGAAGGCCTCGAGGCGGCGTGGCTGGCGGAGCTCGCTCTTCCTCCTCCCTGCGCCTCCGCCGTCCTCTCCGCCGGCCGCCCACCTCGCCCGGAGACGGCCTCCTCTCCGCCCTCCTCCAGCTCCCACCAGCGCCGCCCCCTCTGCTCGCCGCCGCCGCGCCATCTCCCTCTCCCCTCTCCTCTTTCTCTCTCTCTTCCGGGCGGTTGGGGAAGCGCGCGGGCGCGTGGGCCCCGCGCCGACGTGGCGCTTCCCGTTCCTACGCAAAGCCCGCCAGGATTGGTGTGCGGGTGGTACGCCCGGGATTTTAGCGAGCCTTTACCAGCCCCTGCTGCAGCATGAAAAACGGGATCCCACCCTGCATGCACGCCCCCGTGGCACGTAGCGGGCGGGATCCCGTGCCCACTGCGGACAGCCTCAGTTAGCCCTGGGCACAAAATATCGAAAACCGAGAATCGAACCGAAATATTCGGTTCCATGTTCGGTTCCGAGTTCTCAGGAACCGAAGTACCGAGGTAAATACCGAAACCGAACCGAATTTACCGAACTTACCGAAGTGAACTGAAATGTGATAAGTTTAAGTGTTGTTATATTATTGATTGTACTGTTATAGACTATTATATTATGTATTTTTGGCACTCGCACTTATAATCATGTGGAGTTTTATATGTATTTCTATTTTGCACTATTATTATCTATGAAATCATGTCAAAATTAGTTTTTGAACATGTTATTACATTTTCTTTGTGATCAGTTCGGTACTATTCGGTAAATACCGAAACCGAACCGAATTTACCGATACCGAATTCCCTCGGTACCAAGTTTTTTTGGAACCGATCGGTACCCATTTTTAAGGAACCGAATTTGAATTTGTATAGGTACCGAGAAACCGAACCGATCCGAATGCCCACCCCTAGTCAGTTGGATCGGAGGAGAGAGCGCGAGGCGCAGGACGCGACGGGCCGCGTCGCCATCGGCCTGGTGGGCGCGGCGACGTTTCGCGCGGCGGTTGGCGGGCGGCGCGCGCGCAGGTGGGCGGTGCTCGTCCGTGGCCGGCACCGATTTGGCCGCGGGGGGCGTGGCGCTGCCGCCTGCCGGCCCCCGGTTACGCGACCCCAGCGATGGCAAATCCGGTCGCATCGTTCGTTCGTACGAGCTGGCCGTCAAGTCCCAGGCGCACCCCCCGGCCAGAGGGGGTCGGACGGGACGTGCAGGCCGGATTGGACTTGCGTGCGTGCGTGCGTGCGTGCCATTTTGACGTCCCGTCTGTGTCCTTTTTGTTTCTGAATTGGGTTGGGTCTTCGCCTCTTGGGCGTGCCACTGGCACGGCTAGTGGACCAAATAGGCAAACAGCTAGCCCGTTTTAAATGCACGAATGAGTTTTTGGATGATTTTCCAGGGAACTGTTGTTGCGCCTATATTGACGTAAATTTCTTGTGAAGTTTTTTACTGTGCACAGTCATGTGTTCCAAACGGAGCCTAGAATCATAGATAGCAGTTGAACTATTGAGGACTACTAGTTTGCAAGATTGGTTTGGCTGGTAAATTATTCAATGCATACAAGATTATTACTACTTCATTCCTTTTATATATGATGCTGAATAGTTCAAAGTTGAACTGAGCGACATCATATATAAAAGAATGAAAAGAGTATATTACACATAAAACTCTTAAACTAGTGTGATTTTTTTTGGGGGCTATACTAGTGCGATTTGATCAGCCATCAGAGAATTTTTTACCTTTTGTTTTGTTTTTCCCCGAAAAAGCTAGCCATGGCTGGATTCCCGCTAGATATCTTCAGATTTTGTTTTTCTTGGGGAAAAAATGTCTACGAATCCTTACTCAGATCGAGGAATAGCAAAGTGTTGAAATTGTGACACCACAAAACGCCGTTGGTGCAACTTGTGGCCAGTGCCGGTGACTTGTCCCGTCTGGTGATCAATTCCATCGATCTCTCTGAACTCAGCGTACCACTTTGTCGACGATACCTGTGATTCGACTGCCCCCATCGCCGCTCGCTTTCCCCGATCTATATTGCAGGTTTTAGGTCAGGGATCGTGTTGCTTTTCGTCTGGATCTTCTGCTTAATCCCCTGCTAATCCAGTGTATACGTACTGTACTCTCGCCGAAAAGCAAATGGTTTTCTTGCTGAATAATCCTGGTCACAAACAGTTCAGCCGCCGCTATTATACACGCATGCACTCTCAACTGTTGTTTGGTCTTGCATGCATTTTGTCCATGAAAACTGTGTCAGCACATGAGCGTAGGACTATTTTAGCATAAAGGGGGCTTGTGTTCATCGCATCCAAATTAAGCCCCAATATATCGCATATACAATCCAGCACCAGCACGAGCAGATTAATTTGAGGCCTATAGTAGTGGGTTGGAGGCAGCCGCCGTGAAACTTTTTCTTGTGAGCAGCATGTTGCATGTGCTCCCAACTCGGGATCACTATGGGTTATGGAGACCATTGTTTTAGGAATAGGGATTTGGATAGCAATCTCCCGCACTATGCCGTTCGAAAGAAACTATGCGTCACACGGCCGGAATGGTCTTGTTGCAATGTAAGTACTGTTTTTTATCCACTTCGACTTATATTATTGTTAGTTTAGTAAAGGAAACAATCCATTAAGATATCATATGCAAACGATTTTAACTGTACTATATCCTGTATATATGTACATTTGAGCTTGCGTAAAATTTCTGAATTCAGTTTAACTAACTTTTTTTTTCCGAGAACAGGAACAAAGAGAGAAAGAAAGAAAAAGAAGCGGACGACACGGAATGCCACACTATGGGAGGATCTTGATGCTTGAAATGCAGTTAAAGTTCCACTGCCTTGCTATCTATGACCTGCGGTGCAAGCGTGGTTTGATGGAGCACCTTCCGCCTAAAAATGAGATTGTTAGGGCGTCCGCAGCGGGTCTATTTGACCCAACGACATTGTCGGTTGTCGCCTAATGTGGAACGAAAAAGGAGGAGAGAGACGACTCGACAGTGCCGAGCAGATCGTCGATCGATTTCCGCACAACTGAGAGAGATCGTGGGCACCGCTGCGGATGCCCTTATGTTCCTTCCAAATGACCACACAGCTAAGTGGGTAGAGCTGCCTTGTCTCGTCAGGGTCCGACGACCCGATAAAATATGCAAAAATAACATGTGAATCATTGCTCATCTGAACCCGTTATGCAAGAGAACGGATCCCGGTGGTGCATTCGTCTCGCTTCGCCCAATGTATTGAAGCCTTCGATAAGGGCTTTGGAAATCCTTTTTCGACTCGTCACTACTACACTAACTTGCATCACACAACACGGTTATGGGCGAAGCAACGGTGAAATAGTGTGTTGCTCATGTCCACCACCGCCGATTTGAGAACTAGCTGTGAAGTCCATTAAAAAAATCTGATGACGCCACACATGCAACAACACTGCTGGCAAGCTTGTGTCGTAGCGCCATTGAGCCCCCACTACACATGCCCCTAAGCCTCTGCCGCCACGCAGACCGAGCTCCCGCTGCCGCACTGCCCGAGCCTCCACTGCTGCACCAAGCGAGCCCTCGAGCTGGACTGACCGAACTCCTGCTACCATGCCCTCGATATACTGCCGCAGTGCAGTCAAGCTCTCATCATCGCGCCGAACAAGCTTGCATCGTCGCGCCCCGAGATCCCAATGCAGTGCTTTCGAGCCCGTGGTGTCGCACCAGAGAAAGGGAGAGGCAGGCTGGCACGGTGGGGAGGAAGGAAAGGGACGAGGCGGCGCAGTGAGGAGGGAAGGTAGGGGAGGGGTGACACGTCGCAGGGAGGGAAAAGAGCGAAGGGGAAAGAGAGGAGAGGCGAGAGGATAAGGCTAAGAAGAGAGACAGGAGAAGACATAAGGGTGGCTATTAAAACTTTGTGATGGATTTACATGCCCAGAGTATCCCAAAGGGCACCGTTCCTTTGGGCCAAACACGGCCCAGCGGACTGTGGCCCACCTAAAGGGGCATAGCCTCAAATCTAAAGTCCCCTGCGACCTCGTCTCCTCCTCGACCATGCACCTAGGCCTTGTACACATGTCATCTACTTGATGTCTTCGCTCCACCGGCCGATACGCGAAGGGAGGGATATTGCTCGGATGACAAGCCCATTCAATGTGCCTGATTCGATGAGACATGCATGTGACACTTGGTAGCCTTGGCCATGAAGCCCAAGGCGAGATTACGGACTAGGGGGGCGATCGGTGAGGTGCCACCCCTTGGACCGCTCCCACATTCGGGTCAGGAGGATCATCATGATCGAGGCAAAGTTGGCTGGGCGCAGCCAGAGTCGTCTGACCACCCCCGGTCAAGATCACGGGTGTGACGTACGACTACGAACCCTCTCAACGTGATGAGATCCACTCAACAGGACTCTGTTCCCAAGACCAACTGCATTGTTGACTCTTGACCACCCGATCATGGTTGACAGGTCACGCGCGTAAGGGTAGGCGGCCAGACGAGTACATGCACTGTGCTCCCGCACTGCTTTGACACCCGTCACACCTCGAGTACGGCAGCCAAGATGAGCACTGTGCCAACCACGATGCACATCGACATGGCGTGCTCAATAGGATCAAGCACCGCTACACTGCACAGAGCGAAGACATGTCATGGAGGGGCCACCCGACGGGTCCCACTCAACCAGGTCTCTAGCAAAACATGACCATCTTCAAGTAGTCTCCCCAGCCACTAGGGTCAAGGGACCCTTCCTTTCTTGCTATACCTAGCCCCAAGATATATAAGAGGAGATGGGCTTTTTTTTCTCTCTCTCTCTCTTGACTCTTTTTCACCACTCTCTCTCACTCCATTCCCACACACGCACAAGCTTATGAGTGTCCTGTTGTAAGTCTTTCGAGCATTCAAACAGGGAAACACAAACTCTACCCTCACACTAGACGTAGGGCATTTGCCCGAACTTCTTGAGTGCTAGCCATCGGTCTTTAGAGCAGCATGGCGCTAAATTTACTAGCCGGTTTACAAAATATTGACATTTTGTTTAATGAAAAATTTCAGGTCCAAAATAACCACTACAACTTGTTTATGTTACAAACTAGCTGTGAGCTAGCACTGTCGGTTTGTGTTACAATCAGTTGTATTTTCACTGTTGGTTTGTATTATAAACCGACTGCGATGACAGTTCATCCAAAATCAATTGTGATAGACCGATTATGATGTCGGACTCTGCAGTAGTGCCTCCTGCTCAATTATTGAATCTAGTAATTAAGTATAACTAACTACAGTATTAAGAGCATCTCCAAGAGACTCTAAATCTTTTTTCTAATTGCTAATTTTAGAGCTTTTTATTAAAAAGCTACCTTCCAACAATCTCTCTATTTGGTTATTCGAACGTAATCACTCTCTATTCCGGATTTCTCGCTAGCAAATATAAAAAAGAGAATAGCTTTCTAGAGTGCATGGAAAATATAGAAAGGCTGTTGGAAAACACGAATATATAGAAAACGATTTTTATGCAAATGACTCTCTAAATGATAATTTAGAGAGCGAGTTTTAGAGAGACTTTTGGAGATGCTCTAAGGACATATAGCCTCGATTCATTATTGAACTTTACATTGTCATTTGAACAGCAAACCTCATTTTCGTGAACAGAAATCTTTCCCCCTTTTCCCGAAACAGAATATTTTTTTCCTTTCAAAGAGAGGGAAACGAAAGTAGGAGCTTTCTTTATAGAAATCAAAAGCAGAACTTATCATGCAAGATTTTTCAATAATGTGGCCCTAACATGGCGCAGGCAAGGTATGAGCTGCTAAATGAACCATATATATAATCATATACAAGAACAGATGTAGTAGCACAATGGAATCTAGGCTCCCAACATATCCTTTCGAGCTGATGAGGAGAGTTCACTTTTCCTTTATTTCCCTCATGGTCAGCTACTCGGCTTTGCTCCGAAGGAGATGGCAATGCAAATGCAATTGCGCCTACTCAAAACTCAAAGCAAGATGTACAGTCTGTACTCATATATATCTACAATTTTTGTGGATACCATTAGTCCCATCTTAAAAGAAATGGAGGGAGAAATATGAAAGTATAAGAGCAATAAATTCCCTCATACGCCAATGAAAGAATTGCTTCATTATACTCTCTGCCTGACAATCAGGCATCAAATGGGCTGGCACATAGAGAACATATATATGAGCATGATAAGCTCATTGTGTCAGTAGGTACCATGTTAAGAAACACTTCCAGGCTCCAGCTAGGTCAGCAGTCAGCACCCCTTTTTTCCCTCATAAGGTATACAATCAGGAGTAAAACTCTACAAACAAAGCCGGCCAAAACTCTACTAATATGTGATGAGAATTGAGAACTAGAAGCTGTTCCACAATCAGAAAGTGCTACTTTTCTTATTATATCTACCGGCCGGCCACCACCTTCTTTTCATTACATTTATAAAATCGCAAACCCATTATTCTAATTATCTCCATTTCACGGCCCGACTTCCTCCCAGGTCCAATCACGAGCTTTTTATCCACAAATCTGCATCTAATTCTTCGACTACACAATTAGAATCCCATTCACCTGGGGCTTCTTCCCAGAAATGCCTAGTCAATAGACGGCCCCATTTTTGGCAAGGAAAAAACATGAATGACACGATCAGGTGTCCTTGCCTCACACTGTCTCGGAGCACATATTCTACCACCGCCTCGTTGCATCAATGTCAAACGCACAACTCGAGTCCTAAGAATACACTTGGCCTACAAGCCAAGACAGTGAGCATAATCCCAAGAGGGGACAAGGCTCCAACCAAGCACAAAGCCCAAAACATGGACGAAGGTATTTTTCGACCGTGCCTCATGCAAGATCGAGAGAGAGATACTCGGTGATAGCATGACATCGTGCGGGAACACCATCACATAGAGGGGTTGATGGCACTAACTGTCGCGTGGTTGATTTATCTTTACCAAATATCTATGCTTCTCTTCTTCAATAATAGACGAAATTGGTAAAGTCCCGTGCTGGTTCGTCAAAATAAACAAACAAAATATCTCCTCTCTGTGATGGAACTTGTGTTGACCTGCTGAAACTGCCAATGAAATAACTTCCGGAAACATACGCACGTACACTGGTGCTTGCCTTGAGTTCTTGGCTGTCATCTCCTTCACCTTTAGTTTGATGCACCCCAAAAAAATCGTTCACTGTTTGGGTGCACAAAGGTCAGATCTCCCAGCCACATGATCGTATATACAGAGAATGCCCAAAAAAAAAAAAAAAAAAAAAACCCGAAAACGACGCACTCGACAGGGGCATCACAAGAGGCAAGAACTAAAGTTGGCTAGCGAGTGCTTTGTACATGATTTAATTTGTTCGTGGTGGTTGTGGGTAAGTGTCTGATTAGTGCTACCACTCTACTGATAGAATGGACGCGCAAGTAATCCGTCTCAATCGCTAGCCAGGGGCCCTGCTTTGTAAAAGCATGCTCCGATGGCGTCAGCCATGGATCCGATTGGCAGCCGTTGCTGCCGTGAATAATGCAACAGTATTTCAGCTTTTTTGGACAACGGGGAAATGGAGATGCCGATGCATGCATATCAACAACGCTGAAAGCTTATTGCTTTGGCTACAAGTGTCGGTGAATATGGTATTTTTCATACCAGTTTAAGAGGGGGATGCTCCAGCTGTATATTCAGTATTTCACTAACTAAATGTTTCAAAGAAATTCAGAAGTGAAATACAAACATTTGCGGATTTCAAGTTTTATGTGTCACCATTATTCGCCAACATGTGATTTCGTTTATTTTTCTTTATCATCTACCTTCTTCTCTATGACTCGCCTTTATTGTTAAATAAAGGTTTCACAGGGCTTCACCTCCAGTTGATCAGATACAGATTTGTAGGGTGGGCCTTCCTCCTATTTTCTTTTGCCAAAGAAAAAGAAAACTTAAAGAAGATGAGAATCAGAGCTCAAAGGAGTGTTTGAGGTACCCTCGTTCTCTAATTTGGCTACATGGTTCATCTATTTATTTATGGTTCGAAATTGTCAATTTGCAATTGCTTTTTTTTCAAATAGTGCGAAAGGGCCTGTAGCTGACTTGGTTAGATGGCATCAGTAGCACTCCTCAGGTCCTGGGTTCGACTCTCCGTGGGAGCGAATGTCAGGCTGAGGTTAAGAAAATCCCCTCGTCTGTCGCCATAACCAAAGCACAGGTCAAGGCCCGGCCCAGGTCGTATATGTGATTGGCTTGGGCTCTCCTACCTGGGGTAGTTGCAGAAGCCGTCAGCCCAGTGGTTGTCTCACAAGGGCTACGGGCCCTTGTGTAAGGGTGGGGCAGAGGTTCGAGGGTTTTCTCGGCCTGCGTGAGAAGGTCTTCTCTCTTAGCAAAAAGCCCGGGGCTGCCCTACCCCCGCGGGTCGAGGGTTTTTTTTTTTTTTTTTTTTTTTTTTTTTGCAAATAGTCCCACTCATGGAGGATGAGCAATATGTCTTAGAAAGCTCAAGGTGGTTGGGGTGTACACCCACGGCACAAAACAAAAAAAACAAAAAAAAACCTGACCTAAGAAGGGCCAAGGTTCAGATCCTCAACTTATAACATGTGCATTTAGCTATGTTGAATATTAGCCGTAACATGATATCTTAGATTAATTACTACAAATACCAGCATCCAAATTGCTAAAGTAAAAAGAATTACAATACACGTTAAAGTGCTACAGTGAAAAAAGGAACGAGGTACCAATCCATCCTCTTAGCTGTCGAACCCCTATGGTAGTGATGTAAAGTTGTTACTAATCAAAGGCTCAAGAGCACTTGTGAGTTGTGATCAAACTCGTGGGTGTCGGACGTGCATGGTGCATACTAGCAGATGTAGAAACCATAAACGATACACATTTTTTTTAGATAAAGGATACAATCCGATAAACGATACACATAGCCGATCTGATTCATAATCTAACTAGTGGCCTAACAATGTCAACCTGTTTATATTCTCACAGTGGCTCTCAGTAGGTAAAGCTACATATCTATCCATACATCCAACAAGTTCATGCCACTCTAACCAGTTGAAAGACCAATTTGTTTGACGGCAGAGGCCAAAGGCCGAGCATCTTGGGGGAGAATACATTACGTGCATGTAACAAAAAAAAAGTAAGGTTTGGCAAGGATGAACTGGAATAAATTTTTACTCTTAGACAAGACTACTCAAGTCAAGTCTTCTTGGATGCACACAAAGAGGGGTAAATAAATTTCAATATAATGTTCTCTTGAAAAGCAGGGCTAGCAAGAGGGGTACGAAGATTAAGTGGCTTGTTGTTGTTTGGATATTGCTGCCCACAAAAGGCGAAAGCTCGCTCCTCATGGCCATGTACCAAATCAATAAACTAAAGCTACCAAATTCTACAAAAAGGAAGATGCGAGAGAAGGTGGCTTCTCTCTCTCTAGTCTTAGGCAAGCAAAACTACCATTGCTACATCTATAAAAGGCCTACACCAACCAAGCGCCTCCTCCGCTCACCCAGAGCAAAATAAGCCAAGCCAAACCAGAGGCCGGATTAGCCACATCGATCCCATTCCTACCCCGCTCTTGAACATCACCACTGAGCAAACAAGTGAAGCAACAAACAACCATGCTGCAGCAGCACCATTACCATGGAGGACTGGCCATGGCCAACCTTCACTGCCTCTCACCTCCGAATCCAGCATTCCACGCTCACTGTCACAGCAACATGGTCACTATGCCGCCCACTCCCTTCCCCTTCTCCCCTTCTACCTTCGAACCTATCCACGAAGCACCGGCTGTCGTCGGAAACAGTCCAGCCGGCTCTGGCAGCGCTGATGATGCCTATGGCGGCCGCATGGTGATGGCAGAGGAAGAGCGGAGGCGGCGGAGGATGGTCTCCAACCGGGAGTCCGCCAGGCGGTCGCGCATGCGCAAGCAGCGGCAGCTCACGGAGTTGTGGGCGCAGGTCGTCCACCTCCGCGGTGCCAACCGCCGCCTCCTCGACGGGCTGAACCGTGCAATGAGAGGCTCCAGTGACATGTGCTGCGAGAACGCCCGGCTCGAGAAAGAGAAGGCCGAGCTCAGTACCAAGCTTGAGCGCCTCATGCAAGAGCAGAACACCACCACGCCAAGCTCCTCGTCAGAGCCAAGGGATGACACCGCTACTGACTAAATTCATTCTTGTCTTCACATTTTAGCTAAAATGGTTGTTATTAGTATACCAAAATAAATATGTTTTGATTTTTGAAGTGGTCCCTTCGGGGGTTTTTTTTTGCCTCTTTAATATCTATGGGTATATTCTAACTACCTATTATTGACATCTTTTGTCAAGGTGACAAAGATAAATTTGGATCAGATGTACTAACAAGTTGCTATCAAAAGTACAGTAACGACAGCACATATATCAAAAAAACAAGAAACTGCTCAAAATCAGGGAATAAGAAGCCTTACGATTGGTTTCTTCCAAACAAATGATGCTTTCCAATGAAAATGATGGCATGAGTGGGGTTGCAGGCTGCTGTAAACTTGCTCGCTTCAGGGCTTCTTCGGTAGTATTTCAGAAGCTGTATTTACATCAAAAGGAAAAAGGAAAGAATGCTTTGGTTCATGGACAAACCAAGCAATGGAATCAATTCATTCAGATGCCTATTGAACTTAATTCTCTTGAATTAGAAGCAAACAAGTATGTGAACTGTGTCCTGGATTTAACTTCCAACAGAAATTTGATACATAAACATGACGATGTTGTCTGAAGGAAAGTACAATTACCAAACATGTAAACATATGCTGTTTAGTTGATGGTTGTTCCAATAGAAGAGTTTTTTCTTTGAAGGACGGCAAGGAAACAGACTTAATCATAAAAGGAATAGCTAGTAAAGAAAAAACTTAACCAGAGGGATATACGTCCCTCTAATTTTGTCTTCTTGAAGGCCGGCTTCGAACTCGGGACGGTTACAGGGGTTTCATTGACCCCTGGGGTTCATCGCACCACTGCCGCGATGTGTAGAAGCTTTTGTAAATGAATAGCTAGTAGCATATATGGTGGATTACAAGAAAATCAAGAAAAATGCAGTTGACATATCAAATTCACTGAACCACAGGTTACACAAACACCTTAAATGAGGATATAAGTCATTCTAGATACTTAGTGTGTTCTTTCAATACAAAATTTGGAAACAGAACCACTTAGATAGATACATGTGCACTAGTTCAATTATTGTTTCAGAAATGTTCAATCTACTTTTGATTAACTTGAAAATAACTTAATGCAGTAACATGCTACAATAGACCAGGTTCGTTACCCTTTCTGTAATGTGGGTGTCAAATTAATGTCCATAAACATAACACAAAGAATCTGATGTAAGGATGCATCAGGATTTTGTAACTGGGAAGTGTGCCATCAAATCATAATGTCTAAGCTTGCTTGAGCCTGTGAATATAAAATGCAAAGGCATAGAACACTGAGTTGCCCACAGGCCACATCACAAGGGCCGAGCAGAGTGCTTCGAAAGCAAGAGTCTTGATACATATTTAAATTTTAAACAGGCAGGGAGGCAGGACTGACAACAATAGAAAACCTCTCAGGGTTGGTGATGAAACTTTCCATATAACAGGACGAGAACCGGAAAGTACTACAACACTTCAACAAGCTGTCAGAACTCAGAAGAGCCAACATCCGGATATGGCCCATGTATTTCCAGCTGCATGAAGAGAGAAACGTTTACAGTTCAGTGACATGATTATGTAGATAAGAATATCTTACCCTCCCATAAATTATTGCAGAAGCATTTCCAAACATTCAGCACCATTCACAAATATATTAAAATAGGTGTGCTTGTAAGAGAAGTGGAGCCAGATGACATTGCCTACAATTGTTAGCACTGGTCACTGGGCATAAGGAAATTGTGGACAAAAAAGTACAAACATTGAAACTGAGGACAGTAGCTGAGATAAATAAACTAATAGCAGAAAGAATTACCATGAAGTGTCGGTAGCAGTCTAGCAGACCATCACATGCTTGCTGGGGTTACAAATCACCATGTAAAAATGGTAGCTTCATATTCTCATCCACTTGTGTATTGTCGCACAAAAGAATTAAATCGCATAATGAAATTCAGCATAGTAAAGAAAATATGAGATTCAGATTTGAGCAACCAATTAATGGTTCACCAGGGATAGTCGAATACATCAATTTGAATATCAATAATACAACCATATTCCTTGCTACAGATGCTTCTGGAACAGGTTCAACGGACTGAATTTAGAGCAGGCCACAGACATTTTTGGAGTCAATTTTCCTTTCATGATAGCTTACATACTTCAGGTTGCATACCCTCGAACTAGAGAGGAACAGCAGACAACTTGATTAGCCTTCTGTTGATGCATCAGGTCGGGTCTTCTTGGATTGTTGTCTCTTTCCAGGCATTACATTGTTTTCTGTGGCAAAAGCATTGGCATTATTTTTTGGTGAGACATCACCTACTAAAGGTGAAGAGCTGTTCTTGGAAGAGGAATCTGCTGCTGAAGATGGAGAATTTGCCTTCTCATGGCTGACCTTGTCTCGGAGAAAAAACTCTGGGTTTGCAAATGACCTTGTACATGGCCATCTAAGGGGAAAAAAGATTTAGATGCTTGCTATATTGAAACCTGAGATGGGTACTGATTTACTGAAAGCATACAGGCAACACACCTGCTTGACTGAATTGTTTCGCCTTCAACAATGGTTTCTGCTTCAAAGATGTTCCCTATTAACAGGACAAAGAACAGAACATCGACATAAGGCCTAAGAAACGATAGCCAGGACTGATTGTATGATTCAAACTATTATCAATCAAAATGAAATTTTGCATTAAGCCATAGGGAACAATCTCTGCATAGAAAACAAATGGGAAACAAGCAGAATAAATATCAACTAAGGGAACTGTAATGAAGAAGAAAAAATCCATACAAACAGAGACATATAACAATATACTGCATTTGAAATACCAAAAAAAAAAATCGGTTATATGCAGAAGCTTCTAAAATATTTGCACCAGCATTGACATGTAAAAGCTTATCTGCAAATTGAGAAGATGCTAGCAATGTCCATCTAATAAAGTTGGCTTTTCCCATGTTTTTCCTTTTCTCAAAGAATCCCATTTCTCTAGGAGTTCGTTAGTGGAAGGCAGTAAAGTAAATTGAAATTCAGAAAAGAAAATGACAGCTCATTAGATAACTGTAAACATAAAGTACATTCTTATTCTTAATAGTTTACCATACTGTACTCCCATGAACATAGATCTGTAGTGCTTCTAGATAATGATCAAATGAATTATTAACACAAAAGGTTCATACAGAAAAAGATAGCCATATATCATGTCTACTCAGTGCTGAGTAACAAATAATTCGCATGACCCTGTTTGATGTAACGATGAAACATTTTTCCATGAGTGACAAGCTAAGCATACACATAAACTGTAACAAATTCTTCAGGAGTAACATATACGTAAAGGATACTATTGATAAAATATTCGCATGACCCTGTTTGATGTAACGATGAAACATTTTTCCATGAGTGACAAGCTAAGCATACACATAAACTGTAACAAATTCTTCAGGAGTAACATATACGTAAAGGATACTATTGATAAAATGGTGTATGTGTCTATTGAATTAGAAGCTCAATATATTGGATCCTTGGAGGCTTTTTCATGTGGTTGACACCTGTCTGACTAGCACAGGAAGATGCACTAACGGGGTTATTGCGTTTCAGGCAAGTCTGAACAAGTTTGGCCGCACAAATGCAGTTTCTGAGATACTCCTTCTTTTGATAAATCCAGTTTGATCTAGGTGTACTAGGAAAGGACTAAGAAGTTGTAGGCAAGACTGCGAGAGGTAAGGACTTTTGAGTTTTGAGACAATTTTCAGAGGTTTTGGAGAGAGATTGACCTAAGCTCTTCCGGCTTAGTGACTCCAATTTCTTAGGAAGAAGAACAATACGGGACTGGTTTATACGCAGAAGATCAGCATCAAGATTGAAAAAGTCCTCCAAAAGCGCATAGAACTGTGGAGTACAAAACATTTTCATTTAATGAAAGAGCTGCTACAGCCAGAAAAAATGGCCTGCTTCTCTGTGATTAAAAAAACAAATAGAAAAAAATGGCATACACTAGATATTAGGCGACTCTGGATATTGCACGAAGCTGAAGAGTGCATAAGTACCTCCGTCAAAAGCCTTTTTAGAGAAGAACTTGGCCTTCAAACGTGCTGCAAGTATTGCTTGATATCTGTTGATCTTCTGTTCATGCTCTTGTATTACTGCTTCGCTGCACATGTCAAAACACGATGCTTAAATTTTAGTGCAACCTTGAAAGCTTCTCACAGTGGCATCATGCAGAACCAAGGAGTAACCTTGCTTTATTAATCATGGGGCTACCGGATTAAATGTTCTAATTTCTACTCCCTCCAATCTCAAATTTATTTAAGTTACATACTTCAAAGGACCTATTAGGTCCTTCCAAATATAAGCATATTTAGTTGTAAAGAGATATCTAAACTCTACAAGGTAGAAGACATGACACTATAGATGAAAATAATCAATTTATAGGGACAAAACCTACCATTTGTGTCCTCAGCTAGAGGACACATGTTATATTTTCTTCTTCCAGAGAACAAGATATGCTGAGGGGAACCACAAAATTTGGAGAAAATATAGTGTGCAAATGTTAAGCTTAAACCCCTAAAACATTTTCTGAAAAAAAAAACTACCCTAGCTTGATTCTTTCTTCCCATTAGTTTTACATGATTATCAACAACATATAGCCTAACATTTGCACACTATATTATATTTTCTTCTTCCAGAGAACAAGATATGCTGAGGGGAACCACAAAATTTTGAGAAAATATAGTGTGCAAATGTCAAGCTTAAACCCCTAAAACATTTTCTGAAAAAAAAACTACCCTAGCTTGATTCTTTCTTCCCATTAGTTTTACATGATTTTCAACAAAATATAGCCTAATCAATATTCCCTTCACATGCCTAACACAGTCACATATGAAGAGACGCCTGTGCACCATAGCGGAGCCACATTAATCTCCACAGGTTTTTGTAAGCAGTACTCCTGTTACAAACAAATACTGAAGTCCAAAAATATTAACGCTGTTGTGGGAAGAGGGCTTTGGTTCTGGCTCCACCACTCCTTGTTCAGCCGGCAAAACCACAAAAAAGGGGTGGATAGTGTGGTACTCCTGTTACTAGTACATATAACACTAATATACTATGCATTGCTACGGGACAACCAGCAACAGAGTAAAAATCCCATCTCATCCATCATCCATGCACTCGTAGCACGCATCTACCTCTATCGACAACACAACAACGCGTTCACAGATTCTAATTCTACTCGACGTAGTGTCGTAGTCAGGTAGTATAAAACAATATATAACTGTAAGTGAAGCAGCGTTTCTATCCAGAATTACGCAAAGACAGAGCATGCATTGCGGGAACAGAGGCAAAGGGGATCGCAATTACGAGTTATCATCCCGCGGCAAGTGGGGCTTGGCCGCCTCCTCCTGCTGCTGCGGGACAGCCGCGGCGGCAGCGTTTCCTCCCTCCTGCACGCACCAGTCAGGAGCTCAGCTTGGATGGGGCAGGGAGCAGAGCTGAACCTAAAAAGCCCGAGGCGACGAGCGAGCGAGATAGGGAAAAAAGAAATGCGACTGTGGGGGAACCTTGACCAGGTGTTGCTCCGACGTCGGGGCGGGGGTGGTGGCGGCGGCGGCGGTAGCAGCAGCTGCTGATGCTGCTTCTGGCGGCGGGGCGGGGGCGCTACCAGCGCTGCGCGGCCACGAGGAGGAAGCCATCAGTTACGCAGTGATGCGGACGCCGGTCTGCAGGGATGCCGGCGCTGAGAATTTTGCTGGTGAATCGATGGAGAGTGCGAAGGGTGCCTGCCGGTAGCCTTTTTCTTTTCGTTTTTTTTTTTTTTGGGGCGCCATGCTGCGGGCACGGACCCTCCCATCTTCCGAAATTAAAATTTGAAAGCCAGATTTAAGTTTACGGCGAGTCCAAAATTACTAAGAAGAGGTACACCAGTTGCAAATGTTAATCCTCGTTTTAGTGCACGCGTATGATAGGATTTTTAATAGTTTGAAGATCATAATAGCATGGCCAAATTATGTTGTAACAAATTCTCATGTGAAAACAAATGTATATGATCATATAGCACTTTCTTAATGTTTAATAAAGTTCCGAATAGTATTAATATATGTGTTTGGCGCAATGCTTGCGAAAATCTCATTTCTCTACAAACACTAGCAAAAGGGCACGTGCCTGTGACACGTGTTTTAAAAAAATTACTAAATTAGAGATGTAGTCAACATGAACTCTTTATATTAATCTAGAGCGCTCCCGTCGCGGGATTTGGTGGCGACGACTTCGGGGATGGGATGGCTGGCGATCCGTGGCGCGGCCGGTGATGGGACGAGGTGACGCTGCGGTGACGACCTCGAGAATGGGATGGCCGGTGATCGGTGTGATGGTGCTCGGCGGCGGCCAGTGACAGGACGGGGTGGTAATTTCAAATCTTTGAGTACTTACAGAGTCTACTCGGCAAGAAGAGTAGTGATTTCAAATCTTTGAGTACTTATTTGAAAGTACTACAGAGTCTACTTCATAATAAGAGTAGTTATTTCTAAATCTATGAGTACTTATTTGAAAGTACTACAGAGTCTACTCCACAAGGCGAGTAGTAACTTCAAACCTCTGAGTAGTTATTTGAAAGTACTACAGAGTCTACTCCACAAGGCCAGTAGTAACTTCAAATCTCTGAGTACTCATTTGAAAGTACTACAGAGTCTACTCCACAAGGCGAGTAGTGATTTCAAATCTCTGAGTAATTATTTGAAAGTACTACAGAGTCTACTCCACAAGGCGAGTAGTGATTTCAAATCTCTGAGTAGTGATCTTCAAGTACCAGTTATCAAGTGCTTTGAAGTATAACTCGCCAAATGAGTACAACTTGCCGGGGGCTTCCTGAATACACTGCAAGAGTGGTTTGGATGACTTTTCGGGCGCCTCATGATCAATGGAATTCATCAATGGAGTACTGTAAGGACTCTTCTCGATATGGAAATTAGTCGTATGACTTGTAAACTACTCGGATTGCCTTGAAAAGCACTGTCCGAGTAGTAATTGGTTAGGATTCTACTCGAAACCAGCCTTGTAACCCTGCCCGCCGTGAATATAAGGGACACATGGATTCTCTCCAGACAGAGTCGTACCAGGCGTGAAGAACAAGAGTAGAGTACTGCAAGGACTCTTCTCGATATGGAAGTTAGTCGTATGACTTGTAAACTACTCGGTTTGCCTTGAAAAGCACTCTCCGAGTAGTAATTGGTTACGATTCTACTCGAAACCAACCTTGTAACCCTGCCCGCCGTGAATATAAGGGACATATGGATTCTCTCCAGACAGAGTCGTACCAGGCGTGAAGAACAAGAGTAGAGTACTGCAAGGACTCTTCTCGATATGGAAATTAGTCGTATGACTTGTAAACTACTCGGATTGCCTTGAAAAGCACTCTCCGAGTAGTAATTGGTTAGGATTCTACTCGAAACCAACCTTGTAACCCTGCCCGCCGTGAATATAAGGGACACATGGATTCTCTCCAGACAGAGTCGTACCAGGTGTGAAGAACAAGAGTAGAGTACTGCAAGGACTCTTCTCGATGTGGAAGTTAGTCGTATGACTTGTAAACTACTCGGATTGCCTTGAAATGCACTCTCCGAGTAGTAATTGGTTAGGATTCTACTCGAAACCAACCTTGTAACCCTGCCCGCCGTGAATATAAGGCTGGGCAGGGACCCTCTCAAGAGGAACCGAAGTCGTGAATGTTTTTTGTGGAAAGGTGTAATTTCATGCAAGGAGCTAATTCAAAGAAAACTTTGCTGGCCTTGTAAAAGGAAACTTTGCTGGCCGTGTATTTCATGCAAGGAGTACGTTGATAGGAAATTTTGCTGGCCGTGTAAAAGGAAACGTAGCTGGCCGTGTAAAATTGCACATTTCAAGAACAAGATGAAGATTCAAGATTCTGTGGACCCTCAACCACTCCATATAATATTTTGAAGACTACTGATTTAATCAGAATAAACGGGCTTAAGCACCTTATGGCCTCGTGACAACCAAGACCTGTCCAAGACTGATCAAGAACTCGAAAAAGCACTCGATTGGCTTGGCAAGCACTCGGTTGACGGTACCAGGCGTGAAGAACAAGAGTAGAGTACTGCAAGGACTCTTCTCGATATGGAAATTAGTCGTATGACTTGTAAACTACTCGGATTGTCTTGAAAAGCACTCGGATTGCCTTTAGATCGCATATTAAAATTATTCAACAGCATCTCATATTAAAAATTATATATTCATACATCGAAAGCTTGGGCCTCCGGCGGAAACAGAAGGAAAATATTGACGATACATATATCCATGAGCAACTCGGCACCGCAACCAGCTTTTTGATGACGGGGAGGCCGAGAAGGTTGCTCTCCTCGTCGCCGATGTCGTGGAGCAACGACGCCACGTACTCGACGGCACCGGACACCGTCACAACGCGGAGCACGTTCCGCTTCTACCTGGCGAGCTTGGACACGACGAGCGTCGTGGCCACCCTTGCGCCGCGCTCGACGCCGACGCCCTTGCAAAGAAATCAGTAGTCTTGAATAGATGATGAGAATGAAGGGAGAGATTGTGTGCTTTGAGAATAAGGAGGGGCGCCTTATATAGGGGGCAGGAGGGCTAAGGAGATGAACCTGGACGCCCACGACTATGGTTAGTAATCGATATGATGTATGTTTATGGAAAGAACGATTTCGGTTCGAAATCACCTAACAATTGCATCTTTGGCGCGGTAAATCACCTAACAATTCCATCTATGGCGCGGTGGGTGCAGGGGGCGGGTAGATTGGGCGGTGGTGAGTGAAATTTTTCGGTTTTCCTGAAATAATGCCGCCTAAACTATCCCTCATGCGTTGGATCGGCCACAGACGTCCAGATGGCCTTCATTTGAATTGGTTGATGCCCAAACATTTTAGGTGGGTTTAGACGGGTTTCTTACAAGTGGGGACGTTGTGAGGGGTACGGGAGGTTTTAGAAAAGCAGTTTTTTACCAATTGTTTTGGATCCTATTACTTGGGCGGCTTATGCTTGTAAGAGCCTGCTTTACAATACCAGTTTTTTTGGCAAGCCGGGATAAAAATTAGTAGGTAGTTTGAACTGATACTTTTAGTGGGCTTTCTATTTAACTATTTAAGAATGTTATAGCATCAAGTTGAAATTTTGCAACCATAATTTGCCAAGTACATGAACAACTAATTTGACTTAGTGTATGATTTAGTTTTAATCTAGGGTAAAGAAACATATGGGTGATAGAATGTTGCTATTAATAATCTACTGAAATGTCCTATGGATTTAGGAGGTGAACACATATATCTATTAGACTTAGAATATTTCACTGAAATTAAGAAAAATGTGCATTCTAGTAGACTTATTAGCACACTTCAATGGTTATCTATGGATATAATGCTTAGCATATATATAGTACAATCCATGTGTCATAATGTTTGTATGATCCGTATACCTTGGAGACTCAGAAGCGAAGTACTTGATAAAATTATGTTGTCATTGTCTCATTGTATAGATGAGCTATTAATCTATTATAATATACCAATTTAGTAAATTTGATGTATTTCTAATCAAATACCAGTAGAACATGTGGGTCAGACAAACACTGTGAAACGAAAGCGTACGTCATCAACACATTTTGATTTTTTTTACCAGATTCAAAGTTTTTTAGTATCACACAGTACAGACAGACACGCTCACAAAGTTTTTTTTACCAGATTTAAAGTTTTATATGGAGCCAATGAGATCTTTTACTATATTGATATACTAGGCAAATATGCCCGTGCGTTGCTACAGGGCGATGGTTCTCTATATGTGTAGTATTTGTCTGCAATTTGAGATTACAACTTTGCAAGGGTCTCTACATATCATCTCACCTGCCGGTGATCTAATTTGCGAGTTGAAGTATATGTTAGCTCGTTAGAGCTTCAGAGGTACCACTTCAATATAGTTGTATAAATGTATTTAGTGGATGCACTATTAATTTGTAACACAGTACGAAGTTCCGACTTGAAAATCTCTCAAACATGTCAGATTGGAAGAGTGGATGCACTATTAATTTGTAACACAGTACGAAGTTCATCTTCTGACTTAAAAATCTCTCAAACACGTCGGATTGGTCTCCTTCCAAGATTATTGGCTAGGACTATAACTTGTTTGCAAGCTTCTCTAATAATATTGGATTATCTTATATTTAGGATATCTTTAGACCACGTGGAAGACGTGGTTAGCAACCTCAACCTCATGTATTTGGGATATATTTTTATAGTTGCACAACATAATAAATGACTTATTCTCATGAATATATTTATTTTGAATGATAAGGTTTTTTTTTAAGTAAGTGGTAGTTAGTCGTAACATGCTTCCCACACTCTATGTTTTCAATTATTAAAAGATTATGTGGTTGTAGGTCACAAAAGCTCTACAACCCAGCTGGTTGGAACCTTTCCCTTGAACGTAGTGGTGTCCGGTTTGAATCCAGAGCTGCTCTTTGTTTTTTAGGACTGACACCCAGGTTTTTTCTCAGGTTCTAAGTTCTAACTAGACGCCCAGGGGTTCGCAGAAGGCTCTAACTGATTTTTTTCGGTTCACATGCACGTGGTTTTGACGTGTGGGACGCCCAGGGGTTCACACAAGGCTGGTTCTAACGGGTTTTTTCCGGTTCACATGCAGGGACTCCGGTTCTGACGTGTGTGGTTTTTCTCGGTTCTAACGCGGTAACGCCGGTTCGGACGTGGTTTTCGGCGTGCGGAAGCTTTACCGTGGGTGACGTACCACAAAATATGCAGAGACACTGCTTGCTTTATTATTAGGTAAAGATACAGGTGATTTGAGGTGCCACCTTTGTTGAAAAAAATTGCAAAAATAGAACCGCAAACAATGTGGTTTCACAAATTTGTCACCATCTAGAGCCAATGACTTAGAGTTGAAACCCATGCCATTTTTCCCCAAAACGTACATTGCCAATCGCAGTTTGACGACCACTTTATGCTGGAGTATGTTTTTTTTTTCTAACATCACAATTTATATTGCCCCTATATTATCCGTATTACATTCGCCTGTGCCATTGGACAAGCGTCGCCGTAGTTCTGTACGCACGGCCCAGATTCGAGCAAAGCCCGATCTCGCCTCTCCAGGGCAACCCGATTAGCCGCCCGCAACAGCCTCCCTCTATGCCCTGCCCCGTGCTCCAACACCTTCCGCTCGTCCGCCGTGCCGTCCCCCGCCGCCGCCGGCATCTTCACCGCACCTCGCCGTCGGCCTCGCCCTCGCCTTTGTCCGCCTCCACTTCCTAGGCCGCGCGGTGTATACGAACCCCACCTCTCACGCTTCCTCCGCGCCACCTATTCGTGCGGCGAGACCATCGCCCCGCACGGCGGGCTCCCCCTCCTCGCTGAAAGGCGCTTGCTCCAACTCTTCGCCGCCTGCGATGCAGAGGATACTGTAAGCGAGCTATCCAATGAATTTATTAATTTGAGCGGGTCATGTGGCTCCCTTCTGTTCTTATAGTCATCTTCATTTCTGTGCCATTCAGATCGAGGGCTGCTCGCCGGTGCACCAACTCCTCGGCGGCATTCAAATCCCCTCACGTAATACGCAGAATCTCTCTGTGCGTTCTTTTTGTATGCGCGTGTGCTTTATATGCTAATGCTACGGAGTTCCTGCAGGCGCAGGTGAATGTGGCAAGTGGAGTCCATTCTGAAGACGCCCCAACTTGTTCTAATGGTATATCACGATTTCAGTCATTTTGTTTCTGCTATTATTCTGGACGCAATGTTGTAGCTGTTGTTTCTGCGCACGATGGTTGGCATGTTTGGCCATGTTTTTATGATATAAACCTGGAAATGGTGCAGTCAGATCCTTGCAGTTGCTTTCTTACTGTATGAGTTTTTAGTTCTTTGAGGCTTGTCTTATTTCCTGGTATTGCTATGATTGTCCTCCTGCAGCAAGTTTCACTTGTATGTTCCATGCTTCCTGACTTGGGTCATCACCTTGTCAGAGTTCTGATCTGAATGTACCCATAATTGGCAGAATTGCTGTATGTGAATTTTGTGCACACCTATAAGTAAACAGTGCTGTGATGATCGCAGAATATGGTGAATTTACATGGAAGACTAGTTTGGTCAAATATATGCAAGCAGACATTGTCAATGCTCTCCGTAGAGGTGATCGGCGGCGAGCATCAATGATTCTTTCAAACTTCCAAAACACTAATTGGGCATTGACTAAAGAAGATTTTTCTTATATATTGGAGTATTGTGCAGAAGCACCTGATCCTTTGGTAAAGCTACTGTTAGATGTTTTTTATTTTACCGCAGGTTAAGGTTTAATACATTTGTTGTGATTAGAACTCCATCATGAGTTTTTCCAACATTTCTAGTTTGTTATGGAAACTTTGGAACTCATGGAAGAGAAGGCCATTGGCCTGAGTAAGGGCATCTACCGACATGTAATTCGAGCCCTGAGCAGAGGAGGGTATACTAAGGAGGTATGCAATTCTTCTCATTTCAAAGAAATGGCAGTAGCATAGTATATTCTTCTTTTGAGGATAAAAGTGATCGCACTATCTCTCTATAAAGTTTTCCATTTCTTTGTGGTACTGGCTTAGTCCAAATGTCATTATCAATGAGTTGTAGATAGCTGACCCAGGTTCTTGGTAGTACTGATTGAAGTGGGTTCGCTATATTCGTGCCTTGTACAGACTAGTACACTAGCCTACCCCAACTTGCTGGGGACTAAAAGGCTTTGTTGTTGCTGTTGCTTTTGTTGTGACTCTTTTGTTGCAAGGGTATGTCTACAAATATTTGCATGTTCACTGATAGTGCAGGCATTGTTTTATGTATTATATAATTTATATTTGTAGGAGAGTGGTGTATTGGAAAATGAGTTGTATATTCTGCTGCTCAAGTGTTTCATAAAATTAGCAAGCAAGTACAAAGTCAGATTTACGGGAAAAATAAGTGTACTGAAACTATTACTATTCGAAATATGAGCTAGATGTTTGTACGCTTGTTTGCACATTCAATGAACTGTTGACTCCTTTAGTGTGTTATTTTGAATTTTTTATGATAATTCAATTGGATTTGGTTAAGTTGTTTAATGATTGTTTTCCCTTATTTACAAGTGGCAGGTGATTGGTAGAATTTGATTTTTCTTTCATATGTACTATATATTTACCAGCTTATTGAACAGTTAAGTTTAGAATCTTCTTTCCTTTCTAGGCACTTCACTGGTTGAATCTTCTTGGGGAGAAAGAAAGCACTCATGCCACTTTGCCATTTTTTAATATCTTTCTAAATGCTTGTGGAAGTAGTGCAAATCTGAAGGATGTTGAATGCTGTCTTGAGACATTGGAAAATTATCTTCTTGGGAAGTCTGAAATAACATATTGTGAGCTTTTGAAGGTTTGTGGAAGAAATGTCCAATATTTCTGTTCTAAAAGTTCCTTTTGTATACACGTTTAATATCAACTCACCTGACTTGTCTATTGTGGTTGCAAGCCTATATTCATGTGTTTATTATAATAAATCTTCCTGATCCTCCCTTGAAAAAAATTAACATGTTGCTGCCTAGGCAGATCCCTTTTGGCACATTGTTTATCTGTGTGAATTGAACCTCATCCTGAATAAATCACCGTACGTGACTGCAAATCCATATTTCCTTTCTCACTTTCGTTTTCCTAGAAATGTTGCTGATAAAATTTAGTTTCTTTTGTCCAAAAGTCACATGCAATTTTATTGTGTAACTTATGTTTGTTTCTTCTCATGGCATATTAGGATATTCCTTTCATCTCATGCAATATTATATTTCATATACGTTGTAGCCTCTTACTAAGTATTTGTGTGATGTGGTGATTGCAAAACATACTAATTCTCACATTATTTCGTAACTAATGTTGTGATACCTTTGCTTATTTGATTTTCTCAACTTTAGTGCTACATTCTCGGCTCATATCATTTATTCACTCTTGAGTCTTGATCTAATATTGTGACATCTTTGCTTATTAGTTCTTTATTTATGTGTTTTAGATTGCAGTGTTACAGGGAAATCTTCCTGCAGTCTATGATATTTGGAAGGACTGCACTAGGCATTATAGCCCAAGCATTATTACACAAAGGAGATTTTTGAGGGCTTTAACTACCCTTGGTGATCTCCAATCTGCATATCACATCTTGCAACAAATGGTAGCCATTGCCACACAAAGATCTGACCATCTGAGGTTGTCTTCTAAAGGAAGATACCAATCATCAAGATTAGACATTCCTGTACTTGCTTTGAATGAATCTGAATATCTCAAATTGTTAGTGGACTGTAACCTGCAACCATCTCAAGGGGCTACTGGCAAAAATTCAGCTGACGTTCAGCCTGAGATATCTGAGGAGAAAACTCAGTCATTGGAAACTGTTCAATTGAACGCTGATGTATTATCCACAGGTCTGGTCTGCATTCCATTTGCATACACCATCCACCATATCAGTTTACTCATCCCACTGAGATATATAAAACTTATTCTGTTTCAGTTTTGTTCCAGGCAACAATCTTAAGGTTGAACTTGAGAATGGGAGTGTTCGATATACATTGAGATTTGCACAAAGTGCAGTAAGGAGATTTTTGAGATGGTCGTTCAGTGACCTCATTCATGCATGTGTACAGTTTAACAACTGTCAGTTAGCTGAGCAGTTATTTCTAGAGGTAACATATTCACCTTTTAACTGTATAATCTATACCATTTCCATGCAATCTATGTGTTGAACTGCCAACTATTTCTCTGAAACTTTAAGAATTTCTTTCTTCTAGGTGGTAAAAGTGCAGTGTGGCAACATTCCATTTTCTAACTTGATTGGTTTCATCTACTGGTATTTGAACTTATTGTAGGAGGGGTGCCTTTTTTTTGCGAATCATTTCTTTAATAGAAGATCCCAGTCATGTTTGCTGGACCTTTGTTTTCTAATTTGTTGTTTGATTTCACCTGCAAAGATTGTTACCAACATAGATCATGAAATCTATTTTTATTTGAACCATTACTGTGCAATCAATTTTGGTCCTGCAGAGATATTTGATTTAAGATTATATAGTCCGTAACATGCAATTCTGCATTTTAGATCATATTCATAAGTTTGTTTAATTTTAGTAGCATAAAGTGCAAGGACTGCAATTTCTGTTATTTTAATGGTGAAAGCATTTTAACTGAAAATTTCTCATACTAGCAGAAGGGCACGTGCCACAGGCACGTGTTTTAAAAATTACTAAATTAATGATGTAGTCAATATGGAGTCTTTAGATTAATTTAGAGTGTTCGATCATCATAAAATCCGACGGTGTAGGAGTAATGTAGTCAACTTAGACTCTTTAAATTAATCTAGAGCGTTCGATCATCATCATAAAATCCGACGGTGTTAGAGGGGTAAGAGTAACCCATAAGATTTGGTACGAAAATTTCGTCGTCCTTTATAGTATAGATGCTTACAGACTGTGTTGTTAATTTAATTTAATTTTTCTCTCCAGATGCAAAAACTTGGATTGCAGCCGTCAAAATTTACCTATGATGGTTTCGTAAAGTCTGTGATAGCTGGCAAAGGAATTGCATATGCCATGAAAGTGGTATGCTACTAGTAGCTTGCTGTGTATGTTCCAATTAACTCAAAGGGCATCTAACTAAAATGATGATAACATACACCATTTTATATGTTTTTCTTATTGAAGCAATACGGTGCAATCACTCTGTTTTTTGT
Source organism: Urochloa ruziziensis (assembly GCA_015476505.1). NCBI lineage: Eukaryota > Viridiplantae > Streptophyta > Magnoliopsida > Poales > Poaceae > Urochloa > Urochloa ruziziensis. The sequence goes on along the minus strand of CM027119.1, from coordinate 54,082,278 downwards.
AAGAGAATTTAGACTATCTTGATTGTTGTTAAGAGTACTTCAATGTTAGCCCGTAAAAGCTACTATGCAAAATCGAACTGTACCTGCATCAGTACTACCTCAGTACCTTCAGTTCTGGTCTGTTTTACTTGTTGAAGATATTGATGTGATATCCAATGCACATGTCTAACTGTTACCAAATTTGTGTTATGTGAAACACCAAAACTATAATGTAGTAGCCTTTTCACAAAAAAAATTTATCAATATCTTTTTCATGGGACAAATTTAAGTACTTTTATGTGAAGAAGTTCTGGATCAGCACATCCTATGACAATATCAATTTTGGCTCAGAGATAAAATTATTTTCTTGCACGTATCTTAGATTCATATGTTTTCAGATTGAAGCAATGGAGAGAAGGGGCATTAAACCTTATGATGACACACTTGCTGCTCTCTCAGAAGGTTATAGCAAAAATTTGCAGTTGGATTTGGCTGAGGACTTTTTGGAAAGAATTTCAGAGATGCAACCAAAGCATATACGTGCCATTAATGCCTTGCTTTCTGGATGTGAGATAATGGTAATGCATTTGCTCTGTACTTAGGTTTTAGGATATTGGGTTTCTGTGTCTCCTGCTGTCTTTAAATGCTTGATGATCTACATCATGTCCACAAAATATAGTTTTGTATAGCTATCACTGCACCAGTCTGCCAAATTAAAGGTTCTGTTTCTTTAATATGAAGCATGAATAATCCTCTCTAATATTTTTTGCAGAATGAACCAGAAAGAGCTGTGCGCATACTAGCTAAAATGAAACATGTGAAAATGAAGGCAACTCTCAGGACATATGAGATTTTGTTTTCTCTGTTTGGCAATGTCAATGTTCCTTATGAAGAAGGAAATGTTCTCTCTCATGTTGATGTTTCCAAAAGGATAAGCATCATTGAGATGGACATGCTAAATAATGAACTCCAACACAGTTTTGTTTCTATGAAGAACATAGTAAGCCTTCTTTCAATGTACTGTACAGGTCATTGTCTTCTGTCTGGGTGCAGTTTAGAGGGAACTAAAAGCGTCGTTTGTACTATTGTTGCAAGTTTGAGAAACATTCACATGACTTCTTGGATTTAGGATACTTAATTTTCTGCTCTGACAAATTTAAGACTCAATGTGGCCTTTTGTGCTAAATTGTGTACACCTTTAGAAATCATTATCATTCTTTGGCTTATTCACTTTGTCCACATCGTGTTTCAATAACTCTCTATGCCTGTCTTTAAACCTATCTGTTTTCTATCATGAATTCCCTGTGTCATCTTTATTATTTCAACGCACCAAATACACTACTATATTCAGTGGTTAATTCATTATAATTTTGCTATTCTAAACAGGGCATATCATTGTTGTTTGTCAAAAGTCTCTGAATATAACCCAAGGCCTCTGTCATAACCCAAAACCTTCTCAGCTACTTACTCTGTTCGATAATACAAGATTTATTTCGTCTTGTTAGTACAAGGATTTGAACGACAATTACTCCTTTAACATGTCATTTATGTGATATAAAATCAAAATCATTAGTATGAATCTAATGACATCAGTTTTGTGACAAATTATGTATTGATTAAGTACATTGTTGGTCAAAGGCTTGTTATAAAGATGATCACAGAGTAGTTCTCCCTATCAGTTTACTCATTGAATTACCAATTATCATCATGCCATCTGTAAAAGTTTGTGGTTTTGGTTGTGATTTAACCTGTCAGTCTCATCTTCAGTCTTCTAACACGACAAATCTTTTAATCTCTTGATGTTCTATTGATGGTATTTCAGATTCGAGCTTTTGGAGCTGAGGGGATGATAGAGGAAATGCTGAGGTACCTGAATGTAGCTGAAAATGTCTTATGGAATATAAATCCTTATCAGAAGAGTGATCTCTACAGTGTTGTGTTGCATGCTCTTGTTCAAGCCAAGGAAGTATGTATCAACAACCTTCAAATTTGTTCTGATGCGACATAATGATGATTTTTTTCCCTCTTTTCTTTGTAAAGGATGTAAATCTGGCCATAACAGATATTTTGATTTTTCTGTTAATGGCTCATTTGATCTCGATGAAGTAGATGGGGAGATCTCAAATGCAGTGCCCCCTTTAAGTTCTAGTTATGGTGTTATGCAAGTACTTTTGAGTTGGGCATGAAATTAACATTAGAAAATACTAAATAGCTCAAATTTTGCTTGCTTTACTCTTATTTAGAAAATTTTATGTTCAAATTAATTCTGTATTACGAATTATATAGCACATTTGTCTTTTCTTAAATTATAACACACTTTGTGTTCACAGTTGAAAATTTAGAATATGCTACAACACTTCATAGACTGCAATATGTTACCCCGATGCTTCAACATGACCATGAATCACGTTTCCGAGCTGCTGATACTGATACATATCCGTATTGGTGCTTCATCAGTTCTTTTGTATAGGAAGTAGTTGATGTTGTTTTGGTGCCAAACTGAAAGTTCATTGCATGATTACACTTAGCAGATATTGAACTTGGCATGTTATCAAACTTGATCTATGTTTTTCTGGTTTGTAGAGTCACAAAGCAATAAGGATCTTCAAAACTATGAGATCATGCAGCCTTCCAACTGATGTTTCAATTTATACTACCATGGTAGAGTGTTGCAAATGGTTGCCATGTTTTAAATCAGCTAGTGCTTTGCTGTCTTTGATGCTCCAAGATGGCTTCCATCCAACTGTCGTGACTTACACATCTCTCCTGAAGGTAAATCTGGCTAAGCACAGGACCATTACACATCTATCATACTACTGATTACTTGTTATTGAGTTGACTTTTGCAGGTCCATTTACTTGATCTCATGTCTATTTTTCTTGATACGATAGGTTGTATTAGCAAAAGATGATTTTGAGGGGGCTCTGGATCTGCTTGATATATGCAAGACTGAAGGAATTGAGCCTGACATACAGATTTTCAATACAATACTCTCACGTGCATATGCTAGAGTATGTTATAAGAGTGATATGTTTCTCTTTCCTAGCTAAAATGATTTTGAAGTTTGGCTCATTTTTTTAACATTCTTCACAGGGTCAAATTCATGTCATTGAATATATTGTGGAGTGTATACATCGAGCAAAAATTCAACCTGATCCATCAACGCTCTCCTACACATTTTGTGCGTACGAGGAACATGAACTATACAACACTGCAATTGAGGCATTGCAAGTACTCAGCATGAGAATGATATCTGAGGATGTCAGCATCCTTGGCGAGAAAATAACTGTTTTTGAAGATCTAATCCTCAGTGAAGAGCCTGATGCTGAACTAAGAATCATGAGGGCATTCGAAGCAGCTGAAGAATTTCTTGCGATGGCTTTACTGAACCTGAGATGGTGTGCGACAATGGGTGCTACCATATCTTGGTCACCAGAGGAGAGTCTTTGGGCAAGGAGGCTGGCATCTTCGTACGACGATAACAAGAGACCACATATAATCCCCTCAGAAGTCTCCCAATCTTGGGAAAGGTAACCCTATTTCAGAGTGCCGGGGTAAGGAATCCACTTATCCAACCATTCGAGAAGTCAATGGAAGAACAGAGTCATTGTCTAGTGATAGGCAGAACCAACACGAATCTCTCTGCTAGGCATGATGACTATGTCATGCTTTCTTTTGCCAGAAAGCATCCAGTTGGTGGTATTCCTTTTACGCAACCATGAGCGAAGTAGAGAGGACAATTGGATCTCCCTGCTTATTCATCAGTGTCTTGAAGCTTGGCTAAGAAACATGCAGCGATTTATCACTTTCTTCCATGGGGGGCTGGTCTGTTGGCCTGCCGCACCACCAATTGAGGCTTCTGGGTCAACAGCTTCTAAGCCAATATTATAGGTTGCTTGCTTGCTATCCATCCAGCTCTAACGGTTGCTGATTGTACCTGCGATCAGGAGCGCTTTGTGAAATTTGTCGGAACGTATTTGATGGTGACGAAGATCGCCGGGTTACATGGCAGTGACAGAAGAATAAGAGGCGCTACAACTTACAGTAGCTAGAAGCTAGCTGGCCTGTTGTACCTCAAAACAACTATTCTGGCTATTTTGGAGGAGCTTGGGCTGATGTTGTTATAATTAAGGTGGTGTTTGGTTCAGGGGCGAGACTGCTGGGACAACATATTAGCCTGACAAACTTTGATTAGAGAAGTATGGAGAAGCATCAGGTATACAATTGACCTATTATCGCTTACCGGTTGTTGCACATTATGTGCTGGTGCTTCAGTAGTTGTCTTGTGACAGCCTTTTTGTTCACTCTAGGCTGCTGGAATAATAAACCAGCATGGCATCACTCCATGTACCTTCATTCCATGAATAACACATCATATCGAGTGGTATGATCCCGTTGATTTCCCCCCATTTGCCGTCTGGTTTTGCTCCTAAATGTACCATTGCTAATTGAGCTGCTCCGCGTCATTTCTAGCGCCCCACCCCCAAACGAACAAACCTATGTCCATAGGAACTGTAGAGAATTTTTGTGCTCGAAACGGTCAAAATCTCCGGCTACCAAAATCAAAAATGGCCTTTTGGCCCTTTGGAGATGAAGGGAATTAGAAATTCGATCGTCCTGCTCCAGAATTTGAGCTGGTTCCCGCAAGCCGCAGAACGGTTCGTCCCCGAGGTTCATCCAGATCAGTAGCAGCTGATCTCAGACGCACGCAGGTCCCGCAGCCTCCGTGGTGACTCGGCCTCAGATGCGTCGTCATCACGGGATCACGGCTCCGTTGCGTCTCTCTGGTCTCGCGCAGGTCCAGGTGGTCGCGTCGCCGCCTCCCCTCCCGCCCTCTCGCCGCTCCGCGTGTCGCTCGCCGCTTCTCCTCCACCCCACCGCCCATCCCCCCTTGTGCCCCTCGCGCGCAGCGACGAGACAAACGCAGGCTTGCGCGAGAGGAGACATATACGCATGCTAGAGCGGGACGACGGGAGGCAGGGAGGAGGAGGGGATGGCGCTGGGCGTGGTGTTCCACGGCGCGCAGCTGGCGCTGGATCTGGCGGTTGCCGGGATGTCGCTGGCGGTCGCGCTAGGCTTCTTCGCCGTCGTCACCACCGTTCTCTGCTCCGCCGCGTTCCTCCACCACTCCAAGCCCGCCGCCGCGTCCTAGCCGCCGGCCGCTGCCCCCACCGCCCGCCGCAGCCTCTGGGTACATCCCTCTAGTCATTCCCGCGTGTCTCAACGATCTTATTGGGTCCATTTCGTGGTCGCTGGGCTGGGTTGTGGAACCAATTCCCCTGTGCTACTGTTGGTTAATTCTATATGGAAATGAACATTGAACAATGCGCGCACGGTTATGTATCTAATTGTAGATAGGAAACATGACATCATTCGTAAATGCTAACCACTGCAGTATCTACCAAACATTTTGAATGGGGGTAACGTGCTGGGTTTACATTAGAATCTCCACCTTTTTTTGATAAGAAGGGAGGAAAAGGTCGTACTGAGTACTGATTGGGAGTTTTATCCATGTCCTCAATGATCCTAAAATTTTGGCTTTAGCAGTTGCCAAATGTGTACCTGTGGTTGCATATTCTGAACAATTTCACAAACTATGCTAGTAGGTTGGGATGTTGCATCCTCCTTGTTGCACTGCCCATCTTTCTTGTGATTTGTTCTCAAGCAGATGATTCTGGGTGTGACATTCACTGAAGAATATGCCTAAAAGGAGCTTCACAGGTCCTTCCTACTAGCTGGGGACTGTGATGTCTCTAGATCTTTTTTTTTTTCAGATGATCCTCTCTAGGTAAGTTTGCTGTATGAAGATTCCCTTTTGATTGAATTCTGTATATTCAAGAATCTTCCTTAGAAAGCTGTATACTACTAGCCAGTTAACCATGCATTTTGAGCAGAGTGATCATGAACTAGCATCTGTGAACTATCATGACACTTGACATTGTAGATTTGGTGTATGCCCATGAAGTATCGATAATGGCCTCCCATCTTTCATACTGAATATACCTTTGGCTTCACTTTGTATCTACCAGTTCAATCAAACGCTTCATCAGATTACCATTGCCCTTATAAATGCTTTCTAGTTCAAATTTAGGGATGATAGTGCTGTCGCTGATCCAATTATCTCCACATCAATTGCAGGATAGGAAGTGCTTCAATGGATGCCAGGGCTGCTTTAGAGCACTTACAGATGCAAAGAATAGTTGATTGTACACATCAGGTGATAGCTAGAGGCCCTTGTACCTCCTATGTATGTTTCCTTGTGCTGATTTGTAAACTAGATGTTTGTATTGTAGATTTTGTAATTGTTCTTTGTCAGGACAATTGAAAATTGTTACATCTCACAAATAATATGTGCATTGTTTTATTCACACATTGAACGCCAAAAAGATTGCGATAATTGAGTTCTTCCATAAATGGTTCATTGGCAAGACGAAGGAGATTTCTCTCTTTTCATAGATGGTATTCTTAACATTTTTCCTTACGAAAAATTCACTTTGCAAGCACATACAGACATTTCAAACTCTACACATACTAGGAAGAACAGTAGAAAGCAACTATAATTAGAGAACAACCTGCTAGTATATCTAGACAGAGTGTTATCTGTTAATACCTATACAAGTACGTGCATTTTTTCTAATATGATACTAGGAGGATGTCGATTAAGAATATCTAAGGGGTAATAGATATGCCCAGGGATCCCAAAAGCCTTGCATCCCCCATGCTTCTACAAGAATATTAGCTAGATGATATCGGTTGGGAGACATCCTACTTTGATATTGCAGTTTACAGAGTTCATGAAAAGAAGCCTGCTTGTGAAGAACTACGTCTCTTGTTGTGGCCTCTTGTAGTGTTCTTCTCTTCTGCTTTCTTCATCTTGCCTGCTTTTTTGTCGCAGCTGATCGTGGGCTTGGTAGGTATCTCCTCTTGCTTGCCATTGCCGTGTTCATATCCGATACTGTCATTTTTATCCTTTCTTTTCTTTTCTTTGCCATTACGCATCTTCACTTGAGCTGGTCCTGTGGAAGCATCAGAAGCCAAGGAATCATAATCCGTGTCGTTGTTTTTGCTTCTACCATTGCTGCGGCCACTGCTAACATTACTCCCTTCACTGACATTGGTTTTGGCATCATCACTGCTCACCGGGGAGCCCAGGTACATTGTCCACCCGGATTCATTACTGTTGCACTCTTCACCATGGTCCCCAGTAATATGGGAGGATTCCATAACACACTAGTACAGAGACACAGAAAGGGAGGCCAAATACAACAAAATGAAAGCAGATGAAACTACGGGAAGAACTGAAGGAACACAACTAATTCTTCTTTAGAATACCCGACAATCCAACATCGCAGCCTGAGAAGAGCACCGAAGCTTGAGACAATCTTTTTAAGGGCAGGCATGCAGAGGAGTTGAATTGCGTGAGGCTAATTGCTTTGCAAGGCGTTGCTTGTGTCTGCGTGTGGAAGCTTTGTCGTGGGGTTGCAGAAAGGATGGCAGTGCCTTTAAATGGGAAGGACGCCCTATCCTTCCAACTATTCATCATAACTTTCTCAACTATTGCTGTACCTTCTGTTGGTACTAAAGCGAGGAGGAAAACATTTGCTTGCAATGCAGTGTTCCAGGTATTTCCATCTGTAGTCCATGTGGCTTCGGCCTCTCACCTCATGGTGGGGGGCCTGGCAGAGGTATACGTGCATGGGTTAGGCTATGATTTGGTAGGATTGGAAGCTTATAATGAGGCTGGCATAGCTCAAAAGGCTTGTTATCGCTGCTGTGCCCGCCTGTCATGCAAATGCGTAACTTGTTTATGACACATCCCCCTTGCATTGCAGGACCAGGTGAACATGTCTTTTGTTTGCTTTAGGATCTGTACGTGCATGCATATAATGGCCGATTGGGCTCAAAGTCAGTAGATTCCAGCACTGTATTTGTTTAGTTTTGTGGTAATACTCGATTGCTGCATTCTTATTGTTGAGACTGCAGGCGATGTTAACCTACAAGCCCAGAGCCCCAGACATAGAAAGTTGGTTGCGACGCATGGAAAGATTCATAGATATGGTGGAATCTGATAGGCTAAATGTTTTATCAGCTGGCATGGTTGTTACATTAGGATCAGGAGATGCTTAACTTGATCATCTGGCATCCTTTCCTCCAAGTTCGAGGAACGAACAAGCCTGCCTCTGCCCGACTGACTTTACCCTGAAGCCTCTGCCAGACCGCCAGAGCTTGCGGCGCCCGTAAGAAAAATTGCTGAGCCCAACCCGCGTTGTCTGATGGTCATGTGACCCGTCTTTTTTTGTTTTATGGCCCATTTTGCGAAAGAAGTTCACAAATGGACCCTTTACAGAAAGATTTGCAAAAATGGACCCTGATCTCGGCGCCAAAGATCATGGCGCCGAGGTAACACGTCTCGGCGCCATGACCTTTGGCGCCGAGGTCCATCCCCGTGACATCACGTTTGGCAGACGTGGCGCTGACATGGCGTCTGGAGCTCGGCGCCGTAGCCTTTGGCGCCGAGCTTCGTGGCCTTTGGCACTAGGACGGATGGATGCGAAATTTTTTTCTGATCAAAAAACATATATAATTTGTCCAAATCGGAGTTCGTATGTGAAAATTATGACTATTTAAAGAATGGACTGCGAACTAGCGAAGTATTTTTCAAACAGTCGTAATTTTCACATACGAACTCCGATTTGGACAAATTATATATGTTTTTTTATCAGAAAAAAATTTCGCATCCATCTATTGTGGTGTCAAAGGCCACGGAGCTCGGCGCCAAAGGCTATGGCGCCGAGCTCGGCGCCGTAGACTACGGCGCCGAGCTCCAAACGCCATGTCAGCGCCACGTCTGCCAAACGTGATGTCACGGGGATGGACCTCGGCGCCAAAGGCCATGGCGCCGAGATGTGTTACCTCGGCGCCGTGATCTTTGGCGCCGAGGTCAGGGTCCATTTTTGCAAATCTTTCCGTCAAGGGTCCATTTATGAACTTGTTTTCCAAAAAGGACTAGAAAATAAAAAAGACGGTCATGTGACTCTGTGAGTACCCAACCCCTCAACCTGTTGTTGTCTGGGTTTGTGTCCTGTTCCTCCCTACGCCGGCCCGGCCACTGCTCCTTTTCTTTGCTTTTTCCTTTTTTTTAACGAATGGCACGAGATATTGGTGATTTCTTTTACTAAATAAAGCAGAAATTAATGCAAACGTGCTGCCTTTGGGAAACTAGGCACCTGATTGATGATAAAAAATAGGAAAATGGCAACCATAACATCATCGCAGGCCTGTAGATATATACGTGAAAAAGTCACTTAAAGTTTAACATTGTCCTCTATAAGTTATTTTGTTGTAAATGACAACCTCTACTTAGTTTTGTTGTGAAAATTCTCCAAGGCTGTGCCTGCTTATGCGATTCAACATGTATATATCGCGAAGCGTGTCTAGTCAGGACTAGATACTTCTAGAACTACTCCGTAGAGTATATGTCGATACTTTTTTTTTTTTGAGATTTCACTAATAAAATTGTGATGAAAGTTTGAACATTGTTGCATTGCGTTTTGCTATTTTCATATAAAAACTTTAATATAACACCTGAGTAATTCTAATACAAATACTTGGACAAAAGCTTGATTAGGTGAGTTTGACTTGTCTGCATCGGCCAAAGCGAGTTAATTCGGTTAAACATGTGGGTACTGGGAATTCACAGTATAATTAATTAGAGGATAAAATGATGGTATGTTCTGCTTGTTGCGCTGAGAAGTCTGTTAATTTCGCTGCGTTGTTGCTGCGTTGATTCTGTGAGGGGGGAAAAAATCCAAACGCGAGGAGGGTTTACGCATTTTTATCATGGAGAAACGACAACCGAGAGCCCTGGACAAAAACCAACAAGATCCACGTGCGAGGGCCTTTCCTAGGTACTGTGCTATATCATGGGACGCCCCTGCGCGATTGACTGTCGCATTGCTAATCAGCGGCCACGCCCCTCGTCATGGTCGACGTCCCTATCCAGTACTGTTTGACGATCCGTGGCTTCCCGATATCCACTACACCAGGGGCCGGGGGAGGGGTCACAGAAGACCGACCGGGGGAGCACCTCCCATCGAACTTGAGCAGTACTGTGAAAGCATTGGGCCGCGCTGAGCAGGACGAGCACTTGAACGGACGGATCGATGGCATATCATAGATTCATAGGTCAGGAGCCAGGAGGTCACCTGCCTTGCCTGTGTTGTCACTCTCAAATGCATGGTGATCGATGGCATATTGTTCATTATTGGAACCCAATGATGGCCACTCCGGCCCTCGCGACGGTGATGGCCGGGAGACGGTTTACAACCTGTGGTCTGTGACTCTGTGGAAGCCGAAAGCTTATTGGCAGTAGAGCTGGGGCTTGGGGCTGGCCCTCTCGTGCCGTGTCAGGTCGGAACTTCTAGACACGCTAGGCACGTTATGCCGTGCCGCGTGGCACGGCTTATCTTTTACACGGTCCAAACACGGCTCATGGCACGCCGGCACGCCTTCGTGCCGTGCCAGTCCAAGCACGCCCCTCAGGATACATGTGTTTGTTTTTTATTCATGCTCATTTTCTTGTATATAGTTATAAATTTATAGGATAGAAACTCAATTTTAAAATTATTAGAAATAAATCTTAATGCTCATTTTCTTGTATATAATTATAAATTTATAGGATAGAAACTCATTTTTAAAATTATTGGAAATAAATCTTAATGCTCATTTTCTTGTATATAATTATAAATTTATAGGATAGAAACTCATTTTTTAAATTATTGCAAATAATTAAATCTTAATGGTGAAGACATTGTTGATGGATGTTGGAATTCTCGATAGTTATACAGATGCAACATTATTCATTTTATGAATGTTTATTGCCACAATTTCATGCTGAAAAAATTGTTTTTTCATCATATTAGTTATGTTAGACTCTATAAAAGGTAGAATGAACAATATAAGAACAACATGCTATAGATGTCTCAATGGGCCATTTCGTGCCGTGACGGCCTAAACACGGGCCAAGATATGTGTCGTGCCGTGCCACCCATCGTGCCGAGATCCTAGGCACGACACGTCCTTGCGTTCATGTCGTGCTGGCACGGCCTAGAATTTATCGTGCCGTGTCATGCTTCGGATAGCCAATAATTGGCACGGCCTAACTCCCAGCTCTAATCGGGAGCCTCCTACCTAACTCCCATGCCAATGTTTGCGTATGCCAATTTTGCTTCTTGATTGATCGTCGGTTGATCTCGACACTCCCTATGGTGGTGATTGGGGGAGCATGCTTAAATGTCCCATCTCTGCGAGGTACAGCCCTTTGGCGTTTGCGCGGCGCTTAGGGTGTCCTCTGCCTACAACAACTACAATTTCGGAGACTTGACCTCCTGATGAGCGGTGAGTGAGATAACGTCATGTTTGTTCTTGTCTGTTGAGGTGATATGTCGGGGGCCGGTCTGCTTTACCAGTAGGAATGTAGGATCTCAAACATACGATACGACGGGTGCGCGCGGGATATGAATGCTCTCGTGCGGGATATGAATGTGAGTATTAGACTTTTCTAGATTTAGCTTCCCACTTTATTTTTTTGACAAAAAATCATTTTACAGAAACTTCTCTGTTCCACTCCGAAAGCTCTTCCAAACTAGACTATTTACTAGGTAGATTTTTTTTGAACAGGCAACAAGAGATTTACCGAATTTTATTAAAAAAAATAAGACCACCCTAATACAACTGCCGACGACGCCCAAAAGTCCGACGTTGGCGCGAGAACAACCACAACGGCAGGAGCAGAGGCGTGCCGTGATGGCCTGCTTGGTTCAGGGCGAAGGCTGAGACAATGTCATCGTCGAGGTGGACTCGAAGGAGCTAGTCAATCATATGATATCTATGGACGAACAAGAACTCCAGATCAGAGATTGAGACGATCTTGGAGGACATTTGGGAGTTGAGTCGCCGCCTATGCAATCCTTCCAGCTAGTGCATGTACATGGTAGTGCGAATTGTGTAGCTCATGCTTGTGCTCAGCAGGCTGTTGCTAGCAAGGTAAGCAACTTGTGGTCAGGCGATGTGCCTCTTTTCTTACTGCAGCTTCTGCAGAACGATTGTAATCACTCTGATTAATTAATAGAAGTTGTGTTACCTAAAAAAACGTAGATGCTCAAGCCGAAATATTGATTGCCGTTTATAGCCGTTTGTTTTGCCAAGCTAAACGCAACAGTCTTTTCTCTTAGGAAACGAGTGAGTCACACGCCATCGATCATGGTCTGTTGGCTGACTTTTGTCTTTTGTTTGTTTGTTTGTTTGAGGGTGACATGCTTCACTGCTGGCTGCCGAGACGATGGTAACCCAACAACAGGACAAGGACGAAACCTAAAAGCTAGTTTTTGGGCGCGGCCACGCGGGTTAATGGGCAAACTCGATCTACTCCCTCCGTCCCATGGAATGTTTAGCGCCCCATTCTCCTGTGCCGTGGTAAATTGAGTGACAACACACATGCTTCATGCTTGGCCAGTTCCACTTTCATCCGCTACGGACATGCTCTGCCACTTACAAATATAATATATATAAATTTAAATACTTGAAAATGTCACAAACCGACCTTAGCTCAGTTGGTAGAGCGGAGGACTGTAGTCGTTGCAGGTAAATCCTTAGGTCGCTGGTTCGAATCCGGCAGGTCGGACGTTGTTTTTGCACATTTTCGTCTCACTGTTTTTTTTTGATGCCTCTCACTATTTCGCTATACGTTGCTTGCGGATTTCATTTTTTTTAATGGCAGTATTCAAATTCGAAGTGCTACAAGAATATCCATCGTGACCTACCAGCGGCGGCCGGCGGGTCTGTCGTCTGACAGTGCTTGCAACAAATGGCTCCAGCAAACTTATTCCGGAGGTGGCTTTAGATTCGAAAAAACATATGTTCCAGTACAGGACATGTTACCCAAAGCAAAACCATCCGGTGGATTGTGATACACACGTCGAGCCGGGTCAGTCACTCAATCCACTGATGAAAATACTAGTAGTGGAACATAATACGATGTTAGAGTAACTTCAGCCCAGCCTTCAAATCGGCCTCTGTCCCTGTTTTAGTCTCTTACCAGTAAAAAAATAACAGCTCCAGTCGGGCCCTTAAATGAGTATCTATTTTGTGGAGGCCTCCAAATGTTGGTCCAGGGCCTCTAGATCTGGAGGCCCTCTATTCCACCCAACATGTGGGGCCCACTCCACCTTTTCCTCTTCCTCCGCTCGCTCGGTCCCGTCCCCCGCTCCTCCGGCTCCACCCGGCGGAGTGGGGAGACGGGCGCGCGGCGCGGCGGCCAGCGAGTGGAGGAGCCGCCTGCGCGCCGGCCGCGAGGTCTCCTGGACGGGAGTAGGCGGAGCGCCGCCCGAGATCCGGCCGGCCGTCGCCTCACCTCCTCCGCGCCCTCACGCCGCCCTCCTCTGGCCTCGAGGAGCCTCGGTGGCGCCTTCCCCAGCCCCCACCTCGAGCGTTCCGAGCGGGCTCCCTCCTCGCAGCGTCGGGCCGGCTTACGCGCGGGCGGACGAACGTCTGGCGGCGACGGGGCTCCATGGCCGGCCTCGATCTGGCCGGCGACGCTCTACTCGGCCTGGTGGAGCTCTGCTCGCGCGAGGAATGGTTCCGACGTCGGCGGCGACGGGGCTCCACGATCTGGCCGGCAGCGCTCTGCTCGGCCCGGCGAAGCGCTCTCCATGACACCGGCGCGGCTGTGAATAGGACGGCAAGGACGGGCGTTTCTTGGCAGCGGAAGCTCTAGCGGCCGCTCCGCCCCGTGCGCGTGCTCTTGCGGCCGGAGGAGGGGGGGCGCGGCGACGTCCGGAGCAGCTCCGCGGGGAGGAGAGGAAGGCGGCGGGCGCGGGGACGGCGGGCGCGGCGGGCATGGGGCGCGGCGGCCGACGCAGGGAAGAGGCAGGCGGCGCGGGGGAGAGCAGGAGGGAGAGAGAGGGGGAGGACGCCGTGGGACCCGCTCGTCAGATTGATTTGGGGGACATAATTTGATCAGCCAGGTTGGAGTGGAGAGAGAATTTGAAGCCTCTAAATTTTAGATTCCTATCTTAAAAAAGCAAAATGGGGGCTCAAATATAGAGCGTGAGCTGGAGTTGCTCTTAGAATCCTACCCCAGCCAAACACCTCATCAGAGCCGCTCCAAACAAAGGGTGAACTTAGCCATTCGGCATTGAAAAAGCATAGCATGATCATCATCTTACTTACAGGAAGACTCACTCCTCCATCCTGGCATTTAACAAGGCCTGTGAAAGTCCGTCGCTCTGTTCATCGATCTAGAGTGAGGACCAGCAGTCAGGTTCAGAAGATGACCCCTGAGTCCCTGACCCCTTGTTTTTTTTAAAAAAGAGTCCCTGACTCCTAAAGGCGACACATCCAATAGATCATTCCGGTCCAAAGTTTTGATGCAACTTGCCATCCATCATCGATGCACTCAGCTAGTACTAAGGTGTCTGCTTTGGAAGAAGCAATACTCCTGGCTCCCCGCAACTTTTTGTATGTCAATATCTGATAAAGATATTTGGATTGTGCAGTAAAATTTGTATGTCAATATCTGACGTCCTGGAATAGGCACGGTAAAATTTCTCTAACATTCACCATCGGCTTAGTAAACATATTTGGATTGATCATATGGAAACAATATCACTGAATTCATTGTGAAAAATTCTTTCATAGTATAGTAAGGATTCCGAAAGATTTTATCATTACATATATAAAAAGCTATAGTCAAAGTAATATGTTGGAGATCATGCACAAATGGAGGGAGTACATCATTTTACCATACAGATAATCACCAACCTTTCGAACTAAATTGGCTAAGAAGGAAAACGACCATTCATGGAGGCAAGCCTCTGCCAGGCCCGTTCAACAGCATATTGTGGAAATCTTGAATCCAGTGCTTGCAAATGCAAATGCATGCTCTAAAACGTAATCTTGCCATTGGCAATCGTGCAAAGTCCCCAGATTTCCACAAGGAGTATAGATTGTAAAAATATTCTGGCAGTGGAGCACAATATGATCTCCTGATGTGGATGGTCTAAGGGGGCAGCTCTCAAACATGGGTGATCTTCAGGAGTTCATAGGTCCATCTTAAGACACTGGAAATGATACCCATGACAGACATCTGCAATAGAATTGTGGTCAGAGCCTTTCATGTTGATGATAATGGGCAATTGACATAATAAGGCATGGACAATATACAACGAATTAGATGAATGATCACCTCACAAATTTCATAGCTTCTAATTGCTAACGAGAATGGTTGCAGATCTTGATGTTGTCTGAAATTCTTGTTTTAGCAAAACAGGTAAAGCATACAGCACCCACAGCATAATGAAGCCCTTGTTAGAGAACAAAATGGGTCGGATTGGTGAACTTTCAGCAGACCTGAAAATGCCCTGCAGTGCACATTTTCCTCTTGTTTGCCACTAACCAAAATCGGACCATGTCACCCTTCTAATAAATGTCTAATACAGGCAAAGTGTAGGTTGGCATAGCTTGTTCAAGATGCAACAAAGTAATTGGTGATCAGATGTAGGAGACTTCAGATAAATGTGGATATAGGTAGGCTACATCTAAAAACAATGCTTTATGACATGAACAAAAAAACTGTTGCTTGTTCAACAAAGACCACTCTCACATGGGAGAGCATTCATTAGGACTGGAACCTGATACACACATGAAACTGCACGGTATAAAAATAAGCTTTCACAATTAAACGACAATCGAACAATCTATAGACATTCAAGTAAAGAATGTGATTTAGAGAGAACTGTCATCTGTATACCTGACATACACTGTACATCGAGTTCAACAGCTGAATAGGAGATGTTTAAGGCACAAGCCACCAAACTGAAAGCTGATTCTATTCAGTCAAGCCTGCAGCATCAGCTGCGGTCTCTTCAGAATCCATCTTGGTCATGCAGGCATAGCGCTGGAGCTTCTCATTGAACAGCACGAGGGGATCCTTCTCCTTGAGCACACCATTGTCGTCGTACGC
Source organism: Urochloa ruziziensis (assembly GCA_015476505.1). Lineage (NCBI taxonomy): Eukaryota > Viridiplantae > Streptophyta > Magnoliopsida > Poales > Poaceae > Urochloa > Urochloa ruziziensis. Next base: position 54,066,278 of record CM027119.1, on the reverse strand, counting down.
GTCCCTGAGGAACAGGGCCCAGTTCATCTCCGTGCCAGCGAGGTAGAACGCACGGTTCTGCTTCTGTAGCGACTCGTACATGTGACGCGTGAGCCCAAACTCCTCCTTGAACTCGACGATGTGGTGGATCATCGCGCGCTTCTCCACCGTCAGGTTCAGGAACTCGTGCACCACCCCGACGCGGTACTTCTCCGCCTCGGGCGTCCACGGCTTGAGCAGCGCGCCGTTGGTGTACGGCGAGACGAGCGGGAACGTGGTGGCCGCATCGAGGCGGTCGGCGTCCTCCGCGTCGAGCGGCATCAGCCGGCGGTGCGGGACGGCAAAGCGGAACGTGCGCCGGACGCGGCGCTCGTCCACGACGAAGTCGCGCTCCAGCGCGCTGACGGCGAGCGCGGGGTCCCAGCGCGCCAGCTCGAGGACGTGGCGGCCGTCCGCGGGGTCGACGACGACGCGGAAGTCGTCGGGGAAGTCGCGGACGCGGTCGCGGAAGTCGTCGGGGAGGCCGAGCACCGCGCGGCAGTGGTGGAGCTTGGCGAGCGGCACGCGGCGGTGGGCGGTGAGCATGAGGAGCTTCCGGACCGCGCGCACCCGCGACGGGAGGAGCTCCTCGTGGATGCGGCACTCTTCCTCGAGGAGCGAGCGCATGAGCGGCGTGAGCGCGAGGTGAGGGACTGAGTCCACGAGCGGGAGGTGGAACAGCAGCGGGTGGCGCGCAGCGGAGCGCGCCACCTTGCGGCCGCGGGGGAAGCCGAGCTCGCGGTGCAGCTTGCCGGCCTCGGAGAGGGGGATCCGGTGCGGGGGCGGGAGGGAAGCCAGGAACGAGCGCGCGCGGTGGAGGAAGCGGAACGCCGTGTCACGGTCGAGCACGGCGTCGAGGGCCGGCACGCGGCGCGCCGCCTCCGGCTCGATGGGCGCGACCCGCGGGCTCCTGAGCTTCTTCAGGAGCTTCTTGCGCCGCTTGCAGGGGAGCAGTGGCAGGAGCGAAGCCGCCGCTTCCGCAACCGCAGAAGAAGAAGCCGGCACCGGGGCGGGGGCGGGGGCCGGCGCTGGCGCGGGAGACGGGACGGGAAGAAGGAGCGCTCTCGTGGCGCAGAAGAGGCGGCGCGCCATCGCGGCGGCGGCGCGGCGGTCGACGGCCGCTGAGTGGCTTCGGTCCAGGGTTTGATCCTACGGCGCACGACAATTGAAGGCGCCGTAACCGTCCGATCGTGGGGCCCACTCCACTCCCACCCCCACTAGCCACATCTGACTTCTCCCGTCCCCATCGTCCCCGTCGCATCCCCGTGGTCTTGCGTTTCCTCCCTCCTGAGCCAAACCCCCAAATCCCCCATCTCGTACGCCCCAGAGCCGCCGCCGGTGACGGCGCCGCGGGCAATGGGGACGGAGGTGGCAGCCGTCGTGGACCTCGGGGCACTGTCGCAGTCGGATCTGGTGGCGCTCGCCGCCGCGTCGCCCTACGCCGTCGACCCCCGCCGGGGCCGCCGCCGCGACGGCGACTTCCTCCCGCCCCCGAAGATCGACCGCGCCGTCTTCTACGAGAGCGCCGGATCCCGCAAGCAGACCTTCTGCCGCCACCGCCCCGCCACCAACGTCTCCCACAACATGACCCCCGCCGCCGCCGCGGCCCCCTCCTCCCTCGCCGCCGCCGCCGCCCCCGCGCAGGAGGACTCCGAGAACCGCCTCATTGTGTTCCACCTCCAACGCCTCTTCGCGCGTGACGACCCCTCTTACCCAGCCCCGCCCGCGATTCCACCCCGGCAGGAAACCCTAACCTCGCCGGCGGCACCAGCACCCGCGCCCCCCGCGATGTCGCTGCCGCCGCGGCCGGCAACTGCGGCATCAGCGGCCACGGACCCCGACAGGGAAGTGTTGAATCCGAAAGGGGTGGATGTTGATCTGGCGAGGCTTGCGGAGCTGGTAGACCCCTATGGGGAAGAGCTACAGCGGCGGACGGCAGGGTTGGTGTCGGAGTCCGAGCTGCTGGGATTCATGAATGCCCTGGAAGGGCAATGGGGAAGCCGGCGCCGTCGGAGGAAGTTTGTGGATGCTGGCATGTTCGCCGACCACCTGCCCCGTGGTTGGAAGCTGCTACTTGGGCTCAAGCGGAAGGAGCGTGTCGCATGGATTAATTGCCGTCGTTATGTGAGGTTTGTTCCTCATCCTTGTTTGGTTGCATTAGGCGTCAGTTTAGGTTTTCTGGAGTGCATATGATGTTTCAGATTGTGTTTCAAAATGATGCAACTTGCAAGGTGAATGTATGCAATGATTTTCACAAGGATTAATTGGTCATGCTGACCTCACAGTTCATCTGTTGTAGAAAGGATTTTCTATTTTACTCTTTAGCAGTGAGATGTCTTTAAAGTTGTCAATGGATCAGTAACTGAGATTAGAAACATAGGGGTTGGTTGTGGGATGCACTTCTCACTTAGTGTGATCCTCAGATTCATGCCCTTGCTCAAGCTATTAAACATTGCAATAACATGCTATCAGCTACAAGCAATGCATGTCTAAAAAACCCTCATCTGCATTTACATTTGAGCAATAGGCCAATACCTAAACATATGAAATTAGTGGCATGTCGTCGCATCAGGACCATAATCACCAGAAATATGGGTTGACTGTCTGTGGTTGAGGGACATGGGTCGTAGGTTTCTCAAAACATGGATAGGAATGAGTAGTTCGGAATGAGTGACACCCCTGCTTCACCGCAGTCGTGAACCATGTAGAAAGGTGGCATTGACCCTCCTTGAGCTCTGTGATCCTCGATTTGGGACGATGTCCCAGGGCTGCGGAACGCGCCATTGACCCTGACTCCTGTAAGTATGGTCAGGACCAATGCTAATGCCATTACAAAATTTCGAAATTATGAGATATATATATATATATATATATATATAGGGAAAATCCTTTCTACACGCGCGTGTAGCTACTCCTACCTACGTATCTCATGATACATGATGTATCTGACCCAACTAAGAGTATGTACATGTAGTATGTGATGATACTAGACCATCTGTGGTGGTATATACGTTAAGTATGTGAGCATACATAGAGTATGTGGACATACTAATTTTTATATATTAGTAATAAGGTACAATCAAAATAAATTAAAAACTAGGGATGCTTTTGAAAATTTTCATGAATATCCCTTTGGATCATCATAGGATTAGTATGTGGACATACTCAAAGTGATAAAATAGTATGTACACATACGTATGGTGGTATTCTGATGGTGAGAGTAGCTACACGCGCGTGTAGATAAAACGCTTATATATATATATTATTTTCTGTGAATGTGTCTACGCATTTCTTTTATCGTTACGAATCATGTTAGTTTCTAGCTGTTTAATGAAGAGCTTAACTGCGACTTAAGTGTTTGCTAGAACAGTATGCCGCTATAACATTGGCCTTTATATAGTGCTTCATCTCTTCAGCACCTGGGCATATGCACTTTTTGACTGATTTCCTCATCTCATTAGTAGGAGAACATTTGTCATGTTATGTTTCTAGCACCTGTCTTTTACCAATTGCATATATCATACTTTCAGCCCCAAAGGACATCAGTTTGGTACTTGCAAAGAAGTGTCTTCCTACCTCAGGTCTCTGCTTGGATATCCAGAGGCAAAGCCAACTACCACACAGATTAACAGTGCAGGAATGCATGGCTTGGATGTCAATGTAAGTTTTTGGCTATGCACCTCATCTGCGTGCTTGAATGCTCATGGATTAACTCCTTTTTTTTTGTGTGATCAGCAAACCATCTCAATTGATCAAACACAACTTGCAGTGCCACTTACTTCAGTTACATTGTTTAGTCATTCTGGTGATTCCCATGGACAAAAACTTCAGAAGGTTGAAGCTCAGATAGAAGTGAATCCAAAGGAGTGCCGGAAATGCAATTTGACATTTCACGATCAGGGTGCCTATATGCAACATCAGTTGTCCTTTCACCAAAGGAAAGCTAAAAGGCGCAGGGTTAGTAAATCCAGTGAACTGGGCACCAACGTAGGTGGAAATTATGAAATTCAGCAGAAGACCTCTGGTGAGGGACCTGGCAACTCCGGCCATGGTGTTGCAGATGTAAGGTATCAAGGTCAGAATCCAGCAAAGCTGTTCAATGGGACCTTTTCAGGCCAGTTAGGTGTTCAACCATCATTGATGTCAGCGCCAATCGGGTTTCAGGAGATGACTGTGTTGCCTCAACAGGAAAAAGAACCTTCTGCTGGAGAGCCAATCTCTATGAATAATAAAGGCTCTCCTGAGCAGATGACTGGCTTTCCGGAACAAGAAAAAGGATCTTGTGCTGGAGAAACCATCGCTAGACACTGTAAGGATCCTCAGGAGATGCCTGACTTTGCTGAAGAGGAAAAAGTGCCTGCTGGTAGAGAAACCATCTCTGGGATAACCAACACAGCTGAACTGGAAAAAAAAGTTTCTGCTGGAGCGCCTGCCTCGGGGCATCATCTGAATGCTGTTGACAATTCTGATGATCACAGAACACATGATGAAACATGTGACAATGCTGTAGCTTCTCTTTCTGTTGATGCTGAATGTAAATTGAGTATTTGCAACTCCACAAATGTTCATGAGAATGACTGTTCGAAAGATCTAGAACTTTCAAATATAGATCATTCTCAAAAGTTCAACATGTCTGATGAAACTTATGGCGTATCTAAAGAGGTTTCTCCAACAGCAGATGATCCTGTTGAAAGCAAAAGCACAAATTTGACAGGGGTGTACTGACATAACACCAACAGAACAAGTTTCTCAGCCCTATGATCTACGGCATGGAAAATTTGGCAGTTCCGAAGAAAATGATTTTCACAACCAGCTGGAAAGTAACCCACTTTCTGGAACTAGGGATGAGCTGGATTTTAATTCAATGGAGGTGGATGATGGCAATATAACTTGTAATGTGGAGAATCCCACGAGCTTTGAAAGTGAGAAACCTATTGAGGACAAGATTATGGATTGTGAAATGACTTTGAAAGATGATGGGATCAAAAGTGGTGTTGGAATAAGGAATGTAAACCTCAATTCATGTTCAGATACAATATCTTCTCCTGTTTCTGGTGGAAACTATGAAACATCTAGTACTCCTGATGATGCTATTCGATCATCCATTATTGCCCAATGCTTCGGCACTAACTCTAATGATGAAAATGCTGGTAAGGATGGAAACTTTGCCAACCAAAATAGCACTGGTAATGGAGAAAATTTTGTCAGCCAGAAAGATGACATGGTGTATCAATCTAATTTGACCACGGGCTCGATTCCTCCTGCTCAAATTAATGTGGATTGTTTCACTTCTTGTTCAATGACTCCTGAAATCAAGAACTATGGCAACAGAGGTGAAGATGATGGCAAAGAAGCATTGGTAAACTCGCAGAACATGACAAGTAGTGAAACAGGTTTTGATGTTGAAGCTTATAACAGTGATATCTTCAATAGTACTATCACAGAAAGTAGTCTTGCCCAGCTGAATAATGCCATTAATATGAAAAACGATTTTGCAAGCTGCTACTCAATATCTGACCTGAACACTGATGAAATTGATATCCACGGTATGAGGAATTCTTTTGTTAGCTCCACCAGTCGGACTGATCAAAATGAGCATTGCACGCTGGATTTTGATATCAAGGGTTCCATGCTTGAGGCACTTGAAAAATCTGACAGTGACTTGGAAAATCAATACAATGGTGCGGGTCCTTCTTGTGACTCACTCCCTGCCGCTGGCACAAGTGGGAATATTGATGATTTTATGTCCATGCAAACTAATTTCGGTAGCTTTACCTCTTTGGTTCGAGCTGTTGAAGACGTTCCACTGAGCAGGATTCTTCAAGATCAGGTATACTTTGCAGGATATGCTGACTCTCCACTTTTCTCATTGTTCCTCTTTAATAACTGTTTGATAGTTTTACTACAGTCATCTAACCTGCTTAGGTTTTCAGTGGGTTATTATATTTATACCATTGGATTTCGTGCATCGGTAAAGTTCTAGTCAAATGATTTTTAAAAAAAATCAGAATAATCACGGTTGATTAAGTAAGCCACTCTCTCCATATGGCATGGAGGAAAAAAATATGCTCCTTGATAACTAAAATACATGTAATTTGAGAAAGATGCTTTTTATCGTATGTTACGTGATATCGTGTTTGCATGATATATTATGTTAATGTAGCCTGTACTAGCTGAACCGTAAATATGTCTATATAATATGATTATCTTTGTCATAGGTGTCTTACATACCTTTACTCATCATGCTGTATTTTGTAGTAGGATTTATGTTCGCATCTGATTGCAATCAAGTTTGTCTATGTTGATCTGTTATCTGATAGCAAGCCTTTTATTGTTCTCCGAACAGTGTGATTTGCAACTTGGATTTGGTGGTCAGAAGCAGCCAATGTATCCTAGCTATGAGCAGCAGCTAAGGATGGTCTCTGCTGGAACATATGGGAACATGGGCAGGCATGATGCTGTACCTGTACCCGAGCCAACCCTGATGTTAGGCTATGCGCCAGCCCCTTGGTACCTGCCCCCCTCCGTTCCAGTTGGGTTGGGCCCCGTCCTACACGAAGATGCTCGGTGTGCTCCAATCTGTGTGCGTGTGGTGCAACAACCAGTTCCAGCATTTTGGCACCGGTGCTGAGCAGCAGGCAGATTCTCTTGGCTACATCTGTCCATCATGCAAGGGAAAATTTTCTGGTCATCTTGGCATCAATGGGCCCTCTATCTGAGATCGATTTCATACTGTAACCCAAACTGGTGGTGGTTCACCATCAACCAGTGCTTAGTTAATATGGAGTTGCACTTGTTGAGGCATGTATGTAGCCCCTTGAACTGGTGGCCTTTTGCTAAGGAATGGCTGACCTTGAATCCCAAAGATATTGTTATGTGGGCGATCTGAAACAATTAAGGGCTGTGTTCATGTTAGAACCCTTGCCGCGGGAGGGTATTTGTGAAGCTTTTGGTGGTTCTTTTGGGCGTTTTGACCGGCTGCTGGATGGTTATTCGTGAGGGTAAGTCGATGCTTCATTACTTACTCCCGATATAACTCGTGAATCTGAATGCACAAATTCCCATCGAATCGATACAGGTATCTTCTTCACTCATCACAAGTTTATACTTGTGCACACATTTAGAGTCGTATGCTGGTACTGGAGCAGATATTACCAACTCCTCTCCTCAACGCGGCCACCTAGACGACTCCAAGTTCTCGAGACTGTACTGCCTGGAATAAGTAGTAATAGTAGCGTCGCCGTCTGCCGCGTCGTGGTCGCCGCCGCTTGCCGGAGACGAGATGGTGAGGCCTGGTGCGGCCGTCTGGCCCCGTGTAGCAGCAGCAGCAACCATCTCCGCGCGCAGCACATCCTGGAGCGCCGACTCGATCTGGAGCATGGTTGGCCTGTCCTCGCCTCTCATGATGAGGCACCTGGTTAGCCCGGTTTAGAAATGGTTAGCAATTCGATTTAGAAATTAAAATGAGTACCTTGGCAGCCGTTGGGGACATAGAGGTTGGAGCACCGGCAACGGTAGCCCTGGCCAACCATGGAGTCGACGCACACACTCGCTGTTCCCGGTAATGCAGGGGTACGAGCACGCATTGCGTTGGGCTTCAGTGCAAATCTCGTGTGGATTCGCCAGCCAAGATATTACAGCGGGGACATGTTCAACAGCATCTACGTCGTCCTCGTTGGCGAACTTTGCACTGTGGTTGAAGGATGACGCCGCCGCCTCGGCTGCCTTGATGACTTGATGGCCAGGTAGGTACAAGCCGCAGTCTGCTCGTTGCGTTGGGAGCGACGTCACTGGTGAAGTGCGTCGTGTACGAGCTGACGCCGTGGGGCACGTCAACATGACATCGACCAGATGTGGCGTTTGGGAAGGTAGGGGGGCTTGAGCCCCCTTCACCCCCCCTGAATCCGCACCGGTGCCGCACCCATCGAAGACTAGCTTATTTCTTTCTGCGTCTTTACTAGTACTGTTGAAGTCAACAGAAGAAGATATGCTCCGGCGGCCGGTTGGATCACCGTCACTACGGGAACCCTGGTAGTCGCCGAGTGTCCTAGACACTCGGCGAAGGCCTAAATACACTCGGCGAAGTGTTTGCCGAGTGTAACACTCGGCAAAGAGCACTCGACGACTGTAGACTCGGCAAAAAGCTTCTTTGTCGAGTGTCATATTTCGGGAGACGTGTTTGTTGAGCAGCACACTCCCGACGTCCGCGTCGACCTTCAAGATCTCCTGTGTACCAATGAAGGGTCGCAGAGCTCCGTGCTCGTCGTAGTTGCAGTCGACGCAGAAGCCGTCGTCCATGGCGCACCACGGTCGATACCAAAAGGGTATGGGATGCCGATGCTGCCGCAGGCCCTCTCGCAGCTTCGATTCATGAAGGGCGGCGTTGAACCATGCCTTTCGCATGTGATTACGCTGAGATTTTGGTCGGAGCTGGCTGTAGCAGGCAAGGGGCGAGAGCAAGCGAGGATGACGGCCGAGACGGCTACGGTGACGAGATTGCCATTGGCCATAGGCGGTATGAAAGTTGTAGGCTTAGCTCTAGCGTAGCAATATATAGGGTCAGGCGAGAGGTGAACATGCAAATAGGGGCGGAGGGGGGCGGCGGCAGGGGCAACAGAGGAAGGTGAGGAGAAGAGAGAAAAAATAAGAAGAAAAAGAGGAGATGGAGGAGGAAGAAGAGCCCAGCCCCTCTATGTCCAGATCCTTCCTTCGCCACTGCATGTGAAGAATGGAGTGGCCTTTCGCCTTTGGGTTTGCTTCGAGTCCTGAGCCAGGCAGCTTCTCCTAGGCAGCGATCGTGACCCGGGCCACTGAAATCGACGGCCTGAGCAAGCTGCCTGGTCAGGCAGCTTTGTGAGGACACAAAGCAAACAAGTGCCGCGTTTAGATGTTTCGCGAAAAAAATTTACAGTATGTCGGGCACACATTTAAAGTATTAAATATAGACTAATTACAAAATTAATTACAGATTACGTCAGTTCATCGCAAGACGAACCTAATGAGTCTAATTAATCCGTCATTAGCACATGTTTACTGTAGCAATTTATTGTCTAATCATGACCTAACTAGGCTCATTAGATTCGTCTCGCGAAGTACACTCCATCCATATAATGGGTTATTTTTTTAACTACATTTAATATGCCATGCATTTGAGGGAACATACTCGAAAAAAATTTCGCGAAACATCTAAACAGGGTCAAGCCAATATAGTCGTGGAGAGCTGTACTATAATTACATTTCAAAGCACATCAATTAATTATAACGTGCCGTTCAGTTTTTTCCCCGAAAATGCTCACGGCGGCTCGGTCGGCGATAAGCATGTTGATCGCATACGCGCGTTAATCTCTGAAGTGGAGGACTGATCACCGGTACCTGTCTCTGCCGATCGGCAACATCGGCAGGCCGGCTTTAATGTCTCATCAGTGACCCTGTCCTTTGATCTTCCTTAGTTTTTTTAATTAAGGATACAATCCAGCCTACTAAATCCACATATACCAAAATTATAATGAGTACTTACTCCCTTCATATAGGAAATAGAAGTCTTTTTTTACAACGAAACGGTCTACAAAACGTAACTTTAACTTCTTATTTTTGCAAAAAACATTTATTAAAAAAATGCATGTATACTTTTATCAAATACTTTTCAAGACAAATATATTCATATGATTTCCACATTTCCAAACTCAATGACTTAAAAGTTATTTATGATTTATATTTCCACTGTTTGACCAAAATCTTGTCCAAAACGACTCCTATTTCGTATGGAGGGTGTAGACTCTAACCCTCCACGAACGGAGGAACTCAAACAACAAGAAAGAAAACTAAAGACTAAGTAAGAAAATAAAGACTAACCTTCGATTTTTTTTTCACATTTTGCCCAAAACTTGTACTCCATCCGGATTGGTAAAGGTTGGTAAAGGAAGTCGTTTTGGACAAGATTTGAGTCAAACATTGGGAATATAAATCGTGAATAACCTTTAAGTCGTTGAGTTTGGAAATGTGAAAACTACATGAATAGATTTGTCTTGCAAAATACTTTCATAAAAGTATAAAAATATACATATGTTAGTTTTTAATAAATATCTTTATAAAAATAAGAAGTCAAAGTTGTACTTTGGAGACCGTATCGCTGTCCTAAACAACTTTCTTTGCCAAACCGGAGGAAGTATCATCTGCGCTCCACAACAATCATTCACCTCTCTCGTCCACATAGAGAAAATTGAAGACGAACTAGTTACTTCCACAATATACTCGAACTCGACCACGGCATTACCGGCTCTACAACTCCATCGTGACGCCCCCAAAGGGAAACGACGTCAATGCCGCCGTCACCACTCGAACCAACCCGGTAATTCAAAGGCTTTCACCTGGAGAAAAGAGGTGACACGATCCTTTCAATCTATGCAGCACCAATACAGATACGTGTATCAGTATCGGCCTGATACGAATACGTGGATACACTAGTTTTCTAAAAAAATTAAGGGTAATGTGAACGTATCAGAGTATCGGCGGATACAGATACGCGTATCGGATACATGATACGGGGTTCATGTTGAAGTATCGGGGTAATATAGCTTCCAATGATGCCTTCAAGAAGGAGAGTGATGCACCGCCGCCATCAGTCGATACAAGATCGAGTAGAGCTTTCGCCCAAAGTAATCTGTCAACACCAAAGGCTCAGGCGCTAAACGCTCGCACTGGAACCCTGGCATAGACATCAATCCTAGGGTACACCCAACAACCACCAGGGCTGTCGGTTGCCGCCGCCACAGCCTTGTCGAGTACGACCCTCCATTGCCGGTCATCGCCGCCATGGATGAGCGGGGAGAATGGCCAGGGTCAGGCTGCCGCTGCCCAACTTGTCGTGGCGTCTAGATTTGAAGTCGGGCGGGGCAGGCTCCAGATCTGCTGCCTAGGCCTCGGCCGGAAGCTGCCGCCAATGCCCGCCGAGGGTGGGGGAGGAGGGCAAGCCCGGCATACCCGAGCCCCGCCACCGCCCACCACACGTCACGGGAAATGGGAACTGGCGCAGAATGGATCCAGATCCGTCGTCCCAGCCCCATCGCTGCCGCCAAGGCGTCTAGAGGAGAAGGCCCAGTCAAAGCCGAGCACTATCGCCCTCATCTCGCCCATTGGCGACGCACTCAAGCGCATTTGGCCGGCAGCGGCGAGCTCCCAAATCCCCATAGAGAAGAGAAAAGCCCCCCTCCCCCCCTCTCCCGCCGCCTTTTTCATACCCGTCCGAACTTCCGGTGGCACGCTCATGTAGCGGCGAGGGCAGGGAGGACAGAGGAAGGTGGTGGCCCGACGGTGGGGTACCTTTAATTTTTCCATATATAGGTAGTACTCGCAGGAGTTTCAACTCATGCTGACGGATTTTGCTTGACACACGGTACTACTACTAGCCATTTTGGGTGATGCCCCGGCTCGAAGCTAGCTTCAGTAATTTGAAACACGAGGACGGCGTGTTTGGGAGAGCTCCGCTCCAAAAAGAAAAAAATAGCTCCACTCAACCAACTCCATCATTGCTCAGCTCCACTCTACTAACTCTAAAAAAACATGGAGCTGATGAACACGTTTAGCTAATATCTTGACTCCAACTCTATAAAATGTATTAATTGGTGGGAATAGTCCTTTTACCCTTGTGTTGTTATGTTGGCTGGTTTTATTTTTTCCCACGCTACAGTTCTACTACAGGATCATGCGTGCTACAGGACCATGTGTGCTTCAGTACCATTCGTGCTACAGGACCATGCGTGGTACACTGCCATGCGGGCTAAAGTTTCATATGGGAGAGCTAATTAGAATTGTTCCAACAAAGGTCGCATCAAATAATATTACAAAATCACTTACACCAATATAAATTAGTTCCAAGAAAGAGAAGGTGTTGTGGCCAGCTCATCACGAAATATTCAGATGTTGACCCATCGGATGCCGACGATGAAACGACATATTTGCAGTATCTATCCGGTATTGTTGGTTTGAAAGTAGGATCACGATCAAAACGAGCAAAGTCTTCGTCCTCACTTTTGTGCTCCCTAATGGAATTACGAAGGACCATGGTTGCTACAACAATCATCTTTGGCTTGGACAGAACCTTCATCGGCAGCAGCCACTCCATGACCATCTGCAAGTACACCTTCCTGGGCAGCTCCATGGCCTCCACCTCTGCCGGCAGCAGTGCCACGGCCGCCAGCAACAACACGGCCACGGCCACGGCTAGGGCCACGCCCTCGGCTGGCGCCTAGGCCACGACCGCGTGCCTGTTGCGCGCCCAACACACGGCCACCATGGCCGGCGCCTTGCACTTCTCCAATCCCGGCGCCCAAGACGGGGGTTTGTCCTGTAGGGGCCGACGGAGTGAAAATGGCTCCGTCCCCTAGACAAACCATGTGTGACATCGACTGCCATGGATTTGAGGATTGTGAGAGAATGAGCAAAAATTGACACAAGATTAAACGAAAAACAACGAAATATCTAGATTGGAGAGATCACCAAGGTTAGAAGAATCCATTTCGCCATCCATGAAGGGTCGCCGGCAACTGGGAGGGGCGGCGGCGCCCTAGGGTTTAGCCGACCAAGGGCAGGGGCGGCGGAGGTTCTGGCGTCGGGACGGAACGGAGGAGGGGAGGGGGCGCTGTCTTTTTTTTCGAAGGGGTACCGTGTGTAACGGATGGCATTGGTGAGTAATTACCCCCCAATTCTATGTTTAGGTTTGTATTATTGATTTTCAGAGCACCCCTTGAGGTACTCCAAGTAAAACATAGAGTTGGCCTCCAACTTCAAGTTTTGTTCCGGAGTTTTCGGATCTGAAGTTTTTGAAGTTGGACGCGTTTGGCAAGCAATTCGTGGAGCAGAGTTAGAAGAGTTGGAGCGGAACTCTTTCCAAACACGCCCCTAAGAACAGTGAAAAAAAAACTAGAGTTCCATCTTGCTCTTGCTAGCTTCTCACCCTGGCGCTAGTTCCGGTTCACCCATGAGCTTTTAAAACAGCTTACTGCGGTCACAGACTCACAGTTGACCGTTATTCAATGAAGTAAAATAATATTTGCCGTCCGATAGCACGGCATTCACTCTCCCACTTCTTGTTGGCAATGAAAAATCAGCCAAGCAATGGAGAAAACGCTTTCCTTCTATTCTGAATAATAATGGCGCATCATTCAGTTTCAGGCAGAGCACTCATGCAGACTCACTGAGCCGAACCTGACAATATAGCATATTGATTTTAGCACGCTAGTTTTTTTTTCTCTCTCCTGGGAAATACTCACAGGGGGCAATAAGCACACAAGTCGATCGGTTCATCTCGGTTGGGTGCACGAGTCATCTCATCACTGACCTTCCTTTGAGTGTCAAATCATGCACCAAGGATTATGACACGCTCATTATTCTTGATGGCATAGCTCGTGTAGACCACATCTTACTACTTGCTCTGTCGCCATCGCTGGTCTTTGTTTAATTTGGGGTGTCCATCCCGTCTTGCTAGTGTTTTTCTCCCAGGCAAGTCCCAGGGAATAATATGTCAAGTTGTCAACATAGGTTGCTTTTATTCGTTGCTTTTATTCTTTTATCATGGCGTGTCGAACACCAACGACTAGAAAGCCATGCCACGACAAGATGTTTCTGAAGAAGAAGCTGTCAGCAATCCTATGCATATGGTTCTGAAGAATGGGCCGACGGGCAAGCCCAGGATGAGGAAGCCCAATATGCGTGCACTTGGCCCAGAATGGGTGTAGCCAGCCTGTTGTGTGGCTGAGAGGTCGTAGATGGTGCCGGCGCAACCGGCGGGGCAGTGGTCGACGATCTTGACTGTGACGCTCCGGCTGGTGCACGGGTGCGGCACGCCCTCGTTGGTGGCGCCCGCACGCCTCGCCGCCGTTTCAGAACGCGTCGCTCGCCGCGATCATCGTGCCCGGTCCTCGTACCCGTAGCATGCCGACGCTGCATGCAAATGTTAAGTATGTGGTTGGTTGTGAACTTGTGATGCTTGGGGCTCACTATGTTTTTTATGCTAATTTGTAGCTTGATCATTGTCTTCTAGAAACAAATGTTAGGTGGACTTGCTTATTCGCTTAGATATATCGCCGAGGAATTCAGGATCTCTGTTCTACTTCCACCGTTCTTCTGAAACATATGACATTTAGAACAAACAAATTATTGAACCAAAAGTTTTTAAATTTTTATAAAATGTAAAATCACTCTTAAAACCACCGAAAGAGTCAATTTGCCTGGATTTGACAGTTGAATGGTCCCTCTTATCCGGCTTTGTTGTTGTGGATTGAAAATCAGACTTTTATTATAGTTAGAGGTTGAAAATAGAACTTTTTCCTGGTGTAGTATCCAATAGCTAGCAAAATATTTTGATAGGATTCCTCGGTCAGTACTTGTCACACACTCACTCATTCAGTAGCGGTTGTACCTAGACAAGTCCAATAGCGGTATTTCCTACACGGGGACTGCAGCAGTGCTGCTGATGGTATGAGCAAGTCAATTTCGGAAAACAATATAATAGACCCGACTGGTAGAATTCAGTATCAATGAAAATAGTAGGATAATCTGGAATAGTATCATATATTAATTAGGTCTTTAATGAACTTTCTTAGGAAAATATTTAAAAATCAAATCATTAATTAATAATTTAATACGCAGATACCCACCATGTTGAGTTTCAGCGTTGAGCAAATCATCTACTCATATTTCTTAATTAACCTCAAATCCCTCATATTTCTGGACAAATCTAAATATTAGGATCTCTTATATTTCAAGACATATGGACTATATACTTGTGCTCCGACTGATTAATTATTGTTGGTTTATTTTACCTAAAGAAAATCTTCATGTCTCTTTTCAATTAAAGCATACCAACACAAATTAAAGGAAACAATTAAACATTGTTAATGCAGACTTATATCTATGGATGCCATCTCAGATAATAGAGGGGAAATCTAGTAGGAAGCCAATGACCAACCTGTTAACATTGTTGTACATGTAAATCAAATCATAATTTTTTGCATCTCAATGGTTTTCACAATTGAAGCCGAGACGTTTGTAATATGAAGTTCTGGTTTTTATCTGACATACTATGGTTCAAATACCTGAATTAGTTTCAATATTTCGATCATAAACTTTAGTAAAAGCTCATAAATTGTTTCATTATCTAAAATTTTTAAATTAGAACCAAATTTGAAGTTTGCTACCAGTTCTTAAATCTCTTAAATCCGTAAGATACTCAATCTTTAATCCTATTATCACGAAATGCAATTCAAGCTTATAGATATGAAAGTGATCTTTATATTTATTTATTTAGTAGTAGGTGCCCAAGAATTATTTGTTTCCTTATAATTGATTGCAGTATCCATTACCTCATATCGGCTAATTTTAATATCAACAACCAGATATAAGTCACAATGGACAGCTTACATTAAGTTGGAGCACGCTAAAAGTTTTCTATATATTCTGGCTAAGCAAAGAAGACTCTTTGTGACTCATTGGCTATGGGTTATCTTGTCAAAGCCATCTTGTTATGCTTCTATGCATCATGCTACTTCACTTCGGTCGAATCGATAGATGCAGCTAGCAATGTACAGACCCAGGATAAGGTAACGAGATCCAATTGTTGATTTACTTGTTTTCATTTTCCAATCCCCTTTCTTATCATATTTGTTGGATTTCCAATACAGTTGTTTTTGCATAATAATGCAACTCGTTGGAGGCCAAGACCTATTCACTTCGCTGGGAGACAAATTCAATCCGAAGAAGACTCTGTTCAGCATGTACTCTCTCTATCTCTCGGCATATTTTTTGAATGTTCTGGCTAAGCACATCTAAACTCTCTTCCACTAGCTTGCTATGTGGCGCACAGAGCCAGGCAAATTCTACGGCCTCCGAGCTGAAATATCCATATGGGGTTCACCCGATCAACAAGACAATCAAGAATCCGGAGCATCCATACTGGTCACATGCGAACAAGACGGCCGCGTCGCCTCAGTTCAAGCTGGATTTGATGTAAAACAGCATAGATAACTGGTTCTTCTAGTCTTCATCCCTGTTATTGCAAGAAGCTTGTACTGTCTTGAAAGTTGAAACTGTTTGTGGCTCTGTTTTTCAGGTTACAACTTACCTGCACGATAACAGGGATGTTCGCTTCTTCACATACTGGACAGTAAGTTCAAACCATGGAGTATTTCTCTGCAGGTCATGAGCAGACCGTATATATTTAAGTGACTGTACATCCATAACAATGCATTTTTTCTTTAACACTCTGCAGAGAGATGTGAAAAATTCACCAGGATGCTACAACCTGAAATGCCCAGGATTTGTGCCGGCAAATGGAGCTGCACTTGTGCCGGGCCAAGCTGTTGCTCCTCCATCAGTCTATGGTGAACAAAATCACTACGTCACAATTAGCCTAAACAAGGTGCCACCTGTAACCAGTAGATAATTTGAACTAATTGATCAGTATGTTACCTTTTACTTGTTATGCATTGGTTCAGTTAACATGATCAGCTAGCATGTATACACTTGAGATATGATGCCAGAACAAATTATGTCATCAAAATATTGCATATAATAATTGTGGATCCAAATCTCTTGGTCAGGATTAGTATAATAAATGAAAAAAATATTTCCTTTCTCTAATAGCTTGAAAATCACAGGATCCGAATTCTGGAGATTGGGTAGTGTACCGGCATGATTTAGAGACCCCGTCATTCTTGGGCCACTTTCCAGGTGACATTTGCCCCAGCACACCTCGAACACTGGCGTTGACAGGGTTCGTGAGTTATCCGAAGAGTGCAGAGGGTCCTCCAATGGGGAGCGGCCATTTCCCTGACGACCAAGACGATAAGAAAACAGCATACTTCAAGCATATCAAGCTCTACGACGCCAAGGGCAACACCGTTGACCCCATTACAACTCCAATGGTCCGGGTCGTTGACCGGCCTGATTGCTATGGTGAAACCCAAGTGATTGTGAAGATCAAGAGTGGATACATGTTTTACTATGGTGGGCCACCTGGTTGTAGGGGCTAATAATAAGTCAATTAAATTATATTTGTTCCCTTTTGTTTATCCAAGTGCCCTGACTAAAATATCGCCCACATGTGCGGCTAAATACATCCGATTCCATGGTCACGTGGTTATATAGAACGACATCAATAACTTGAGGATGAAGTAGATTCAGGTCCCGATTGTTTGAGGTTCTAGACAGCTTCTCGGCGTGGAAAGCCAGAAGCTCGAACAAACAACGGACTTCTCAAGTTCTCATGCAGCTTCTGGAAAGCCACAAGCCTAGAAAAGCTGGAAAGCTCAGTTTTCTCAGCTTTTTGTAACTTTCTGAGTTTGGAAGGCAAAAACATCATCTAAAAATATTCTAGGATTTTTAGAACTAAAAAGCTATCACCAACTTTTCAACAAATGCTCAAAAGCAAAAGTTCAAACAAACAACCCCTCAAATATGTCTTTGTCACGTCATTGTCCACATATAATACCGTGCCGATAAAATATCTCTAAAACCATCCTGGGATTATTTAGATGATTTTGAATAATTTGGAGAGGAGAGGTAGGACCTCGTGCTTCACGGCTTCTGTGTGCACAGAGAGAGCGATGAACCAGAAAGAGCATGGGCCAGAGCCGCATTTTCCTCCTGTATATATGGTGGAGGAGGTTGTGAACCGACTGGTCAGCCCAATTACACGCCTGCATCAGGCATTCAAGAATCAGGCCTAACAAAGAAGATTCAAAATTCACCTATTCAGTTCATCGGTCAGACCAAAATGTCATTTCTTTGACTGGAGCCTAAATGTCATTTCTTTGACTGGATCCTCCTCCATCGGAAAACTTAACGGCAAACAACAACCTAGAAAAGAGAGGATGATTCCATATCCTTTACTGCATGCAAGTTGTGTAATGTATCTCCTGAAACTCATGCACACTTAGGCCTCCTCCAATGGTTAGCTCTTAGCTAGCTCATAAAATATTTTTTCATATTTTAATAGAAGAGAGAGAAGAGCTATCTCTTAAGCAAGAGATAGTCTCATACACGCACTTTGAGATTATGTGAGATGACGTGTAGGGTCATTCATATTATGAGCTATGCGCTAAGAGTTAGACCCTTGTATTTTAGAGTGTTTAGAGCTAGGTACTACTCCGTAGCTCTTACCATTGGAGGAGGCCACTGCCATTTTATCTGTGCAGTCTTTGGGACAGCTGGTGAATAGTTGTTGCACCAATTGCCGTCTAGTGGATCTTCGGTTACTATTTACAAATGGTGGAAGAAATGCAAGTCAAAGATCACAAAGGACCTAAAAGCTTTTTATAGACACTCAACAGAAGTACTTTCAGACATGAAACAAAACAAGTGTTACAAGTGGCATAATTAATCAGGGAAGATGTTCAACAGTTTGGTTTGGCAACTCAGTTTGCGAGATCAAAGGTGCAAGTCTCTGCAAGCTAGTCGTCGGTCACAGCTTTGTAGTGTTTTTTTCTTTTAATTCTTTTCAGCCTTGGCCTTCTTCTGTTTTTTTTGTTCTTTGCGCGGTTGTTTTGCGCCTTGGCTTGAGGTCGCGAGGTGAGTAGTTTTTCTTTTGGCGATCCCGGCAAAGGTCTTTTGAGTTGGGCGCACAGGTTACCGTTGGTTGTACCATCTTTATTTTCTTGTTTTTTCTCCTAATAAAAAAGATAAAACTCTTGCCGCCCGTTAAATAAAAGATTGTGGTGACACTAATTTTTCTCTTGCATTTCATATGCTTCGTTAAGATGCAAAACAAACAGGCGCACCACACACACACATTACGACATACAGCTACTGATAAGTAGCTGCGGTAGCACACACATTCGCTTCAATATGCTTCAAGCTCTCGCGGTTCTCTCAAGATGAGCTCATTTTATTCACCGGTCGATCACAATTCAGATCCTGCAAATAGACGATCACATATACACGTCAAAATCTGTTGCGACAGAGAGTTCAATTTGTATACTCTTGATGAGCTCTGCTAGGACGCAAGCAAATTAAATGTGTGACGTACGTACCGGCGATACTCGATCTTGACCCTGCCGGCGTCGGGGTTGGCGATGATGGCGAAGGCCTCCTGCGAGAGGTCGATGGTGCCGGCGCACCCGGCGGGGCAGAGGTCGACGATCTTGACGGTGACGCTCCGGCCGGTGCACGGGTGCGGCACGCCCTCGTTGGTGGCGCCCTTGCACTTCACCACGTAGCGGTGGCCGCACGCCTCGCCGCCGTTCCAGAACGCGTCGCTCGCCGCCGCGATCATCGTGCCCTGGTCCTCGTACCCGTAGCACGCAGACGCTGCATATACACATGCATGCACGCGATCAGCTACTTTAGGATGAAGTAACGTACGAGATAGGAAATTAATTGTGTCGGACAGAGAAGCTCTCGTGATAAAATGATAAGCGATACAAGTAGCTAGTCTATACGTACGCGTGTAGCTAGGGGTGTAGAAAGTTGCGAACCCTGGAGCCCCCGCGACCAGGGACACCATCGCAAGGACTAGCGCCACAGCCAGAGCAAAGGAGGCTGCCTTAGGCATCGCCATTGCCATATGGATCCCCGTACACGAGGCAGCAGAACTTGCGCACACCTGGCAGGAGTAGTAGTAGTCAATGCTAAGGATCCAGCCTACGACGAAACTAACTGGGATCCGGGGCGTTTTATAGGCAAGCTGCGCGAGGTCCAAGAAAGGAAAATATGTGTAAAAAACCCCAAGTCATGTCTCGCTCCGCTCCAAAGCAACGAGATCCACATCGAGCTACACACCTCGTTACTTCCTACGCGCGCACAATGCCGCTTCACGAACGTTCGGACGAGCGAGGCATCTTGCGTATCCGCTAGTGGGCATCCAGTAAAAAATAGCACTATGAAAGTGAGAGAGGTCTGTTCGAATCCTCGGGAGGTACGGCTCGTTGTTGGTTCTTCGGGCATGTAGCTAGCTGCCCGCGCGAGACCGCGATGACGATGCGTATGTCGTCACGACTGCGCGGCTGGCTGTGTCCGATGGCGCTGGCGTCGCAAGTCCTCGCATCGCCCGCCGGTTTGGCTTCTCTCGGCGGCCGGGGGCCGCATGTGGCGTCGTAGGGGATGTCCCGCCGCCCTATGGTTCCTAAATAATTGTCTAATGCTGTTTTGTCATACATTTTCCATTCTACTCTAGTAGTATAGACTAGTGCGCACTACATCTCTTCGTCAACAAATGAGGAAGCTGCTAATTAAAAACAACCAATGACAATGTTGATACCGGAGATCTAACAGATTTGATAAGGTCGTCATTGGAAAGTGGATTCCTTCAAGCATTGACTACAAACATGAAAAGTTTTGGAATTTAAATGTGCGTGCATGCGACAACTGTCTGTGCTAGGAGGAGATACAATTTTGCACAAAACAAGCAGGTGTGTAAAATTAAAAGCAAAGTAGTGTATCCTAAAGAATTTCAATAAGGAATAATGATTGTCCTTCATTACCCAACTAAGCATATTTATGGTTCCCTACTGTAAAGGCTCATTCAACTTGCTTGCAGATAGATTTGAACCAAAATGATTTACTTTCTAAGAATATTACATAATCAGTTCAGTCATTTAAAATTCTTTGAGTTGACCTTGTTGAGAATATGCAATGCATACTTAGAAATTTCTATAAGGTCGAAAATACAAACTCTACCGTGCATAAGGATTAAGGATCATGGCAAAGTAGGAAGCTTGTATAAGATTGGAGAGCATGCTTCAGCCATAGTTGTCATGCCTCATGCTCCTTCCGTTTATTTTTATAAAGCGGAGTCAAAGTTGGTACGGTCTCACAAAATACACTTTGACCATTTTTTATATTATATTATAAATTTATGATCATTAGAAAATACATGTCATTACAAATCTAACCATTTATAGTCTACAATATAAAAGTTATAGTATTTCAGCTAAATCAATGGTCAAAGATTGCAAAGTTTGAATTGTGATATGCGTACGCCTTATAAACATAGACGGAGGGAGTAGCAAATATGGAGTATTCTAGAAGATAGACATTATTATGGCTAGATAAGCATGATAAAAATTCTAGAGTTAGATATTTGTATAGGTGTGTGGAATGAGCTACATTGCAACATTCGCTTGGTCATGTAGTCCTATGTATAGGGTTCCCTCCTACCTCTTAACCACACCATGCCATAGAGTGGCATATGAGTGATAGGTGAGGAGATGGCAAGATTGCCACATAGGTATAGTGGTGTCATGGTAAGGCAGCCACATAAAGAGTGTAAGAATCGTCTCATGTTGTATCAGGTTAAGTTGTGAATCAGGCTGTGTAGTGTGTTGGTATCCCGTGTTGGTGTGGAGTGAAGGTCTCTACAGAGATAGTATTGTGGGCAAGGGTTCATAGAGGGAGTCGGTGTCAAAGTTACGTGCGCTGATTTCTCAACAGCCATTTCAAAATCATGTCTTCTATTTCAAATCCATGATCTGAAGCTATATGTTATAGAGAAATAATTTTTAATTTAAGACAAAAAAGGTTTGACTTGAACTACTAATTTGATTGCACCCTCGAATTGCTATTTCACGCTCAAATCTAAGTAGAATAAGGAAACTCGGTAAATGGTTTATTTTGCAAATCTATTTCTCTCTCTTTCTTTTTAGGTAATGTATGGCCTATTATGTTAAAAGGTGTTTTTCGGACATGAATTATACTATTCAGTTGAGGCTCTTTTGGACATAAAAAATACTCTATCAATTACTTTTGATTTGAATGTCATTCGTGTGATAGGATTAAGTGAAATGACAACCTGAATAACTCTCGATATGTTGCATGCCTATGTATTCAGTTTGTGTTTATGTAATTAATGATGCCATGCATACGGCCTATACCTGATCATGGGTCGGGTCGTGTCGGGTTCGGGTCGGGTCATGTCAGGTTGGCGGGTCAAAATTGTTGACCCGCGCCCGACCCGTGGTATGGTCGGGTCGGGTCGGGTTGTGTCGGGTTCGGGTCAGGTTTCGGGTTTCACGTGCAATTTTTCAGGGCACGTCGGGTTGGGTCGGGTTTTTTTTTTGTGTTTCGGGTTAAAAATTGGCCCGCGCCCGACCCGGCACGTGCTCGGGTCGGGTCGGGTCGGGTTTTTTTTCAGACGGGTCGGGTCGGGTTTATCGAGTCGGGTGGCCCATGATCAGGCATAATACGGCCAAAATTCAGCATTTGTTCTCAAATGGAGTTTTCAAATTTAGACAAGATAGAAAATCTAAAAGGGGCAAAGAGAGCCCGAGCACCAATGCTAAATCTGGAATTTCTGATTAGATAACCTCTCTAACTTTGTCAGTACATAGGGTAACATGCATACTACTCATGTACTGATTCATATGACTTGTAATTGTTGCAACTAAGTTTTTAATAGAATCCTGAAGCAGATTGAGCTTGATTTATACTATACCGTATAAGTGTCTGACTAATGGTTACCCAATATACGATGATGTTTTTACATCAACTTAAAATTTATGTCTAAAGAAAGAATTATTTCAAAATGTCAAGTTGAAGTTATTCTTTCTATGGTTACTTAATACACAAAAGATGACTCTAGTGTAGAGGACTGAAATGGTAATTAGAGTGAGCAATTAGTATTGCAAAGTTATTTTATAGGTATAGCCGTTTTAAAGGATTTCTCGGCTAGTCAGTTCCCAAAATAGTGGATACATATATTTATCGGTCTTTTTTTGAGTTATTTCTGTACAAACAAGTAGTTAAGACCACTAAGGTTGTATTTTCTTGTACTCTTACCTTTATTATTAATATATAACCAGTTAGGGACAACCCCTCCCATTTTCTTAAAATAAATACACCCTATTCAACTACATTGGAGCAGGCATAAATATGCAAGTTCAAGTTTGCTCGATGTTTCCTATCAACTTTGCAAGATATCAACAATGTTTACATGACTCTAATTTTTCACTTTCCACTCATACTTGTCAGTTTTAGATATGTTCAAATTCTAAGTATGAACTAAATTTACACAAGTTCGTGCGAATGATCAGTTGTTCCATTACAAGCATCCATATATTGCCTCCAAATTTTGGATGGAAAGTTGCATCTTTTGTCTGCATACAATTCAAATGGAGATCTATTGTGACACTGCACCACAGCCCTGCTCAAACAGGCTTAACTTTCATGCTTCTCATTAAACTGATGTTTCCGACTATCCTTCATTTCATAAATTAAACGTGCTAAAAAGCATCTGAATACTGAAGTTCCACTATACTCTTTCCAAGTGTGCAGACTAATATACACTCATATATTGTTATTGCAAGGAATGCAGCTACCAATCGCACGTCTGTGTATAATGAAGAGATTGACAAAGATACCGGTGTAATTCTGCCTCACTCAGGGCTGGTTTAATTTGGGAGCTCACATCCCGGCGACAGACAACCCTGGAAAAGCCGCCCGATGTATAGAGGTCGGGGGCGCTTCCCTGAGAAGCACCGGGGAAACCGACGGGGGCTAAGGATCCCAAACAAGCCCTCAAGGTAGGCGCAGCAAAACCGCCCCAAGTGTTTTCTAGTTCGACAGGAATAGACACAAATAAAAAAAAATACTACTGCTAATAAAGCAAAACATATACAGCACACACAATAAAGGTACAAGATCCCTGAATGAACTCTATCACGCAAGCCTTTCAATACATCTTCCCTTTGTCAATGAGAAGATAACGATCTCACAGCTCTCTGCATGCATAACCATCCAACTACTACTACACTAGCTATTTTTCATATCATACACCGACTGCATGTGTTGGTGTGTGCCGGCTTCCGCGCGTGGATCATGGGCTGGCGGAGCCCTTGTCAGCCACGTGCACGGACGGCGCGGTGTTCCTGAACCTGAACCCCTTGATCATGGGCTTCACCTTCTCCGCGAGCTTCACGATGGCCAGGAAGAGCAGCCTGTAGAGCACGGCCATCCCGCACAGGATGGCGAGGTCGACCCACTTGCTGTACCCCATCTCCACCTGCCAGTACTCCCTCAGGATCTCGCCGCCGGAGATGGTGGCGGCGCCGCCGCCGGCCCGCTGGTTGCTGGGGAACGTGAGGCCCAGGAACTCGTTCTTGTAGAAGCCCTGGTTGGCGTACTTGTGGAACGCGACGTAGTACATGGGGTACCGCCAGAACGGCTTGGGCAGGTCGTTGGGGAGGCGGAAGAAGCCGCCGTTGAGCATCATGACGCCCTGGATGCCGGCGCCGGTGATGATTCCCATGAGGAAGTCCGGGACGGTGCTGGCCACGATCATCATGAGCCCTTCCACCACCATCATCGCCGCGAAGAGGACCAGCGCGAAGTAGGCGAAGTGGCCGAAGCTGCTCTGGAGGCCCACCATGTAGTAGGCCATGGCGCCAGGGACCACGGAGATGAGAGCCAGGTACGGCGCCGCCGACACCGTGTTGGCGATCGCGAACGACGCCGCGCCGTAGTGCCCGTTCAGCCTCTCGCGCCCGAAGATCTTCATGTCCTCCACGAAGGACGGGAACCCGCCGATGGCCATGAAGGTCAGGAAAGCGGCCACGAAGTTGAGCATCGAGCCACGGGCCTGCCAGAAGAGTTGATATTCAAATGAGCGGTGTACAATTTTTTGTTTCTTATTTCAAACAGAAGCCGGCAGGTTAACTGCAGTGTTCAATGCTGAATTTCTTTACCTGAATTGACCCGTAGCTGTGTCCGACGTCGTAGAAGATGGTGCCGACGCAGATGCACAGCATGATGTAAATGGCGAAGCGCAACCAGTAGTAGCCCAGGTCTCTGTACATGTTCACGAAGGACCTCTTGGTGAGCACCAAGGATTGAGTCAGGAAGCTTGGCTGCCATTCCTTCTTCACCACTGCCCCTCCCTGCAGAAAGGCCGTAGAATTTGTAAGTCTGGGCTGTGAAGGTGTGGGGCAGGGAATCAAAGTGCAAAATGCCGTGCCACTGCCAGCTGGGAGTGTAATTTTTGCCTTTTTTGCGCATCTTCATTGTTGGGAATGTAAAGCAGAATGTTATGCGTAACTTACAATTTCGCGTATATCGGCGATCTGTCGAGTCACTTTTTCCATGTAGACGGAGGATTTGTACGAGTTCACCAGCGTGTCGATTGCCTCAGCAGTAGTCATTTTCTCACCGTTGATGCCTTCTTCGATATCCTGAATAACACAGTGTGTGCATGCATGGGGAAGTGAGTATGGAAGGAGCAGCTTTCAGATGCTGGTTAAGTATTAAGGAAAAGCTTGAAGCATTATGCAAATCTCTCTTCAAGTTGTGTGATGTACGTGCTCACCTTGTCGAAGTCCTTGTTGATGGTCCTCAGGAAGTGATCAGAAGGGTTCATCAGTGATGGACAGGGGAATCCGCTCAGAGCAAAGAACTGCAGAAGAAAAGAAAAAGGAGGTGCAGGTTGAGTGCTTGTAAGCTGAAAGTGGCAGATGTCTTGAGTACCACACTATTCTTCTACACCATTATGACTTTTGTACTACAGGTGCTTTAAAGTTACCAACAGAGCAAGTCTGAAATTTCAATTTTCAGATGTATGCCTCTACGTTAGGGGTCACCAGTAGGTTACTGACGTGCGATGGTTTTAAAAGCGTTTTCAGATAAGTTATTTTACATAAGTTTTTCACAAGAATTTATTTACATAAGTTTTCATCCGAATTAATTTTTTGATAAAACTTCTTTGAATATGAAAAACTTATTCAAATAAATATGAAAAACTTATTCAAATGACTTCTTCACATGGGGTTCCTGCCCACATGAAGAAAGAACAGTAAGACAGCTGGCCGTGCGCGTAACATGATTGGTCGATAGAGTTGAGCTACTACAATGTCAGTTATTTAATGTTTGATTGAAAACAAGTGTCTTCATTTATTGATTACTGGCCGATCATGTCATTTTCCTTTGTTCTTTTACTAATTCGCTACCTGATTTCAGATCCTGGAGAAGACGTGTGTTTCTTCCTAATTTCCTCGGGCTCCCTACTTGAAACCGACTGGTCAATTTGACAACGAGAATTTCCCTAGGAAAAATTTCAATGGGAAGGCTATTCAAAGAGATGACCTATACTAATTCCCCCAAGTGTCATCTTCATTCACACACCACTACTTTTGTTGTATCCTGACTTGTCCTGCACAGTTGTTCACCTAATACACGTACCAAGTTGTATAGAGCATAGACCTCTTGTAATCACTATCTATCTATTCAGAGTTATGTGCAATGAATATGTATTATGATTTTCTTTGATTTTTTTAACACGGACTGTATCAGCGAACGTGATATGCTGCGCGACCAGCAGAGCTAGCTGAAACATGCAGGGACCTCAAGTCAAACATATAATCACGCGGCACAGTTGCAGTGAAATTCACTGCATAGAAGTTCACAGGATCTGATACAACCGTCAAGTTCACACGCATGCATGTAACCAGTTTCAGTTGGGTCACTGTCTGAGCGCAATAAGTTTGACCCGTACGTACGTGCTTCTGCTGATGAAAGCAGCGCCATGAATTCAATTTAATTTGCTCCTACCAAAACGAATGGTTCCCCTAGTTCAGTTCATATAGATATTCTACTACAATGTGCAGCGGTTTCCATCCAGCTAACTGAGAATTCCTACCGAGTTCAGTTGGCAACGACGACAGTTCAAACTTGCAACTTGTCAAGTATCACCGAAAAACAAAACTTTTGCAACTTGCAAGTGTGAATCAACTGGCCAGCAGCTTTGGTTGTCCACGTAGCCTAAGTGCCTAACCATAACTACTCTGCACTAACCCTTGTTCTATCATCGTCATCGAAAAGGTCAACAAGAATCGATAACGGTGTGGTATCCGGATCCGCAGCACGTACCTGGTTGGTGTCGGCGGCGGGGCCGAAGAAGACGGTCCTGCCGTAGGCGAGGAGGCATAGCCCCGCGAAGAGCCCGTAGACCTCGGAGCTGGGCTGGTGCACGGCGGCGACGACGGTCATGCCCTCGCGTCGCGCCAGGCGCGCGATGCGGCCGACGACGTGGTAGGAGGCGGCGCTGTCGAGGCCGCTGGTGGGCTCGTCCAGGAACAGCAGCGCCGGGCGGGTGAGGATCTCCATGCAGATGCTCACGCGGCGCCGCTGCCCGCCGCTGATGCCCTTGTGCATCCACCCGCCGATGCGCGTGTCCGCCGCGCCCTCCAGGCCCATCTCCCGCAGCGTCTCCTCCGCGCGCTCACGCTTGGCGGCGCCGGACATGGCGCTCGGCAGCTGCAGCGCCGCCGAGTAGTGCACCGCCTCGCGCACCGTCAGCGTCGTCATCAGCACGTCGTCCTGCGTCACGTACGCCTGCATATATGTATGTAATTATGTATATACGTCATATTTGTAAGGAAAAGATCGCGTGGCGCGCGTGCCAATCATGCACCAATAATCAGTGTGTGCGTACACGCTGACGCATGGATCCATCCATGCCCATGCCGGCATACTGTGCTCAGAGAAAACGAGATTTTACAAGTGGGAGCATGTCATCGTCATGCATGCACGCACTTACCGACGTGCCATACGCTAGCTTCTGTCTCCGGCCATTGATCAAAATGTCTCCCTTCTGGCTCACGTTAGAGCCGAGCCTTCCTGTAAACCCGGCCCAAAAAGCGTCAGACCTCCAAAGAACAGATCGATCATGTGCCACTAATAATTTGCTATGATGGGTAAGGACAAAAATCTTTTGCTTGATTTGTCACGAAACCTCGCAAGATTCACGTCCTGTGTTTGTGTGTATGCAATCATGTCATCTGACTCGTATCCACGGTGGTTCGTGCTCGTACCTGCCAGGGCATCTAGAAGGGTGGACTTGCCGCAGCCGGACGGGCCCATGATGGCGAGCACCTCGCCGGGGCGCGCGTACCCGTTGAGCCCGCAGAGGATGGGCACGCGCCCGCCGCCGCCGCTCGCCGACACCCACAGGTCCTCCCACGATATCACCACGCCCTCCTCGGCCCGCCGCAGCGACTTCTCGCGGGCCACGGCGGCCCCGCTCCCCGCCGCGCTGGTGATCTCCAGAGACGACGGCTGCGGCAGCGGGAACGGCGGCGGCGGCGCGAAGGAGCGCCCGCTGCCGAAGGGGAACCCGTCCGTGCTGCGCATGGACGACGACGCGCCGAGCATCGGAGTCCGCGTCGTCGTCGGCGTGGCCGCCGGGCGCCGCGCGGTCCTGCCGCCGCGGCGGGCTTGGCGTCCACCTCGGCACGGCGGGGTGCGGCGGCTCGGACGCCATGTCGGAACGCTAGCTGGATAACTTGACAGGCGAGAGGCAAGCTAGCTTGAGCTGGCGAGAAGAGGTGGGAACTGGGGAACTAGCTATAGCTCGTGTGGCGCTTTGGTGCTTGCCTTCCTTGCTGTGGGGTGTGATGAAGGGTGTGGTGGCGATCGAGCTGGGCTGGTTAAATAGGGGAGGGGCCGGCCGAGCGCGCAGGCGCCGCTGAAGAGGTTCGGTAGCGCGATTAATTATGTGTAGCCGATTATAATAATTCGGTAAAGCTGGGAGTCGGGCTCCGATGTGTTCGGACGCCGACTCTCAGGATTCGTGCCTCGCGTGCTCTCCACACCATCAGCCGCCTGCTGCTGGCCGTCGTCGCCGCGCTGCTGTTGGCCGTCGTCGACGCCGCGCCGCCGTTCGCCGGCGGCCCTCTTTCTCTTCCCCACGGCCTGCCGCAGCTCCCCTCCATCTCCTCTCCATGGTCGGCGACGCGAGATCTCACATGAAAAACGAAGCGAGGTCATCTTCCTCATGGAGACAGCGAGCTCCTCTCCCTATTTCCCATGGCCAGCGGCGTGAGCTCCGTCTCCCCCATGGACGGCGGCGAGGTCCTCTCCCTCTCACCATGGTCAAGGCGGCACGAGCTCCCTCTCCCCCATGGCGAGACCCATGGTGTTGCAGTAGAACTTTTTCGATGTTGCAGATATATGATAGTGTGTTGCAATAGTTTTTGTTTCGATGTTGCATGAAACATAGCTCCGATGTTGCGACGGAAATTTTTTACTCCCACGCATCCATATGTTTCGCTATGTTTCAGAGGATCTTTTCAGTGTTGCAGTTGCATGATAGCGATGTTGCAATAGCTTTGTTTCAATGTTGCACAAATTGAACGATGAATTAACGATGTTATGCAACAGAGTTCTGATGTTGCGGCGGGAATTTTACTCCTCGCATCTAGATGTTTCATTGTGTTTCAGTATATAATTTCTGATGTTGCACACATGTATTGCTAATGTTGTAAAGATATATTTTTGATGTTGCAACGACCGTCCGATGGAATTTTTCCATCAGACGTCCGGGCGCCAGCAACTCCCGTAATAATTAAATAATCCAAGTTGTGCTTAGCGTGGTTTTTGAAGAGAGGGAGTGGGTCAAGAGCGCCGTTGCCACACCTTCCAGGTACCGTGTGGTTTCAACTTTCTTTTCAGCTGCGACGACCTGCGAAGGTGTCCACCTAGGTACGACTAAAATTCTCGGAGATCAAGGGTGGTACTATGGTATACTATTTTGGACTCCGTTCTATGTTGTACTTAGTCTTTTTAAAAAAACTTTGATTTAATTTATTGAAGATGTATACTAAGATCCATATGACAAAATGAATAATGCACCATCGAGACATATTTTGTGTGTTTGATTTGATGATGTTGTATGTTTTGGTGTATCTTTCAATAAACTAGCAAAATGGTGTGGCACGTGTTTTAAAAAAATTACAAAATTAGTGATGTAGTTAATATGGACTCTTTAGATTAATCTAGATCATTCGATCATCATAAAATCCGACGGTGTAGGAGTGATATAGACAACATGGACTCTTTAGATTAATTTAGAGCGTCTGATCATCATCATAAGATCCGACGGTGTTGGAAGGGTAAGAGTAACCCGTAAGATTTGGTACGAAAATTTCGTGATCCTTTATATTATGGTTTTGGTCAAAGTTTTAAGAGTTTCATTTGTGACAATGCTAAAATATCTACGTTGTCTCGTTCAAAAAAAAAATATCTACGTTGTAGAATGCTGAAAAGTCAATATGCTAGCTGATATCCACAACACATGTATTTATGTGTTAAGTTAGTGTATAATAATCACCAATGACATTTAAGCGTCCTCTGTTGTCGGTTGCTTTCGCTATTATGGCGATGAGTTGATGACCGATAGATACTAGTTGTATACGGAGTACTACTGATACCAAAAGGTTCGCATTATTCTTCTAACAAAAGATACAATCCGACTAAATGCTCTAGATGTGTACACGTTCTAAAACATTTCACATGTATCCGATGTTTATCGTCGATCCTCCACTTAGCAATTGAATGTGGTCGGCAATCACAAACACTCACTTGATGGCCCCGCATTGTCTTAAGTAATTTTTGGGCATCTCTTTAGTACCATTATATTGGAATTTGGAAACCAAAGTACGTTTGGCCATTAGCCAGAGTACTACTCCATCCGTTCCAAAATATAAGTCATTCCAACTTTATTAGAGAGTCAATCTTTCTCAACTTTGACCAAATTTATACATTATGATATCAAATAAGTACCATTAGATTTTCATTACATATATTTTCATAGTATAGCAATTCGCTATCATAAATCTTTGAAGTCATCTTTATAATTTTGATCAAAGATCGAATAGTTTTGACTATCAAAAAAATTATAATGACCCATATTTTGAAACGGAACGAGTAAACAAACATACGGTTATGCCTCCATATAACGCGTGATGGTTTGGGAGCATCTGTGGTAGTACCATAGAACAAAAAACCGGACCGGAGATCGAACCGGTCAGGCTACTGGTTCAATGGTTTGCCGGTCCAACCAGTGGTTCATTATTTATTAGTAAAATATTTATTTCTTATGATTTGTATGAGAAATATATATGTTTTCTTACCTAAACATCAAACTAATCACTGGTTCACTGGTTTGATAAAAAAACCACCGGTTCAACCGGTCACTGGTTCACTGGTTCAACACAAAACCGGTCGGTTCGACATAAAACCGGCCGGTTCAACCGGTTCAATTGCATGACCGGTCTTTTAACTGAACCGAACCAGTCCGGTCACCGGTTCACGGTTTTTCCGGTCGGACCACTGGTCCGGTCCGTTTTTTGTTCTAGGGGTAGTACAGCTGGCTTGCTTGCGTACTGCGTGCATGCACAGGGTCGGACACACGTGCGCACAAACTCAACGAAGTGTAGTCTTGAGGAAACGAGAAAGTGGAAGTCGGTTCGCTCGAAAAAAGAAAGAAAGTGGAAGTCGTGATGGGACAATAGGACGGTCAATTCAGCTGCGCGCAATCTTTTTAAAAAAAAAATGCTGCGCGCGCGTGCTTCGCTTCTCCGCTCTTTCCATTCGTACGTGTGGGTGCCCTCCTTACCTTTTTTTCTTGGAAAGATATGATGCTCGAGTGCTCAACTAGCTGTGTCAGTTGCTCAAAAGACGCGCGCAAGAAACCGTGGTCGCTCCCTTCGGCCCCCGCGTCGCCCTTCAGCGGCACGGGCGGCGCCGATCGCTGGTCCCCTCTCTTCCCTCCTCCGGCGTCTCGTCAGAGGCAGGAGGAAATAGGGATCCATCTCTTTCAATAAATTCTAGTAGATCGAGTTTAAGTTAGGGTTAGAGTTCTCCATGTCACGTTTCGTGGTATGAAAGATTTGTTTTCTTATTCTCCTCTCTGGCAACGACAAAGAGATAGGGGGTTGTGTCTCTCCATGGCGGCATCGACGAAGGAGGCGACGACATCTACGATGTTGACAACTTTCTTGGGACGATGACATGGAGAATTAGGTTCCCGGATGGCAACATCGAGACGGGGATGGTGCCGTCGTCATGGAATAATTTTCTCCGGTCACTTCTCCGTTTCATCGTGGTTAGATCCAACCACGATGAAAGGCTTGTGAGACTAGGTATGTCTCCCGAGCTGATGTCAATCAGTCTTGGATCAGATAGATTGGGATCAGTCTCTCTTATTCATCAGTGGCAGAAAGAGCAAGAGGAAAGGCGCAAGAAGAAAAAAGATTGTGCTCGTTCCAACCTACAGGAACGTTGGCTGTCGTTCTTTGGGCGCTTGTTCTCAGCCTACTTCCTGAGCGTATGCCTGTGCGGCCTTTTATTTGATTGTTTACACAGGTTTGTGATCGAGCTTTCGAACCGCTTAGTGCGTGAGTACGTTAAAAGTGCTATATGTAACTTAATGATGTACTCATCTTTGATATAATATATTTCTTCCTTCATAAAAAAGAGTGCTCAACTAGTTAGGAGAGAGGCCCATATCCTCCCATCAATCCATCATCACCACCGCCATCCCGATTCACAAAGCTAGGCTGTCCGCACTGGCGGGCGATATGCCGCACGCTATGCGCCACGTAGGCTGCATGCAGTGCGACATACCGTTTTCCCCCTGCAGCGGGCTACGGTATCGGCTCGGTAAGATAACGAACGGAGTGACGACATGGGACAGCCAGAGTGCGTGAAGCACGCATGGTATGCGCCAACTCAGGGGCCCGCGCACGCATGCCTCCCCCAACCACCCGCGCCGGATCGGAGGGAGAGGGGGGGGGGGGCTGCCGGAGAGAGGACGACGACCGGCGAGGAAGATAAGGAGGCAGGCCGAAGCTCGTGGTGGTGGCCGGAGGAGAAGCCGCCGCCACGCCCAAGACGCTGCCGTCGGGCCCGCCTCCGCCACCATGGATCCTGCTACACCGCGCCGCCTGGAGCTCCGTCCGCCATGGGCTGCCCACCAAGATCCACCTCGCCATGGCCAAGAGGCGCGGCGCGTGGAAGCCGCATGGAGGCGCGGCGGCGGCGAGCATGGCGCTTGCAGGGAGGAAGACCATGGAGGTCTGGGGATGGGGAAGGAAGGGGAGGGGATGGGGCCGGAGTAAGGCGCTCCTCGCCGGCGTCGACGCCGGCTGGCGACGTGGCAGCGCGGGCCTCGCCATGGCCGTCCAGATCGAGGGAGCAGGGGTGCCCCCACGACCGGTCCGCCGCCCGCCATGGCCGCCCGCGAGCTCAGCCCGCGCGAGGGAGCAGGGGAGCGAGAGACCGGCTGGGAGGGGCGCGGCATGGAGAAGAGGGCCGGCGCCTTGCAGCTGGATGGCGAGCGGCGGCGCAGCTGGAAGGCAGGGGAGGAGGCAGAGGGAGCAGGAGCGGCGGCGCGGCTGCAAGCGTGCGAGAGCTGCTCATCGCGCCCGCGATAGCTGCTTCGCCTGTCGCGCGTGCTCCGCCGCCGCCTTGGGTCCTCCACCGCCGCTGCTGGAGGCCGGGCCTTCCGCGCCAGCCCTCTCCTCGGCGCCGCTCGATCCGCCGGACGGAGGAGAGGGAGAGAAATCGGTGGGAGAGAGGTGAGGCGGATAAACCAGAGCAGGAGGGAAAAAAGGAAGGAGAAAAAAAGAAAAAGAAAAGGTGGAGGAGAAAGAGGATATGGTAGTCGGAATGGTCGAATAAAATATAGTATAGTTGATATAGAGTATGAGATATAAAGGTTGACGAGTGCGTATGAAGTTAATTTAAAGGTTGAAATCTTGATGTCCATAACAAAATATTCTCTTTTAAAGGGTAGAGTAGAGTGTGACATGTGCGAACAGCCTAGCATCGTACGCGATGCGCGAGGGGCCCGCACGCGTTGACCAGCACCCTCATTCCAACATGGCGCGCGCCGCGTGAGCACTCTCTCTCAACTGCTTGTCGTCGCGACCAACAAGAAGCCAAAGGGATGGTCAAGAATTCTTCTGGCGTAATCCTTTCGTCGTTTACACTAGCGACATGCCGTACGTGAGACACTGAACAAAATAAATCACGATGTTGCTTAAAAAGAAATCACGATGCCCGTTGTTTAATTAATTAAACGTAGTTTCCTGGTTCCCGCATCATCAATTTGAGTCCTCATCACTCATGATGCATGCACACGCTGATGGATCGGAGGATGCTTGTTGCCGCCGCCCAACTTGCATCATGCTGCCTCGCGTAATCTACAATTACCGATCATAATTATAACACGCCAAGAGTCTAGATACCGATCATCTCGCTCGGTGACGCGCGTTCAAGGAATATAATGATCTGTGACGACTAGCTTAGGACTCGACTTAGTACGTCTTCTCGCGTGCCATGAATAGTATATACCCTTGACACTTTTCGGAGAATTTTGTTAGCCGACCGAATCTACTATAAATATATAGGAGGTCCCCATTAAAAGATTTCTCTCAAACCTCAGCAATCCACGTCAGCATAGCACCTTCACCTCTTCTTTGCTGACATTGGCATATCAACAGACTCTCCTTTATTCTCCTTTGCTCACCACCACGCACCACGGCTCCTTTGCTGGCAGATCATCAACAGACTCTCTTTACTCTCCTTTCATGCTCTACCATGTTCGATGTATTGCCTTGCATAAACCATCCTTGCTGACTTTTGTGTGCTCCTTTGCTAGCAGATCATCAAACTCTCCTTTACTCTCCTTTCATGCACTTGGCTGGGGTTAGAGCAACTCCAGCAAGGCCCCTACTCGAGCCCCTACTCAAAAAGTAGGGGCCGAGAGCAAAAAACTCAGCTCCAGCAGGGCCCCTACTCGGGTCCCTAGAGTAGGGAGGCACCCAAATCCCCCCTCCCAGCCCCATCTCCCACGGACCCGTAGGGAGGCCCCTACTCGGTCGTTGCTGCAGTTTCCTGCGCGCGCGAGTACGGAGCCTCCCCCTCTTCTCCTCCGCACCGAGGCCGCGCCTTCGGCACTCCATCTCCTCTGCGTCCGCCTGGAGCTCCCCCGTCGCCTCGCCTGATTCGCTCGCCGGCGGCCAGTCGCCTCGCATGATTCGCTCCCCCGTCTCCTCTGCATCCACCTGGAGCTCCCCCGTCCGCCCAGATCTCCTCGCTCGCCCAGAGACGGGTGGGAGGAGAGCGAAAGGAGATCCTCGAGCTCCAATCCAAGGCGAGGGGGAGGACGTGCGGTGGAGGAGATGACGGGCGGTGCCGTCCCTTGCTTCGCCCGCCCCGCGCGCCGGCCATCGTGGCCGCGAGGTCCGCCTGCGGCTCCTGCCTCCTGCCTCCGCGAGCTCATCGGGTTCGGCGCCGCCCGGATCTCGTCATCCATGGCCGCTGCCTCGAGCAGGTCCGCGGGGCCCGGTCGGACTCCTCCGCCGCCCGCGCTCGGGCTCGTTGCTCGGGCTCCACTCCGTCCCCGCACTCGCCCTCGCCCGGAGCTTTGCCACTCGAGCTTCACCGCCGCACCTCTCTGCAACGACCACCCGGGGGGCGAGATCCAGTGCGGGGCGAGCTTCTCCGGCGGTGGCGCAGCAGGGAGGAAGGTGGCGCCGGCGGTGGAACGGTGGGGAGGGAGGTGGCGCCGGCAGTGGTTCGGTGGGGAGGGAGGTGGTGCTGATGGCGGATCGAGTGGGCTGTGGATCCCTCTGGATTGGGCATGGGAGAGAAGGGAAGGAGGGGGAAGAAAAGAGTGGGGCCCACATGTCATAAAACGAAAAAAAATATTAGACACTGACGAGTTGGTCCCACATGTCAGAGTAAAAGTAGGGGCTCAGTTGTAAGGGCTGTTGCTGGAGTTGGTGGCATAAAATTGGCCCCACAAAGTTGGGGCCGGCCCCTACTCGATAAAGTAGGGGCTTGAAGTAGGGGCTATTGCTGGAGATGCTCTTAGGCTTTTATTTGCCAGTCGGAGAAGGTGGGGATGCGGGATTAGCTTGGACATTGGCATTGTATGTTTTCTCCACCTCGAGGTTGCGTAGTGGGCAATGTCCTAATGATCTGCCGTCAAATTTGGTTGGATCGGGTGTGTCCTGAGAGATCTGATCAGTTTCCCAAGCTCTGACCAGTTTCTAGTTGATATAAATTGATTTTGCCTTACAAGTAGAAAGACCATTTAGGTAACAAACTTAATCCAACTTTATTAGCATTTCTAATTCTGTTAGTTTTGCCTTATTCTCTATTGCCTCCAGTTTTACATTCCATGGCAGGAGGTTAAGGCCGACTTTGATGGCCACAGTTATGAGTATTGCTAAGGCTGTGACACGCGCGATGGTTGTTGTGGCTGCGAGAGAGGTGGTCCTTCGCTCCCTATCCGCTGCCGCCATCGAATTTGTATCAGGCTTAACCGAATCCATAGCGGAGGCACGGAAGGCCCTTGCCCTGTCTGCTCATATGGCCGCAGATGCGGCCGTTGCCATTGTGAGAAGGCAGGTCGCACTTGAGGTCCGGGCCAGATCCGCAACCACAATGACCTCAGCGGTTGTGATGAAGGCTCGAGCTCATGTGGCCTTAGAACGCGAGCTCACCATGAGGCGTCGGTGCCTCCACTTTGACCATGACCTCCATCGCCATGGTGGCAATGGTAGTAAGGCGTCTGGAGCTGTCCTCGTGGTGTAATCTGACGATGTAAGCATCGTAATTAACTTTAGTTATAAATGAATTGCTCATTTTGATTAGAGCAGCTTTATTATTCGTTTAGCCCAGTATCTAGTTGATGAACCGCTTAGTTTAGTTCTAGTTGACGAACTGATAATATATATCTACCTGATGATGAATTGCTTAGTTTATTTCTAGTAGATGAACTACCAAGTTTATTTCTAGTTGATGAATTACTTAATTTAATTTTAGTTGAATGTATCTATGTATGAATATAAGCATGTTTTTCAATATATATCTCTCTGTTTATTACTACTAAATTTTGAATATTGTTTCTAAAAGTTTTCGATTCAGAAGCGAGAATGTCCAAGTGATGTTGAATATATATATGAGTGTGCGATACATGTGTGTTATTATGAACGTCTAACACGTACACGTTCACGTTCAATTGATTGAGCGCATCTATTGAGTGTGTATTTCGCTCATAACGATGCATATATAGTTAGTGCTTATCACGACCGAACGATACTGATGGACGTTCGCATTTTTTTAAACCGCGAATGAAGTATTCTAACCGGCATTAATCTGGCCACACTACTAGTTGTAGTTATAGGTTAACAAACGTGAAAACTTAGTTAATCAACAACCGCTGGGACTAGCGCACTCAAACGTTTCGGCGCTAAATAAAACTAGAAATTTAGGCACTCAAACATATCGGCGGTTCATTATAGTCGCTTGGAATAATTGACTATTCTAAGCGGTGCAGAATTACGTCAGCACATGATGTCGTTCCTGCCGGTTTTTTGAGCCGACAAGAATGACCTCCCTATTAGCATCAGCCCTAAACCCTAGGTGCCAATGAGGTTTTTGCCCAGCGTGCATGCCTGATCACATACTTCGTATGAAAGTTTTATAGATTAGACCGGTAAATATTTTAAGATTGATAAAGCCAACATTATAGTCGACGGTCCTACCACTGAAAGAAATAGTTACACAAAGTGTTTTATCCCTTGTGGGCGATAATTGAAGGTACGTGCAATCACCTTTGATAACCACAAATATTAATTTGATTAGCTACTGTGTCTAGCTACTGCTAAATTGCTAGCAAGGACGTACATAAACAATTTTTCGCTAGAGACGAAAGAGATGGGCGAACTGTGGACATCTCTATCGACCGACGATACGAACAGGTTAAGCAAGCGGCAAGCTCTCAGCAAGTGCTTAAATGAGAAGTAGTTCCGTTCGATTTTGGAGTTCATCATTACACAAGCCTGTTAAGCAGCATCTTATACGCGGTTGAGAATTTCGTTAGGGAACGCAACAGCTAGCTGTCTCTTCCGGTTTTGCTGAATAGTTATTCCCCCCTTCATTATGTCCGTACACGGAAATGATTTATGAAGCATGCTATTCGTCTTCATAGAATGTTGGACCCGGCAAGACCACGTGTAAATCGATTTTGTCATGTATTTTTCTCCCCGTTTCCATTTAATTTTCAGTATTCCTACACATTATTATTCATGCGCATGAAATTGCACCAGGAAAAAGCTAGGGGAGGTTAGTTAGTTAACTAATGTCTATTGGCGCCAAACACTTGAGACTGGCTACTTAATAAACGGTCTATTGTAGCACGCTATTCTTTCTTTAACATGTGAACCACACTGGAAGAAATCTGCAGCAAGCAGCCAAGGGAAGAGACGCGTCTAGCTTGAATAGATTTGGAAGCATTCGGAAGAGAATTCTCTAAGAATATTATATTTGATTCGAAATATATTTCTCGCGTGTCAGCGAGCCGGCCCTGCAAATTATCTATGCCCTGTTGTCACTTCACCTTTGCTACGGATTGTGGAGTACCTACCTATATATGTTCCTAACTTTCCTAATCTTTAGATAATTTGCAGCGTATGTTTCTGCCTTTCTGGCTGCATAAGTTCGTCGTCAGAGTTTCTGTTTCAGTAAATGTTCCACTGTGATTTTCAGGAATGTATTCGTATAGCCAGTGGCAAAAAAAAAAAAAAAAAAAAAAAAAAAGGAGAGTACAATGATCTCAACAAACTGCAGTACTGTACGTACTAGCAAGAAAGAATGTGAAACTTATGCATCCCAATATTCTCTAAGCATTTTTTCAAATAATATTCTCTAAGCAATTAATAACGCAGTAGTACGAACGAACTAAGCTGTCGTGCATCATGCATATGTCCGGTCATTTTCGGGTAGGAGTAACGCGATACGTTTCACTGACTACGACTGAGAATTTATTGTGTTCATCCAGGATGGTGAAAAACACGCGACCAGGCTTGTCTGCACTCGTATCACATTGCGCCATCTACAGACTAACCCGTTTTTCATACACGACTTTTCGATAGCTTTTGGACGACTTGCATGCAGTACGATGAATTTATAGAGAAACTAGTTTGTACCTATAATTAAAACTTCGTGAATTATAGTTCTGGAATAGAGATGATGAACTAACGGGACAACACGCGCACGTCCTAGTTCGGAAATAGAGATGATGAACTAATTAATTGTTCTGGAATATCCAAATGAGCGGGTAATATTTATCAAGAAAACTGTTAAAATGAGTTGAAATTGAGTTGTGTTTTTTGGTTCACTCCCCGGTGGAGATATCTTCTTTATTGCTTACTTCCTGTTAATTACAACTATAGACTAAAATTGAAAGCAAATATAAATGCAGAAGCCTCATTTTGTGTGCATATGCATAAACCTCACCATCAGAAAAAGAACACGAGTTTTTTTCTCAGATGTAGTCATATGATATATTGTATTGATTTTAATTTCAAACTTAAAAGTATTAGAGAAAATAAAACAATAATGTTCACTAGATTAGTAACATTTCCCTAGTCTTCTTCCTTTTTATTTATTTATTGTTTGTTACAATTTTCAATTTGATCATTTGCAGTTTTAAATTTTATATGCAAGTACAGATGTTTAAGAATTATATATAGTAGTGGTTTTTCCAGAGAGAAAAATAAAACTTTTGCACATTAATTTAATATACAACATGTGCCCATGTGCATACCATTTATTGTGTAAAAATAAAATCAAAGTCAAGTGTGTGTTTAGTTATAGCATGGTATAAAATCCAATTTATAAGTTCTTGTACTCCTCTCAAACAAATAGCAAACCCCGATTATACAAGCAGCATGGTTCAATATATACTAGTTGATTGTAACCTTTATCATTTATTTGGGCGATTAACACGTTTGCAGTGGCTATACAGTTTAGAGGGGGCAGTTGTTACGACTCATACCTAGTGATGTTTATCTGGATCAACATTAAGGTAGCGTGGTCAAGTTCGAATTAATCATAGCTACATCTGACATTGGCACACGTTCACATTTCCGAAATACTAGTTCGTTTTTCCTTCTTTCACAGCATATACCGCTTTTTTGGAAGGCCTCATTTTGAAGTGCTCTATCTAGCGTCTCTGGCAACAGTTTCAAACATGAGTTCGTCACCGTCCCATCGCATCAGAATGCAAAACACTCAGCAAACTTAAAAAAAAAGGTAATCTCTGCTCATCATTTTCAAACTAAAGATCTAGTAGCACTAAATAATCAGTAACCAACCCAGAGACGCACTGCACACGACATGCACGCAAAATTTCGCAATTGGTCGTGTCCGATCGTCGATCGACGACTTCAATGTTTTTTTTTTCGGAAATGACACTGGTGATAAATTAGGTCACCAATATTGTACGAGCAGACAAAAGTGCTAACAAGTAGTAGTAATTATAACAAACCACATTCGTTGAACTTGTTGCAAAAACTATACGTACTGTTGCTGTTGCCAATCAGAACAGTGAGGTGCGTACCAAACAAGCGTATGAAGCCGGTCTGTTGGACGTCAGGATGGCGAATTTTTCGCAGCGCAGACTGTCCAGCAGTCCGACGTGTTACCAGCAAGGCTGCAACATCATATATTGGTGACTTCAATGTTCTTCGTGGAAATGACAAGGTTACCATATATTGTACGAGCAGCAGAATATTATGTGAACTCTTTGTCTTAAGGTCTGTCCAGTATTGGGAGCATTCTGCTCGCATTCATATATGATGTTACTGAACGTGTTTTCTGAGCAAACAAAAATGCTAACAAGTAACAATCACATGCTCGTTGAACGGCTTGTCGAAAAACTACTGAACTGTTGCTGATGCCAATCACCAATCAGGCAATCAGAGCAGTGGCTAGTACCAAACAAGCGTATGGAGCTGGTCTGTTGGACGTCAGGACGGCGAATTTTTCGCAGCGCAAACTGTCCAGCGGTCCGACGTGTTACCTGCAACATCAACGCCAAAACCTACTGGGGCCTAACTCTGCGCGACCTTCCGCCTGCTGCGTCTCGCGCGAACTTCCCCCCAAAACACTGCAGGTCAAGGTTCCATGAGACCGTGATCCACCGGTTCCCGTCAAGTTGCAGATAATTTTGAGATCGTCCTAGATGAACCAAAGGGACCGTACGAATAGTACTATATAGGATCTTACCGTAATCCTGTTCAGTTGCTTAGATGTTTCACCCAGCATGTGACTAGTAGGATCTTTAGCCATGTGAAAAAGTTAACAGATAACCCATCTTACCATTTCCATTTTTCCTGATGTTAGAGCGAGTCAGACGAAGTTCACTA
The DNA here is from genome assembly GCA_015476505.1 of Urochloa ruziziensis. Lineage (NCBI taxonomy): Eukaryota > Viridiplantae > Streptophyta > Magnoliopsida > Poales > Poaceae > Urochloa > Urochloa ruziziensis. The sequence goes on along the minus strand of CM027119.1, from coordinate 54,025,278 downwards.
CGGTCGTCCACGAAGGACATGGACATCTTGGTCAGCGCCGCGTGCTCCATGCCGTCAATCCCTTCAACCCGCGAACTGGGAGCGGGGAACCTCGGATTCGCCTGGGTCGGCGCGACCGAGCAAGCGGCGTCGAGTCGCTAGGGTCGGTGCCACACTGGCGACCAAGCTGCGTCTACTAGGTCCACATGTGTGCTCTGGTCAGACAAGATGGCTCGGTTGGGAGTCTACTAGGTCCACCTGCACTAGAATCACAGGTCCAACCATTTGATCAAATCATCTGCACATTCAATTTTCTACTAAACCTGCCAGTTTTGCATGCAAGAGATTTCTAAGCGCGTGTTTCTCTTTATTGACAACGGAGATAATGGGCACCGATAAGATCAGACCTGCAAGACACGGCACTGAATGGTACTCAACAAGACCACCAAGACCACCACAAGCAGATGCCGGCATAGCCAACATGGGAAAAAACAAATTTTCAATTCCATTAGTCAGATGTCACATTCAGTGCTAAACCACACACAAGATGTCTCAAATAATAGTCTGTCTCAAACTCAATTAGATTCCAGGTTTAGTGTAACATTTCAAAATCTGTGTAATACATCCGCTCAAAGATGAAAATCAACAGGTTACAAGCTTACAGTTACAGGGAAGCAATTCGCTTGATGAGGGACAAGATTACCATGTGTTTGCATCTCATGCCATGTGCTGTGTGTGGTTCCTATGTGGGTGATCACCTCTCCTTTAACATCATAAACCGTACACGAAGAATGGGTGGAAATGTAAGAAGGCTAAAAACAGTAGCCAACTAGGAGGAAACTGCTGAATCCAAACAAAAGCTACTCAGCCTCCTCAGCATCTGGAATTTCCATGTCGGATGCTTTGCTTTCAGGTAAAAAACATTCTTGATCATCCACCTCAGTGGCACTATCAGGCTGCTCATCTGACCCAGCAATCTCCTGGTTGGGTTTCTCTTTATCCAATTTGGGGATTTTGAGCCCATATCGCAATGAAATCCTCTCAAGCAACTCCTTTCCATCCAGTGGAGATACCATGACACACAAATTGGTCTTTCCCTTCCAGCAAACAATGGCAATTGCAGAGGGATCTGTGGCTATGGATCCTATATCCTGGTGCCCTGAAATTCAAAGGAAGATGTTTAGTTTTCGGTAAATTTTGAGTTTTCTTTCAAGCTACCAAGAAAAAATGCTCTTACCTTCACGTAATACTACGACACAGCAACCTGGAAGTAAAGCTGAAGCTTCCTCACCAAATTTTGTATCCACAAAATCAGGAAACTTAATAGTCCTGTACTGTAAAAGATGCTGGAAGTCAGCTGCTGATGCATATAGAATCTGTTTTGTGATATACGGAAGCAGGAGTGGCAATCCCTCCGATGACAACCTAAATGTGCATGGGGAGCCATCCTTTGATGACTGTCTTTCCTGAAAGAGTGCAATAATAGAAGAGAATCACCATGTTAACTCAAGAATTTTTTAACTTCTGATAATATCTTAATAAGTTGATAAAGAACAGAGTAATTGGACACCTACAAATATCTTTAGGCCAAGTGAGGTGATCTTAAGCCGCTCGCCAATTTTTATGTTGAGCTCCAAAACATCTTGAACAGATTTTGACACATAGTATATTCTCTTAACATGACTAGTATCAGGATTCCTGGTCACGAGATGACCTTCAAGTGGAAATGAATCCTTGATACCGTAGAAAGATACTATACTTTTGACTGTCACTTCATCTTTAAAAAATATCACAGGGTCAACCCCTCTCCACCTGCCGTTCTGCTGCCTCCTCCTATCTCTTATTCCTGCTTGACCTTTTTCTGCCTCATTATCAATCACCTTAGCATCGTTCTTATCTTTTGAACTTTCGGTATCCATGCCTCCATTATTTTCTCCATCGAGAACATTTGTATCATCAACCACTTGCTGGTGCACTATATTTTCTTCAGATGATACCTTATCTGATCCTAAATTTTTCTCAAGTTTCCCAGTCTTGTCTTTTGAGATATTCTGTTCCCCATCTACCACATCTGAATAGATACAATATACCACACTTCAGCACTAGGAAGCAGTAACTGTAATGAATATAAGATTTGGTGTAATAACAACAAAATATGTAGAACAAGTGAATGTGGAAGAATATTACCGTTCAGAGGAGAGAGTTTTTGAAGCACTGCAATGAAAAATGCCCCGCTGTTCTGGTCATGAGGAACAATCCTCATGCAGCGATGCAGCGGACAATCCGAATGTTCTGTACGAATGGAAGTAGAAACTGGCCTTTTATGTCTAGCTGGAGCTTCACCAGACTCACAATCAACTTCGGTTTTCTCTTCAGTTTTCAATTTGTCACCATTATTGCTGTCATCGTTTGCTATATGTGTTTCTTGTTCTCCCTCTCCAATGTCTGTTGAATCCTTCATGTCTGCATCGACTGCATCAGTGTTGACCTCAACATCTTTGCTGCCTTTACCAGAGGGAAACATGCTTGGTGATATCACACTCTTCCTGTAGCGAGGAACATCTTCATGAACACCAAACCAAGAACCTCTATCACGTACCTGCAATACTCAAACTATTGAGGGGAGAGCAGAATAAAATTTTACTACCTTGAATGTATCAAATTTTATGGAGGCCCCAGAAGATATAATTGTGACTGAATCGTGAAATACTAAACAAATGTAAACAGTCAAGCTGAAACACAGGTTGCTACACTAAATAGCTCTTAGAAAGTGCTGCAATAAAAAGAAACCGCATTTAATCATGAAACAAGATGCTAAATGGGCAACATAGAGTAATCAAGACTATGAATGATTTTAGTAACATGTATACTAACCTTCCAGGTATTAAGTCCAGGACGACGGGCTAATTCAGGTAGCTCATTAGAAACATCAAGAAGCTCAACAGAGTCCCCACATCTCCGTAGAATCTATTGATTTACGCAGAACATTGTTGATGTTACAACGATGTACAAAAAGAGAGAAATCGAAAGAAACTCATAAACAAATTACAAAAAGCAATATATGGATATACTAAAAAAAGAGTATTGTTAGTCAAGTCTCTAAGATTTTCTAGAAAAATAAACTTGCTACCAGGGTTAAAAAAACCATTTCAAACCGGTCCGGTTTGACCGGTTACCGGTCAAACCGGTCCGGTCCGATAGCTAAATAGGGCCGGTTACCGCTCAAAACCGACCCTACCAAACCGCTCCTACTGGTTAACCGGCCGGTTTCACCGGTTTACCGGAACGGTTTTTATTAAAAAAAACCGCTCCAAACCGTGGGAAAAAACCCTGCTTGCTACACGCAGAACACTATTTTTCAAGATAATAGTACAAAAAAATGATAGAAGATTTGACCAAATCAAACATTATACAGTAAAGGTTACAGTTTAAATCAAGCATAAAAAATACCTCAGCAACAACAGCTTCATTTTCAACAGGGTTCATTGAACATGTTGAATAAACCATCCTCCCACCCACTTTAAGCAAACCCATACCTGAACAAGAAACAAGTAATCAAATATACAAACCTAATCCCGTGAGTAACAAATCCTTACAGCACAAATAACAGATCATTTACCTATCATAGTTAGAAAAGGACAAAAGAATAAATTTGTGTCACACGTCAGTTTCTGAATACATAATTGATTATGAAACAATCCAAATTATATCCTTATATGTTGATATCCTATCCCTATGTATAGGAATTATAAATACATAAGAAATTTGCAAACTTCCAATGAATAAATAATCCAATTTACAATTGCAATCAAATTCAAGAAATATTTAATGGAGAGCCACAACTACAAGGACTTGATTCATAATCAAAGAACATAAAAACATTTCACTTGTGCAAGGAGATCAACAGTTCAACACTACAAAGGTTTAGAACGTTCAAAGCATTTCACAGAAGAAAATTGTAACATAATGAAACAACTTAAAGAGTTCAATGGATCATGAAATGCTCCAGCATGCTTTAATCCTTACCACGCATAGCAATTTCTACTTGCAGACGATGAAGTCCATTCCCCATACCAGCATTCCTGAATAGTAAATCTAGTAGTTAAGACACTAATTAAACACAGTAGCAAAAAATAATAGACAAGTCAGTATTTACCACTTCCTCCACATATCAGGAGCCTTACGGACAGTCCCATCACCGCTACAAGGCACATCACAGAGCACGCGGTCAAACTCCAACCTCTGCAGCTTGGCCTCATCTATACACGTTTCTGAACAGAACTTTGCGAGATTACAACCAGGAAAGTTTTGTGCTTCATGGTTTGTTACAATCAGGTTGGCTGTGCACATTCTCTTTGTCTGATGAATAAGAAGATTGCATCTTTGCACATCAACATCATTAGCTACCACCTGATTGCATGGGGGACCATTAGGTAAGAGAACTGATGTCATAACAAATATCTTCCTTTCTCAAAATCAATAGAAGAAAAAAAAAAGCATAAGTACATCAGTTGCATGTGATATTGAAACACACCAAAGCATTTGGAAGCAATCCAGGTTTTGTTGACTGGTGAATCATCTCAAGTAACTGGAAAGTTTTAGATCCTGGAGCAGCACACACTGCATAAGATAACAAAATTCATGAGACTGCGGTTAGGGAAGACATTGGTCTTGAAGTAAAAATTCGAATACTATAACTAAGCAGAAGCTGTTTGCCTTTGTTTAATGCTCCACAAAAAGTAAGCAAGCTAAAGGCTAACAGAAATAGCTCATCTTAAATAAGAGAATCAGCTAGTCTACAAACATAAGAGAATCAACTCATCTTTCTTATTTTTAATCCGTTTACTCCTGTGTAGATGAGAGATCAGTAATTTTAAACTTATATAATTGGGCAAACTTGTTTGCTAAATATCTAGGCTTCAAAAACCATATAAACTGGAAAAAATAGCCATTGGCCAAACAGGAAGCACATGAGACACTGGCTGTTAATTTAAACTGCACATGTGAACTGATGAACAAGGATGATAGATAACATACTGTCAAGAATATGATGATCCGGTTCCACATTCAGAAACAATGGTGGGACCTGCAATAACAACAAATACCATTGAAGTTGACCCAAGATATGTAAAGCAGCATACATAATGTAGCACATCTCTGAAATAAAAATAAGGAACCCACCATACTGACAGCCTCTTGCCTAGTTATGTTGCCAACTTCGTTCTCTCGCTTCAAGAATTCATGAAAACTGGGTCAAGAAAAAAAATGTTGAATTGACAGTTATCTCACTGGAATAGAAGTATTAAAATCAGCCACATGCTTTCAATGTTGCAATCGCATCAAACTGTTAAGTGTAACAATAAGTCTCAACAAATTTATTTTTCAAAACAAAGAACCCATTTCTTTGGTTCATATAATGGTTTTGTTTATTAGCACATGAGTACACCACAAATATATCTGCAAATCCAAGGCATAAAAAATTCTACATTATGTACTTGTTTTCAGTTAGCACCTAAAAGCTCTTACAATCAACATGAAAACATAAAAAGTTTAAAGTGACTACTAAATTCTACCAGTTGAGAAGATTGTCTGAGAATAAACATCATGCAGCAGCAGTTATTCTGTTTACCTCTCAAGTGCCTGGTTTCTCCTCAGTTGCATTCGAGAAAAGTTCAAATGCCATGCAAGATTACCAGGGTACCAAGGCAAAGGCCGAATAGCTTCTTCTTCATGCTCATCGCTTACCTGTCCATGACAAAAAAAAAGGTTACAAAATAGATAATGTCGAGCACTAGCTCTTAGACTTATGCATGAGTTTTAGAAGCAACCTCAGTCTCTAATGATTTTCTGAAATCATTTTCCAATTGTGAGCAGATATCTTGGAAAAACTGGCAGCTGAAAAGGCAAAGAAAACTTTAGCTTACTAAAATAAAAAAGAGTAATCAAACCCCCTATATAAGCAAATTAATTAATCTGCAACGTTGCAAAGCATAAAAAATAGAATAAGATCCCACTTAACTACCATAGTATTTTGGTACAGTTACTCTGTCCAACCATATGGCTGGCTGTTTAGGTTCTTGCAATATAAGAATATAAGAGTGTTACAAAATTAAAGAAAATGCACAGCGAAATAGCTGATGAACCATAAGATGTCAGCAGCACACCGAAATCCATTAAACAAAGCAGTTTGGTCTATATGATTGAATTGAGACCAACAATGACCTGATATGCTTGTAAACAGAATATGCAACATCAACTTAATTTCAATGAAATAAGATCAGTTGAATTTGGTTGTGTAAGGAAGTTTACTCAATGAATAATACATGATTTGCAACAATTTTCTTAAAGAGGACATGACAGCTTGCGACTTCTATATCTCGAGAGTTGACGAGCATAAGGCGGCCTATTGTAGTTCTCACAGTTTAGCAGCAAATAGATAATCTTATGACCATGTACAATGCTTACACTTCCACGCAGCAGTAATGAAGAATGTGGTATCTGATATTGATTCATAAGAAAACTTCTTTGTCATTCAGCTTAGTTAAAACAACTAATCAAGCATATGAAGCAGAACTTATGTATCCACTTTCATATTACATAGAGAAGCAATACCTCGCATTAATTCTAAAAGTGGCAGGTAATGGCTTCCGGAGCATACTCATGAAGCCATCCCACTCTTCCTCGGGAATAATTTGCTGCTCCTGCAAGACAAATATATGTGCAAAATTCAACACGATTACCAATAATCACAATCCAAAATTTTTATGAAATTCTACATCCAACTGAAAAGCTAAAAACCTAAAAGAAACCTCTAAGGAACCTGACTAGTAGCATGAGGTAAAGGAGAGCTTAACATTACAAATTGCATGACTCATACAGCTGCGACCAAACTATAGTAGCTTAAATGAACACATCAACAAATCACAATAGCTACAACTAAATGAAGAGCAGGCTCTGACTCCCTAATCAACACAAGCGCATAGACAACCCCCAGGTATCAGGAATCCCACCAACATCTGACCACATCAAGTCAAAAGCTAGAAACGCACCAAATCACTAGATCATAATAGGAAGCAGAGCATGATCTGAACAAGCGGCAGTACCTTGTAGTACTCCTCGAAGGCCGGGTTCTCGGTGGCGAAGGGCTGCCACGAGGGATTCCCCTCACGGCCCTCGTCTCCTCCTTCGCCAGCAGGAGGGCGCTGGGGGTTGTGCTTCCAGACGTTCTCCCTGCCCTGCTTGAAGTGGCGGCGCTGCGTGCGCCCGCGCTTCCGCCCGCCTCCCATCCCAGCTCCCTCTCGCACGCGTGCGCGGTGCTTCTGTACCTCCTGGCGGCGCAGGAGGAGGCGGTGGCGGCGCGGGAGAGATGAGAGGGGTTTGCGTCTGGGGTTTAGGAGCGGCGGCGCGGCGAGCGATGCGGTTGGGGTTCGGAGGTGGGGACTGGGGAAGGAGGAAAAGCGGGGATGTCACGTCTTGGAGACGGAGAGTGGCGCCAGTTGGGCTCCGAGTGGGCTGGATTGAAGCGCGCGGCTCCAATGTGTAGCCCAGTTGTCCATACAAGATGGGCTTCTAGACAGAGAAAGTGCTCTGTTTTATGATGGACTGCTGAACTTTTTGGCTCAGCCCGTGATTACGTATGCCTTCCTCCCCGTGTATTATACACTTCTCAAGAAATAATTTTTGATTAGTTTTATATTAAAATATATTAATATTTATGGTAAATAACTAGTGTCATTGGAAAGATATTTTAGTCTAGTTTTTTAACAAATTTATTTGAAGATAGAAATGTTGTACGAATTTTCTACAAATTGAGTTAAACTTGTGACACATACACCAATAACGACACTCTTTAAGGGACAAGGGACATAGGGAGTACTCTACTAAAAAGTCTCCCTTTTTAGGATATAAAAAAAACAATGTAGGAACTACAGGCTTCAATCCAAGCGACCAAATCGGTGCACGCGTGAGAGCTTTTTGCGAACTTTGCAAGCTTTACAAATGCGTGTTTATTTCCATTTCATAAAAGGGGCTGAAAAACCACGAAAACTCTTTGCAAACTTTACGAACTAAACACCCCCTTGAGGCAAATAAATGTAGTACCGTTGTATCCAGCATACCACATGTCTTGATCAAAGCTCATGGTCCTCTTTTTATTACAACCGAGCACAAAACCGGAGCCATAATTTTGGCATAGTGACAATCAAAGAAGAGGTAGTTTATATGCCATTCCAATTCATCTTAGCTAGATTATCTTTTATGAGGATAAATCTACTCTTTAAATACCACATGAGATATTTATTTTTAGCAATAATTTGTTTGCTTAATTTCTTGCGTGACTTTAGCTATTGACAAGATGCATATAAACTGAATAGATAGTGAAAGATTTATCTTCTTTATTTTATTGAAAAGAATACAACACCTTGCAATTATGGAGGGCAACACCTTGCAATTACATCGCAGTGATGGAAACCGCAGCCTTCAACTTCAGCACCACTTATCTCACCTCAACTGTGTTCTACGACATGAACAGCTCGCTGATACCTACTGTGCTAGAATGGGGAATAGCACAGGTGGATACATGTGAAGAAGCCAAAATTGACAAGGCGGGGTATCGCTATCCGTGTGTAAGCAACAATAGCGAATGCGTCACCAACCAGGCGGGGTACCGCTGTAACTGCTCCCGGGGATACAAGGGCGATCCGTCATTGGCGGTTGCACAGGTTCCTCTTCTCGTGCCCATTATTTTCTTGCTTCTTTTTTTCTCTTGTGTGTTTCGCTTGTTCACTCAAAAGAAATGGAATGATTTTATCTAAAATCATTGTTGCCCAAATTTCAGATATTGACGAGTGCCAAGACAATGTTACTTACCCATGCACTGGAATATGCAAAAATATACCAGGAAATTTCACTTGTTCATGCCCGCCAGGACAAGATAAGATCAACGGCCTTTGCTTGAAAAGTCATTAGTCTATTAGGATGGCTCCAGTTGTTGGTAGGTTGCAATCGAGAAGTCGTCTACTCTTGTTTTCGCCCCTTTAATTTTTTTCAGTTCAGGCAGCATTATTTGAAGTACTTTAGTGATTGACAAGTGTTAAGTGAAAGTAATCAGATTGATCATGCAGGTGGAAGTGTTAGACTGGTCATTCTTATGGTAGCTGCCACTTGTGCATACATAATCCAAGAAAGGCGAAAGCTACACCGTGCCAAAGAAAAGTATTTTAGACAACATGGTGGCCTGCTACTATTAGAGGAGATGAAATCACAACAAGGTGCTGCCTTCAGAATCTTCTCCGAAGAAGAACTACAGCAAGCCACACACATGTTTGATGAGAATCAAGTCATTGGCCATGGAGGCCATGGAAAAGTCTACAAGGGAGTTTTAAAAACTGACGTCGAAGTGGCCATGAAAAGATGCATGAGAATCGACGAGCAACAAAAGAAGGAATTCGGGAAGGAAATGCTAATCCTATCCCAAATCAACCACAAGAACATTGTCAAGATTCTCAGTTGTTGCCTCGGAGTTGAAGTGCCCATGCTAGTGTACGAGTTCATCCCAAATGGCACATTGTTTGATCTAATCCATGGCAACCATGGCCGACACATCTCCTTGGGTACTCGCTTGAGGATTGCCTATGAGTCTGCAGAGGCATTTGCTTACCTTCATTCCTATGCATCTCCACCGATCCTCCACGGTGATGTCAAATCTACGAACATCCTCCTAGATGGTGACTATGCAGCAAAGGTCTTTGATTTTGGTGCGTCCATCCTAGCACCAAGCAACAAATCACAATTTGTTACACTAGTCCAAGGAACTTGTGGGTATCTTGACCCGGAGTACATACAAACATGCAAATTAATAGATAAGAGCGATGTGTACAACTTTGGAGTTGTTATCCTAGAGTTGCTTACGCGCGAGAAGGCATTCAACCTTGAAGGGCTTGAGTGTGAGAAGAGTCTAGCGATGAGGTTTTTATACGCGATGAAGGAAAACAAGCTTGAAGATATCCTAGATGATCAAATCAAGAACAATGAGAATGTGGAGTATATCGACGAGATTGCAGAGTTAGCGGCCCAGTGCTTGGAAATGAGTGGTGTGAATAGGCCATCACTAAAGGAGGTTGCAGATAAGCTTGGGAGGTTAAGGAAGGGCATGCAACATCCATGGGCACATGAAAATTCTGAAGAGTTGGACAACTTGCTTGGAGAGTCCTCTATGTCTAGGATCAGCTCGACTGTTACTACAGAAACTTTCAGCATTACAAAAAAAGTTGCTATGGGCTTAGAATCAGGGCGTTAGTCATTGCCAAGTACTATAGCAGATTTTTACCCACATGACATTTTATTATTTCGACAGAATGATTCTCAATTGTTTCTAGGAATAAGAGTTGTAGAAGAATTATTATTTTTTCGTGGGCCTCAAAATGTAAAAGCGATGTCTGCGATGGCTATTTTATTTATTACTTGATATGTCCCGAGTAGGGATATTGACATCCTTCATTAAAAATAAAAGAAAAGCAACATCCATGAGATCAAGTCATAAATCAACATCCACTAAGCAAAATGTGATGTATAATGTGATTTCGAGAAACAATAATTCTCTCTCATTATCTCTATCATGACGTGAAAGCCCCTCTAGCCTACTTGGTAGGGGTGAGTAGCACGGTCACACCAGTAGACACATGTTTGATTCTTCATCTTAATAAAAAAACTGTGGGGTGTCTCCCATTGAAAGCATCATGATTGGAATTTCATTTAAAGGGCTTTTAATTTCACTACTAAAAAAACATTTTCAGAGACGGTTTTTTTGCATTAACGGAGGCGGTTTTGACAACCGTCTCTAAGCTAGGGTCTCTGTTAATCATCAATTAACATAGATGGTTTGGAAACCGTCTCTGTTAATGCCTATTAATAGAGATGGTTTTTTAACAAAAATGTCTCTGTTAATGATTTTATAGATTAAAAAAATTAATTTTGAATCCTAATTTTCTCGGGCCACACATATTACAGACATTCGTGTCGGATATACACATTACATCCATTCATGTTCTTATTATCATAACACATAAATGTTCTAAGTCTTAACACAAAGTTCAGCACAAAGTTCTTAAATAAACTGTAATGATATATCAGACAACAAGTGTACGTGTACCAATATTACAAAGATGTGAACTGTAGCACTCTAAACAATATAAAAATCTTCTGTTAGCCAGCTGCCTATATCATATCTAGTGGATTGCAGCCTTTGAACTTGTAGCACTCTAAATACAATCAGTACCTCCAAAGATGTGTTTAGCTGAGGATATATTTCAGTAACAATATCCAAGATGAATACACCAGCAATGTTCTAATTAGTAACTTTTACCAACTGAAAGTGGCTTTCTCAAATCTGAATAATGCCTATCAAGATGGTTCCAAGTTTCCCAGAAAATCCTGAAGTTGTGATAAAACCAACAAATTCATGAAGGACTGTTAAGAGAAATACACAATATCAGATATTTGCATACCTGCAGAACTGAAGATATAGCTTGCATAGAAGCCAACACCATTATTCCCTCCCAGTTGCTGAAAAACCATCAAGCCAACACCCACTTGTGCATATAAGATCAACAATTACATTGCAGCTGAAAATGTTTCTGAAAAGTTTCATACTGCTTGAAAGAGAATGCCTTCACAAATATAATTGTTTGCGCAAGTAATCAGAATGATGTGTTCAGTTCCACCGTAGCATCATAAGTGAATTACCCTAACACTAGATGGTTGCCGGTGCTGCAGAGCCTCCAGTCTCCTCCAACTCCATTTTCTTAGCCATGGCAGCCTGCAACGCCTAATGAGATAAAAATAGGAGTTTAGAATTGTAACTGCGTCCATGTCTGATGAGAGAAACCTCAGCCACAGAATGGTATGCGGCCTGATGAGTTCAAATAATCTCTCTGCAAGCTCAAGGTGAGCCAAACACATGATACAGGATAGGATAAGTGGAGAAAGCTGAAAAGATACTATAAGGAAGCAAAAGCATAACGAAATGAGAGCTTATTCAGAGATGGTAGGTTTCTTGTTCCATTGAACAACGGCCAAAAACATATGTTCCTCTAAAGCACGTGAATCTGAAAATGCACTATGCAGCCTATCAATCATACACCAATTCAATAAAGACGTCATTGCTAGCATTGAGAGGGATCACAGAAAAATAAAAGATTAACAAAGCAAAAGCATTCCGAATAGTTGACAGGGGAGTTTTGCCTAGGAATGAGCTACAATATGTCATCGCTGGAAACGTCTGTTAAATTAAAGTAAAAGATGGCTACCATGAAGCACCAGCTCGATCAGGTAAATACATTACCTAGTCACAAGAGGATTTTCTTTGGGGACTTCAATTTTAGTATACCACTTCCATGTTGAACCACTCATGGATATAACGGCTGCAAGAAAAGGGAAATTACTATATCAGTACACTAATTCACACTCCTTTTAATTGCAAGCTAAATTACACTTGAGTGATGATGTACCAGCATCATATCTAAAGAGTCATTAGTTAGTTAGTTACCTGGATACAAGTGTTCCCATGAACTTGTATCTAATGGGTTTCAGTGCACCAGTACTTGTATCTAGCAGTGAGTCAAGATTAACGGACCTGTCTTGATTGCATAAGAACAAAAGGAAATTAATCAATAATAAGTGCCAGTCAGTTTCGCCTTTTTTGAGTTTCACCCTGATCGTTTTTTCATCAAGGATCGGGCCACGAAGAGAACCCTGCTCCAAGGCAGGTGTGAGAGGAGGCTTTATCCTCTTTGTTTCCAGAAGAATAAACATGCACTTGGGGTCGAGAAGGTCTCTACGACTCGGTGGCATGGTCAGCTTGGACATCCCTCGTCAGTAGTTGTTCGTCAAGTCCTTAGCCGAAATAATTTGCCTTTTGTTCATTATTCGAATAAGACCGCAGTTTGTGATGCGTGTCATCAGGGAAAGAGTCATCAACTCCCCTACCCAACCTCATCAAGTCGCTCTCTAGCTCCTTTAGATCTTGTTTTTCTGATGTATGGGGTCATGCTGTAACCTCGGTTGGGAGAAACAACTACTATGTGAGCTTTACAGATGACTTCAACAAATTTACCTGGGATTATCTCTTGAAACACAAATTTGAAGTTTTTCAACGTTTCCACAACTTCAAAAACCTTGTAGAGCGACTCTTTGATCAAAAAATTGTTGCTATGCAAACAGATTGGAGGGGGGGGGAGGGTGAGTATCAAAAACTAAGTTCTTTCTTCCAACGTATTGGAATTTCCCATCTTGTCTCTTGTCCCTATGCCCATCAACAAAATGGGTCTGCTGAGAGAAAACATAGGCATATAGTAGAGGTAGGGCTCTCCTTGCTCGCCCATGCCTCCATGCCTCTCGAATTCTGGGATGAAGCGTTCATCACAGCCACCTTCCTAATCAATATGCTCCCCAGCCCGGTCACCGATAATATCTCTCCCTTTAAGAAATTGTTTCATACTAAACCCGACTACAAATTTTTACGCACTTTTGGCTGTGCTTGTTGGCCACACTTGAGTCCATACAACACCCACAAGCTGCAATTTCGATCGAAGCAGTGCGTCTTCCTTGGTTATAGCACGATGCATAAAGGTTTCAAGTGCTTGGACATACCTAGTGGGCGGGTTTATATCTCTAGAGATGTTATCTTTGATGAGAATGTTTACCCTTTTGCTATGCTTCATTCTAACGCTGGAGCTCACCTCCGTGCCGAGATCCTTCTCCTCCCTGAACATCTTCGATCGAGTACCGGGGTTGAACATATGGTTGCACATTTGTTGGCTAATTCTCCATCCCCAACTAGTCCTGGAGGTTTGCCTATTGTTTCCATGGGTGCAGGTGGACGTGTGGAGGCAGCGCAAAAAAATCCCGGTCGAAACGATGGAAGATCGAGTCTGTTTGAGCCTGGTGGTTCACCGACGCGTCGCGACACCGGCGCGCAACGCGAAGCTGATCCACCTGCAGGTCCTGGAGGGGATCAACCTCGGATCGAGGGCACATCCACCTCGGTTTCAGCGTCCGAGGCGCCGTTGTCCCCTCAGGAGCGTGCACTGTCTTCCTCGCCGACGCGTGGCGCGCTCCCTGCCATCTTCCGCACCGGAGTCGTCAGCGGCTCCCCTTCTGCCACATGGCGCGCGCATGACCGTGCCCTCTGTTACTGACACAGCTGTCGGTCCGCCACCTGCCGCCACTGAATCTACATTTGATCACGCGCTGTCGTCTCCTGCGCACAAGTCTAGGGGATCATCTGTGGCTGCTGGATCACCTGTGGCTACGGGTGAATCTCCTATTGTATCTCGCCCGTCTACGCGTCTCATGCACCGGATTGTCAAGCCTAAGATTTATACCGATGGTACTATACGGTATGCAAATCTGGTTATCTCCTCTGAGCCACAGAATGTGCAGGATGCTTTGGGTAATAACAATTGGAAGGCGGCGATGGATAAAGAGTTTTGGGCCCTTCAGAAGAACAAGACATGGCACTTGGTCCCTTCCCACCAAGGGAAGAACATGATTGACTGTAAGTGGGTTTACAAGATTAAGAAAAAAGTCTGATGGCACGATTGACAGGTACAAGGCGCGCCTTGTTTCCAAAGGGTTCAAGCAGCGATACGGGATTGACTATGAGGACACTTTCAGCCCTGTTGCCAAGACTCAAGATTGCTACGGTACGTCTGGTACTATCTATTGCTGTGTCAAAGGGTTGGAGTTTGCGACAACTAGACGTTCAGAATGCTTTTCTGCATGGTTTCCTTGAAGAAGATGTCTATATGTGACAGCCTCCTAGTTATGAGGATCCTAACAAGCCCATTTATGTTTGCAAGCTTGATAAGGCTTTATATGGGTTGAAACAAGCGCCTCACGCGTGGTATTCTCGGTTGAGCACGAGGTTGCAAGAGCTTGGCTTTGTTGCGTCTGCAGGCGACACCTCTCTATTTTTCTTTGTCAAGGATCGTCTCTGTATATTTCTGCTCGTATATGTTGATGACATCATTGTGGCTAGCTCCTCTCATTTTGCTACGACCGCCCTACTTAGGAATCTTGAGAAGGATTTTGCTCTCACAGATTTGGGTGACCTACATTACTTCTTGGGTATTGAAGTCAAGAGGTCAGCAGGGGATCTTGTACTGAAGCAGGAGCGATATGCATCTGACTTGCTTGCTCATGTTGGCATGCAAGGATGTAAGCCGGTGGATACTCCAATCCCAGCCTCTGAGAAGTTGTTAGTGCATGATGGAGAGAAGCTTGGACCAGTTGATGCTACACACTATCTAGTGTTGTTGGAGGACTTCAGTATCTAACTCTAACAAGGCCAGATATTTCATTTGCCGTGAATAAGGTGTGTCAGTTCTTGCACTCTCCTACCACGGTTCATTGGTCTATTGTAAAAAGGATACTGAGGTATGTTAGTGGAACTCTTCATGTTGGCCTACAGTTGCGGCGATCATCCTCAATGATTGTAAGTGCCTTTTCTGATGCTGATTGGGCGGGTTGTCCCGATGATCGAAGGTCAACTGGTGGCTTCGCTGATATCATGGAGTGCACGAAAGCAACCTACGGTGTCAAGGTCGAGCACAGAGGCGGAGTACAAAGCTATGGCTAATGCTACCGCATAGGTTATGTGGGTACATAAGCTGTTGGTAGAATTGGGAGTCTCAAAGTTGTCAGCTGCTCGGTTATGGTGTGACAATTTGAGAGCCACCTACTTGTTCTCTAATCCTGTGTTTCATGCTCGCACTAAACACATTGAAATTGATTTTCAATTTGTGAGAGAACATGTTGCTAAGAAGTGTTTGGAGGTGAGGTTTGTTAGCTCAGGTGATCAGGTCGCGGATGGCTTCACCAAGGCGTTGAATGCACGACTGCTTGATGCCTTTCGACGCAATCTCAACTTAGTTACGATGTTGTGATTGTCGGGGGTGTTAGAATTCAGTTGTATACTTTGTAAACACGCCAGGATCTTAACCAACTAGAGCTAGCTTGTTGTAGAGGTATACGTTGGATATGTATAGGGTTGTTAGTTTCTTATTTGCTGCTCAAGTTGGTTGATCCTGGCGCATGATGTACAGGCCACGCCAAGGGCTTTTCCTGGCTATATAACACGCAGCCGTGACGCCGAGCTAGGTATCACGTTAATCCATCTTCACAGTGCTCCCTTGGCGACGCCGCTTTGGGTCCAAGAGCCGATCACCGATACACGACGCAGGAACGAACAGATCCGGTCTTGCGCGGGGTTTGGCCTTACGTACGCTGCTCATTAATCAACACCCCAAAATACGTCGAGTACCGTGAGCTCGCAGGTGGAAGATTCGCCAAGCCAAGTGCCTTGCGCGACTCAGTCTCTACTCTTAGCTTGTCGATAGCTGCGAGAGTTATAGAAGCCTTGGTGCTGATCGGGCTGACCGCGGACTCGAGGTCACCGTCGTCGTCGTCTACCTATGGCAAGCCGAAGCCACGGAGTCTCGGTCCACTGAAAGTGATCGTTTGTATGCTAACACGTACGGCAGTTGACCTGGACCAAACAATTAATTTGGTGCGGTTCTTTTTCTTCTCTTCTTCCCCTTTCAGGCGCGGCGCGCCTATGCGTGAATAAATTATCTACTGGAAGCGTTTAACTATTTATAGCGCTTACACGCACGGCAACACATCCACCCACCAGTTCACCAACACATAGGGGTGCTACAGTAGTACCAGGACAACCTGAATATACATTAGTGACGAGAGCTGATGAAGTACCCGTGGCTTCTCTTCAGTCTTCTCCTGCTCTGCCTCCCGGCCGTCCGGGTGCTAGCCGCAGCGGACGACCCGCCGGCGCACCGGCCAGGATGCAAGTCGAGGTGCGGCGACGTCGACATCCCATACCCCTTTGGCATCGGCGATCGGTGCGCCATCCACCACGGCTTTGACCTCAACTGCACCGTCGTCAACGGCACCGAGAGGCCTTACAATGGGCCGTTCGAGGTGACCAAGATCTCCATAGCCGACGCTAAAGCTTGGATTAAGATGGACATCTCTTGGCAGTGTTATGACTATCGAGCGCGCCAGATGAAGGAGTTCATATGGGGAGGAAATTTCACATACACGCCATTCAGGTTCTCACATGTGGACAACAAAATCGTGGTCATGGGCTGCAACACGCTCGCATATATGAAGAGTCAACCAGTAAGTTATCATGCACACATACGTAGTTTATGATTTAATTTGCAACCCTTTTCACTGTTAATTTGTACATAGATCACTTGCTAGTTACTACCGTTTCCCCTATAATTAACAATTAAACAATGCAAGTAGCTAGAATAGGTTCTAATACAGGAGATGTGCCACATCGGTTACCCAAAAACAAGATGTCGGAACTGATGTTTGATTTACTACTGCGCGAACGAAGCACATCAGGCGTTTGTTTACTTGGTCGATCAAATATATACGTACACTAGAACTCCAGGCCGGTTTCTCTAAATTTTAATACCAATATCACATGAATGATCACCTTCATCCCTCAGCTTTCCAGAGTTTTCCTTCTCCGCCTCGCCGAACTAAGTGCTAACACACTTGTTGTATGCATCTGATAATAATTGTGCAGCATATCGAAGGCTGCTACACCACATGCTCTGATGACATACCAAAAAACGATTCGTGCTTAGCCGGCGCTGGCTGCTGTGAAACGGATGTCCCAGAAGATCTTGGGTATTTTGAAGCTTACTTCAATACAAACTACACCACTTCTGGCTGCAGCTACATTGTCGTGATGGAAGAGAAAGCGTTCAGTTATAGCACCACATATGCCTACTCGACAACTTTCTGGGATGCGTACAATGGCCAAGTTCCAGTTGTGATGGACTGGGTAATTACAAGGGAGGATACATGCATTGTTACAACGACGACGAAGAACCACAGTTCTTATGCATGTCTTAGTAACAACAGTCACTGTGTCAATTCCACTAACGGCATAGTAGGTACCCAATGCAAGTGCGATGATGGGTACGAAGGCAATCCCTACGTCAAGGACGGATGCATAGGTGCTCCCAACTCCTCTCGAAACATATTCCATGCGACAGGTCTTAACTAGACGTACCTTATTATTACAATGATGTTATATATTATTTCATTAGCAGATATCGATGAATGCAACAATAGGACGACAGATCCATGCGCGGCCATTGGGGGCGTTTGTTATAATACACCGGGGAACTTTACCTGCTTATGTCCACCAGAAAAACAAAAAACGAATGGTATTTGCGCGAAAATTCCCCCGCCGCCACCTCCTACCGCTGCAAGTGCTTCCTGGGTGATGCCTGTTGTAGGTAGGTATCTAAGTATCTTCTATCTGCAATAATATATAGTTAATCCGATTGAGTCATATTGTTACTTTAGTTGCATATAATGCCTTAGCTGATACTTTCTTATTATTTCCTACAAGCAATTTTGATTTCATATCGGTTCACTTTAAATTCAAACTCTGTAGTCCACCTTGTTTACATGCCCTTGTCATTTGGGCAGCATCATATTGACCAAATAGCTGGTATGGTTTTTTTTTCTAAAGAAAAATGATAATGATCATAGTTCTGAATCATGCAGGGGCAAGTGTTGGGTTATTAATCTTTGTCATTACAATAACATGTGTGTACTTGAACCAAGAAAAAAGAAAGCTACAGCACATCAAACAGAGATACTTCCAACAACACGGAGGTTTGCTGCTGTTTGAAGAGATGAAATCACGACAAGGGGTTGCTTTTAAAATATTTTCTGAAACAGAATTGCAAGAAGCCACTGACGGGTTCAACGAAAGACAAGTAGTGGGTCATGGAGGACATGGAAGTGTGTACAAGGGACTTCTCAAAGGCAACGTGGAAGTAGCTATCAAGAGATGCATGACAATTGATGAGCAGCACAAGAAAGAATTTGGCAGGGAAATGTTGATTCTCTCTCAGATCAACCACAAGAACATCGTTAAGTTACTTGGATGCTGCCTCGAAGTAGAGGTGCCCATGCTGGTATACGAGTTAGTACCGAATGGTACATTGTTCCAACTTATCCATGGCAACCATGGCAAGCGGATTTCTTTGGCTACTCGTATGCAGATCGCTCAACAGTCTGCTGAAGCGCTTGCCTACCTGCACTCATGGGCATCCCCGCCAATCCTCCATGGAGACGTCAAGTCTTCAAACATCCTCATCGATTGCGACTACAATGCCAAAGTATCCGACTTTGGTGCTTCCATCCTAGCACGAACTGATGAATCACAATTCGTCACAATTGTTCAGGGAACTTGTGGGTACCTGGACCCAGAGTACATGCAAACATGCCAACTAACAGACAAGAGCGATGTGTACAGCTTCGGGGTTGTTCTTTTGGAGCTCCTCACTAGGAAAATGCCTTTCAATCTTGAAGCACCTGAACATGAGAAGAGCCTAGCACTGAGGTTTATTTCCGTGACAAAGGAGAACAGGCTAGAGGAGATACTAGACGACCAAATTATGAACGACGAAAACATGGAGGTCCTAGGGGAGGTTGCGGATTTAGCAAAGCGGTGCTTGGAGATGTCCGGTGCAAATAGGCCATCGATGAGGGAAGTCTCCGAGAGGATTGATAGGTTGAGAAAGGTGATGCAGCATCCATGGGAACAGGAGAACCCTGAGGAGATGGAGTCCTTGCTTGGAGAGTCATCCTTAGCAAGCTCAGAGGTT
Organism: Urochloa ruziziensis; assembly: GCA_015476505.1. Classification (NCBI taxonomy): domain Eukaryota; kingdom Viridiplantae; phylum Streptophyta; class Magnoliopsida; order Poales; family Poaceae; genus Urochloa; species Urochloa ruziziensis. The sequence continues at coordinate 54,005,581 of CM027119.1, read as the reverse complement.
ATTATCAACACTGGGAATCTAAGTATCGAGAAGAAAGCTGCCAGGAGTCTAGAATCGGGACGCTGATCACCAATTCATCTTCAAGCAATGTGATAGCGTATAATATGTACCAGTGTCGCACTGGGATATCTATCACCCAATCATAGATGATCTTGTCATAGACATAGCAATAATTTGCGAACTGTCTCAATGACTTTGTGTGTGATTTTCTGTCGTTGTTGTATCGTGCTAAGGTGCAAAGTGTAATAATTGTATTAGTAATTATTTATTTATTGGTGTATTTCTTGTCTTTTCTTTTCTAAGATGCGGAGTGTAATTGTTTATCTTCTGCAAAATAGCCATAGTAGTCCCTGAACTTTACTCAAAGGGTCGTTTTAGTCCTCAAACTATTAAAAGGGTCGATTTAGTCCCTAAACTATTGTTTCTAGTCCAATATAGTCCCTGAATCTTACATGGCATGCCACGTTGGCGTGCCACAACAGCTTATCAGTACGCCACATACAAAATGTTCAGACTACCCTTACTCCTTCGCTTCTCCGCTTACTTCCAGGCGCGGGTCCCACATGTCGGGATTGTCTTCTACCTCCCCCTCTCCAGCTCTCCTAGCGTCCTCTCTCCTCCTCGGGCAGTTGAGCAAGCCATGGAGTGGTCCAACTAGGAAGGACCGCCATGGATCGAGGGCCGCTGGAGCTCGGAAAAGATGGCATGGGATGGAGGAACTGAGGGGTGCAGGAATCTTGATGCCGGATATCGTCGTGCCGTCTGAGTGAATCCTCTACAGCATCGGAGCTCGGAGGCGGCGCTGCTGTGCGTGAGAGGCGAGGACGGATTTGGAGGAAGTGCGGATGGCAGCCTCCAGAGGATGCAACGCATGTCGCTGCGGTTGAAAGTGCATCTAGGCACTTAATCTAGTTTTGGTAATTAATGACAATGTAAATTTGGATATGATGCTTTGCATGAGTTGTGCAGGAATAAAATCAAAAGAAAAGAAAAGAAAGATGAAAGGAAGGTCTCCAATTTATATTTGTATGGTGACGGAATCCATCGGAGGATTTAAATTTATTTATGGTTTAAATTCGAGTATAGGATCACCGTACTATCAAGGGGGGCGTGCTTGATGAGTTTAGGTTGTTAAAGTTGTGGGCCCCGCCTAGCATGAAATAATGTCATTTCCTGGTAAAGGAAAACATTAATTGCATAAGAGTTGGCAGCGGCTAATCAGAATTGAAAAGTAAAGATCGGAACTAGGACCTGATCAAGACGACTTGCAGAGCCGGTGAAGGGAGGGAAGACCTTCCGGTGGAGCTGCAAGATTAAGCAAGTCTGAGTACCACCGCACTCAGCAAGTATAGAACAATTGAAGGTATAAACATGCATTATTAGTTGACTGGTGATTAATAAATCGGTGTTGGGTCCTGGAGGGGCAAGAACCTCCCTACCAGTCCCCCTGGTGATTCTGGCCCGGATCCTTCTGTCGATCCCGCAATCACCCTCATCTCATTATTATCACTCCTATAGGCTATTCTTGGCTAATCTGTGGGAGCTTTAACCAGACGGCCTCATATCCGAGAGTCACGGCTATCGATAGATTAGATAACTCTGCAGAGGTTTGTACTCTTGAAACTATACGGTCAGGCGACCCTCCCGTGGCCAACGGTAGGGTCCCCCTACGGGACTCGTATCCACTGGCGTCCATCTCTGGACAGCTTCCATCTGGGTCTACCCACGGATACTACTGGGGTCTAAACAGGGATCGCATAAACGTCCACTCAGGGACATCAACCCGGGTATGGATGCATCATATAAGTTAGGGCATGCATCGCCCGTGGGCCCTACCAGCCCTGTCACATGCGACCCGTGCCGACCAGTCCCAGCCCTCTGTCTGGGGCTGTCTCCAGCATTTCCGTTGCCCACCGTGGCCCCTGGGGTAGCTTGGCCAGAGGTAGCTGGTGGAGTGTGAGTCGAGGCCTCACATTACAGGGCATTCCCGAAGGCTATGTCCTTTTTGGCCCGTATAGCCGTACATGGCGTTGGAAATACTTTCCCAAGAACCGGTCCTTAATCGACCAAGGTAGGCCTCTGGACAGGAGCTCCTCCGAGACTATCCACCCTACCTCGTATCTTCTTCCCCCTGGGTGCCTCTCGCAACCAGGGTTTCTGGCTCTGGGTAGTGTCTTAGTAGCTGGGAATATCTGAGTGGCTAACTCTCCATGCAACTACAGACATTTAGCTAAGAGAAGAGCATGTTAATGCATTTAATTATCATGAGCAAGGAAATTGCTAAGACTTGCCTGATACGGTGGTAGTCTCTGCCGGAGCTACAGTCCCGAGATTCCCCGGCGGAGCATCTATACAAATACAAAGATATGACTAATCAATCATCACAGCGAATGGATCACTTGTAAAGGGAGAAGCTAGAGAGAAAATGGCCTTAGGGGTGGTTTCTAAGTCGGGCAGTGGATTGCCGGGGTTTCGCGGGGTGTCTCCGGGTCTACGCGGGGTTTGGCGGGGTTTGGAAATGTCGGTGGAAGGCAATAAATTATTTTTAAGTTTAGGAAAGGCTTCTAGGAAATCTAAACTTATGAAAAACCTTAGAATATATTCTATAAACTTTAGGAATTTATTGGCTATTTATGGGGCTCTATTTTGAATTACGTATAATCCGGGGTGCGTTAACGGAGGTTTTCTATAGGCTGAAAAAGAATCCTTTTAGTTCTAGGTCCTAGAAATGGGTACAAATAGTTTGGATGGTACTAAATGGCTTTTTATTTTCCCTAGTATTTTTAGATATTTTCTAGAATTTTTAGGAATTTCTAAAGTAGAGAAATAACTTTTTGGGTGCATTAAGCCGGGTGTACCTAGCGTTTTCTCTGTGTTTGTGCGGCTGACGAGTGGGGCCAGCTGACGCCAGCACTGGCGCCAGCCCGCAGGTTACTGTGCTGTGGACCAATGCTCGTGGGCGCGTGGACCACGCGGCCCATGAGCCTGCGGTCCACTGGACCGGGCGCACGCAAGGCGAGGAGGGGGAGGTGGCGGCTGGCGTGTGGCGCGCGGGTGGCTGGCAGGCGGGCCCCGCGCTGGCGTGGCTGCCACGCAGGCGCCAGCGCGGCTGCTGTGCTTCACGGCGGCGCGGAGGGGCGGCAGGGGAAGTTCGCCAGAGTTCTCGCCGCCGGCCGCTATGGGGCGACTCTCGCGGCGGCGGAAGCACCTACGAGCTCAGGAGAACACGACGGTCACGGTAAGGATGAACACGTTGAGGGTTGGGGGCTGGTGTGACGGCGCGGGCTCGCCGGAGTTCCGGCGGCGGGCGGTGCGAAAGGGGAAAGGCGGGGTGAGGGGTTTCCGGGGCTTTGGCTGGAGCTGGAGCACATCCCTGGCGGTGTGGGGCGCGCTGGCGTGCAACGGTGCGGAGAAAGGGTGCCAGGGCCGGCCGGCGGCTCGCCGGGGCACGGCGGCGCTCACGGCCGCTGGCTGGCCTCGGGTGGGCATCGCGGAGGGCAACAAAGGGGTTGGGGAGGATGTAGAGGGCCGCAGGGTGCTTACCGCACAGGGGCTGGGGCGAGAGATGGCTGGGGCGGCGGCGTCGGCGTGCGGCGGCGCTTGCGGATCACGGCGGTGCTCGGGCGGCGTTCCTCCAGTGCATGAGCGCTTCCTGGGGGACGTTGCTTCGTGCCTTGGGCGCCACGGGCGCTCTGGGCGATGCTGTGGCGGCCGGAGGAGGAGCCAGAGGACTTGGCGGCGATGGGATGCCGGAGCAGCGCGGCGGCGCTCCCGCGTTCGTTGTGATGGCAGTGGTGATGGTGGTGTGGTGGTGTTGAGTTCCATCCGGGGCGCGCGCGGGGCTATTTATAGCCCGGCGGTGCTCCCCGGGGACTCACCGGGCGGCAGGGCTACGACGCGTGGCATGGCGGCCTCGCCGGCGTGCGACGTGTGCCGCCGCGGCAATTCGTGCGAAAGGCCGGGGAGGGGGTGTCGGCGCCGCACTTCTGGTGCGGTGGCCTCGCGTGATGCTGCCACGTGCACTGCGCGCCTTTGTCGAGGCTATCCTGGCCGGAGGAGGGGGATCGAGCGGCGACGGCGGTGGCAGGGGCGCGGCGAGATGGAGGGGGAAGGGGCTCCCGTGCCGGGATGGCCTCCCTGACGCAAGCAGGGAGTGGTAGGGGTGGCGTGGCGTTGGTTTTGGGGCTCCACGCGGGCTAAAGGCGTCGCGGTGGCGGGATGGGCGCGCGACGGCGCCGCGCCGGAGAAATGAGAGAGGGGGGAGGAACCAGAGGAGGGAGAGGAGGAAGACGACGGAGGTGTGGGCTGGGCCGGGCCACGCGGGGGTGTGCCGGGGGAGGAAGTTGAAGGGGGTTTTGTGGACTTCGCGGGGAAAGCCGAAGGGGGAGTGGCGCGCTGGGCTGGGCCGCGCGGGGGTGAGCCAGGGAGAAGAATCGAAGGGGCTAAACTAGACTTGAGGAACTCTGGGCCGCGGCTAGCCGGCCCATCAGGCTTTAGAAGTCTTTTCTTATTTTTCTAAAGGGTTTTGAAAGGGTTTTTGAATTCAAATTTGAACTAGGTTCTTTTTAATTTGAGTCTAGGGCTTCCGATACTATTTCAATCCTTATGAAGCACCCAAGTTGTAGAACTTGATTTTATTTTTTATTATTATTTTATATTCTATAATTCCTAATATTTATCATTCTAGCCTATAATAGTCCTTATAAATCTAATAATTTATCTATTAATTAAATTAATAATCCTTATTAATTTCGAGGGTGTTACAAAAGTGCTTATACTTGAGATGACATACACACACGAGAGACATAAACATACAAAAATCTACCCTACACAAAGTTCACTGTGTGTCAGAACTTAGGCCGGAAGATCCGACCCACAAGTTCCGGCGGGCTCTGTCTGAAATTCTTTTTCCATCGGAAGATCCGAACCATGCATCGAAACTTCCATGACTTAGCCAGTTTTCAGAGTCCTTGCACAGTCGTCGGAACTTTGGCCGGAAGATCCGACCCACAAGTTCCGGCGCGCTCTGTCTCTAATTCATTTTCCATCGGATGATCCAGACCATGCGTCGGATCTTTCTTGACTTAGCCATATTTTAGAGCGCATGTTCTCAAGGTAGCTTGTTGGACTTCCATCGGAAGATCGACCCAAAGTTTCGGGCGGCTCAGTCTCTAATATTTTTCCATCGGATGATCCTAACCTTGTGTCGGAACTTACGTCGGAACTTCCATCGGATCATCCGGCCCTTGTGTCGGAACTTTCCAGACTTAGCCATATTTCAGTGTTTCAACCTTATGAAATTCAAATCTCGGATGATCCGACACTACATCGGATGATCCGGTACCCCTTCGCAGAACACGTAACGGCTAGTTTTTGGGGGTTGAGTATTTATACCCCTTCACCCCCCTCATTCAATGCTTGCTGCCTCCACGACCAAACACACTCCAAGAGCATTCATTTCACTCCTCTACTCCCACCCAAAGCTTGATTCTTGCATTGATTCACCTAGGGTTTGAGTGAGAGAGAAAGATTGAGTGTGTGATCTTTGAGCACTTGTGAGCCTTCACTTGTTCATCTCAAGAAGCACTTGAAGCAAGCTTGATTCGTCGATCCATGTTTGTTACTCTTGGAGCTTTGCTCCAAGACGGTTAGGTGTCGCCGGTAGCTCCCATTCCTTTGTGGTTTGAGCACCGGAAAGTTTGTATTACCCCTCTCTTTGTGAGAGCAATAGTAAGTGACTCAATCTTCCTTTGTGGTTGATTGAGGGAGGCAAGGGGTTAGTGACAACCCGGTTCTTTGTGAACCCCTCAACGGGGACGTAGCTCCTTTGTGGAGTGAACCTCGGGAACAAATCTCGTGTCTCTTTGTTCTTGCTATTGTTCATATTGTTCATATCTATTGTTTGTGCCCGATCTACGTGCTTGTTGTTGTTCGACCTTAGAGATCATATCTAGGTGCTTATTTACTTAATCTAGCAGCTTTGTATTCAAAGGAAATATTGAATAGCTTGTTAGAATTTGAATCTTGAATTTAGTTATCCCTCTGTGTCGAAAGATCCTACACAGTGTCGGATCTTCCGAGGTTCGAAAGATCCGAGACTGCGTCGGATCATCCGACCATCTGACATTTTCGTGAAGAATTTTCAAGATTTTTAACAGACCCTATTCACCCTCCTCTAGTGTTGGTCCTTTCAGCGGTTGCAGGGGCGAGCGAGCGACGCTGCATCTGCGAGGTTGCGACTCTGCGGCAGCCGACAGCCGCGATCCGAGAGGTGCAGTGCACCGGTACCTGCTGCCGGTGAGTCCACGCAAGGTTGCCGCTAGCGAGTCTGCTTTATTTGTGCTCTCCACTGTAGGCCACCGTCCACGAGTCAGCAGCAAATTTAGATATACTAATTAAGTCACAATCTTTCGTCTATGCTCATCTCAAGAAAGAACGTCTTGCTTCTTATTGAGACCTGGTTTGAAAGGAATTCCCATCGCCATGTTTAGGATAACTAGAGGTAGAAGATGACAATGACGGATGGGACCCATCGGTAAGTAGGAGGGAGAGGGAAAACGATGAAGGGTAATATGGACATTTTGTATGTCAGCGTGCTGACCAGATGATGTGGCACGCCAATGTGGCATGCCATGTAAGACCAAGGACTATATTGGACCATAAACAACAGTTCAGGGACCAAATTGGCCTTTTTAATAGTTGAGGGACCAAAACGACCCTTGCAGCAAAGTTAGGGGACTAATATGACTATTTTGCCTTTATCTTCCTTGGACCTTGGTAATTGGGTGCATAAACGAGCTCTGCCATTCGACTCAGTCGAAACAATTATATTAATCATGCAATGAAGCCAATTGAAATGTATCTCCGGCCTGGTAGCTAAAAGAATAAAAGCAAGAGCTTCACCTTGAACAATCCCGGGAGCTGATGGAGTGATGCCAGTCTTCCTCGTGTACAAATACGTACAACTCACTGCAGGGACCCAGGCCAGGGTAAGTCCACAGGGTGCAGTGTCCCTATGAAATTCAGCATTCATCTTCTAAAAACTCGAGCTGTAAACTTATTCGTGACAGGTCCCATCCATCCATCGGGAGCCAAAAATGCACCGCCAAAGCACGCTTAAATTTTGAGCCAAGATCCCAACTTTGCTTCAGCGCGCCACTGCGTTCGTCTCTTCGGCTCGGGAGGAGGCACAAGCGGTTTGAGCGTGGCCCAACGGCCCAACCCCGCCCGAATGGCTCTGCGCATCCTTTTACTTGGAAAGGAGGCCGGTAGGCAAAGCGGCCCGGGTATAAAATACAGACAAGTTCACGAGTCCGGTGGAAAATTGGGTAACCACTAACCAAGGTGTTCCTATATATAAAAAAAACTATTACCAAGGTCAAGTTGGATAAACAATTACACTCCGCAATAGATAATTACTTATACACTTATTACACTTTGCACCTTAGCACGATACAACAACGACACGAAAATCACACACAGCCATTGGAACAGTTGGGAAATTATTGCTATTGTCTATGACAAGATAATCTATATATATGATTGGGTGATAGATATCCCAGTGCAATATTGGTACATTATATGCTATCAAATTTCTTGAAGATATATGGATTGGTGATCAACGTCCCGATTCTAGACTCCTGGCAGCTTTCTTCTCGATGCTTAGATTTCCAGTGTTGATAATAACCTCTGAGCTTGCCATGGATGACTCTCCAAGCAAGGACTCCATCTCCTCAGGGTTCTGTTGTGCCCATGGATGCTGCATCACCTTTCTCAACCTATCAAGCCTCTCGGAGACTTCCCTCATCGATGGCCTATTCTCACCGGACATCTCCAAACATTGCTTTGCTAAATCTGCAACCTCTTCTAGAACCTCCATGTTTTCGTCGTTCATAATTTGGTCGTCCAATATCTCCTCTAGCTTGTTCGCCTTCGTCACAGAAATAAACCTCAGTGCTAGACTCTTCTCATGTTCAGGTGCTTCAAGGTTGAAGGGCTTTCTGCGTGTGAGCAGCTCCAAAAGAACAACCCCGAAGCTATAGACATCGCTCTTGTCCGTCAGTTGGCATGTCTGCATGTACTCTGGGTCCAGGTACCCACAAGTTCCCTGAACAAGTGTGACAAACTGCGATTCATCAGTTGGTGCTAGGATGGAAGCGCCAAAGTCTGATACTTTCACGGAGAAATCACAATTTATGAGGATGTTTGACGACTTGACATCTCCGTGGAGGATTGGTGGGGATGCCCATGAATGCAGGTAGGCAAGTGCCTCAGCGGACTGATGAGCAATCTGCAAGCGAGTAGCCAAGGAAACCTGCCTGCCATGGTTGTCATGGATGAGTTGGAACAAAGTACCATTTGGGATGAATTCATATACCAGCATAGGGACCTCCACTTCGAGGCAGCAGCCGAGTAGCTTAACGATGTTCTTGTGGTTGATCTGAGAGAGGATCAGCATTTCCTTTCCGAATTCTTTCTTGTGCTTCTCATCAATGGACCTGCATCTTTTTACAGCTACTTCTACGTTGCCTTTGAGAAGTCCCTTGTACACAGTTCCATGCCCACCATGACCCAGCACTTGTTTCTCGTTAAACCTGTCGGTGGCTTCTTGCAGCTCTGCTTCTGAGAATATTTTAAATGCAATGCCTTGTTGTGATTTTATCTCCTCAAAGAGCATCATACCCCCGTGTTGTTGGAAGTATCTCTGTTTGATTTGCTGTAGCTTTCTTCTTTCTTGGATCAAGTATCCGCATGTTATTGCAATGACGAAGACTAATAATCCAACACTTACACCTGCATGGTTCACCACACTGATCACTACCGTCTTTTAAGCGACCATACTGGTCAGTATGATGCTGTCCAAATGACAAAGTGTGCATATAAACCAGGTGGACAGAGAACTTATTTTAAAGTGAACCGATACGGAATCACAAAATTGTTTGTAGGAAATAATAAGAAAATAGGGAGTAAGTACTTGCTAAGGCACAGTTTTGAACATGATAAAATGTGATGATATGATAGGATTTATTACGTTCTTTGCAGATAGAAGATACCTGCGTACCTACGACAGGCATCACCCAAAGAACAGGCGGCGGTGGCGGCGGCGACAGCGGAGTTGCCATGCAGAAGCCATTCGCCTCTTGTTTTCCTGGTTGACATAAACATGTAAAGTTCCCCTTTGAATTTTGACAAACTCCCCCATTAATGGTCGCGCATGGATCTGTACTGTTGTCACATTCATCGATATCTACAAAGCAAATAGCGGCACTATATGTATCATATACTGCTAGTAAGGGCTAAGAACTGTTTCACATATAAAATATATTTCAAGGGAAGATCAAAGTAGGGACTAGGGAGGGAGCACCTGTGCAGCCATCCTTGACGTATGGATTGCCTTCATACCCGTAGGAGCACTTGCATCGGTAACCTTTGCCGTTGGTAGAATCGACACAATCACTGTTATTGCTAACACATGCATAGGAACTGTGATTCTTCATGGCGACGTCGCAAGTCTCCCATGTAATGATCCAGTCCATCACAACTGGAACATATCCCTTGTATGTATCCCAGAACTTTGAGGAGGACCTATATATGGTGTTATAGCTGAACCTTTTCTCTTCCATCACTACAATATAACTGCAGCCAGAAGTGGTGTAGTTTCTATTGAAGTATGCTTCAAAATACCCTAGGTCTTTTGGGACATCCGCTTTACAGCAGCCAGCGCCAGGTGAGCACGAACCGTTCTTTTGTATGTCATCATCACCAAAGCATGTAGTGTAGCAACCTATGACATACTGCACAATTATCAGATACACAAGTGTGTTAGCCCTTAATTATAGTGTTCCGCGATAGGGAGCCAAGGCGAGACGGGGAAAAAAACCCTGTGAAGGTGATCATGTGAGTATGTGACCCCCCCTGGTACTAAAATCTAAAACCTTTAGGAGTCCAATATGCTAATTAGATAAAGATCACAATATATTCCATAAAACACCAAATCACACTTGGTGGTAAGCGGGCGTTCGGGTACCACCTAGCGCATCGGCACTTAGGCAGCCTATTTTTCAGGCAAACAATAGAGCATAAAGGAAATTATGAAGATTTAACTTTGTTCTCTTAGCCCTTGGCAAAAGGTTTAGCTAGATTTACTCATTTGAACTATTGTATAATTATATTTCCATAGTTTGGGAACATCTAATGCTAGCTTAAATTAACCCAGGAGATTGATACAAAATTTCACGAGAAATAATGATGTAAAATTCAAAATGTAGTTTCCTAATAACATATAGGATATCATATTCTCTACCACCCCCACAGTATTTAACTTAAAATTCAAATTGGGCGCGTGGATAGAGAAAAAAATAAATCGCATAAAGGGGCATGTCTATACTATAAAGAATGATGAAATTTTCGTATGAAATCTTAAATGTTACTCTTACCCTCCAACACCGTCGATTTTTATGATGATGATCGAACGCTTTTGATTAATTTAAAGAGTCTAAGTTGACTACATTACTCCTACACCGTCGGAATTTATGATGATTAACGCTTTAGATTAATTTAAAGAGTCCACGTTGACTACATGATTAATTTAGTAATTTTTTAAAACATGTGTACGTGGAACGTGCCCTTCTGCTAGTTGAACGAAATAGTTTGGCGAATAAATTCAGCTAGAGTACTTTGTTCAGAGAGAGAAACGGACACAGGGGATTGTTCAATTAGTAAAACATATTTTTTTTTCCTAAGGGGATTGTTCAATTAGTAAAACATAATTTTTTTTCTAAACAATATATAACCGTTTGACAACTTACTGGTTCACTCTTCATATATGCGAGCGTGTTACAGCCCATGACTAAGATCTTGTTGTCCGTGTATGAGAACCTGAATGGCGTGTATGAGAAATTTCCTCCCCATATGTCCTCCATCTTGCGTGCTTGATAGTCATAACACTGCCAAGAGATGCCCATCTTCATCCGAGCTTTGGCGTCGGGCAAGGAGATCTTGGTCACCTCGAACTCGCCGCTGAAAGGCCTCTCGGTGCCATTGACCAAAGTACAGCTGATGTTGAAGCCGCTGTGGATGGCGCACTGATCGCCGATGCCGAAGGGGTAGGGGATGTCGACGCCGCCGCACCTCGGTTTGCAACCTGGCCGGTGTGCCGGCGGGACGTCGGCTGCGGCTACCACCCGGCCGACGGCCGGGACGAGGCAGAGGAGGAGGAGACGGAAGAGAACCCTTGGGCACTCCATCAGCTGTAGCCTGTAGGTAGCTAGCTACGTGCGTGTTCAGGGGGAGTCTCCAGAGCTCCTGGCTAAGCTAGCTCTTGTGTTGCCGTTCGAGTTAGCGCTATAAATAGATGCATCTTGCAGTAAAAAAAAAAAAGAGTGTAAAGAGAAGGAGAAGAGGAAGAAACTCAAATTGATTCTTGGGTCCAGGGTCACCTACTCACCTGGCTGCGCTAGCTGTTAGCCTGTCCCTCTCACCTTCCGATCCGGGGCCTGCGAAGAGTGCAAGACCTGTTCTCCATGGCTTGGCATTATTTAGCCATTTACGTACAAACAAGGAGACGTCGTCGTCGGCGACGACCTCAAGTCACCGATGGGCAGCTCAGTTCTTTCACTCGCAGCCACCGACAACACATGAAGCGCGAGACCTTGAGGAGTCGTCAAGTCCTTTTTCCGGCACAGTTTTCATCACTGTTTATCCCTATAATTGGGAGGTGATGATATGCATGGTGGGCCGAACCCGGGAGAGAGTGTTGCCCCTGACTATATACAATGATCGTTGTCACGTGAAGCTGCTGCCCCGTACCGGCTCCACTGGGGCGCAAATTGGTAATTAAGGCTGGCCTGGCCGGGAAATCATCTGTTCCTAAATTCTTTTTATTTAGTAGAGCGGAAGGGGTAATCAAAGCTGCTTTGAGAGGAAGCCTTCCATTGCTACAGTTCACTCACCATGGATATTTGCATCTCTGGCTAGGTATGTATCGTTCAGCGAAAGACGACGTGTCCATGTTCATGTCCGTGTACTCATACATATTTGTCCCTTTAACTAATCCATTGTATCTATACGCACCGGTCATGTCATTATCTCGTCCTCCCACGCGGTCCAACTTGCCTGACTTGCTGAAGCAAAGTCAGCATAAGAAACAGGAAAATGAGTCGAGGGAAACAGGTTCCTAACTTTCCTTACTGTAGCAAAAACACTGTACCGACCTTACTGTTTGAAATGCACTGTAGCATCACCACTGTATCAGAGGGATCTAGCGCATCCATTCATGATCAAACGGTCCAAAATCCATGAAAAGTCACCGCTACAGTATTGTCTAACTTGCCTCTAGCAAGTCAGACAATCCACGGCGCCTCCCACGGGCTCCACCGCCGTCCAATCCTCCTCAACTCTTGCACTGTTCAATGCGATGAGCAATTAGGCCATTCTTAGTGAAAGTTTCATGGACACAATTATCTAGAGTGACACATCATCTAAACACATGTTTAAAACCATGATGAAACACCCTCCCTGAATGTATAGCTTTATCTGTTGTTGTTTTCTAGGTTACACAAGTTATCTAGGTAACCGTATAGTGAGAGTTTCATCACCATGAAACTCGTTTCATCTATCTCTTCATTAATACACTGACACATCATCAAAAATGTTGACATGGCAGCCTATTTAATGCCCATGAAACTTTCACTGAGACCGGCCTCAAAGCTGTGATTTGACCACCGAAATGTTAGCATGTACTGTATTAGCCTCATGCCAGTCTCAATAGAGGTTTTATGGGCATTAATTTTTATAACACATCATTAAAATTACTGACTTGGTAAAGTTATTAAATGAAATGAGAAAGAAGTTTCATCCCATGAGGCCAGTCTCACTGGACACTTACACTAAAAACTAGGTAACCGTGTTAGTGGAGTTTCATGGGGATGAAACTCTCCTCTCATCCCATTAAACTCCCTCCTCTCTTCTTACCACGTCAGCAAATTTGGTGATGTGACATAGGATTTAATGCTATGAAACTCCTATTGAGACTGGCCAGAAACTCTACTGGCCACGCTGTTCACCTTTGCTGCATTGTGCTGAAAAGTCTGTTGATTTTGACTAATGCTGCGCTGATTCAATAGTGTTCTGTGAGGAAGAAAAATTTGTTACGCTACCCTGACAAGCAAGACGAACAAACTATTGCTAATTTGTTAGTACGAAATAGCTATGCATTTAATTATTTTGGGACGATTGGAGTACATATTATAAGGCCTCCTCGAATGATTAGCTCTTAGCTAGCTCATAAAATATTTTTTTCATATTTTAATAGAAGAGAGAGAAGAGTTATATCTTGATAAAAAATAGTCTCATACACGCACTTCAAGACTACGAGATGACATGTGGTCATGCATAAGAGCTAGATTATTAAAAGGGTTGTCTACTATAATGTTTAGAGCTAGATACTGGTTCCTATCATTGGACGAGGCCTTAAGAAAAAAGAACTTGGTGAAGTTGGACGACACCCCCCACCTGTTGTTTTGTGGGCTACCCGACTAATTACTACTGACCTTTCGCCCTCTCAGAGGCCATCAAGCCGAACTTGGGCCTCGCTGCGAGAATCTCCAATACACCCACCAAGCCGGGCCATATTTTTTTTCAGGCCCATTCCAACCAGGCCTCCTTCCGTCCGTGGCCATCAAAGGCCCATTCTAAGCCTTGCCGACGCTCCCCCGCACGGCACACGGCTCAGCTCGTTCGTCTCCCCGATCGTGACAGCACTGAACTACGTACTACGTTCGTTTCGGCGCAATTCGTCGAGCGGGTCGTCGTCACGTCACCGGTCGCTTTGCTCTCCTTTCCCGGGGCACACGGCACCCGCGCCCCGCAGCACCGTTCCACCACGCGCCGCTCGATACCTTGTCCGCCGCGGGACGCGCTGTCCCTGCGCCGGGTGCCAGTCAACCGGTGTCGCGCTCACCGGGATGCAGCCGTAGGAGTAGGGAGTACTTCCGTAGTCATCTACTGCTGCCGCCCCGCGCACGTCGAGCTGCTGACTAATCAGAGCTGCCGCGCCTGCTTCCCCCATCGCTGGTCCGGCCCCATGGCGTGTAGCGCGCGGGATTTTATCCGGTCTCCATCGGCCCCGTCCCCGTGAGATGCTACCACGCCTCCGCTATTCCGCAGGCGTCGCGTCGAGCCGAACTGTGCCGTAACGCTGCCGCGCGCTGGCCGGCCGGCCGAGCCGTCGCGCCCTTACCTCGGCGTCGCCGCGTTATTTTACCGGGGTCCTGGAGACTCGAAGTTTGGACTCGGGCGCTCTCCGAGCGTGCGTGTGGAATCTTCTCTCTGCTGTGAAGAAAGAAGGGGTGGACGATGCTTAGGCCTAGTTAGACGCTAGCAGTAAACCATTTCCGAGCTCGTGCGGGCTGGCGTTTCCACTTGAGACGGGACGGTGGCAGAAAACCCCCTGCTACAAATACAGAGAATAAGAGCTTTTATATACGGTGATAGGGAACACGATAAGCTGCATGGCGGCATGGGCCGCGCGGTTTCGCAAGTGGTATGATATTATTGCATATCATGGAAATCAGATTTGACTGGGATAAGGTTAAAGAATGAAAGCGACGGCATACTAAATTTTCTCAGAGTGCAGGGTGCTAGTGCGGACGGAATATGAAGCGTTGCTGGGTGCGCGCCAGCGACGCAGGAACAGGAAGGAGCTCGCCAAAGTGGAACGTGATCAAGCATTACCCGGGAGGTCCCATACTGTACTTCGATACTGACGATGATATGGGCTCAAAACCTGTTAGGGCAAATGCTAGTGAATTTAAACCGACAGAGTTTGACAAGATAATGGCTGAGGTTGAGATAACGCACAGCATGGAAACCGATACATGCACACAAGAAGGAAGGTGTCAGAGTCCTGGAACTTAGTAATGTCTCTGTTATCTTAGCACTTCATTAGTTTAACTCAATAGCAATGTATTAAAAAACAGATTTACTCCCCCGAAGTTGACTTAGATCTTGTCTTTTTCGTAAGTCGACGTGCTCAGCCGTCTGATCGACATCGAACGCGCCGATCGCTTCTTCTCTCGACCCCGCTGATCAGTGATGGAACACCTGCTGTTTTTGTTATCGGGCCCGCTGATCCAACTTCCAAGATCCGTTTACGTGTTAACGGGTTCTGTTTCGCAAACGACTTCCCCTTTGTCCCATGTTCGTTCCTCTTTCTTTTTTTTTCTCTGCTCTGTACGGTGAAGGCAGAGCTGCTTGATGCAGATTCGGTGGCGGCGAAGCTGCGGAGGGACCCTGCGGGCTCGTCGACGGCGTCCACTAGGAAGCCAGCGGCGCCGCTCCCTGTCGGCCTAGGGGCCGGGAGCCCGGGGTCTTTTCCCGTCACCTGGCTGGTGACGGGGTTGTTCCCTGTCGCCTGGCTAGGGGCAATTCATTGGCGATTCACCACGATGTCGAGGGGAGGTAGCTCCTCTACTTCTGTTGTTCCTTTGTGCCCCTGGTTTATCTGATTTGATTGAGGCCCATGTGGTTAGGCAGCGGCACAAGCATGCTCGTGTGGTTTTGTTAGGGTTTGAATTGAGATCGCAGTTGTTCGATGGAGGCCGATAGTTGTGCATTTGCGTTGTACATACCAACTGTGATGTGGTTCGATTGAGTCCTTTAGTTGTTAATTTGTCATGTATGTGCTAACTGTATTGTAATCTTGCCCCCATGGTCTCTTTTAGAAGTCATGGTTCAGCTCGAGCTCTATGCTGTTCTGTTCGTGCGCGCTAAAAAACAGGATGATGGGATCTGAGCTTTCTCTCCTATTCTCTGCTCTAGGTTTCAGGCTTTTACCTACTAGCATCTTAAGTTTTGGCTTTGGTCAAATCTTGTGCCTGTATTTGCTGTTTTGCAATAGCAGTCGTTCAGGCTTGTCGTACTACCGATCTGTTTCGGACCATAGTGCCTTCCTGTGTGTTTTCCATATGTATGTTCAGTGATAGTTTTCAAATTGTTTTGGATGAAGACTTTGTTCCCTTGCCGCCCATAGATTAGCTGCTCGAAGTGGATTGTTCTCTATTATATAGTTGCATGTTCTTTTGATCATTTTCTGTAGCAGGAGCTTGTTCCATTCGAGTGCGTGTTCTTGCGCAAACAGTGAAGCTTTAACTTTTCTTTGTCAATAATTCAGAGCAGTAGCAGGCCAGTCCTTGTGTTTATCCATTTGCAACAGCAGCTCCAGCTGTGTCTTTTCTCTCTGATTTGTTACAGCAGCTCTCAGCTTTTCTGTTGATCACAGAAGCTTGTCTGATTTCCTGTCACTCAAAGCCATCGACAGTAGCTTGTCTCCTATAAACTTTGTAGCATCAGCTTGCTTGTCTTGGTTCAGACATGAGGTCCTGTCAGTTCAGACAAGTTGCAGCTTCAGTTCAGACAAGTTGCAGCTTGCATTGGTTGTTTGCTCTGAATTTTAAGTAATAACAACAACATGTCTTGGGTCCTCTGTGTGCAGAAACAAGTTTGTCCACCATCTTGACCTCTCATGCCATAAGCGGTTCCTGCACCTCTATCTGTTCTTTTTATCCAAAGCATGGATATTTTCTTTCACCTGAACTGCTCTACTTGTTCTCTGTTCTCTCTCTGCATCTTTCAAGCTTTCTTTAGTGCAACAAGCTAGTGGCAGTAGTGCAGCAACTCACCTCGTCAGGTTTATTTAGAGACACATTGAGGTAGTTCACTGCATGATCTTTTTTATTTCCTTGGCACAGTTAAGAAATCATGTCTTGCATGCTTTAGCTTTCCTTGATTAGTTCTTATTCATTTTAGTTTGAAAATTAAATCACACATAATACTGAAATTATATCCTAACATAGTATTGTAATTATTTTGTTATTTAACTCTAATTTTTGTAATCATGTATATTTCATTTAAGGTTCAAGTCCTAGGATTTTAGTGTTGTGTTCAGTTGGGATAGAGCTTGTTTGTATTAATGTTTTTAGTGAATAATGCAATGATCCTCCCTGCCTACATTTACTACATTTAGTGAACAATAGCTTTTACTTCTAGGCTGCTGGCTTTCTTATCTTTTACTAGCATGAGAATTGTAGTTATGTCATCTAGCATCTCTAATTGAAAGCATTCTTACTTTTCATTGTCTCCATGTGATGTATATGTAGTCAATCTGCATTTATGTTCTACATGGGTTCTATTTCTTTATAACTGTAATTTGTAGGGATGGATGGAGGGATGGTATGAAACTATGAATAGCTCAGTATTAGCTATGAACTCCATGTGTGTGTTTTGGTGTAGTACTGATTGCAGAGAAGTTTCAATCCATGTTTGGAATGAAAATTGATGTGGTAAATATGACTACACCCTGCTACCTTCCATGTTGGAAAGGAAAAAAAATAATGCAGTCCTAAATCTGATTGTTGTCTTTAGGCCATATCGGCACTAGCCAGCCTATATCTGAATAGGATCAAAATTACTTCAAGCCATTGCAGTCTACTAGGTTCTCATTTGTGTCCACTACCCAGTTACGATTCAGTTTCATAATATGTAGTCTGTTATTGTGTGATTTTGAGCTTAGTGAAGAATTTAAGTTCCAAAAATAAAAAATAAAATATAACTTGTACCGGAGTTATATCGTAACATAGTACTATCATTTTTATGTTATTTAACTACAAGTTATGCAATCATGTATGACTTGATACTTTTTACAGTATTTCCATCTTTTGTGGTAGAAGTTAACAATGAGGAATAACATGTGCTACACGTTTATGGAAATGTGCATTACCTTTTGTATGAAAATGTGGCATAAAATTTTAGAATTCTTATATTAGAATTACATCCTCATTTGGTATGGTAATTTTGCAGTTTATTACTGTAAAATATGAAAATGTGGATTATGTTACTAGGATTTTCTATGCCAAATTTGCTCAAGTCTTTTTATTTGTCCCTGATCTATTATCTTTTGGGATTGTATGAGTTGAGGGAGGGATAATTCAGGTGATGAACTTCTCCTTTTCTGCCCTGTATACAATATGTTTGTTTTCCCATAAGAGCAGAAAAATGTATGGTTGTACATATGTTCTCAAACTATCTGTTTGTGTAACATCAATCAGCAAGCAGACAACATCAGTTAGAGTAGCAGAGCAGATTTCTGTGAATCACATCATCAACATGAAAAACGTATGGTTGTGCATAGTTTTTTTTTAAAAAAAAGGAAGATTCAAGGTAAGATGGTACCTCAAGTACCACTGCAACAACATTTTTCTTCATTGTCGGTTGTTTACTTCTTGATGTTTTGGCTTCTCAGGTCTTCTCCATCCTTTGTTTTATCTTGCTTAGTGGCTTTCTGGGAGAGGATCTTCCATGGAGGTGGTGGCCGATATGTTGAGAGGGGATCCAATGTTCGTGTATGAGTCTTATGATCTTTTTTCTTTCTTTTGTGGCAATAAATGACACTGTTAATGGGCCTTTTCCTTGTACTTGGGATTTTTATGTCAAATGGTCCATAATTACATTTGCCAAATGGGTTGTAAATCTTGTTACAAAAATCTATAGTTACATTTGGGTACATTTTTATTTATTTCTTTTCAAAAAGTAATTGTTACCATGTTGTTCTCTAATACACACAAACAAACAACAACGTTGATATAAAGGACACAAACATGACAGCCCGTAAGAATAAAACAGCCCATGACAACCTGTAAAAATAAAATAGCCCAAATGACTTATCTTGTTCAGTTCACCACATCCAGCGAATCCGTTAGCCATTGTGATGGGCCACCAGTGCAATGTTGGCCCAAAAACAAAATATCAACAGCCTGGTTTACAAAAATGACTTATGTTAAAGTAAAATCTAAGTCACCTAATAACCTTTTTATTGTACACGTTCGATGTTCATCCAATGGCTTACAAAAGTGACTTACGTGAAAGCAAAATGTAAGTCACCGTACAAGGAGAAAAATGGAACATAACTGATAGATTATTTATATCTGTGCTGACTAGCAACTAATTGTTTCTTTTTCCTTACCATTGAACATGCTTTTGGCAGGCTGAAACAGATGATATATGCTTTTAGCAAAATTGCCTGTCCCTTGCTCTTGCCTGTCCCTTGCTTTCGGAGGATGTGTAGAAGCAGAGCTTCATTAATCCATAAGCCAATCGGACCTGATGTTAACTCAAAAATATTGGTTTCCGCTCCCAATCGACCTGCGTGATTGATGTCTGAAATCATATAATTGATTGTTTCGATAATCTATATTTTTTGTTCAAGTTAGGCCATGCCTTGTCTGATTTACATTGTAATGAAGTATTGTGCAAAATTCCATTTGTTATTCATGTGCAAGTGTGCAACCGCCAACCTGGGTGGTCAAATTAGGAAACGTTTTTTTTTCTATAGCAAGTTTGAAAAATTGTGGACAGAGAAATAACGCCATCCACCAAGGTTACGTTCTTAAGACGGTAAGGTGCCTGTAATGGCAAGGCATAATTAGGTCCTCGGGCTGAAGGCCATTGTCACCCAAGTGACATAGCTGATGATGAATATTGGTGCCATCTAGGTCGACATTATAATGTTAATATAGTTTTAATAATTTACTTGCTAAAGTATTTCTACTGGAAAGAAAACTGCACGTAGACTTCGGCATCAGGTCCATTTTTTCAGTTTTGATTGATATGACGAATACACTATCTTCACAATCTTCATTTATGAAGTCATGTTGATTTTTTTCTCGAACAATGCAGGAGAATCGTGTCGAAGGGAGAGAGAATATAAACTGTACAAGAAAAGAAGAGGCCAAAGAAAGCCCCTCCCTTGCAGACTACACGCACACCTAGTCACCTCGATCAAGGTTTACGTACACGCCATGCTAAATTAACATCTTGACCACAACCACAAAGAAAGTCATGTTGATTAAGATAAACTTTTATTTAAAGTTGTATCGCCCATCTTTTTGGATCGTTATGACGAGCCTGTTGTTAACTAGTCATCTTTGAACATACAACTTGGTTTAGTATTAACTAGAGAACTTGGTGGTTCTCTTCCCGAACAAATTCAAGATCTAGGCTCCTAAGAGCAACTCCAGCCGAGCCCTTAAATCCTTAAATGAACCTCTATCCATGTTTTAGTCTTCCATGTGAAAAAAAACAACTCCAGCGGAGCCTCTAAATGGGCTACCATTTTGTTGAGGCTATCAAATTTTGGTCTAGGGCCCCTAAAACGGGAGGCCCTCTATTTTCACCCGACACATGGACCTCACCTCTTTCTTTTCCTCCTTCTCCTCTGTGCTCCACTCGTCGCCGCCGCCGCCACCATCCCGCTCGCACCTGGCGCCGGAGAACCAGGCCGCCGCCACGCCTGGCGCCGCACCCGCCGCCGCGCCAGGCCGCACCCGCCGTCGTGCCTCGCACCAAGCCGCACCCGCTGCCACCACCAACCCGCTCGCACCCACCACAGGAGACGCGGGCGCGGCGGCGAGCGTCCACAGCAGGGAATCTTTCACTGACAGCTGGGTCCTACTAGTCAGATTGATTTAGTGGCCATCATTTGAACGGGCTGGCTGGAGTCCATAGAGAATTTCAAGCCCCTAAAATTTTATTGGCCGGCCAGGAATGCAAAATAGGAGCTCAAATTTAGTCACCCGGCTGAGTTGCTCTAAGAAAATACAGACTTCACATTCTCTTTGGAAAGTAAAAAACAGAAAGACATGGACATGTGCTTGGCTCATCATAGCTTTGAACTAAAAAAAAAAATAAAAGAAAGCAATCTCACACAAGAATTATTCAACAAAAAACAGCCCCTAAGTCCTGATGTGCTTACTTGATTTTACCTTGGTGGTGAAGTCGATCCGGGAGAAGCTCGTGAAACTTGATGCAACCACGGCTGCATGAAGATGCCACCGCGCCCCCCTCGTCTGCTCCGATGAACTTGACACATCAATTTTGGGTCCTCTCTTTGCAAACTCTGAGATGGAAATCATGAAATGAAATTTTGTGTCAATGTGTTGGCTCCGTCGTGATGTTCTGTGTTCTTATCAATTGGTATCGTGAATTTGTTCCACCTTGTTGGAAACGACACACTGGGCTCTAAACGGAGCATGTCTAGCAGCAGCTCAG
Organism: Urochloa ruziziensis; assembly: GCA_015476505.1. NCBI lineage: Eukaryota > Viridiplantae > Streptophyta > Magnoliopsida > Poales > Poaceae > Urochloa > Urochloa ruziziensis. The sequence goes on along the minus strand of CM027119.1, from coordinate 53,984,479 downwards.
ATGGCATCCAACTCTGCCAACTGGCCTACAGCTAAAGGGCCCAGTGCGGTCAGATCTTAAGGTGGACAACAAATCAACCCAGTGCATCACGACCGGAGCAAACACATAAACACATAGAAACTAAATTTCATTTCGTGCGGGGACACACGTACACGAATATGAGGAACACATGAAGTCTTATGCTACGAAACGGCACCATTTTTCTCATGGCATCCGATCGAATTTAAAGGACTCTATGTGCCCTGAATAGCCTCTGGACTCACGGCATGAACGAAAGCAGCCCACACATAGCGCAACTACAACCGCTCCTCTGTGACCCAGCTCGTGTCCAGCTGAACATGCGCACAACCAAATGAACCGCTTGACTAAACATAGCTACAGATAATCCATGCGCACAACTGTCATCCCCCCCCCCCCCCCCCCCCCCCCCCCCCCGGTTTTGAACCACATGTGGGGATTTTTTTTAATATTAACCATAAACTGAAAGACTTAAAGGGGTATATATCTTGGGAGCATGTCATGTGGAAACCAGGGTACCTGTGCAAACATGCAAACTAATGATCAAGGCCATAGGATTCCCATCTAATGGCTCCTCTTAGAGATGACTTTGTTTTGCACTTAAACCCCCCACCATTAGCCTTTCTAATCTCGGTTTTGCAAAAACCCCTTCCCCTAATCCCCTGCGCCCACCTGCCCTGGACGACTTCGAGTGTCCAATCGCGACGCCGTCAGGATCTCGCGACTCAACACCGCCGCCCTCGACGCGACTCGCGCGGCAGTCCACCTCCCCGACGTCCATAACCAGGGCGCCGCCCGCCAGCAGAGCTCTGCCGCCCCTCCACCATGCGTGACGCCCCCGCGCCCCATCCAGATCATGGTGCTTGGAGGTCCCGTTGACCTGATTGTAGGAGCACATGACGCTGGCCACATTCCAGTCGATCACGCAACTCTTGAACATCGGCTGGAACGTGTTGTCCAGATCCTGCTGCGACACCTGAATCCACACCACAAAACTATGATCAGGGCACTGAATTTTCAGTACATTGCATTGAACTTTAACCTTTCCGGGTTCATCTTGGTAGGGATCTTCGGAACTGTAAACATTAACACTCCGCGCCAGCAATGCCGGAGTGAGTGATGAACAATAATATTGTTGGGACCTAGGACTGAGACAGGATCACATTCTTTGCACCGGCGGAGGACTGCATGATGGAGGCCACTCTTCACGGCCGGCGCGGCGACTGGTCACGGGTGGAGGGGCGGCGCAGCTCTTTACGATCAGACGCCTGGTCACGGGGTCGAGGGGCTGCGGAACTCTGCTACGGTCGGCCGTCGGAGGTCCACATGCGGCAGGTGTCGGAGGTCCACGTGCGGCAGCGGCGGCGCGCGTGATTCTGGCGGCGCTGTTTTTCTCGCGATACCTGCGTCTCGTGATTCTGGCAGGGGGCGCAAGGGATTAGGGGGAGGGGGTGTTTTGCAAAATCAAGATTAGAAAGGTTAATGGTGGGAAGATTTAAGTGCAAATCGAAGCCATCTTTAAAGGGAGCCATTAGATGGGGATCCGGTGACCTTGAGCGTTAGTTTGCATGTTTGCACAGGTACCATGGTTTGCACCTCATATGCTCCCATATATCTTAGGATTAAGTTTAAAGTGTTATATATATACGTTTTACTATACCTGATCATGGGCCGCCCGACCCGATAAACCCGACCCGACCCACCCGAAAAAACCCGACCCGAGCACGTGACGGGTCGGGCGCGGGCCAGTTTTTTAACCCGAAACACTAAAAAAACCCGACCCGACCCGACGCGACCCGAAAAATTACACGTGAAACCCGAAACCCGACTCGAACCTGGCACAACCCGACCCGACCCGACCATGTCACGGGTCGGGCGCGGGTCAACGATTTTGACCCGCCAACCCGACATGACCCGACCCGAACCCGACACAACCCGACCCATGATCAGGTATACGTTTTACAAGTTATAATTTCTACTTAGCACCCTGCGCGTCAAATAAGAAATCTAGCGCGCCAGCCCAACAGCCCCCATCCGATCCAACTATAGATGTCCATTTAGGCCGCCCGGCCCGGCCCTGGCACGGGCCCGCCTTGGCCCGCCTTTCACCGGGCCCTATGGTTCAGCGGGTTGTGTCGTGCTAACCCACGGGCTCCCCCGATGGCCCAGGCATGGGCCCGTTGGGCTATTTCGTGTTGGGCCAGCCCGACTTAGCCCGGCCCAACGCACGTGCCCGGCGGCCCGAGGCCCACACCACTTGGATCTCGATGGGGATGGAGGTCGCCGCTGCCCAGGTGAACTGCTCAGGCTCCTTGCCGAGCCGTGGTCCAGGTCCTCCTCCGGCTACTTGCCGCGCCGTTGTCGTCGCCTGCAGCAGATCCGTCGCCGCAGCCTTCCCGCGGCCGCCATCGCAGCGCTGGAGGGGCAGGGCAAGTGGCGGCATCTGTGAGGTCTAGGAAGAGGGGAGGAGAGGTGCGGCCGGGCGGGGCAAACCACGGACGCGCGAGGAAGATGGGAGCGGCGGCCTCCGCGTGCCAAGGGGGAGAGCGAGAGAGACGGTGGCGGTCGGCGCGTTGGGGAGGGGTGGTGGCCTCCGCCAAATCGGAGGAGTGTCAAGCGACGGCCTCCGCCGAATCGTTGGGGTGGGGGTGCTGGGGGATGGGCGCTGACCGAGGGACTGGGGGAGGGAATTGTCGAGTTGGCTGTTGTTGGGCTAGGGTTTCATTTTCTTTTATATATGGGGTGGGGTTAACGGGCCGCTATCGGGCCGACCTCCTTTGGCCGTGCCGAGCCGTGCCGCCCGGCGTGCTGGGGTGGCGACCCACGCCCGAGCACGGAGGTTGGGCCGGGCCAGCCCGGGCACAGAGTCTGTCGGGCCGAGCCGGGCTTAGACCAGGCCAAAACGACTGTGCTTCGTGTGGGCTGCCGGGCCGCGGGCTGCATGGACATCTATAGATGCAACCAGTGAACCAGCCCGCAACCGGAATAGTTGTAGGTGGAAAATTCAGGGCGAATTTATTGAACTGACTAGTGCACAGCACCCACTAATTGCAGTTGTTCCCCGCAATCTCCTTTTTCTCCAGAGCTAGACCTAATCATGGGTTGGGTCGTGTTGGGTTCGGATCGGGTCGATATTCTTGGCCCGCACTTGACCCGTCACATGATTGGGTCGGGTTCGGATTTTTACATGTAATTTTTCGGGTTGAGCCGAATTGGGTCATGTTTTTTTAGGTTTCGGGTTAAAAAAATTGACCCGCGCTCGACCCATCACATGCTCGGAGTTCAGACGGGTTAGGTCAGGTTTATCGAGTCGAGCGGCCCATAGTCATGTATAGTCTGGGCCTGGGAATTCTAACTAAGACCGCATATTATGCGCAGCCCAACAAGCTGGTTGCTGTTGTGCCAGTGTCTCCAAAAACCAAAACGGAGGAAGAATTGAACTCCAACTATTATTTTACAAGAATCTAAAATTTGCACCCATCAGTTACAGTCCCACTTTTGTATGCACATGTCAGTCACACAAAAGCAGTCCGTGTTTACTTGTTGTCTTGTTTCACTTTGGCCATGTTACTTGTTGTCTTGTTTCACTTTGGCCATCGTTTTTAGAAAAGCGTAAATCATGGCCATTAAGTTCGATCAACTCTATCAATACGGTCATTAGCTCAATAATTATACGTATTTGGATGACATGACCTACAGTGTGACTACTAACTCATGCTCCAACGTGGACAGATAGAATTGCATTTTTTTCATTTATCCCCCAGTCTCATGTTTCTCTTGATTCCATGTAAAATTATTGTTAATTAGTATTTGATATTTAGCCCACATTCCTTATTAGGAGGACTAAGATCGGGGAAGTCGTGTTGTTGGCAGCGGCGAGCGGCCGGTGGCGGCAGAAAATAGCTTCGCTCATCCGCACGAGCCGGCGGCGATTGGCGAGCGGCGCCGGCGTTAAATGCCTACGTTCATTCACACGTGCAGCGACGGCGTTGCTGAAGATGGCTCCCATTCGCCGGCCACAAAACGCACAGCCTCCTACTTACAGTACGTGAGCATGCAACTTGAATTTTGGTGTGTTGTGCCTCCTTTACAAATTCAATGTGTTTAAACTTAGATCCATTACGTGATGTGCTACGTGATGTGCTAGGTGATTGTAGCGACTCATTCAGTGTTCAGCTATTTCATGGTGGAGTTTTCACTAGAAGTGGTAGCAATCGGGATTATGTGGATGCAAAGGTTGTCTGGTATGATTTCTGTGAGATGGACAAATGGTCTCCTCTAGTGGTCGAGGATATTGTTGAGGATCTTGGATACGAGATGGCTGGCAGAGTCAAGGTATATTGGTTATGTCCTGGCAAGGCTGTAAATAAAGATGGACTTGTACTAATTAAGAAGGATGTTGATACTAACAGCATGGTTTCTATGGTACAGTTTGGCCATAGGTTTCTGGACATGTATCTTGACCATGATGATAACCTGAATAGCTATAACAAGGACGATGGGGTTGTAGCCTTCCTTGTTGCCCAATCGCCAGAAACGGTTGGCCCTAATAAAGTCTCCTACATGCAACAACAAAAGGATGATAAGCTTCAGCCTTTAGATATTGAGATGCAGAGCTCAAGCAGAACTACCAATCATGATGAAAATGAAAGCGACATAGATTCAGAGGATTCAGATTTCGATCCTCAGATTGTAGACAGTGATTATGACCTAGATGATGGTGATGATGATTTATATGATGACTGTGTTGACGACCTTGCCAATTTGAAGGGGAAGCAAGTGACAGAACCAATAGAGGACTCTGAAGAAGAGGATATTCAATTGCCCGATTCAGATGAGGAAGAAGTGAGGTTCAAATTCAAAAAATTCAGAGAAGAAGACATACAGAACCCAATTTTTTATGTTGGCCAATTGTTCTCATCTATTGGCATGTTGAGGAAAGCTATAAATGAATATAGTTGCAAGAACATAAGGAAACCAACCAATGAGAGGACAAGGCTTGGTGCAAAGTGTGCAGAAGAAGGATGTCCTTGGTACCTGTGGGTTTCCAAGGATAGCAGAACAAAGTCCCTAATGGTTAAGAGATATAACAAAGAGCACACCTGCAGGAAGAAATGGAAGGTCAGGGCATTCACTTCAAAATTTTTAGCTAACAAGTACATTGAGTCTTTTAGAGCAGATGAGAATATGAACTTAAAGATTTTTTCAAGAATTGTACAGAAAGAATGGAACATGACACCTTCTCGGAGCAAATTATGCAGAGCAAGAAGATTAGCAATGAAGGCCATTAATGGAGATGAGGTTGCTCAGTACAATCTTCTATGGGATTAAGCAAATGAAGTTAGAAGATCCAACCCTAGTAGTAGCTTTTATCTTACACTTGACAAAAATGGAAGGTTCAGCCACTGCTACTTCAGCATTGATGCATGCAATTAGAGGCTTTCTTGCAGCCTGCAGGCCAGTGATATGTCTTGATGGTTGCCACATTAAGACAAAATATGGAGGGTAATTGCTAACAGCTGTAGGTATGGACCCAAATGATTGTATATTCCCAATAGCTTTCGCCGTGGTCGAGGTCGAGGATACTTTAACATGGAGCTGGTTCCTCACAACACTTAAGCAAGATCTTGGCATTGTCAACACAGGACCATGGACCATAATGAGTGACAAACAAAAAGTAAGCTGAGTTTCTCTACAATTTCTTAGTTTCTCTACAGTTTCTTAGTTTCTCTACAAGTTTATAATGAACTCAACTTCTCTGAATTTGACTCATTATAGGGATTGATTAGAGCAGTGAGTGATCACTTCCCTCATTCAGAACATAGGTTCTGTGTGAGGCATATGTGGCAAAATTTCAATGTACTATTTAAAGGGGATGTGTTGAAGAACCAATTATGGAAGATTGCAAGAAGCGATACTCTTGTGGGCTGGGAAGCTGCCATGGAAGAGATGAAAGAAATAAATTCAGATGCATACAAATGGCTTGAAGAGTTGCCACCTAACACTTGGGTGAGAGCATTTCAGAGTGATCTCCCCAAGTGTGATATCCTTCTTAACAATAATTGTGAGGTTTTCAACAAGTAAGGAACCCCTACACATTTTTTCACTTGTTAATTGTACTTATTCATTTAAACTAGACAACTAAGTTAACTATCCAATGCATATGTACATTCTTTTTTTTTTTGAGAATTACGCAGTACAACGCAGACGCTCACAAACACACGCACACTCACCCCTACGAACACACGTACGCTAACCCTACCCCTATGAGCACCTACGAAGAACTGAGCATCCGGCTGATCTGGAGATTCCCGAAGTCACCATTGGCGACTCGTTGTCGACGGGAACGCCGCTTACCACTTAACGCATAACGCCGGTAAATCCTAGAAAATCCCAGGAAATGATGCGAGCACCAGGATATGAACCCTGGTGGTTAGCGTCCCACTGGACCGTCCTACCGTTGGACTACAAGCCAATTGGCATGCATAGGTACATTCTGGAAGCTAGAGAATTGCCAATCCTAACGATGGTAGATAGGATTAAGACTCAACTGATGACCAGAATATACAACAAACAAAAAGAGGTGGAGAAATGGTCTGGTCTTATCTGTCCCAAGATTATGAAGAAGCTAGCAAAGAATACAGAGCTAGCAAATGAATTTTTGAGTTTGCTGGTACGGGCACGCAATATATTGTAGACCTCAAAGTTAAGAGTTGCACATGTAGAAGCTAGGACTTGAGTGGTATTCCATGTAGTCATGCCATAGCATGCATGAGGGAAGAGAGAATTGCACCAGAGGATATGGTTCACTCATGTTATTCAATTGAAAGCTTCTGCAAGGCTTATGGTAACATTATTGTGCCATGCCATGATAAGAAAGAGTGGCAAAAGATGAATGGACGCTCGATTGAGCCACCTTTGTATGTGAAGAAGGTTGGGAGGCCTCCAAAGAATAGGAGGAAGCAACCTTATGAAGCTGAATCAAAGAAAGGTGGAAAGAAGATGTCAAGGCATGGAGTTGTCATTAACTGTACACATTGTGGGAAACCTGGACACAACAAAGGTGGTTGTAGTGATGCTAAAGCAGGTCTGCCACCAACGAAGGAGGTTAGGAATGTGGTAAGAGAACTTCCTGATGAATCTGATAAAGATGAGCCAGTCATAACACAGGTGCGTTATTGTGCTTGACCATTATTTTAATGCTTATCATAATAAAGTAATTTCATTCTCTCTCGAATTGTTGTGTCATAGGACCATAACAAACAATGGAGAGATGAGGATTTTATATCGTCTCAACAATATGGGACCATGATGCTTGATGATATGCTTCATGAGGTAAATTCACGTGCTTTTAATATTGTACAAGTCGTATTTGTAGTATTTAAGTGACCACATACTTTTGATATACCTTCAGAGAACACAACTACATAGAGGGCCTGCACACGCCACTCCTTTACCTGACTCCGAGTTCATCCAGTCCACTGTAGTGAACCAGTGCTCAATTCCTCCTAACGCTGCAACAAGACAAGGTAGTCAAGCAAAGAAGCTAGAGGAGATGAAACATACTAGAAACATTGCAATAGCTGCCAGGAGAGAAGCTGCACTTGAAGCAAAGTTAAAGGCTGCCGAGGATAAGGCAGCAGAGGCACGAGCAAGAAAGGCTCATGCTGCAGAAAAGAAAGCAGCTCTCTCACAAGCAAGGAAGGCCGAGGCTGCACAAAAGAGAGCAGCAGCTTTGGAGGAAAAAAGGATTGCAGCTGAAGAGAAAAAAGCATTAGTGGTTAAAAAAAAAAACAGCTGCCAAAAAGGTAGCCGATGCTCATGCGAGACAGGAGGCACAAGCTGCGAAGAAAGCAAGAAAAAACTAATTTTCTACATATTTGATGCCTTAATTTTATTACCGTTCAGAATATTTTTTTAATAACATTGTCATTCAATATTGTACTTCGTGTGATGTAAAATACGAGATATGGATGCTTTCAATCAAATTTGAGCTCTAATTGTTGAGTATACCTCAAACATGTTAATTCATGAATGGTTGCATCTAATTTTATCCAAGCGCCCAGGCCCAACAATAACCTTGACGCTTTCTAATTTAGCCAATAACATTTGTTCAGACATTAAATAAATTAAATTAGAGGGAGCAATTTATAAATCTAGAGACCTCCGTCAAGCCACGTTGTACGCCATGTCATCCGAATCCGTATAATTATTGAGCTAATGACCGTATTGATAGATTTGATCAACCTTAATGATCATAATTTACACTTTTCTAAGTACGATGGCCAAAATGAAACAAGGCAACAAGTATGACGGCCATTCATGCATTTTACTCAAAAATTATACATTGAGCCACGTACACAGAGAGAAGAAATGAATAGACACGCTGACACGGTTCTCTAGGTGAAAACTTTTTGCGTTTTGAGGGGAACCAAACAAGGCCAAAACCTCAAACTCAGAATGTTTACTGCTGACTCAGATAAGAAAAAGGCTCGACTAAATTCACAACCAGCGCAAAAGATTATGTAGCAGTGAGTACAGCTAAAATCTCAACGGTGAAAATGGCAACAAATACCATAAGAACATCATCCATCCAAAGGCAAGAGTCTATGTTTCTGTACAACTTGAACGCGGAATTTCAACAACATAGGAGCAGCACACGATGGCTGTATCTTGCTGCAGTCAGGCATCAATCACTGGCCATCTGAGTAGAGCATGCTCGGGTACACCCAGAATGGCTGCAGCTGTCGATACCAGTTCCTCTTGAACAAAAGCTCAGGGTCAGTGGAATCATCCCACACGGGCATCATCGCCCAGCCCATGCAGGCTCCAAGGTTGAGTGTCATGGGCATAGTACAAGCAGTTGGTCCTACCGCTCCACCGTCCAGGGCTTGTGAAATAGAACATCGGGCTCCTCACATCGCCACCAATAAAGAGTGCACAATTCTCCAGTTTTGCCACCTCCACCCAAGTTGCAGGTTCAGTTGACATTCTAGTATACAGAAAGCACGTCGGGATCCTCACATCGCCACCAATAAAAAGCACACGATTCTCCTGTTTTGCCACCTCCGCCCAAGTTGCAGTTTCAGTTGACATGTCTAGTGTACAGAAAGCACGTCGGGCTCCTCACATCGCCACCAATAAAGAGCGCACAATTCTCCAGTTTTGCCACGTCCACCCAAGTTGCAGGTTCAGTTGACATGTCTAGTATACAGAAAGCCTGGGAAGAACGATATGGTTGTCATCACACGGGAAAATACAGTTGAGCTTCACATAAAGTTTTAGGAGTAAATCAGGATAACCTGTTCTAATAGAGAGAAATCTCCCCTAGCCAGATGGACCTGGGGTTCCATTTGACAGCTGTGATGTTCCTGTCAGGCCACGAGGTCGCTTCTTTTTTCCATTTGCTGAGGTATTTTGCACAGTTCCATTCGGCTTCTGTGGTACCTAGACATACCACCGTGCCATTGCATGCCATCAGTTCATGTAAAAACTGTCACGGTAAAGATTCATGCAAGAACTCACAAACAAACATAAACTCAAACCTGGAACATCTGTTGGTACATCACTGGCATCAAAACACCATTTCCAAAAGCATGCGGGTCAACACCACTCTGAAATTTTCGATCAGCAACAGTCAGCAGCATACTCCTGTTGAATGGAATTTGCCTCAAAGTAAAAATTGACAAAGAAACTTCTTCAACTTCAATAACTACTATTGTCTAATAAGTAGCATGATTTATTTTTGTTAGAAAAATCAAATATTTTAGACCAACTATAAAGAAAAACAATCAACATTGCTTTATTGCAAATTATTACTGATTTAGAATGAGAGCAGATTTAAAATTAAGCCTCAAATGCTTATGCAAGAGAAGTCTCCAAATATCCTAGAAATATGGTTTCTAGTGCCTATGGGATTTCATCAAGATATGAGTCAGAAGATCTATTCTTTGACATACCGGTACCATATACACAATGCTTGGCCGAATTGCTGCTTGATTGGCTACAAATTGCTGGACATTAGCTGGCACTCCAATGTAGCCAGCAGGAACTATTCCTCTTTCTGCTCCTCCCTGGGGTGAAAATAGCAAGCAATCAATATCCTTAGTGCTACATGTGTCAACTAAGGATACAATATTATTAACTAACGCTTAGGCAATCTACCTTTTGGATTTGTGACGCTTGCATGACTGCAGGAGGCTGCATGTTGCAAAATAAGATCCATTACATGGTACACATTTAAGCAAATCATATCCACTGTAGGTTCTAATTTCAGTAAAGCTTGCAAACAAACATGTGTACTACCTCAGGTCCTTTGGGGCCACCATTTCCATTATCAGTAGCTGCATCCACCACATTTTGACCAGTCACTATATTTGGTTTATTTACTTTAGGAACACGAGACTTGATCCTTGGTTGTGTATCATCATGTGTATTGCTATTGAGCAGAAATTTCTCCATCCCCCTTACCAACCTCAAAGCAAGGCGATATTTATCTGATAGGACTGCAGAGTCAACAAGTTGCAAGCATCTCATTGACAAATAGTCATATCGATCCACACGATTGTTGGGGACAAGGTCACTTGGAGGGCGTCCCATGACGTGCAACTGTCTAAAATCCTTTTTCCACCTATCAAGTATATACTGTGGTGGAATTTCACGAACCAGTTGAAATTTGAGCATTGAGAGACTATGCCTGCATAGGATCCCACTGAATTGGAAACCTCCACAGATACACGTTATATCCTTTTCGTCTGCATTGTATGTCGCTGCAAAAACCCTACTCATAGTCCTTTTACCGTCTTCAAGAAAAATACACTCCTTGACATTGAACGTGGAGACAGGCCCATCAACAACAATTAAAGATACATGGCAGTACATTATGGCTTCAATTTCATCCTGGAACTTCTTGAACATATTATGGGTGTATACCTTTGAGAGCTGCTCTTCCATATGGAATTTTGATACTGGTGGACGTTGCTTATGAAATGTCTCAAAATCTGCTTGGGCCTCCTTCTCATATTTGCTCTGCAGAGCCATCTCATACTTGCCAAGAAATTGCTTCAAGGTGGTTTTTAAATCCACACATCCATCAAAAAAAGGAGCGATAGTTTCATTTCTTTGCGTAACTGACATTCCTGCCCAGAACGTATCTTTAATGAAGACAGGAACCCATGAAGCTCGACATTCATAAAGTGATCTTAACCAATCATTGCCCTGAAGACCATTACATGTAATTAAAGCATTCCATTCTCCTTCAAACTCATCTATGGTTAAAGAATCATAGACCGCCTTATGCATTGCCTTGTTAATAGCTCTGTACTCCGACAGCCCACTTAACCGCTCCGCAGCCTTCCTCATTATCTGAAACAAGCACATTCTATGACGGACTCCGGGAATAACCTCAGCTACAGCACTTTGGATGCCCCTACAATAGTCAGTGACAATGGCCTTCGGAAGATTGCCAGACATGCATGCTATCCAAGCCTTAAGTAGCCATGAATAGGTTTCAGCTGTTTCATCAGAAAGCAGGGCACACCCCATCAAGACAGATTGGCCATGATGATTCACCCCGATGAATGTTGCAAGAGGCATATCATATTTACTGACCAAATATGAAGTATCAAGTGTGATGACATCACTATAATACTCGTACATGGCTCTTGACCGCGCATCTGCCCAGAAAACGTTCCTGATACAGCCTTCATCATCCAAGTCAATGACATTGAAAAAGTTTGCATTTTTAGCTTGCATCCGAGTGAAGAAAAGTCGAAGGGCCTCCGAATCTCCAGGTTGGAGCTTCAAACGGCCCCTCTCCACAAAACTGTGGTGCTTGCTCTCGCCAAACAAAAGCTCCTCGAGTTCCCCCAACTTATCCACGGGCATTTTACTTGGCTCTTCAACAGGCATAGACCCAGGGCCACCCATACGCATCCGCCTCTTTGCAGGGCCAGACAGCTGCTTATAAGAGTTCAAGAACCTTGCCATTGCTGGGCTCACTGGATGATTGTGATCAAGGTTCGCCAACTCTACATGCAACAATTTGTCTCCCCACAACTTCACTCGGATCTTGGCTGGGCAGTTAGTGGTCGATGAGGCCCGTTTCCGGAACTTTGGCTCATAACGTGGCCGCCCTCCTTTGCAGCACATAAGCTCAAGATATAAGCAGGTTCCTTCTTGTGAGAATGAGGATCTCCTTACTGAGACACCAAAGCCAACACGGCGGGCATATTTGCGGTAAAACCGGTTGACTTCTGTGTGATTATTGAACACCATGCCAACTTCTGGAACACCAATATCCTCACCATCTGATTCCTCAATGCTGGGATCCTGAAACAAAACCTTCATCATGACACAACTCATATTGCAACCTACTGGAATCTTAACTTTCTTCCAGCTGACAAAAGTTGAAGTCAACTTGAGAGTAATAACTTTTTAAAATATAGGAATGGCATAAGTGACTTTGAGCAAATAGCACATCCTGAATGTAGGTATTTCATGGTGGCACACTAACATTTGCCTTCAACTGTTCGTGAACACTCAGATAACCATCCAACTAAGTTGTGCCAAACATTAGTGCATCTGAAGCAAAAGGCTGCCACTTAATGTGGACAGAAATGGTTCACAAATTAGAACTTCAAGATCGCAGGGGTGAACAGAAATACAGAATCACAAGACATTTGACTGCTCCCGCGAAAATAAATGCCAAACTAATACACAAAAATAGAGTTGAAAGACTAAACAACCATCCACTAAAACCAAATGAACCGACCAAATCCTAACCCTAAATGACAAGGAGCTTCTGTTTAAACCACAGCCCGCCCACCCTCATGTTCAGAATGCAAACGGAAGCTTCCCACCACAGTCCCCACACCTCGAATTCAAGAAAAACCATGGAAATTTCCCCCCACACTAAGCACTTATCTAACAGTAAGGATCACAAGAGTACAAGACCGCTAAAAGGATCGGAACAACAGAAGGAAAGGGGGGGACAGAGCAAGTCGGACCAGTGCATTGAGATCCCGGCGCCGAGCCCGGCGGGGATTCTTGGACTGTGCGAACGGCTCCTCCACCTCCATCGCCCTAAACAACCAAGCATAACTGTAAGCACTTAGATCTGAAAGTAAATCGGTACCAAAAAAAGAACAGAGTGACCATGATTATTCATCCCAGTGAAAAAAAACAAGCGGCAAATCATTTTTTTTCTGTCAAGTATGAGGGGATAAAGTAAACTACATCACCACCAAAGTAATCATCTGCTGCCCACGACCTAGCATTACTCCAGAACAAATTCCTCAAATGCCATTGGTTATCCAAATCTACTAAGTAAGTAGAAGGATTCTTGTTCAGCATGTTCCCAAAAATCTTATTGACTGAGATTAAGTCTTATTGAAAGAGATGATCTGGAATTAAGTCTTATTGAAAGAGATCTCAATAAGATTTAAGTCTTATTGAAAGAGATTACCAGATCATCTCTTTCCCCGAATTTAAGTCTTCCTATCTCAGTAAGTTCCCTTGCTCCTTTTCAGCTGGAATCATCAATATGAAGCCAGCCTGTCTCGCCTTAACTTTAACGAGAGCACATCCCTGACTCTAGATACGATGAGCACCTGAAAACTGTTTGAGGTCTCAGGTTAGAATTGTTGATGATAGTTCGAATGTTTAATTTCGGCGCTTGCTGCTATGGAAACTAGTACCGTGCAGTTTCGTTCGCTAGAATTTGGGAGGGTTTTGGCTGTGCAGGTGGCGTGCACAACGGCGAGGAGGTGATATACTCGTGGATGGTAATGATAGCGGGCAGGAAGATGGTGAGAAGGCTGCAGTGGCTGAGAATGCGCCACGTGTTGCGCTGAGATTCGAAACGTATGATGATGCGCTCAAGTGCTCATTGTATCTAGAGTCATGTGTGTGCTAAGGGTGTTGGTGCTTGGGTGTAGCCAAGCTGGGAGGGGGAGAGCAAATACGTGCCTAGAGAGGCAACCGAGATCAATTGCTCAGCAAGGATCTCGTTAAAGTTAAGGCGAGACAGGCTGGCTTCTTATTGATGATTCCAGCTGAAAAGGAGCAAGGGAACTTACTGAGATAGGAAGACTTAAATTCAGGGAAGGAGATGATGGTATGTCTATAAGATTTTTACCCGGCCTGTAGTCGTTAGCTATCTGCCTATGAGGGATGTTGTTAGTTTGATCGTCGTTCCAGGGATGATATTACCCTGTAGTCGTTACCTTGTGCATTGTGTGGCTCCAGCTTTGCGACCCTGGTCTTGCCAGATGTTCTCTAGAGTCTAGACAGAATGAATTAGCTGAACTCAATAGGTCAAAACGTTTGCGCCGTCCCGTAGACGTAATTGCCTATTGCCGAATCTGTTTGTAATGTGCTGGTTTGTATCTCAGGCAGTTTTGCCGTTTAATCCGTGGAGTTGACTAAATAGTGACCTGGCTGGTGCATTTGAGAGCTTGCATTTAGTTTCCTCAATCATCACAGTCTCAAATCCTGTGCATATGCGTCAATCCTGTTTTACGGATTAATGCCCTGCGCATTATATTGGATGGCCACCATTATCATGTGGAAAATGGGGTGGTTTCCACGGATGGCTGGCCTTTAAACCGCTTCCATGGTCAGTTGAGACAGGTGAAGGCCCTGTTTGGGGTAGCTGGAGCTTTTCCAAAAGCTGCTGGTCGGAGAAGCTGCTGGTCCGATAAGCTGGCCTGTTTGGCAACCTAGCTTTTCCTAAGATTCTTGTACCCAATGGAACTCAAGGTAGTCCCTGGCCTATTCCCAGCTAGAGTTTCTTCCTTACATATCTGGCAAAAAATTCTGGTTGCATATGCATCCCATACTGCTTTTGGTGCCTTCACTTTCCCTTTCTCCATCTATACTACCACAAATTACTCCGACAATAAGCAACTTACAACTACTTACAGTATTCAGGGTGCAAAGAACCATGGGAAACTAATGTGGGAAGGGGAGATGTGCTTACCGTGGAGCAGAGTGCCGGTCTCGGTTGGAGCAGGGTCGTCGGCCTCAGATGCAGGGGGCCTCGCCCGGGCTTGGGGAAGGAGTGGCCTGCTGGAGATCAGGCGGAGAAGGTTCGCCGGCGGGAGATGCGGCAGTGGCACCGGCCGGACCGCCGGGCGGAGATGCGGAAGGGGCCGGGGAGCAGGGCCGCCGAGAGAAGCTGCGTCGGCGGAGAGCAGGGGCACCGGCCGGACCTGCGACGGCGAGGAGCGGGGGCGCCGCCCGGAGATGCGACGGCGGGGAGATGCGGCAGGGGCAAGGGCCGGACCGCCGGGCGGAGATGCGGAAGGGGCCGGGGAGCAGGGCCGCCGGGAGGTGCTGCGTCGACGGAGAGCAGGGGCACCGGCCGGGCCTGCGACGGAGAGGAGCGGGAGCGCCGCTGGAGTTTTTTTTTTTCCTCTTTTGGAGGTCAAATGCTTTTTTATGTATAAATATATATTTTGTAATGCGTGGTGCTATTGAATAGACGAACTTACATTGTTGGTTATTAAATATAAAAAATTTTAAATACACGTGTCACCCTACTAGTAGCTTTTACTTATACACCTACTACATATATCTATCTATGATATAATAAAGAGTGAGCAATTTGAAAAAGTTTTTCACCCACAGACCAACTCCGGTGTTAATGCTACTATTAGCACCTGCCAGGTCCAAAGTTATGCGTACTAATGTTGGAGATTAAAAGTATTTTTTTAGTAGTTTAATTTTGATTTCACTTTACATTCAAATTATGTTCACCTGGTTTATACATATACATTTGTCACTTGGACAACATCATATTGGCCGAGATAGTGATCAGTGTGCTGAATCGTGCAGGCGCAAGTGTTGGGTTATTAACCTTTGTCATTGCAATAACTTGTGGGTACTTGATCCAAGGAAAAAGAAAGCTACAGCACATCAAACAGAGATACTTCCAACAACATGGAGGTTTGCTGTTGTTTGGAGAGATGAAGTCACAACAAGGGGTTGCTTTTAAAATATTTTCTGTAGCAGAATTGTAAGAAGTCACTAACACGTTCAACAAAAGACAAGTAGTGGGTCATGGAGGAAATGGAAGTGTGTATATGGGACTTCTCAAAGGCAATGTAGAAGTAGCTGTCAAAAGATGCATGACAATTGATGACCAGCACAAGAAAGAATTCGGCAAGGAAATGTTGATCATTCCCTGATCAACCACAAGAACATCGTTAAGTTACTTGGATGCTGCCTCGAAATAGAGGTCCCCATGCTGGTATACGAGTTCGTCTCGAATGGTACATTGTTCCAATTCATCCATGGCAACCATGGCAGGCGGATTTCTTTGGCTACTTTTTTTGAGAAACCGGGTTTTGTATTTCATTAATAATTCTGGTAGTTTACATCCCACTTACAAAGACACCCTTGTAAAAAGAGAAAATTACATTCAGGTCCTTGTAATCTATCCTCGGTTGTCCTCGTCATCGGCGACCGGAGCTGTCGCGCTGAGGCCGGCCACCCTCCCGACGAAGATGACTGAAAAGTTTTCCATGGCACCAACAGCAGCACACCAGCAGCACTAGTATGCATTCTTCCCGTTGAACGAACAGGCCGAAACAGATGGCCAAAGGCCATCGCATCGCCGGATTCCAGGAAGTCTGACGCCACGAGCATCAACGTTCCCAGCACGCCGGCTAACAGAACACCCCGGTTGGGGAAGAAACCACCAGATAAGGTGGGAGCTAAAACCAACCCGATTTCACAACCTACCTGATGCCGCCGCCGCCATCTGCGGGAACAGGTAAGCCGGCGACAATGTCGGAGAAGGCCGTGCCGATACTCAATCTGGCTTCACCACATCCACGCCGTCGGCGCACAGAAGAGCCGCAGCAACACAGGTAGAAACTTATCCTTGCCAAAATCCAGAACATCGAGACCCCAGATCCGGCAAGGCAAACCTTTATTCTCCATGAATCGCCGGAGGATGAAATGGCTTCAGCTTAGCCGACTGCAACGCCGGATCCGCCTCGTCCACCTCTTCCGCCGTCGATCCAGAGGAGCAAAAGCACCGGCGACCATGGAACAAGCGCCACCGGTAATCCTAACCCTACTGTATAGCTAAGATATATAGGGAAACTACTCCGCCGCCGATTCAGCCAGTCATCCTCCTCCCCCAACGCCGACGAGGGCGTCGGAGGCGAGGTTGATGGCGAATCGGCGGAGGCAAAGCGAAATCGCCTGCGATTCGCCGTTCTGTACTGTAGAGAAGAGTCGGGAGAGGTAGAGAAGGTCTGGAGGTCTCTGATTTCTTTGGCTACTCGTATGCAGATCGCTCATCGGTTTGCTGAAGCGCTTGCCTACCTGTACTCATGGGCATCCCCTCCAATCCTCCATGGAGACGTCAAGTCTTCAAACATCCTCATCGATTGCGACTACAATGCCAAAGTATCCAACTTTGGTGCTTCCATCCTAGCACCAACTGATGAATCACAATTTGTCACAGTTGTTCAAGGATTGTGGGTACCTAGACCCAGAGTACATGCAGACATGCCAACTAGCAGACAAGAGCGATGTGTACAGCTTCGGGGTTGTTCTCTTGGAGTTGCTGACACGCAAAATGCCTTTCAATCTTGAAGCACCTGGACATGAGAAGCGTCTAGCACTGAGGTTTATTTCCATGACAAAGAAGAACAGGCTAGAGGAGATACTAGACGACCTAATTATGAACGACGAAAACATGGAGGTCCTAGAGGAGGTTGCAGATTTAGCAAAGCAGAGCTTGGAGATGTCCGGTGCAAATAGGCCATCGATGAGGGAAGTCTCCGAGAGGCTTGACAGGTTGAGAAAAGGTGATGCAGCATCCATGGGCCGCAACATAACCCCGAGGAGATGGAGTCCTTACTTAGAGAGTCATCTGTGGCTAGCTCAGAGGTTATTATCAGCGCTGGAAATCTAAGTATCGAGAAGGAAGCTGCCATGAGTCTAGAATCGGGACGTTGATCACTAATTCATCTTCAAGCAATCTGATAGCATAGGATGTACTGGGATGTCTATCACCCAATCATAGATGATCTTGTCATAGACATAGCAATAATTTGCCAACTGTCTCAATGACTTTGTGTATGACTCTCGTGTCGTTGTTGTATCGTGCTAATGTGCAAAATGCAATAACTTTATGGGTAATTATTTATTGATTGACGTATTTGTTGTATTTTTCTTTGCGGAGTGTAATTGTTTATCTAACTTGGACCTTGGTATTTCCTCCGTTTCAAATTATAGGTCGTTTTGGCTTTTCTAGGTTCATAGATTTTGCTATGAATCCATACATAGCGTTTATCTAGGTGCATAACAAAGATGATGAATAAAAAAAAGTCAAAACGGCCTATAATTTGGAACAGAGGTAGTGATAGTTTTTTAAATATAGGAACACCTTTGTAATAGATTGGTACTACTAACTCAATTTTCCACCGGACTCGTGAACTTGTCTGAACTTTGGACTCGGGCCGCTTTGCCTACCGGCCTAACCCACACACAGTAGCAGCAGTGTATAGCACCAAGCGGCAGCAGGTCCAGCCGTCCATCTTTTTTGCAGGCCCATCCCAGCCAGACCTCCTTTTTCCGTCCGTGACCATCAAAGGCCCATTCTAAGCCTTGCCGACGCTCCCGCACGGGACACACACCTCAGCCTCTGATCGTGACGGCACTGAACTACTCCGTACTACGTTCGTTCGGCGCAATTCGTCAAACGGTCGTCGTCACGTCACCGGTCGCTTTGCTCTCCTTTCCCGGGGCACAAGGCACCCGCGCCCCCGGCGCACCGTTCCACCACGCGCCGCTCGATACCTGTCCGCCGCGGGACGGGCTGTCCCTGCGCTGGGTGCCAGTCAACCGGTGTCGCGCTCACCGGGACGCAGCCGTCGGAGCTGCCGCCCCGCGCACGTCGAGCTGCTGACTAATCAGAGCTGTCGCGCCCGCTTCCCCCACCGCTGGTCCGGCCCCGGTGGCCCCGTCCGGCGGCGTCCGTGGCGTGTAGCGAGGGATTTTAACCGGTCCCCATCGGCCCCGTCCCCGTGAGATGCTACCACGCCTCCGCTGTTCCGCACGCGTCGGCGTCGCGTCGAGCCGAATCGAACTGTGCCGTGGACGCTGCCGCGCGCCGGCCGGCCGGCCGAGCCGTCGCGCTCGTGTGCGCCCCCGAAAGAAACCGGTACTTCCGGTCCTGGGGACTGGAAGTTTGGACTCGGGCGCTTTCGGCGCGTGGTGTGTGGAAACGTGGAATCTCCTCTCTGCTGTGAAGAAAGAAGTGGTTGACGACGCTCGCACTCTCGCTTAAGTTGGACGCTAGCAGTAAACCATTTTCCGCGCCCGTGCGAGCTGGCGTTTCCACTTGGGACGAGACGGTGGCAGGAGCCATGCGCTACAAATACAGAGAATAAGAGCTTTTATATACGGTGATAAGGAACATGATAAGCTGCATGGCGGCATGGGCCGCGGTTTCGCAAGTGGTGTGATATTATTGCATATCATGGGAATCGGATTTGACTGGGATAAGGTAAAGAACGAAAGCGACGGCATACTAAAATTTTCTCAGGGTGCTAGTGCGGACGGAATATGGTGCTGCTAGCGAGCGTGCACGGTTCCCCGGTAGCCGGTCATGGGTTTGGGGACCAGGGAAGTGCGGTCTTTTTCTCTAGTCTAGTCTTTGTTCTCATTCAGCTTGAGCTGGGGGGTCCGACTTGAGATTTTCTTGGTGATCTGGTCGGTGCCGTGTGTGTTGAGACTTGAGAGCTTGAGCTTCTTTGGGTTTCTTTGTTTTTGATCGTGCTGTCTTCCAAGGAGTTTGGTGAATTTTAACGTGTAAACAGAGGGCCCAAGTCTTACTCTGAATTTCACCTGGTGGGCTATGGGCCAGTGATCTGTTTCTGGCAACAAGAGAGAAAAAAGATCAATCCCAACAAACCGAGAATCATGTGTCGAAGGCAAGCCAGAGGTTGGACCTGAATCAAAGGCCATCAGCGCGTGATTCAGTGGCAAGGCATCAGTGCCACCCAAAATACTGCTCCATCCGCGCCACTTCCTCTGGCAGTTCTCCTGCCTTCGTCAATGATTGCACCACCTCTGCAACTACCTTTAGTAATGTGTTACGGCTCAACTTGATCTAATCCTACAACATTGAAATTTAGTAAGCTTCAAATTGTATGTGTATCTCTACTTACGTATAAATGTTGAGTTGGGGGCCATTTGGTTCGTGCTGAAAATTAGGCCCATGGAGAGGCCCATTTCAGAAATTTCAAAGTAAGAGTGCATGGTAAAAGAGATAGTCCCATACTGCTAGTTTGAGGTGGTGCAAGCCAACTTAGCCCGTGTTTAGTTCGCGAAAACATTTCGTGAAAAGATTTCGGGTTTTGATTTTATCAATTTAGAAGTAGTAAATGTAGACGAAAAAGGTGGAAAGTTATATGGATAGGTTGGAAATCTCGAGACGAATCTAACGATGGTAATTAGAGGGCAATTAATCCATAATTAGCGGATGATACTGTAGCACTACTGTTGCAAATCATGGATTAAGTAGACTCATTAGATTCGTCTCGCGATTTACAGTCTATCCATATAACTTTTCACCTTTTTCGTTTACATTTAATACTTCATGTATCAAAGATTCTCCTTTGATGTGAGGGATGAAAATATTTCGGGTGGGAACTAAACATGGCCTTAAATAGAAGAGCTCTCTCCCTTCATTGAATTTGTGTGAAGGAGAGAATGTGGCTTGGTCTACACAACACAACGCACGCGCGCGTATACGCGTTCCTTTTCGCGTGACTTGTGACGCAGCGAGCAGATCAAATCAACAGAGAGTTGTTGGCCGCCTCCTTTATAAGATGTCCTGGAGAGACGTCAAACGATTCCAACGCCAGAATAACCCACACTCTCATTCCTCTCTCTTTTTCCATTTGGTCTTTATGCTGTGGTACTGAGCTGCTGGATCTTGCCGGCTCTTCCCTTCCCTTGGCGTGCACCGAGGAGAAGAGTGAACGGTATCTCCGAGCCTTTTGCCGTCGTGAAGCCTGCACGAGGGGCGGCAATAAGGTTTCTGGGCAGCGCAACTGCACGACTACTCGAGATCGATCGACTACGTTCTTTGCTGCCTCATCTACGATCTGCACTGCGTCAAGCCTACACGAGGACGGAGCGCTGATCTGTAAGTCTAATGGATTTATGTACCGTTTACATGTGCATGTTTCGGTTAATTTCAATCTATCTGCGAGTAGATTTGTTTTACATAGCAGTAACATTATTTTGTGTATTTTGTCTCGATTTAAATCTGGTTGATTTAAACGCGTTCTTCCAACGGTTCGTGTCAAACCTTTTTAGTCCTATGCCTCACGTGTCATAGAGTCACTTTTTTTTTGGCCCTCAATTTGTTACCTACACTTTTTGTGGCTACCATATTTTGTTTAAAGTTGTGGTAATATGCGGCTAGCAACCAAACGGTCTAACATCAACATTATTATTCTATCCCTTTTTTTACCCAGTATGCCACTGAACTTGGATTATCTCAGACCGGATCATACAGTAATCATGTGAAATCTGCCCCACCCGTGCATTCCTTTATTCTTATATCAATTGTGAGGATGTGTAATTGTTTATTTTGTTATGTCTTTTAGGCTAGTCCCAATGATGAGTTTCATGAAGGTTCATTCTCATCAATTAGTATGTCACATAGAAAATTTTGATGACACGTGGCATCAAATCTATGAAGAGAGATGGCACCATTATCATTCGGATGAAACCTCGCATACACAGGATACCAACACATTACGAGTCATGAAATTAAATGTTATTGGGAGCATATGGAACCGCACCATGAGATTTTGCATTGGGGAGGTAGTTTAAAACACCATTTTTTGTTGCCTAAGCCAGTCTTAGTCGGGTTTCATGGCATTAAATTCTACTATGTTACATCACCAATTTTGCTGACATAGCGAGGAGAGAGAACGAGAGTTTTATGAGACGAGAGAGAAGTTTCATACGATAAAACTCTTCTGAATCTAGGTAACTGTGCAATGAAATTTCCCAAACTTCCCAACTCTTGTAAACATTCAAATGAAACCCCCATCAGGTTAGCCTTAAAATGCTCGGGCCATTTAACCTAAGGTCATGCTACTAATTTAGTGTATTAAAATTGCATTCATGTCAAAATTCATGCTTCGGACGAGTCACAAGTTACGACTCGGAAGCATTTAACGTGAAATGCTAAATGAAAACGACAAATCACATCGCACATTTGTTTTCACCACAACTCAATTATTCGTCACGTCTACACCATTGACTAGAATTAGAAGTCCCCGTTGTTTTCACCTTCACCCAAAATGTCATGAAAAAACCAGGCAGTACAGTGACACGGAGGCACGCGCACAAAAAGAGTCCGGTCCGGGTCAATGTTTCCCTCCTCCCCTGCGGCTGCCCGCCAATCGGCGGCCGCGCCATCACCTTCCCGCCGCGACACGGAGCGCGATCCGGAGCGGATATTTTTGACGCCGCCGCGCACGCGCACCGACGCGATCCCCGTGGTGTGGGTGCAAAGACCGAACCGCAGCCGCCGCGCCCGCGCCGCCTGCCATGCCACGGGCGTGTGGTGGTGCAGGCCGCCAGGAGCCCAGGACGGCTCCGCGCGCGCGTGCACGCACCCGAGCCGAGCCGGCCGGCCGCGCCCGTTCCTGCGTGCTCGCGCCGTCCGCCCACCACTACTGGCTGGCCTGGCCACAGCTCCCCGCCGCGTCGCGCGCGGCCCGTGCCCCCTCCCTCCCCAATCCCGTGCTGACAACCCATCGCGCGCGCCTCGGCCTGCAGCCAGCACCCCCTTTTCTATCTACAACAAACCGCCGCGGCCTCGCGGCGTTGGACGCTACTACTGCTAGTACTAGTACGCTGCCAAACAGCACAAGCCGAGCAGAGAGCCCCTTCAGAGCAAAGCGCGGCGCCACTCGGAACAGAACAGCGCGGAGCAGAGCCTTCGTGCGTGCGTGCCCCCGCCCCCGCCCCCCTTCTCTCTCTCGTCTCTCGAGCCATGGCGGCGCGACGCGGGTGCATCGCCCTGCTGGCCGCCGTGCTCGTGGCGCTGCTCTGCCGCGCGGAGGCGGCGGTGAGGGAGCTCAAGGTCGGGTACTACGCGGAGACGTGCCCGGAGGCGGAGGGCATCGTGCGGGAGGTCATGGCGCGCGCGCGCGCCCGCGAGGCCCGCAGCGTCGCCTCCGTCATGCGCCTCCAGTTCCACGACTGCTTCGTCAACGTGAGTTTTCCGATCGATCGCTCTCTAGTACCCACGCAATCTGACGATCTCGCCTCCGATTGCACCGCGTCCGCGACGTGGTTTCGTTTTCCTCCGCGGCCGATCTGACGAGACGATGATGATGATGATGGAATTTTCCTCCTCTGTTCCTCTTCCCGGTCGTTTGCAGGGGTGCGACGGGTCGGTGCTGATGGACGCGACGCCGACGATGCTCGGCGAGAAGGACGCGCTCTCCAACATCAACTCCCTGCGCTCGTTCGAGGTCGTCGACGAGATCAAGGAGGCGCTGGAGGAGCGCTGCCCCGGCGCCGTCTCCTGCGCCGACATCGTCGTCATGGCCGCCCGCGACGCCGTCGTCCTGGTACGTGCGCCCTCTCCTCCCCCACGACCCTCGCAGATCCATCGCGTGCCGTTTCTCTTTGTGCGGCCTGCCGCCTCCCGTGCGAAATCCTTCTACCCCGCTTTGTCTGCCGTTTCCAGTCCACAAATCCAGAGCGCTGCTAGTCCTCCGCTTTGTCTGCCGTTTCCACTTCATCAATCAAGCGTTTCTACTCCGCTGCCTGGCGTTTCCAGTGCAGAATTCCGCGTTGATCTTGCTCCCCCCAACATCCCAGTTTCAGTTTCAGGATCTACGGCGAGGGGAAAAGACAAGGATATTGACTAGGAAACGCTTTTCATGGATCGCTTTTACCACCACCACGGTGGCATGGTCACGCTGTGCGCACGGGTACTTCCTTTTCATGTGGAAGGACGCATTAGCCTTTCTGCCGCCAGCCTGGCATTCGGCACTCCCCAAAGTCCCAAACCCAAAGTCCAAGCGTGTTGGCCAAAATTCACGTAGAAAGTGGGCATTTGAGGATTTTGTGGCAGTATTTGGCGTGTGGACACCACGGCTATGCAACATTCACGTTTACCTCCCTGGTAGAAAGTACAAACACGCTTTGGCCGTTTCCCGAATCTCAAATTTGGTTTCACATTTTTTTTACTTTTTATAGTAAAATCGTTTGATGCTTTCTAGATGTACTGTACAAGACAAAGATTTACTAGTAGTAATAGTAAATATTATAGGGTGCAAATTGGGTGCCTGATACTAGCAATACATGGAGGTGCATGCACCCCCAGGTCGCTGCTCCCTGTAACCACCGCAGCGGGGCGGGCAGGATGGCATCGCCATCACGCGCCCCCCATAGGCAGACAGCCAGGCCCAGTCGGGCGCATTTAACGGGGGCACGGGCGCGCAACCTAGTAGCCGGGAAAGGCCAGGCCGGGGCGCCGCGCCCACGAAAGGCTAGCCTGGAGCGAGCCCCCCGGCGGTGTGGCGCGTATAAGGCCTCATCCAATGGCTGTCTCTTAGCTAGCTCATAGAATATTTTTTTATATTTTAATATAAGAGAGAGAAGAGCTATCTCTTGATCAAGAGATAGTCTCATACACGCATTTCGAGACTATGTGAGGATGATGTGTGGGGTCATTCATATTATGAGCTATGAATTAAGAGTTAGATCATTGGAAGGGTTGTCTCTTAGAGTGCTTAGAGCTAGATACTATCTCTTACCATTGGAGGAGGCCTAAATAGATTGGTGCGGTGGACTGGTCACTGGGGTGTGGTAGGCTTCGGCGTCTAGCGCAGACAGCCCCGTACCGGGCCCCGGTGATGCCACGGCCACTGGGGCACTGGCGCCGCGAATGCCAAAGCAGCCGGCCCCGCCGCGCCGACGGCGACGGGGTTTTCTGTTTCTCTCGGATCGGGTGATGGTGGGGGCGAGATTTCCGCCGGGCATGGCACTTTTCCCGTGCCTCCGTCCCCTGGCCCTTGGTCCTCACGAAGGTTCTCGGTACGAAGTGTGCAGACAAGCAACGATGCCCCGGGAGTACGATGTCGCTTTGTCAATATGCCAGAGGGTTTCTCTTCTTGTTCCCTGGGCGTTGTTGGCAAGTTAACAGTCGATTGGTGGTTGTACTGGATTGTTGGCAAGTACGTATTTTCTCGCTAAAAGAACTGTGCCGCTGTACTCGTTCATCAACGTTCTTGTGCATACTACGCCTGATAAAACGGCTTGGAGGGAGTACGTTACTAGTTCAACTAGTGGTGTTTACTGGAGTAATTGCTTCTAGTAAAAGTTGTAACGTACTACTAGTACAGGATTTGTTGGTGTTTCCCTGAATGGAATGCACTGCGATTGCAATTGAATGACTGATAGATGGATTCATCAAATAGCTGAACTGAGAGTGTGCCACGCTGTACTATCTGTCCGTTGACTATGGTTTTCTTTACATTTTGCGAGGGAAAAAGGGCGGAGTCATATTTATGTCATCCATCACTGTCATTAAGAGTTTGAATTGCAATTTGCAGTACTAATACATGTCTGACCGATGGGTCAAAGAAAGTATTTGACTTTGTTTGACCTCCCGATTTGCTTTGTTCTCCTTGCCACAGACCGGTGGGCCCAACTGGGAGGTGCGGCTGGGGCGCGACGACAGCCTGACGGCGAGCCAGGAGGACTCGGACAGCATCATGCCGAGCCCGCGCGCCAACGCCAGCGCGCTCATCCGCCTCTTCGCGGGGCTCAACCTCAGCGTCACCGACCTCGTCGCGCTCTCCGGCTCGCACTCCATCGGCGAGGCCCGCTGCTTCTCCATCGTCTTCCGCCTCTACAACCAGTCCGGCTCCGGCCGCCCCGACCCCAACATGGACGCCACCTACCGCCGCGCGCTGGACGCGCTCTGCCCCAGGGGCGGCGACGAGGAGGTCACCGGCGGCATGGACGCCACCCCGCGCGCCTTCGACAACCAGTACTTCAAGGACCTCGTCGCACTCCGTGGCTTCCTCAACTCCGACCAGACGCTCTTCTCCGACAACGCCAGGACCCGTCGCGTCGTCAAGCGCTTCAGCAAGCACCAGGACGCCTTCTTCAGGGCATTCGTCGAGGGGATGATCAAGATGGGCGAGCTGCAGAACCCCAGGAAGGGGGAGATACGGCGCAACTGCCGCGTCGCCAACGGCTCGCCGCCAACGACACCGAAGGAGGTGGCGACGTACCGCGTCATGGACTTCTGATCGAGCTCCGATCCGGCGGGTTTGGTGTTCCAGAAGAAATCGAGCTCTGATATGGTGGGTTAGTGATACTAATATGTTGACAAGGTTTTTGATAGTGTGTAAGTCCTGCACCTTCCTATGATTGCGGTGCGCGAGCTTTTGTGCTCATTGCTGATGTCGGGAATAATATAATTGAGATAGTGTGCCTATATATATGATGATAAGGGTAGCTTAACCAAAAATTGCCTCTTGTGATCTAGCTTATTCTGCTGACCAATTTGATTCAGAAAACAACTAATTAAATCGGTTGCGTGCATATCTAAGCACATTGACAGCTTTGAACAATAGATTAAGAATTTGCACAACGTCACATGCAGCATTCACTAAATTATTACTGCTTAAAGCATAGGGAAATAAGATTGTACTATGGCCCCCTTTGGCAGCGCTCCACGAGCTGCTTAAAGCACATTGACAACTATGGACAATAGATTAAGAATTTGCACAATGCACTTGTAGCATTCACTAAATTATTACAGTACTTCTTAAAGCATAAGGAAATAAGGTCATACTATGTAGCAATTGCCTATCGGTATTACTCTTGGGAGCAAAACGGCATTATAACCTCACGGGGGGGGGGATAATCGTATATAGTCATTCTAGCGAGAGTCATCGCCTTGCGGTAAATTTTGGTCTATCACATAGCGCACAACATTTTTGTTGATGTCGTCATCAGGAAAAAAACTAAATGACACTAGGCATTTTCGGCATTTTTTTTTGGGAAAGATCATTTCAGCTCCTCACTTAAAATTCTGTGGAGCAGATCTTTTTTTTTTTTTTTTTTTTTTTTTTTGAGAAAACCGGGCTGTGGAGCAGATCTATGCGGCGATCTGTGGTGTGTTGGGCTGTGTAATACTGTGGCAACAATTGGGCCGGCATGTGAATGGGCTGCTGAGTGTGGGCCATAATTGGGGGAGTGAGACCAGTTATAGTTTGATTTATGTTTTTATTGTGATTTATTATATTGGAGTTATAGTTAATTATACTGGAGTTACAACCATTTTTCAGCGCAGTACATAATATTACACTCACAACATATGCACGGTAGGATTTTGCGGTTCTTTTTCACGATGGTGAACATAGATGATTTTTTTTTTCACAATTGCTGAACCATGTCACAATGGCGAACGTAGACGTACGTAATGATTTTTTCCCATAATTATTTTTATAATTGCAGAGACCAATTAGGGGTTGTTTTGTATTATCTTTCATAATTGCAAAGGTGGACAATCTGAAGCTGTAGTGGTCTAGTCTGTGGCTGATAAACATCAATAGCTTGCTCACAAAGAGCGCTTCAATCACTAGTTGCCGAGAATGAAAAAAAAAAACAAGAAGGACAAATCAGCATGGTAGTAGTATATGTACAAGCAAACTGGGAAGGTACAACGTATTCTCCAGACATGCACGCACACATGACACACAACTTGCACGCAGCTACTTTGGGAAAACAGTGAGCCATCTAGTCATACAAATCCATATCCACTACGAGCTCCGGTCCTACGTATGGTGCCCCTACAACACGAAAATCTTCAGGCAGTTCTTCTTCTTCCAGAACTGCATAACCTGAACAAACAATTCGATTGTATGTTTGTCAGACTTAAAGACAGGAAATAGAAGAATTAACATGCTCCTACAAAGACTTTTGAAGACTTTATCGGAAAGAAACAAACATTTTGAAGTAATAAGTACCTGGGGGGAGGGCAGGGACGGGTATGTCGGAGAAGTAGGTG
Organism: Urochloa ruziziensis; assembly: GCA_015476505.1. Taxonomy (NCBI): domain Eukaryota; kingdom Viridiplantae; phylum Streptophyta; class Magnoliopsida; order Poales; family Poaceae; genus Urochloa; species Urochloa ruziziensis. Next base: position 53,956,371 of record CM027119.1, on the reverse strand, counting down.
GACGGCCGGCCGAGGTCCTCAGCGTACGGCGGCGCAAGCACGTCGAGGAGCGCGCACGGCGTGACGGCGGTGAGGGTGTGGATGTTGCCGCCGCTCCGGGGGAACAGCACCGACGCCTTGCACGGCGCCTCCCGCAGCTCGTCCACAGCCACCACCTTGGCTAAACCGCCTGCTGCATGAACACTCAAAACATTTCAATCAGCTGCGTACGTGCAGTGGCTTTTGAAAAGGTAGGTCCTCTGTTCCACTTTGTTTCCTTTATTCTGCTCTACTCCCTTATCCCAAAACAAGGTAGACTTTTGGATTGAGCAGTGGAATACACCGTCACGTACTTTCTTAATAATAGCGTCAGATACAGATACTACTAGCTGTGCAGTTGTTTTCGTGAGCTCACAGCCAGGTACACGCGATCTGCATTTTTCCACAGCCCGTGGCTTCAGGCCTATCGCGTTTTCCTGCGAGGTTCTTCAGTCTTTTGCAGACTTGGCTTTACAGAAAAAAAAACTAAAAGAAAAAAACAGGCGCAAAAGCATGCTGCCGAAATGATCAAAAACTGCGCGCATGTACCGAGAAACCGTCGCACTCGTGGATGTGCACGTACGTGATCCGCGTGAACCCCTGCGTCGAGAGGAGTCGACGCCGGGCCGGCGGCGCCCTCGGGCTCGCCTCCTCGTCCGACGACGACGACCACCTCGTCTCGTCCTCCCCGCCGCCGGCGTCCGCGCCGATCCCGACGTCGCCCGCCTCCATCCCGTCTGCATGCGTGCGCGCGCGCGAGCGAGCTAGAAAACCAACGCACCAAGTGAGTAGTACACCGATCACAGGTGGGTCGATCGGTCGAGGCAGCAGCAGGCGTAATCAAAAGGACGACGCGACGACGTACCGAGGATGCCCTGCAGCCACCTGATCTGCGTGAGCGTGGGGAGCCCTCCCGCTCCCTTCTTCCCCGGCGAGAACACGGCGTCGCACGCGTCGTACAGCCGCTGCACCTTGCTCCGCCGGTCACCGTCGTCGTCCATGGCGCGCGCAGTCACGGCCGGCCGCTGGACTACGACGATAATGAGCGGCGAGATCGAGCGAGCACGAGGAGAGACCTGTGTGCCTAGTCTGCACCAAGTGCCGAGGCCGGAAGAATTCAAGGAGAAGGGGGCGTGCGTTTACCGGCGGTAGAAACCGTGGGCTACGCCCGGCTTTACAATGGGGCCAGGGCCAGCTGGCCGCTGGCTCGCCTGCGTGCCTGCCGCGCGTGCGTGCACCGCTGGCCCCGTGTATGCCATGAGACCATGACCAACCGCGCCAGGTCGATGCATGCAGACACCGTCACGAAACTGCTGTATTATGTACCAAAACAATTGGCATGGGAGAAGCTTTTGGTCGCTTGGAACCCGGGCACGGTCTGTCGAGTCTGCAACTTGGTCCATAAGAATTGAAGATATGGTTAAAATAATATGTGTCGTTACATTCGGTTCAGAATGATGATCTGGATATGAAAGAACTGATCGTTGAGATTGGAAAAGCAGGGCACAGCACAAAAACATAGAACCAGGGATTCCGGATTCAACTATAACCGCCATACAAAATTAACTTCTACTGACTGTAGGCACGTTATGAGCCACCAATCCATCAAAAGTAACACTGGAAAGAAAGAGCGTTCATACAGAACAAGGTCGCAGAGGAAGCAGATCAAACCAATCACGAAGAAGTCGGAAGCGAGGCAAACTAAACGCAATGGAAGATGAGGATTGTAAAATGCCGTTAATATGCTGAGCTGACCACTACAAAACAATCTGCCTTTCAGAGTACTGAAAAAATGCCTCTTCCAGCTTACAAACTGTCATCTCCAAGAGAACCCCAAAAGAAATTGAAGACAAACCCTACACGCCTAAAATGCCTAAGAAAGTCAGAGAATAGCTAAAGCAAACTTATAAAGACGCACAATGGAGAATAATCGGCAGGAAAAATTCTTCGTATCGCCATTTGGATCTCCCAATCTTAGGACGCAACAGCAGCTTGTTGATGCCGAGTCATTCTCCACTGGCGGTATAAATGCGAAACAATCAACAAATTGCTGAACTATATTTACCACGGAGGTATCTACAGAAGGCTCGAACTATTGTTATTGTTGTTGATCATCATTTCTTGTTGTGTCTGGAATCCCGGAAATGAAACCGGTTGCTGACGACAAGGTTTTCTGCGAGCAGGAGGATAGGAGTTTTGATGGCTTCCGCAGTTGGAGAGACCGAGTCTGGGAGACTAGGTAAGCATGTTGGTAGATGTTGTTCATGGCCCTCGGGGTGAAAATAGAAGAGCACTGCTCGACAGAAAATAAACCTGCAATGGAAAAAAAGGATTTGCAAATGCAGAGGATGATCAGACATAATGCCAAGTAGTTCATGTTGTTGCAGGAAAAAAGAAATAATTGTATCAAAAAATTTCCTGAAACATGAAGTTGATAGTAAGATGTTATGTGTCATTGCGCCATGTGTTCTATCATGTATCATCCACAGGCAGCTAGTCCAAGGAATGGAACAAAAGCATGTTGAAAATCATAACAATCAAGGTCAACTCAAATGATGTATGTAAACCCTTTTCCGCAGGATATTTCCTAGAGCATAAAGATGTTTGCGAGCAATAAATAAATCATGGAACCTGTTTTTTTAAAAATAAATAATCACGGAACCTGCTAAACGAGTATATCCAGTTCATACCCATATCTCTAAGGTATATTCACAAACCCACACGCAGCCCCAACTTACATGCTATCATGTTCCCAAAACCCCTACACAACCCTGCACATTTGAGCACTCAGCATCAAGCATATGGTGAATCTTAGAGTTTCTTGGTTAGAAACCATTCTAAATGCGCCTCATATTTCAAAACACTGCACTTCCAGGGGCAAACAGGTAAAAGAAATGGTATAGCGGCAAGTAACTGGTGCAATTTGCTGGAAATACAACAGTAGACCAGCAATTTTCAACCTCTTGAATACTCCTGGGAGTAGTAGGCCCAACTAACTCCTTGAAATAACAAATGGTAGGACACATCCACTATTCAGTAAAACATCTAAGCGAAAACACCTTTCCCCAAGTTATGTTGTTAAATCAATGTTATAGTCAACTGCCAGATGCCAGAAGAATAAGGTACCTGAGAATCAGTCGTCTGAGAAATGGATCAGGTACAACTTGTCCCCAGACATTATTTAACCCAACAGAAGTGCATAGGATTCCTTCATATTCTTCCAAAGCAGAGAAAAGTATGTTCTCTGCATTAGCATATGTATCCTGAAAACCAAGCACAACAAATCTGAATATAGAAACCGTTTCTTAGGGAATACGTAACTCCTTACAGAAAACATACCGTGTCTATGTCAGAAGTTATTCCAGCTAGTTGGCAGAAGGCTTGCATTGGAGCAGTGAGGAAGTATGTAAATTGGCTTCCATGGCCTGTGGATTCTACACCAGGCATGGCTGATGATATTCTAGGAGAAAGTAATAAAACAGCTGCTTCTCCCTTCTCTGCGTTATGTATGGCCTGGCAAATTACACGGCCAAATGATAATTTGCTCATATAAATTTGTTACCCAGTACTGTTAAAGAAGATTGGAGAGAACTACCCAACAAATATAAATAAAAAATTCCAGACGTCATCAGGTTTAACTGCGCCTTATGAAAAAATTGGTTAATTTAAGGGATAAGATATGGGTTCACATGCTAACACGTAAGTTTAGGCATTTTCCTTAACAAAAGCAGACATAGATAGGTTTCATCTACACATTCAAATTGAAAATTTTCCTACTCAATGGCCAAGCTCCAAATGCGTATCCAGCCTATTCACACAATGCTGGGCATCATCTATCCCTAGCCATCTTTTCGCATCACCAGACAACCCTCTAAAAATATTTTAGAGATTTAGACATTAAAATGTTGTGAAACCTAAACCAGATAACAATAGTTCTCACACAACCATTGCACATACTCATATTTTATTCTACTAGAAGAGAAATTCACTTGGGAACAAAATCAGTCATTCAAATGGCATACCCAGTGCCGTAGGCTCCCGCACTATACGGCGTCTGGGGGCAGGTTGTTTAGCGCACAGCCTTTCCTGCACATAAATGTGCAGAGGCTGGGGCTTGAACCCTGGACCTTCCGGTCACAGGCAGTGAAGCTCTACCACTGCACCAAAGGCCGCCCTTTTTAAAATCAGACATTCAAATGAAAAAAAAACAGTAACATGTGCACCCAAAAAAAATGGAAGATGCGAAAACTCTGGTAATATGTTTGACTTTAAAAAAGCAACAGAATGCCCATGGTAATGGTTTTCTTCTACAAGCCAAGATTAAGTTCTGACAAACCTGCCTTGAATGCATGGCTGTTTTCGCTATCGATTACAAGGAATAGGGGGTATCTTGTAAACGGAATCAGATCTTCTGGATAAAGATTGTTCGGACCTGGCAAAAAGATGGTAATGACAACATAAGCTAGTGCATGGCATGCTATCCTAAAACAAAAGGGTCCACTGATATACTCATCCACCAATCTAACTATAATAAGAGGATTCTGTGCAACCATAAAATTGCCATTGAACTTTACCTCCACTTCCACGGGGACCAAGCCATAGATGATTATCAGGACTCGTATGTGAATTTGGCTTATCAATAGAGAAGGAAGAAGCAGCCGTTGCATGTGATGAGGAGCTAGAGGCATACTTTTGGCTAGCCATATTTTGCTCGGCACATCCTGAAAAGCGAGAAGATAATCGCAAGTGTCAGAAGGGTAACAAGAGATCAAAACAAAATAAACAAAAATGCCAGGGAGAGAAAATAACCTGATGCTGATATATAAATGAGTAAAATGCTATCTTGAGAAAGCTCCTCACAGATTGTTGCAAGAACCTGTATCACAAAATGATGAGTCAACAATAAGAAAACAAACTTCTAAAGGAAAAATTGGGTGGGTGGTGGGTGGGTGGGCTGGGTAAGGGTGGTGACATCATTTCTCAAATCTAACTATATTTAAAAAACAACCACGGTGAGATGATATCCCCAGCTTTGTCTTAAGAAGGGAGTAATGCAACATGGCTGACCAGGAAACTCACTGGAACCAGTTCTCAGGGAGGTACCCACATTTTTTGAGCACCCAAGTTCTAGCCTGGGTGTGTGGCTAAAGGAATGCAGGAAAACCACCTGTTTCCGACTAAAATTATGCTTACAGTAGTATATTAGTCCTCTTCTTGTTAGTTGTTACAATCATGATTTCTTGATACAATTGGTACTATTTTGGACGGTTCACCCACCTAATGAATGCTTCAGTATTGTACACAAGTAAATCACATTTGCAAATTGAATTCCTTCATAATGAATAAAGGCATCAGCCACACCACCGCACTACAATAATGATACCATCATCCATATTCCCAAATCCCAATTTCTGAATAATGAGCAACTTACAGGAAGACATGCACTTCTACGGGAAATTCACGTGCCTCCTAATATCATGCAAAAGATGGATAAGAGGGGAGGAAACAATCAGGATAAGCTTCATACCGCTAAAAGATGGGAGACTGTAGGATGATATATAATTGCTTTTTGAGGATTTGAAGGAAGACTTCCATCAGAGATTTCTGTAGACAGCTGAATATCAATCAGACCTGAGGGTCCACTCTGATCACTTACAGTGCCATTTTCTGTCAGTTCTTTGGCAGCGATCTGATAAGATCCAGTGGGCTCCCATTCCAAACACTGTAGCATTCTGTATGTGTCCAAAGTTAGTTCTGTGAACTTGACCTGCGTTGCACAAAAACCCTGTAAGGGATGTTTTCAAATGTCCAGCATCCTTTCATGAAACAAGTGAAAACTAGGTTGACACTAGAATTATTGGCGATGGTTTAGCAGATATATGCTACCTCACTTCGGCGATAGCTTGTTAATACAGCTTCCTTCAGTTTCAGCACTCTTTTTGAATGGAACCGTGCGATTGATACAAGATTTGATGGATAAGAATCAAACAAGTTGTCATATCTCAGTGATCTAGATCCCTTGTATGCTCCATCAGCCTTCAAGAATCTCCCAAGCTCTTGAAGCACTTGTTTCCACTCCTTGAAGTTGGTTTTCTAAGAAGTATAATGTCACAAAGTTGATGGTAAGCTCAACTGCCTAAAACATCCAAAAATGACATACTTCATTGAAATGGTAAGCATTACTAGTTTCAAACAAGGAGTAGTTTCAAACAAGTATTCATCACTCGACCATAACCGTGATGCATATGTTTCAGTTTTCAATTAAGCACCAAGAGAACCGTGCGGTATTTTCTTGACAGGACAGGGTCTGTTCAATTGCCATAATTTTACTTTCCTGTATTCGTAGAAACCTTGGGATTATCAAACCAACTGAAAAGCTAATATACTGTCTCAGACTTTCAGTCATTAACAAATCTTAACCACAACCAGCAATTAACTATATCATTAAAAGGCATCCATTCACACAGTTGAAAATCACAATTGTAAAGCAATCACTCACAATTCAACTAACTTAGTCACCAGAACTTTGTGGACCAAATACTGGGGGATGGGGGCTTAAACTGCACAGTGCTGAGTCTCAATTCTTTCTTCTTTACACTTTTATTCAAATATCCACCAAATTTAACAGGGGCAAGCATGTTCCCCTGCAATGCCATAGGCCATAGCACAAGATAAAACTTGGCCTGGAAACTCAATTTACGAGGCAATTACAAAAAACAGAAAATCCCTGATTCAGCAGCATTCCAACTCAGAATCCCCGTTGTGGATGTTCCTTTCAGAACAGAGTGCGCTGTGCACATCACTCCAAAAAAAAAAAACCTAGTGACGACAGGCAAACTCTTACTTAATTGGTTTATGGAAAACCTTAACTCTTCGTTGCGAACTTAAATGTAAATCATCTCCATAGGGCTTTAGGTGCCTAGATATACAACAAAAACACCACAACTCGTAAATTTCACCCCAATTCAAAAGACAAGAGAAGCAAGCTCTTACAGGGTACGCGGCCTTCGTCTCCTCAACGAGCGCGCGCAGGCGCCCCGCGAGGTGGTCGACCGCCTCAGCCCGCCGCATCAGCATGGCGACGACGAGGAACCGCGCAATGAACCGCAGCTCCTTGTATCGGATCAGGAGCGCCTGGTGCCGGCCGCCGCCGCTGCCTTCCGCGCCCGCCGCGGCGCCAAAGTAACCTCGGCTGTAGATGGCCTCGTAGAAGACGTAGGCCCCGACGAGTGACCGCGGCTCGGCGGTGCGGAGGTACCGCGCGTAGTAGAGCTGCCCGATCCGCGAGGCGACTTCGCCGATCTCCCAGCGGCGGAGCCCGCCGGCCACGAGCTCCCGGCGGCGCTCCTGCTGCAGGCGCCACAGCCGCGTGTACGCCTTGAAGGCCTTCCGGCTGTGGTGGTCCCCGCCGCCGTAGAGCGGCAGGTCCCGCGCGCGCGCGAACTTGCGGTCCGCCGCCTCCACCAGCGCCTTGAACTCCCGGTACCCGCCGGCCTCGCCGTCGGCCATCGCCGGCGACGAGGTGGTGGGGAGGGGACTGGAGACGAGGTTTAATTCGTTGTCCCCCTCTCGATTTGGGCGAATGGGGAGGACGAGGTGGAGGTGGTGGGGAGGGAGGGAGGGAGGGAGAGGGGGGGGGGGGGGGGGGTGAGGGGGTGTTTGGCGGAGAGAGAGAGAGTAATAAAAGGAGGTGTTCGTTGTGGTTCGAGAAGAAGAGATAAAAAGCGGGCAGTCAGGGAGTACGGGATGAGCTGTTGTAACTTGTAGTAAAATGCTGCGATTTGGGAGACGTCTAATTGGGCTCTTATGAGTCAATCATTTGGACTTTGTTTAATGACATCTGCCATGTCATTTCTGTACAATCCCACTTGTTTCTTAACCTAATCGAACATGAATTTGGAAGATGCAGTTGTGGATCCTCCTCCAAATTTGACTCCACTGTCTATTCTCGTTTGCTACTAGGCAACAAGTTCATACTTACTTATACTACCTAGCTACACTTTTTTCTATTAAAATACAGCTATAATATCTAGTAGATGCATGAGATCTTGGAGGAGATTTTGAAGACAATTTTTTGGAGATACAGATGGAAGTTTCACAAAAAAAAAAAAAAAAAAAAAAAACAGTAGGGTTTAAGTCAAAGTCAAGTATTATGACTGGAAGAGTACTTGATTGTCATTACATGTCGCCGTGACGTACGTTTGAGAGAGAGAGACAGCATATTATTTTGGCATTTAACCATGTGGCAGTAAGCACGAAAGAGATAGCTAGGGCACCGGAGAAGTACAATAATAAAGCTGTCTTTTTGTGAGAATTGAGATAGAAAAAAAATACTACTGCTATCAAATCTGCTAAGCATAATCGAGTGATTTCCCGACCAATTGACATGGAAGGCCATCTCCCTGTGTTTACAATGGACTAAATTCAGGGTCTATGAAAGAGAGGAGTAATATCTTGTTTTTGTTTATGTAAAGTGTTATAATTAGAGAAGGGTTCACCCTCGTTAAATGCCTGACCTCGAGTGTACGAATGGATGTCTTGTATGTTCAGGGTCAGGGTCCGACACATCAGCATTCTAGACAGATAAATTTGTCACACGACCATCACCTATTTTGTATCATCCTCCTGAATCCCAAAAGAGATCTCGGTCGCCAAGCCCACGCATTGCTTGAAATGAAAGTGAAAAGGATACAGCCAAGGAACACGACAACTCAGTAATTTAATTTCAAGTAGTTCATCTCAGTCTTAGGTGCCCAATTTGAGTATTCAGAAGTAATCTAAACATAGTGGCAGAAGGAAGCCCCTACCACAACGTCACCGATGCGCGACTACACGACATGAAAAAGGGTTCCGCGATCTCTTCTGGGACACTGATCCTAGTTGCTTGCTACCCATCGATGCATCGACATCGCTCTCGGCTCTCGCTGTCTCGGGTTACGTCCGACGTCGGATCGATTATCAGCAACTCTCACCGGTCGGATCGGGCGAAAATGCTTTCCGATGCCGTCATGTTTCGCTTCGAGCTTTGCTTTTTTCCATGGTAGCTTGACGCTGGCTGTTCACGTTGTTTATCCTCCTGCAGGTGTCACGTCGGCTCCTTAGGTTAACAGTTGACACTGCATATTTATCCAACTAACACAACTGCTATCTGAGGAAAAAGGAAAGGAAAAGGACAACCTGACGCAACTGCATCTTCCCCGCCTACCTGCTGCAACACCTGCTACGCCGGAATACGCACGGAACGGTAGTAGTAGTAGTACTGCAGTAGTATCACCCGCGTATCTGCCCGTATACCCTTTCCAGCTCAAAAGGGCGCCCAAAAAATTCTTGCAAGAATCATATCAAGAGTCACAGAGGACCCAGGAATTGTGCTGACAGAGAGACGGCAATGCCACTTTCGCTGGCCATCATATCAATCATCATCCTGCCGCCGGGGGACCTCGTAATCAGTAGCGTCATCGCGCCCCGGTCGCCGCAATCATTCGGCAGCGCCACCGACCTACTACGCGGGCCGTGCAGGCCCGGGCCGCCACACCACACGCCAGGGCAGCAGAGGCCAGACAGAGCTCGCAGCTGTCCCCCAATCCGCGCGGAGGAATGCCTGCTTGGAACAGCTGTGTTCAGGGGCTCAGAGCATTTCAACAGTTTCCCTTTCCCCTTTTCTCTTTCCCCTTTCTCATCCTACAGGAGAATCCTCTTTCACATTTTCACAATTTAGAGGAGAAGGGCTAATCAGTTCCCCTTTTCCCTTTCCCCTTTCCATTCTCCTGACACGTGGGACCCACCTGTCAATGGGTCTATGGACCTGTTTTCTTCCTCTCCTCTCTTTCCTCTGTTCTTTCTCTTCTCAACAGCACAACACAGGATGGCGAGGCAAAGGCCGGCCGGCGACAGGCAGGGCATCCCGTCGCGGCGCGAAGGCCGCCGGCAGCGCGCGGGCGGGGCATCCCGCAGCCGCGCGGAGGCAGGAGCGGCTGCTGTCGGCCGGAGCAGGTGCTCCGCGCGGTGGTGAACGTCGGCCGGGGCACGGGCTCCGGCTCCGCGCGGCCGCCGGCGCTGGGACTTCGTGCAGCGGCGGGCGGCGCACGGCGGCGGCCGGGGCTAGAGCTCCGCACGGCAGCGGGCGGCCAAGGCAGGCGCGACGCGCGGCGTCGGGCAGCCGGGGCGCGAGCGGCGCTCGACGTCGGGCTCTCCGGGGCGCGGGCGGTCCGCTTCGGCCAGACAGGTGTGGATCGGATGGCTGTAGAGGAGAGGAGGAAAGGGAGAAGGAAAGGGAGGAGGAGAAGATTGAGAAAAGAAAGGGGAGAGGGGAGAAAAGGGGGGAAAGTGGAAAGGGAGAAATCAATCTATTGGAGTTGTTTTTTTGTCTTTCATTTCCCTGTATGAGAAAAAGAGGAAAGGAGAAAGGGGAAGTTCAATCTGTTGGAGATGCTCTCATGGAGTCATTAACAAATTGATCGCCAGGGTTAACCTTTAACCAAACGGGGAATCTTTGTGGCGCGGGCAGGATTAGCTGAGGCCGACGGGGCGGCGCGCGGCGGCGGCGGCTTTGCGCGAGCCCGGTTTCCCTTAGCCACGAAGGCTTCGACAGATGCGGATTGATGGCACGCACGTCGAGATCGAGACGGACGAGGGGGACTGAGCTCCGGCCACGCTTTTCGGCATGGTTCCTCGTGATTACGGGCTCGGACGACCATTATTATCATCACGTGAAACGGAATTAAGTCGGAGTACTCGGTCACTCCTGTCACGAGAGTTGAGAGCTTGCGATGCGATGGCAGGAGTAGTATACTAGGACATGGGTTTTTGGCTTTTCTTTAAGAAGAAGGCAGGCAGGAGTAGTAGGACAGAAGTACTGCCCCATGTTTTTTCCCCCGACCATGGAAGACCTGGAACGTGGAAAATTCTCTTCCATTGGCCGGGTTTAGATGGGCCTGTAAATTTTTTCCACCCATTATATAAAAAGAATCTTACATGCATGCATGAAGTACTAAATGTAGACGGAAAAAATAATCCATTACATGGATGGAGTGTATGTCGCGAAACGAGTCTAACGAGCCTACTTAATCCACGATTTGCCCGTCATTAGATTTGTCTCGCGATTTGCTGGCTAGATCTGTAATTAGTTTTACCAATAGTTTACGTTTACTACTCTGAATGGTAAATTTCCTTTGATGTGACATCCCAGAAAAATTTTCACCTCCCATCTAAACACCGCCTTAACTTGTGTGCAAATTCAAACAGTTTGCCTGGAGAAAAATCAACGTTCCAAATGGGCCTGTTCCATTCCACCGCGCGGAGGGACTTTGCCTGCAGACCTTGATGAAGCGATCAGCAGTGGAGGGCATTGTCGCTCTGTCAGACTTCCTTCAGATCCACGCGAGCTGCACTGCAGACTGCGCACAGGAACGGAAACTCCTACTCAACACCGCAACACAGAGACCATTGCCAATCGTGTCGTCGCCAGCCATTACCAACAAAATGGTTACAGGACGCATTTATTCAACGATTCTTGCTGTCTGCCGGTCCATCCTGTCAAAGGGATCCATCGCATTCCATGGATTAGAGCGCGACAGTGTCCGGCCTGCCCGGGACTCCGGGTCCCGGCTGGGGCCTCCGTGGCCACTGCCCACACTGGTCACAGTGAAGTTGTGGCCGTGGACAGGCTCACCTGGCTCGCCGCATCTACATGGAGGCTCGTGACGGACATGGCGTTTTGGAATCTTTCGGGAGCCGGGACACGCTGGATCTTTTCTTATCGTTTCCATGCTCTTGACTTTGATGCGTGTCTGCTGTGCTGTGCACCCTCCGTTTCCTTCTGTTTCCACGTCGCTCTGCACGCTGCGCCTGCCCCTAACCTTGTTGACCCAATCGAGAAGGAAACGATCCCACAATAATGGCATGTGATTGACCCGTAGGCAGACCGAGTTCCAGTCAGTGCATTCGGCTCAACTCGAGTGATTGAACTAGCAAACCTCAAGTACTTATTGGACAATAGCGCGTTGCTGTAACACTAGCCAAGTTACAGTGGAGTGCAGTGTACTCTCCCATGCAGAGCCGGAACTCGCGGTGGCCTACGGTCCCGGAGCGACCGATCATTTGGCTTGGTTCGGCTGGCCCATCCCATCGCGTTGGCACGATCATCATACTGTCTCTCTCTCACACACAAAACGCTTGTCCAGTAGCTGTCATCTTCACGGACGCGGGCTCGTGACCACGTAGCAAGCGCTCGTACGTGTGAGCGAGCGTAAAACGGATGGGACGGCATGGGCATGCGACGCGGCCGGGGCGCCGTACGTTGCTGCCAATTTGCATTGCTTCAACGAGGAGCTGCTGCGGCCTATCTAGATGGCTGGCTCTCGTCTCGTGTGTGGCGCCAGCCAGCACGGCTAGCTGCACGGGCGCGGGACTGATTTGGTGGCCACAGCTTTTGCAATCCGTCAAAGCTCATCAAAAGCATGAGGAAGACGACTGGTTCGTACTTTACCTAAAGCCGACGCACCCCGGCCTGTATCCACTACGAAGAAATTTTTAGCCGAGCAGCGCAAGTCAAATCAGAGGAAAAAGAAAGCGGAAAAGGGGATGCAAAGAGGATACTCCCTCCGTCCACATTACAACTTTAGAGTTCAAAATTTGTCCACAAAAGAATGCAACTTTAGAAAAAAGACAAACCTTTTGTAGAGTTTTCTAGTAGATTCTCATAGTGATATGCTTATAACAAGACTAACATTTGTAGTGTTCTCTAGTAGCTTCTTATAGTGAGGCGATGTTAGAATTGCATTCTTTTGTGGACGGATGGAGTACCACCAAAGGATGCTACTCGTAGCTCGAAGCCCCAGCTTTATAATCGTGTCAAAGGCGAGCACTCGTTTTCTTCGTTTCCACGTCGTGTACGTTTTTCCTCCAACAACGGCGGCAACAACTTCTACGTACCGTTCTACGGTGCGGCTGCTGGCCATGGAGTTGGAGAGGAGTCAACACGGCAGGCAGCGACGTTTACTCACTTTCGCTTCTGAGCGCGCACGGCACAGCCTCATCGGTTCGTACCGTTTGACTGCTGCAGTGAGCGAGCAGTCCGGCACACTTGGAATTGGAAGTTGGACACCTACTGCCGCGGACCCGGCGCGCTTTGCTTTTTTTTTTTTTCCCCTCGGTCTGTGTGGACTTTGGAAGCATTTTGGTTGATCGATCGACTCCTCGTCGTTGACCTGAGGGTGCGTCAATATCGCCGTGCATGTCACCCCAGTTTGATGGAGTGGTCAACTGCAACATGTTCCAATCAGAATCAGCGGCGCCGGTGCAGATGGTACACGCTACACAGTAGAAAATAGCAGAACAAAAAATGAGCGTCTCTGCCTGTGCACGGCCCACGCACAAGCACGCGAGCCTCTTATCGCGGTGCTGCATTTCTCGGCCCTGTGATCATCCCCTGCACCGCCCCCCGATGTATAGGAGAAGGCCCAGGCGCCCCTGCGAAGCGGCCCGTTCGGTGGGAAGACGGCCCACTACGTGGCCAAACGCCTCTTGCCGACGAGAGGGGGAGTTTCCGCGCCGTCGCGACGCAAACAAACCTCGTCTTCGTCGTGTCCTCGGCTCCTCCTCCTCGCCCTCGCGTCACGATGAGCCAGCGGCGCCCAACCTCCGCCGCCGTTTGCGCATCACGCAGCTCTTGCTTCCGAGCAAAGTCAGGCCTCGGGGGCCCGCCGCCTTGGTCCGCCCCACGTCGCCTAGTGGCGAAAGGAAAACCGAGAGGAACGCTAACCTCTCCAGATTACCAATATCATCCGAAGCTCTTTATATCTAAAAAAATCTGAAGCTAAGTTCCCGCTTTGATCATGCAAGTATAAGAATTCGAATTCTCGGTACTAATATCTATCTTGTTTGGACCTCTAGATTGCAATCTGTGTAATGAATTGCATGCCAATGCTAGATGTACTTTCCTACCTCCATGATCTTCAAATAGGTAGATTGGTTAGGATCACAGGATTATGTAATATCATTTATGTAAGAACCGCCTATCTTTTCCTGGATCGCAGGATTATGGGTATGAATTCTTCATAACGGCAGAAGTGCTCGCTTTTTTTAAAAGAAAAAAAAACTTAACAGTAGTTTTGCTCGCTGAATTTGCAGTTATCAATACCACACCAGATGGCACCCGTACGCCTCCTACAACCATTGCTCATCTGAGTGCTTCCATTTCATGTACTCCGTATATTGTTTCCAGAACAATTTCTAAGCCAAGTAGCCAGCTATCAAGTGACTCCATACTATTATACTACTGACCATAACCATTGCACTGAATAAGGATATGGATACGTTGTCGAAGTGATACATGTACTCTGTGTCTCAGTCAGCTAGGATTGCAGAGTAATGGTTGCAAACCAGGTCAGATAACGAATGCCTGCATTCAAGTCTGGCATCTCTATCTCTCTATCACGTCGATTTCTATATTTATTTGACAGCAACTTTTCAAAAAAGAAAAGAAAAAAATGTTTACTTCACAGCGTTGCTGCTGCAAAGCTCGCAAAGCCATCATATTCGCATTGTTCATAGCTTATTCCACGTACATCACATATGGTACATATGCGTTTATTGATCTTGGACGCAGAAGTATACTCATACTGTAGTAAATACGCGAGTCACTTCATAATCTTAGCAACCGTGCTTCACGAGAGTAATTTTCAAATAAATTGAGAAAGCTAAACATGATTTCCATTGACAGTTACGTGATGATGTTGCTGCACAAGTTATGTACCGGCCATACTTATCTGGGTGATCAGCGATTGATGGAGAGATGAAGAGACCAGAATTTCTATCATTATTATACCTAATCATTTCGAGTTGGAAGTAAAAGATCACCACAAGATTAGGTTCTTCCACTCTCCAATCCTGACGTATGTTGTTTTTCGTATGCCTGATCCCCCTCCACTCCACTCGTGTGGCTGTAACTCAGGTCGGCACCCAGACGTCGTTCGGTGCAATTGTATCATGTCTTAATCCCTCAGTTAGTCAACTAAACACTAGAGTTCATGCCATCTCGTCCAGAAGCCCTCGGAACGGTCCATTCAGTGTCTTGCCGACCATGCCGCCCATCAGAAGCAGAGATACCACAAAATTTTTGCGCCTTGATATCTTGATCTCGCCGCCACAAATGCAAGAAAATGACTGGAGACCGAATTTCGACAGGAGAGCGATTGAGGCGCAAGAGCTAATCCACTTTAAACTATAGTAGATAGGGAATCAAGGGGCATCCACTTTATAGTTTCATTGAGCAAGCTAAGTCAGTGTCAGCCTTAAGGTTTCCTTGCTGCCTTTCTGGTTTCAGACAAGTGTGACAATCAAGTATGACTGGGGAACTTCCTTTCACAACATGTATTTCCCACTTGTGTTGTGAGATTAAAATTCAGTTTATTTAGCGTATCTTGTTTGAATCTGGAATTCTGAACCGAACCTAGAAATTTCAGGGTATCTAACCTCATACAGACATCTTTCCTCGCCTTTCCTCCTTTAAAAGAAGGCTCCCCTGATCTTTCCATCCAGAAGTGCAAGGGATGACTGACGTCCAATATCAACAGGGTTTGCACTACGGCTGATCAACTTTAAACCAGTACTCTAGTAGTACCTACAAAGAAGCAAAGGGCACATCACATACTTCAAAGTTTTATATATGGCCAACACTCTCGCGGCGCAGTGGTCATGTGAGTGCGCCAAAGAAGCGGCTCACTGAGCCAGCCCGGGTTCGAGTCATGGCATCCTCTTAGAACAAAGCCCATGGGGCGTCTCCCCCCTGAGGTCCAGTTTAAAGTTTTATATATGGACCATCAGACCGTGTTAGTATCAGTTTGAGCCACCTTTACCAGTTTTCCAAAAAAGGAGTCATCAAATTGTTCCCCCAAGTGAAAGGTTTTAGGTGTGAGAGACGCAAAATCCTTCAAGCTCTCCTACCTCCTAGACGCAGGGGGAAAAACGTTCATATCTCTGAAGCGATCAAAAGTACAGTGATATTTGCACAGCCCTGCAAAATCCAGGTAATATTTTTGGCCTGCCAAAGGCCCTTTAATGAAATTCAGGTGGAGATTCCCCGTCCCCCCCCCCCCCCCCTGGTGACCCTAAAAAAAAACAGCCCTGCAAAAAACTCCATTGCTTCGGGAAAAGAAACATAAACAGTGCCCGCGTTGAAGTGTTGAACCTTATTAGGCCTCCTCCAAAGGTTACTAGCTTATACATCTAAGGAGCTAGCATAAAAGATAGGCCACCCAACAATAAGAGTCAAATGCTAGCTCTTATGTCTCGATAACCTCACATGTCACCCTCACATGATATAGAGATGTGTACATGAGACTATCTCTTAAACAAGAGATAGCTCTTCATCCTCTCTCTTCCACATGGGCAAAAAGCTAATGTGACATACTTATGAGCTAACTGAGTTGGCACCATTGGAGGAGGCCTTAACGCTGGTACTAGAAGTCTAGAAGAACTACAACTACAGAGACTGGGTACTTGGACGACTCTGCAAGTCTTATTTTACTCCGTGCTGGTAATCATTCCGACAGCCGAAGATCAGGAGTTGCCACTGGATGGAATGATACTATCTAAGACCTACTACATGTCGTAATGCCATGCCATCTGATCGCACACATCATTACACGCACCAGCGTTCCATTGCACTCGATGGCTTGGAAAGACCAACTCTGAATCTCCAACTATTCCGGATGATGCTACGCTGCAGTAAGAACACTGTAGAATCAGAGTAGTACAGGAACCGATCACCATCTGATCTTAAGAGAACACACACACAGACACCGATCGCTGTCTCCCGTGGAACGCTGGCGGCCGGTTTCGCTCCACGGCGAGCGGCAAGCTTCCAAATCAGATTACAGAGAAGGCGAGAAGAAGCACGACAAAGAACAAGCTGGTCGATCAAAGGGGGCAACGCTTTCGCACAAGAGGCCACGGGCGCGCACGGCCAGGCACGTTCACGTCGCCGATCGGCGTCACCAGCAGGTCCGGCGGTCAATGGGGGCCGCCAACAATGCCTGACTTTCACGTGGCACCGGGCCCGCCAACAGTGACCCGCAGTTTGGCCGTTTCCTCGATCAGCTCTTCCTCTACACTCCTCTCTTCTCACTGTCACTGTCTCCCCCTTTCACCAGTTACTGTCTCGTCATTTTTTTGCTTGCATAGTTGCATTTTTGCACTCGGGGTCCAAAGTTAACCAAGCACTCCGTACTAGTAGGTCGATTCCTTTTAGTAGTAACTGGGTTTCTAGATTGCTTATTTCTGCTACTACTACCCCTGCTAATACGCGCAAGAATTGACAAAAGAGGGCTAGGTAAACACCATTTTACAAAATTTGCAGAATCGCCCCCATGTTTCTCTCCGAATCCTTTATTCCCCCACCGCTTGTCCCGGCTCAGATCCCGACGCCTCCCTCTGATCCACCTCAGTTTCAGTTACCAGTGATCCGTGGGCTCGGTCCACCACGCCATCGGCGGCGGCTGCTCCACGGCGAAGAACCCGCCGCACGGCTCCTCGTCGTCCAGGAACCCCGTCTCGTCCTCCTCCACCTTCAGGAAGCCCCCGTGGAAGAACGCCCCGCCGTGGCTCGGGGCGGCGGCAGCTCCGGCGCTCGCGGCCGCGGCGGGCGTGGGAACGAGAGCCCCTCCCTGTACCTCCGGCACCGGAGGCGCCTCCGCCACGGGCGCGTCAAGGTCGTTCAGCACGGCGCTTGAGTCGCTCTCCGACGACCCAACGCCCGCGGCCGGGGGCCCGTCGGAGACCGCCGGCTCCGCCTTGACCGACGTGAAGCTCGCCGCCGCCTCCTCGTCCCCGAGCTTCGCCTTCAGCTCCTTGATCTGCGGACAATTCAGAGAGGATCAGCCATTGCCGCAACGCACGTAGAGAAAGGGAGCGAACGCCGCCGCCCTTGGGCCGTGCTCGTGCAGCCATGGACCCAGCTAGCGCACATACCTCGGCGGCGAGGGCGTCCTTGTCGCGGCGGAGCGCGTCGTGGTCGTGGCGGAGGGTGTCGTAGGAGTGGCGGAGGGCGGCGTAGTCGCGCTCGAGCTGCTTGGTCTTCCAGCGGGCGCGGCGGTTCTGGAACCAGACGGCGACCTGGCGGGGCTGCAGGCCGAGGTCGCGCGCCAGCCGCGCCTTGCGCTCCGGCTCCAGCTTGTTCTCCACATCGAAGCTCCGCTCCAGCGCGCGCACCTGCTCCGCGCTCAGCCGCCGCTTCTTCTCCCCGCCGCCGCACGCCATCATCTCCTGATCCTCCGCGGCGTCCCCCTCAGCCTCCATCCCAGCCGCGCCGTAGCCATCGTCTGGTTGGCAATCAACAACACTCCTCAATCTTTGGCACGCAAAAACATCACCCGCCTTTGAAGAAAAAGATGAATTCACTCACGCAAGAAAAAGGGGAGCAGAAGCAGCTGGCAACTTACCATCCGGATTGTCTGTCGGAAGGAGGGAGGGGCTGCCGCCGCGTGGCCGCTTCATGACTAGTTCGACGATCAGGCGGAATTCAGAGGGCAAGGGGCAACAACGACAGTCTTCTTACAGCGAGAACAGGACAGAAGACCGGGAGGAGCGCCTCCATTGCTGCCTCCCCGCTCGTCTCTGCTCCCTGCCCTGATCCATGGCCAACACCATGCGCCCTCGTCTACGTTCTCAAGCTCCGGCCGATACAGTTCCCTACAACTTGCAAGTTTCTCGAGTGGTTTTCTCGCGATCCAAGAAAGCGCTAGCTGGGACTGACTGGGAGGAGATGGGGGGAGAGTGGAGTGTGGAGTGAGGCCTTGTGTGTGTTCTTTTCGGTTTTGCTTCCAGTTCCCGCAAGACTGTGTGTGCTGTACTCTGTGCGTTAATAAAGGGCGTGCGAGAGGGGCAAAGAGGGAGTTCAGGTTCGGGGGCCTGGTCGCGGCGATGGTGCGGTTACCGGGTGACCAACTGACCATGGTTAACCGTACAAGCCCAAGCACAGCCGGTGAGCAAGAACGGACCCGGCGTGCACACACATAATCGTTGCTGAACTGAACTTGATGTCGTTCATTCGTGCAGTGCAAGACCATCCACAGCTCAGTACGTTACGCTCACCGAGTTACGTTGTACAGCCCGCGAGTAGAAGCTGGGTTTTGCCTGGCATCGTCGTAAGGTTTCACTCTGAACTGGAATTTCGACTGTTGCACGGCTATTTACTTTGTTTGTACTTGCCTCTTGTTTTACGTTACAGCATAGCAGTTGTAATTTGTGAACGTTATCCCGTCGTCTCTCTCTCTCTCTCTTTTTCCCCTCGCCTACTATTCCTACTCCTACAAACAAAACGAGGCGGTGGTCAAGCTCAGGTCACGCCCATGAAGCCAAGTTGAACTGATCGAGTGATGGACGGACCAAAGCCGGAAGCGCTGAAGGCTGAAGTAGGCCGGCACGGCAACTGGCGGCCGGGACCGGCGTCAGCGAGCCGCACCCCACCCCGTCCTGCCGCAGGCCTCGGCAGCGACGCAGCGGGAGCGACGCGAGGCGATCAGCGCGGGTGGTGGAGCCGTGTCCGTGTGTGGGTAGGTCGTAGGCGGGGGCGAAGCTGTTGTGCTCCCGTGTACGTGCGCGACGCGCGTGGATTCGGCGCGCGGTGCCGGTTCAGCGCGGCGCCACGGCAATGGCAACGACGGGGCCGGCGCGAAAGGCGGCTCGCTTCCATTGGTCGGGCGGGGGGATCAAAAGGCGGAGACCGGTAAAAGCCAAATCATACGGCGCGGCAGCTTTCTGGGAAACGGACATGGAGGAGCGCTCAACATGTTTCAGAGCAAAGGGGTCGCAACTTCCCTAATAATTTCAAAAAAAAAAAAAAACTTCTCGCCTCGAGCCCTTCACGTTTAAGTTGCCTCAGTTTGCAATTTGCCGATTCGCATTTCACCCTCATGTTTGTCCAAGCCGGTTTGACCTCCTTCCAGCACGCAATCACTACGAACAGTGCCGATCGAGTCGTGCGATGCATGGCAGAGACCAGAGACCCGAAGACACAAAGAGTGTTCGCTCCGGCTATAGCTGCTAGCTGGGGAAGATAAAATACCGTCAAGCCCGTGATATCACGGCTGTGTTTAGTTTGAAAAAAGGGATTAGAAAGTACGGAAAAGTAATGTTTGTATGAAAGCGTACATAGAGATATAAATGAACTAACGCGATTCTGTAGATAAACACGGCCGTTCCGCAGCTTAATGTAATCGCCGAAGATTCTGCGCCCCGTTTCAGCAGAAACAGCGACCCAAAAATCGTTTTCAATCGGCTCGCTCGTCGATCGCCGGTGGCGAAAAGCTACCGGCCGGGTCGCAGGCCTCGCAGCAGCTTTTGGTACGTCCTTAACCTTTCTTTTTGTTCACCAGCCACCCAGCTTGCATATTCTAACCTCCCAAAATCCCCCGCGGATCCCTGGACGCAAAATGTCCCCCCGTTTTCTTTAAACCGGAAAGCGACGTGTCGCGAAAGCTGGGATCCCTTGGATGTTCCATTGGCCCGTGTCGCCGTTCTGCGCTGCTGCTGACGTCAGCTCGTGAGTCGTGAATGTTTTTGCGTCCGAAGAAGCCGAAGAAGAAAATGGTAGAGGCCGGGGACGCGTTTGGTGGCGATTTTTGAATTGTTTTGTCGTGCGAGTGGTGACGAGGTTTCAGTCACGGCGCACTTTGGGTCGATCAGGGTGGTTGTATTTGTATTGTACCTTTATTAATCAGCAAAGAGAACTATAGTAGTGTGTGCTAGCCGCTAACGCCCCGGGGTTTGCAGGTAGCGCGCGCGGTTGAGCGTCTCCTGCGTAACCCATCTGGTAAAGCTTGTTCAGGTGCTTCGAGAGACTTGGGAGGAACCTTGGGAAGACGCAAGCTGTGCGCGAGATGCAGTGAAAGATAGGTCTCAGCTACGGCATGGACAAAAGTCAGTCTTGCGTATGGTCGGCACGGGCGCACGGGCACGGCTACGGACGCTATATATATATAGCACTGTCAGCGTACCACACGCCTTTGCCTTTCCCTTGATTGGTGTCTGTAAAGTCTAAAGAGCAGAGTAGCAGACTGCTAGTATGCTACGTATTGCATGGTCACTCGAATTCAGTGTGTGCTGCGCATATACTCCACGTCCGGGCGCCATGTGCGCATTTGTATCGTATCAGCATCACCTCGATGCATGTGTCAACGTGTCATCGTCCCAGCACGGCAGATCGCCCCGCACGACCAAAGGGAGAAAGAACGCGAGCGAGGTGCCGACATCGATCCACGCCGGGATGGTGATCGGCGCGCGCGACGGAGGACGGGAGACGTGCCAAAGGCCGGCAGATAGGCGAGGAGCAGGTACCCGCCGCGCTGTTGTTGGCTTGAGACATTTGGGGACATTTCCGTCGATCTCGCAGTCACAGGCTCACAGCGTCATCGCCGCCGTACCGCGCCGCAGCTAGCAGCAGGAGGTTGTCATCGGGGCTCAGATGTCCGGCCCCTCGGGTCTGTGTCACGGCAGCGCCTGTTGGGGGCACGCGACGTTTGCTTCTGCCGGCGGAGCGGACAAGGACAAGGGATCGATCGGCGTGGGATTCCGGAACAGACCATGGTGGTGTCGCGGTGATGGGACTCGTTGCCAGGGGGGCGCCGCGAGCTCGTGCTAGAGGTCACAGCCTCACAGGGCCTCGCAGGCCTACCACGCAAAGCCTGAGTGCCTGACTGCCGTTCGTTGCCTTTCGCGCGCGCGCGCGTGCATGAGCCTAGCACGCGAACCACGCAAAGCCTGGACTGCCTCTTCCGGGCCGCGGTTGGCGGCCGTGCACCACGTCGTCTGATATTTCCGTGTGTGGACGACAGCGTACGATGCCCATACTTCAAGCCGGAAGCAACGTCCGCCACTCCGCCGTGTTCGTCGTGGCGCGCGCCGGCACCATGGACGAGAGGGACCAGTACGTCGGTAAGCAAAATGTGCTTCGGCGCTTGGCTTCCGTGCGCGGCAGCCGGCAGCCGTGTTTGGCTGGAGACAGGCCCGACGACTCTGGGTTGGGGGTTCGCATCTCGTACGAACTACGCACAAGCTTTGCGCTGCGCGTAGCTCGAACGCAGAAAGCGTGACCTGGCCGCCAAACCGGCCAACTTGCAACAACCCTATCAGCTGAGCACTGGCAACTACTCGTGTAGGGTAGCTAGCCGCCTGCGCCGGAGTTATTGGGCGGAACAAGGTTTGGGGGGGACGCACGCACTGTGCCGTGTGCCGCCCGGTGACGTTCGCGCGTCCCGGCTCGCGCAGGGCAGTCCGATCAGAGCAGGGCAGGCCGGCCGCAGGCGCCCCAGGCACAGGCACCGCGCGCGACGCGCGCGGCAGGCAGGCAGCGATGGTCCCCGCCCCGCGCCAAGGCATCAGGCATCAGCTCAGCTCGGTGTGTGGCCAGGAACTGAAAGCCACTGCACATGCGCCGCACCGCGTCGCTCGATCGGCTACGCGCCTACGCCTACGACGCGCCCTTTTGCTCGGCCAGGCTCGCCGCCGCTCGCGTCGCGCGCGGGATGCTCTTGGCTCAAGCTAGCGCCGGTGCTGGTGCTGCGTAATACGGAGTACTACGTA
Source organism: Urochloa ruziziensis (assembly GCA_015476505.1). Taxonomy (NCBI): domain Eukaryota; kingdom Viridiplantae; phylum Streptophyta; class Magnoliopsida; order Poales; family Poaceae; genus Urochloa; species Urochloa ruziziensis. Next base: position 53,933,772 of record CM027119.1, on the reverse strand, counting down.
GTAGTAGCGTAGCCGCCGTACGCGTGCTGGGCCTGGGCACAGCGGCTACACGGCCAGCCGCTAGCCGACGCATGCATCGTACGTACGTGGTCCCATGGACGACGGTCCTAGTAGCTCACTTCTACGCTGTTTCGCCGTCTGTTTCTCGTATCTATCGTGTGCATGTAAAAGATCCAGCGGTTGGTTTATCCGCGACGTGGTTGGTTGTCGTGGCACCCACACCTGGTTTCGTCACCAGGCTCGTTTTCATCCCGAAAAGCCGCCGCTTCAGTCGTCACCCAGTGGCCGGTGGGTGGTCCGTGGCCGGGGCTCGAGCTCGACGGACACAAGCGATCCACCAGACAGCGCAGCGGGGATATTATTTTCCCTTTTGAATTTCACCACAAGAACCACGGCGCGGAATGTGTGTGGGCGCGGGGAAGACACGACTGAAGGGCAGCAGAAACTGCAAAGCTTTGCAAAAAGTGAATGGGTGATTGGATTTTACTGTGGGCTGTGCCACTGATGGTGCCGTGCAGTGCAGCAACGTTCAGGCAGGCACAGTAACAGTAACAGCAGCGAGCGGCAGCAGGACTGCCGGAGAGGACCGGGGACCAAAGGTGAACTCGCGGAAGAAGACGAAGGAAGCAAGGAACGGATGAGCCGTGTTTCAGGACGAGATTCTCCAGTCCCGCACATGTTCTTGCTTCCCATAGAAGTACAGTGTGTGTGTGTAAAGGGGGCGGCCATGAGAAGGAAGAATGAGCAGCCGGAATGGAATTGAAGGTGCACGTCCTCTGCGTGCTTGGAGTAAATGGTCTAGTTCGATCGAAGGTGGTTTGACTTACGATTGATTTTCAGTTGAAATGGTAACTCACCTTCGATCTTTCTACAAGCCCCGCATGCATGCAGGCACGGGACAACCCGTATTATTCACGGCAGGCAAGAGCGAAACGGTACGCGTGTGTTAGTGTGTACAGTGCCCTATTCAGGCTCGCCACATGCGTCCACTGAAATCCCCCCGAACATATTCAAAGACCGGGACCGGGACCCTGTCTTCGCGGTACACGCGAGCTACATACGTGTCCGGTGTTCCCGGAGTAGTCGTCCTCTCCCCAATCGCGTTAGGCCACTGCTTTGTAGTAGTAGTAGCAGCCTACGGAGTAGACCTGCACTGTACCCTTTCCGAGCTGACAGGGAATCACCCAGACCCGAACGAGACGCTGGCGCCGGTGATGAGGGAGGAGGGATTGGAATGGCGACCGGCGACAAGCCAAGGCGGCACCTGCCCGAAAGGCACCGGCGACCCCCGCCTACGGCGGCTAGGAGCCTCCTAGGAAAGCGATGCCCGGCAGCGTGGGCTGGGGGGACCTTGTGGGACGTGGGACGCAAGTCGCTGCACTGGTTCGGTTCGGTCTGGTCCATCTCCACTTTTTTCCTCCCTTCCCCCACGTCCAGCCATCCACGCACGTACTGTGCGCACGAACCAACCCTGTGCTGTGCCCCTACTCGCACCCACCACTAGCGCCAACGGAGACCCAACGCTAGTGGCCGGCCGGACGGGATGCATGGATGGATTCCCTTCCTGCGCGTCGAAGCGGACGCTTTCGCTTTCCGTCCCGTCCGCCGCGCCCGCGCCGCGGCGGACGGAGCAGCGCCAGAGCGGCACGGCACGGGCTTGCTTGCTTCGTGCGGGGGGCCAGGGGCCGGGGCTCGCTTCGCTTGGTGCGATGTGTGGGGGTGGCCGGAGGAGTAGAAAGCGCTCCCGGCCCGGCCATTCTCTCCCAGCTGTTGTCGCGATCACAGGCTCGCAGCTGAGCTGGGGGGGCCAAAAGCTCCTGGTCTTTCTGACGGTCGGTGCGTCGCACAGGCCGGGCGCCACGCCTTTACTGTTGCATCAGCGGCCGGCATGAGTTGCTAGCTGCTGGTGTCAATCAAACTGGGGCAGCCTCTCTTGTCGAGATCACGGCATCGGTCGAGCAGCATCGGAGCAAAAAGCCCCTCTCTTTTTTTCTTTCTTTCGTTTTCCTTTTCATGTTGCGGGTTCAGCAGCATCTGCTCGCAGTGGCGTTAGGTTTCCCCTTTCCCATTACCCGCAAGAGCTAGTAGGCTTTTCGGGCAGCAGATTTCCGTGCCTGCCTGACTGCATCATCTGTTCAGTTTGTCACGCTCGTAACGTATCTACCGTGCCTTTTGAGTTCCGGATGGCTGTCGTGGTCGATCATGGGTAATTTGTACAGAGAGGAATCTCTTTGCGCCGAGGTGGAAGGCACAAGGCAGGCCGGGGCGCCGGCCCGAGCACGCTACGCTTACGCACGCCTAATACGCTTGGCTTGCTATCTGCTAGGTGGCGCTAGCTTAGCTATAACGAATAAGGAATAACGATAGCGTGAACCCAGCAGGACGGGATCGCGCAGCCTACGCCTGCTCTCTGCTCTGTTGTCTGTTCCTGTTGCGTCGATCGCCACCCGAGTCTTTCCGACGTCTACAGCGCTGTACTCCCGAGCTCGCGGTACTTGCAGAGACGCTCCAACAGTTGTCACCACTCGTACACGGAACAGAAGGCGGCGTACGTTCTCGTCTCGTCGACGTCGCGCTCGCACCCCCCACGGCCCGCGCACACAGAGGCACACTAGTGCTCTCGACCGCGCGCGGGATGGATGAATGCGCGAGCGCGAGCGCGACGGGACCCGACACATGCATGCGTCGACCCCCGGCCAGGATATTTCGGCGTCGCGTCGCGCCCCAGCGACAGGGAGCTGCTGCTGGGGGTTCGGCTCGGTTCGGCCCGGGCGTGGACGACCGCACGGACGTGGCGTCGCGGCACCCGTCGCGTCCGTGGGAAAGCAAGGGCGCCGGGGCGGAAAACGACGCGGGTGCGCGGGGGGACCGTGCCTTTTGAGTTGGTTATGATCAGGTGGTCCACGCGCGTCCGGCGCGGGCCGGGGAAGGGCTGGACCACCGTCCCCGCCCTCGTCTCCGTCTCCGTCCGTCTCGAACAGTGCGGCCTCGAAGCAGAGAGGGTATAGGCACCGACGTGGTGGTACGGGGCCGGGGCGTGAGTGGTCGCCGCGTCGAGGGAGGGGGGTTGCGGCGAACGCAAGGAATCGGTCGGTTTTCGGCCGGGCGTAATGGCATGCCGGGCTCGGTCAGAATTTTTTTATTTTAATCCTTTTTAATCCTAAAAAGGATTAAAATAAAAAAATTCGCTCGGTCACATGCTATGCAGGGCGCCTGAGAACACGGCGCATGGGCTCATGAGCTGCGAAAAAAGAGGGGGAACAGATTGGTCCATGGAGGGAGATGCACCTATATGTGTGTAGAAACTAGGTTGATCGTGCATTTGTTTGTGCCCAATTAAGGTGAACATGAGACGTTTGCTATTGTGAATCCATGAAAGAACACAGCAGGGAGAGATGACTCGGATGACCAGAGCTAATCTTAGCAAACTCTTTGTGGCTGTAAGATCGATACCGAAACGCTGAATGCGGCCTTAATAGTGTGATTATCCAGATGGCCAGGCAATGCCCCTACGAGCATCAAGTTGAAGAGTTTGATTATGTTCTGTGACCTGTGAGCAGTTTGTAAAAAGCTGTAAAATGGGCATCCTTGTATAGAGGGATGATGATGCTTCCTGGGGTGATCGATCAACGGTTGAGGGAGACGTGGAACACCAAGCTGCCACTAACAATCAGGATCGAAATTCTTCATATTGCTAGTGTATATGGACATAATCCAATCTGCTAAACAAATTTAAAAGTTTAAAAAGATGGTCAGGACTCAGGAGACCTGGAATGCAAGATATGTGGGATACCTGAAAGGCTCAAACAACTGATTACATCATCTTCGGTTACCCCGTAGCTTGTTTGGACTGTGTCAGGATAGAAGTTTTTTCAGCGGGATACGGCACCAACAAAGAACATGAGGAGCTTGCTCTTCCTTTTCGGATGCTCATGCTGGAGAAGTGGAGCCTCTGGCCCATCAGAAACAATTGGAAGAACCAGGTGGCATTTTTTGCTATAAAAGCTTTTGTGCAGTGTTGTTAGTTTCTTGGTATAGAGGGAGTTGAGAAGGAGAGGACTCTGAATTGTTCAGCTACATGATGGAAAACTCTGTTGAAAGCTGGTAGCCGCAGCATACTTTGTTTGCTTTCATAACAACGCAGGGCCAAAAGCCTTTGGTCTAAAAAAAACTCTGTAAAATGGATCAAACATACTTTGAGAGCTGCACGGCTGCATACTGCTTCAATGCAGCTGCCCAAAATTTACAGCGTGGACTGTATATAAGTACTCACAATGGACATACTACAGCAAAATTGACTCAGGAATCTCCCCACAAAACCATTTCTGGACCAACTTTGATTTACGAGAAAACTGAGTAACTGTACAAGATGGAGAAACAAGACTGGCATAGCAGCCTGAGATAACTCCAGTGTGCTGACCACTTCAACGTAAGCTTACCAGCATGAACAACGGTTGTTATTCTCTTATTATGCTCTTTCCCTTCTAAATCAGGAAGCAGAGCAATTTGTCGATCAGCAAAATAAAATTTCGATCAACTCACATGGCAGGTGGTCAGTACAGGCCCAAAAATTTCCACCAAATGGTTCCAACAACTCCCCAGATCAATATGTTAACCAAGGCTGTTACAAAACCAACCCTGAAAACATCTGGAAGCTCAAGATACCCCGCTGCACAATCAAAGCAAACAGGTTAATCGCCCCACCAGTTTCCAAGGACTGTAAACATACAAAAGAAGGGATGCTCAAAATAATGGATTATCTCATTCTATTCTATAGTGTTATAAGTGAAAGTGTATTTTTTCTTCATTATATTTTTGTTTACCAGATGCCATGTGTAAACGAGAGGGAAACAAACAGAAAATTCAATTTCCAGTGTCAGTAATATGAGCTAAAGAATAACAAGCCATTTAAAATTGAGTTACCTCCAAAATATACTGCAGCCTGCCCACTACTATAATGAGTTAGTGCGCCGAACAGATTTGTGTTGAATGCCAAAGCAAGCGCTGAAAGTGCACGAGGAACGCCAGCTGCTATGTGCATAGCTAGAAATGCTGAGTACAAGGCTCCAACATGTCCAGTTTGGCTTGCAAATAGATAGTGGATCAGGAAGTAGGAGGCCTCAAGAACACAAAATGCTGCTGGCCAACTCAATGAGAAAGATTCAAGTAGTTTGGCAACACAGCTTGACATCCAAGAAACAATTCCCAGGTTAGTGAGTTGTGCTGCCATTCCAACCAGAACTGCAAACCAAGCCAATGTATCCCATGCTGATTTTTCATTCAAGCAATCATCCCAGTTTAGCACACCGAGCAGGAGAAGAATGGAGAGACCAAGCATTGCAGCCACAACACTAGACACACCAATAGCATCCCTGCACAGATATTGTGCAATAGGTCATGAAGCTATCCATCACAATAAAGGGAAAACAAACTACACAGTACTTTTTCTGTGGAACAGTGTGTGTAACATCTTATGTATGGTGTTCTGATGCACTTTGCCTGATTAGTAAATTACTAATTTCATTATTCTGCTATCTTGATCCATTTGACAATCCCATGATAAATGCAACAAAATCATAGGAAGTGCTAGCTGAAGCCATGCAGATCTTTTATCATGAAAATAATAAGATTGTACTGAGACCGCGTGTTATGAGATAATTTTCTTCGAGCGTGGATTAACTTACCCAAAAACCCATAGGGAGACTGCAAGAATCATTGTGCCAATCATAACCCACTCGTTTTTAGTCACAGGGCCCATGCGCTTCAGCTTCTCTGCAGCCAAAGCTGGGGCATCAGGGGTGTCCTTTGTTTCAGGGGGGAAGATTTTGTATAGCAGATACGGTGTCGCGAGCAGAGAAACGATAGCTGGCAAACTAGCAGCTTTGAACCATGATACCCATGGGTTTGCAATAATAACACCAAGCTCTTCTGCCAATTTCAAGCACAGCAAGTTTTGTGCTGCAGCAGTCAGGAATAAAGCACTCGAGTTACCAGCTGCCTGCGAAGCAACAGAAACATCAAACATACTATATCGAAGAAAGTATATAAATACTAGCCAATCATGAGTAAATAGAAACCAACCCTATAATCATGGTTCCAAAGGAACATATTTAAACAATGAAATTCCTAAATTTCTAGGCATTTGCAGAATTTGCATCCTATTGATTACTACCTGAGGGTCCTACTGTCCTAGAGCTATGTCAATGAGACAACAGCTTGAGAACTCCTACACTACCCACTGAATGGAGATGTGAATCCATGGTTTTCCTAAACTTTGAAAACATCTTGTCATCTTGAACTTCTATGACTCGACTTTTTAAGGCAACATTTGTCTAAATTTATGAGGCAACATGAAGAAACAGTAAACTGTCTTACTTACCAATCCGCTTTCTGACATTTTACAAAGAACGGAACTTGTGATTGGCTTGAGAGGAAGCGCTTATAAACTAAAAGATCAATCGTCTTTTGATAAGCTAAGACTGTCTGCACCAAGGGTTTTTTTTTTTCAGTACTAGCACTGCTTATATTACGTAGAGATCTTAGCTAATACAACAATCCCTGAAGAATTGCAGTTACCTCTTGCATTAGTGTTATGACTTGAGTACAGTTTAAAACTCATTGGTACTTGTCAGTTAAGTGCTATCTAGAGGAAACTATTTGGAAGCAAGAAAGCAAAATCGAAAGAGTAAAGTAAGAATAAGATAGCATTTCTACCAGGATAATTAAATTATAAAATTGCATACATCATTTGATTCCTAATATATACTACTCACATTGTGCCATCATAGTCATACATGCGGCAAACCCCAGGCATCAAGGAGTTCAAGAGAGAGAGAGAGAGAGAGAGAGAGAGATGTGAATCGTGTTGATTAGAGATGGCTTAGGTTCCGATGCAAAAGTCTCATAATGAAGAAGGCTAGATTTTTTCCCCTAAAAAAAGAAGGCTAGGTTCAAAACAAGAAACATTTAAAGCTATCAATCTTAACTGTTTCTTTCATGTTATTTCAAAGAAGCCAAGAATACTTTACTATCCTGAATCATGAATACAAACCATATTCGTGTAATATGAACACCGCATCATTTTCATTTAAAATCCTCAAAACAACATAATCATAGCTGTAAGAAGGAAACTGATGAACTTATGAAATACATTAATTTTTTTATGGGAGAAGATTAACTCCACAAGAAGTAGTCAATGACTGATATGAGTCATATGACACACACAGCTTTCTCAGTTGCAGGTGAAGACCCTGCATTCCTCCACTTGGAGGACCATTCTGGTGGTGTTTGAGTATTTTCTGAAAACAAGGAAATTCTACTCCCAACTTGTACTTGTTCATAATTCCATGACCCATAATGTGATAAGGCCATTACAACCAGAAGTTCAGAAATCAACCATTTCTATAATCAAATTAGATTTGAAAAATGTACACTCTTAATTTAGTGGTGATTAGCAGCCATGTGCATTCACATATCGAAATCAACAGTCTCTGCAGTATATAATGTCTATATGGTTGCAATCAGCAAGTTAATCAACTGACCCCGTGCAATCTAATTAATTACAGTGCTCAGTACCTGGAATTGCGTCATCACAAGATAGGATCCGAGCTTCCGCGACGATGGATGGTTGGGCTTGCTCTCAGCCGAGAGCGAGAGCGACTTGATGATGGGCAGGAAGACACCCCCGGCCCTCGCCGTGGTGCTGGGCATGGCCGGCGCGATGCAAGCCTCGCTGATGGTGAGCCCGTAGGAGAGCCCCAGCGTGCTGCTCCCGAGCCACTTGACGAAGTAGGTTGCGATGCGGTCGCCGAGGCCGGTCTTGACGAACCCGCGCGCGAAGAAGAATGAGATGACGATGAGCCAGATGACCTCGTTGGTGAAGGCGGAGAAGGCGGCGGTGAAGGGAAGCGTGTGCGTGGCGACGGCGACGGTGAGCCCGAGGAACGCCCAAGCGCCAACGGGGAGGGGGCCCAGCACCAGACCCGCGATGGTGGAGAGGAAGATGGATAGGAGCTGCCACGCCTGCAGGCTCACCTCGTCGGGCCGCGGCGCGAGGAACCGCACGGCGAGGCCGACCCCGATGGAGATGACGAGCGGCAAGAGCTTCGCGCCGGCGGGTTCGGGCTCGGGGTTAGAATCGGGTGTTTGTTGGGAGGCGAGGAGAGGCGGGAGGAGGCGGCGGCGAGGGACGGGGGAGAGGCGGTGGTGATGCGGGGAGGAAAGGGAAAGGGAGGAGCTGGGGAGGGAGAGGGGGGCAGGGAGACGGTGGAGGTGGAGCTGGCGGCGGAGGTGGCCCGGCGCTGGTAGCGGGAGAGGAGGGCGGTGGGCGACGGCGAGGCGGAGGCTCTCCATCGGCGGCCGCAGGATGCGGCGGAGGGGTCGAGGAGGCGGGCGGGTGGTTTCAGTCGTTCAGTTTCCGGAGAGCGACCTTTTTTGAAGTGTTTGGTAGCCTAGATACCAACGGCTGGAATCGAATCGAGGTGCGGTCGTGCGGACGGCGTTTTCAAGTTGACTCGCTGACTGACATGTGGGTGTCCGCGGAGGGGCAGTGTTGGGGCCACTCGGCAGTGTGCGTAGGGCAAGTTGTGGCGTTTGCACAAGATACATCGGTGTGGAAATGGGGCCCTGTCGCAGTCGGAGATGCGGCGGTGGATTCTGCGTGCGTGGAACCAATGGAGTGATGACAGGTGAGATGGTGGTGGATCTGACGGGGTGCCATACCATTTGCGCTGCCGTTGAGATTCACGCACGCGGCTTCTTTGTCGTCCGATTATATATGAACGATCCGGATGATAGTTCTTGTCGCGTTGCCAATTCCCACGTTTCCAACGGCGAAATTCTGTGGACCTACTCAGGCCAAATTTTTCTTTAGCTCACCAGAAACCAGGGGCCTTTATTATAAAAACACAGGGGCAGTCGGGCATCATCATTTGTCCTTGGTCAATTGAGCCAATGTTGATTTTTTTCTCTCTCTCTCCAAGCGTGTGCCCTTTGTTCGGAAAACCATAGAAATTTTAAATTTATTTTTATTTAAAATGTATTCCTTTAGAACAAAGGATTGAAACCTATAAAACTCTTTGAGATTATTATTTTATAGTTATAAGGTCATAACTGACGAGGCTACATGAATATCATCTATTTTGGCCAATTCTGCTTATCGGTTTTTCAGCCACATCGAGCTTGTTTTGGCTTATTCTATCTTCATTTCCCTCCTAGAATATTATTGAAACAGCTAAAATCAGCCACATCTAGCGAATTTATCCATCAACGGAATAAGTCGTCTATGTCTAACTTTTTCCCATAAGTCTCGAGTGTTTTTCCATGTTTTATACAACAATTATATTGAAAATCGTCACACAATTTGAATTTCAATAGGATTGAAAACATGAAAACCTCTCAAAACAATATACTAGCAAGTTTTTAAAAAAATGATGCACATCCATATAGTGCATCCATATATGTATTTTGTGACAAAAGGTTGGGATAAAAAAATCGTTCTGTAAAATTATATGAAAATAAAGAATTTTCAAGCGCATATGCACTAGAAGACCAATTTCCATAAATTTTGTCTTTTGGTGCACATGCACATAGAATTTGGCACCTTTGTTTGACTTTTCTAATTTGAGTTTGCATCGTGACTCGTATATAGGTTGCAATTTTCTTTAATAAAATTGCTACAACTTCGGATAAAAGTAATGTTGCGAATTTCTCTAATATAAAAAGGGTTCGAGTTAGACTTAGCAGAAGGGCCTCTAGCCTAATAGTTAGAGCACCTAAGTAGTATCTAATAGACTTAGGTTCAACTTTCTGTGAGAGCAAATTAATTAGATTTAGAATGAAAAAAGTTATGAAAAAGATACTAGGTGGGAACTACCATGTTGACTTCGGTAAAAATGGGGAATTTAAATTTGTGTTGATGACGTATGACAAATACCTTCGAGCGGCTTTGCTCAAACCAGGAGATCCAACATATATATCGCATCACTTTACAGTAACTAAATTGTAGAATCCTTTTACAGTACTCCGTATGCCAATATCTGTGTTGACAAAAATGGTGCATGCATATCGTTGTACATTGCGGCAAAAAGGAAGAAAAATCTAGAGCGAGAAAGAACAAAAGAGGAGGCGAGGCGAGAAGCCGAGAAACACATGACGACATGACCGGGCCTGGAGAGAAAGGTCCTCCGTCCACTTCGCTATCCCCCGAGCCCGCTCCAAGCCTCGCATGCACAACCACGTGTCCCCCGGACTCCACTCCGCTCACCCCCTCGCCTCCACTCCGCTCACCCCCTCGCCCCGCCCTGTCCGCGCGCGCTCCCCAAGGTCAGATCACCGCCACCGTCTCCTCCCCGCCGCTCCTCCTCACTCCCACTCCCTCCGGTCTCCTAGGGGCCGCCACCCCTATAACTGGCCCCATTCCCCTACCCGCGCTGGCTCCCTCTCCTTCCCCCCCAACCCCCCACGCCTGGATGGATTCCGTCGGTACAAATCGCACCCCGCTGCGCCCCGTCGCCGCCGCATTAGCCACTCGGAGCAGCGCGCTGCCGCGGCCGCACCGCCACCCCGCGCTTGGCAACCGGTGAGTGGATTTCTCGTTCGGTCTCGATCACCCACCCCCCTTTTCTGGATGTTGTGCATTCTCTCGATTCGTGGCGCGCGGCTCGTGTTGGCGCTGGACGCTGACCTCGTGTTGCAACTGTGCAGTTTGGCAGCGAGTAAGCTCGGGATCGCGTCTCGCTGTGGAGGAGGGTATTTTGACAAGGCATGTGTCTCGATTTTGGTATTGTTTGTGGCATGCGGATTTGCGTATTGACTGATCCAAGGGAATTTCGTGGTGGCGCAGGTGCAGCGATTTGACGCCGCACGGATTACGGCAGCGAAGGCTCAGAGTCGGAAGGCGGGGAAAAGTGTCATCGAGGTATCTAATCACACCACCCTCAGGCGGTATCTAATCACACCACGCAACACAGTACTACTATTCATAGAAACCACTGGTCGGTAGTACTGTGTTGCTTGATATAATTGTGGCCGTTTTCATGTGATGGGTTGGTGCAATTCAAGTAAAACTTTGTTATATGCAAACATGCTCTGTAATTACGGAGTATACTGTAATCTGTATCCTGCCGCATTTCCATGTTCTGGAATTGAAGTTTGCTTCTGCGCTTAGTATGCATTGTTTGCAATGTATTCTTTTGGTGGATAATGTTTATCCATTTTGTAACTACAGGAAATGGGACACACGTCATCTGACTGTGAAATGCCCTTGAAATATTCTTCCGGCAAAGCTTTCCCTCTAGGAGTGTCGCAAGTTGAAGGTGGGCTGAATTTTGCGATATTTTCACAACATGCTTCTTCTGTCACCCTTTGCCTGAAACTTCCTGAGAGGTATATTTTCTCCCCTAAAACTGTGTTGTGAACTTGTGATGTTTTTTTCATGCCATTCGACCTAACTATTTAATAGCTTAGTTCACTGAACTTCTTTGCCATTTATACTTTCCTTGCTGCTTTGGAATTCTAATCTTTGCCATTTCAATTTTAGTTAGCACTATTACTGCATTTGTCATTTGTTCATAGTTGCTTTCTTTGGGGCTTTAGTGTCAAAGCTTTGGTTAGTCAGTCCATGGATCTTCATGTTTAGGTTCTGGTAAAAACTGCCTGCACAACTTGCGACACATTATTTTTGTTTTTCGGGACACGTGAAACATAAAATGCTTTAGTGAACGCCCTCACCCCTGCTTCTCCCCAGATAAAAAGAAATACCAACAGACCAAATAAAAGCCATATTTGACAGGCTACAAGGAATGATGCAGTTCATGATTTCTAATATTTATTTCCTGCAATGATCTCGATCATGTGGTTGGAGCTTGATTCAAATCACCACCTTCATAAAAATTACTGTACCTGTAGCCTTTGTTTCTTGCTCTTTCCAAAGTAATATGGCATACTCAATGTGTAAATTTCTGACTTTCTGTAATATTTTTAGAGGCACCCAAGATGATGCGCAAATTGTCGAGTTTGCTTTAGACCGGCAGAAGAACAAAACTGGAGATATATGGCATGTATCGGTGGAGGTAGTTTCCTTTAGTTCTGATATTATTGTTACCTTTAGAGATAAGTTCATTATTCTTTTTTGTCAACAACTTGTTGCAGACTGACATTCATGCAACAAGAATTACTCTTTTCTATTTTATATCTGTATTATGATTATATATTCTTCAAATGACTTCCATTTTATAAAGATCACCTGCATTTGGGAGGGACCATACCTGATGGAATTCCCTATGTTTCTGAAGTGCTGGCCTTGTGTTATGAGCTTGTTCATCCCTGTGGACAAAAATCGAGTACTGGCTCATAAAACAGGCTATTTTCCTTTACTATTTTGCTGCTGTGTTTAACATTTACCCTTACCCCCTCCCCCGACCCCTGCGGGGAAGACCTTCCCCCCTGAGGCATTGCACATAGAAGATCCACTACGAGTGTACGAGGTCCGAGAAAGATCGCATATAATGCTGAAAAAAATTACAGAGTGGGATATTTTTTTTATGCGAAGCTCAGGGTTCCAGCCCTTGTTGGTACTCGCACACACACACACATTTCCCCTCCTGTGCATACTCTACTCTTAAATCTTCGTCCATTTTGCTTCTATGTAGTGTACTACATTATGGTTTGTTTCATTCGTTTGTCAAACTTAAAGAAGCATTGTCTGTCTTTTTTAATTTCAGGGTTTGCCTGCTTCCGGTGTTCTTTATGGGTATCGCATTAATGGTCCTCAAGGTTGGCAACAAGGTCATAGGTTTGATGACACAGTTATTCTTCTGGACCCTTATGCAAAATTAGTTTCTGGTCGAAAGTACTTTGGTGTTGAGGAAGACAAGCCAAGCCAGCTGTTTGGAACATATGATTTCGATAGCTCTCCTTTTGATTGGGGTGACGATTATAAGCTTCCTAATTTGCCTGAGGTATTAATATCATTTAGCATAGTGCACAAAATATCCCTAAAATGTAATTCTCACATCTTTAGTTCTTTAATCTAGACAGATCTTGTTATATATGAAATGAATGTCCGCGCTTTCACCGCGGACGAGTCAAGCAGGCTTGGTTCAGCTGTTCGTGGAAGTTACCTTGGTGTCATTGACAAAGTAAGATTATCTATTTCATCATTTGTATCCACATTATTTCTTTTTATCTTTACCTTTCCTCAGTATATGTAGTAAGATCTGCTAATATTATTATCACAAAATATTATCTCTGCTGATTAAGTTTTAGGTACCTGATAATGGTTGCAGGTTGCCTTCCAGTTTACATGCTGATTTTTTTAATGACTTATACATGAAATAGTTCTGATTTCGTAGATTCCTCATTTGCTGGAACTTGGCGTTAATGCAGTGGAACTACTCCCTGTTTTTGAGTTTGATGAGCTCGAGTTTAAGAGGTTCCCTAACCCAAGGGACCACATGGTAAAACTTTGATAACCTTATTGACACATAATTCCCTTCACATTCATCAGTTGAGTGATACTCTGTCTTTTCGTTTGGAAGGTAAATACATGGGGATACTCTACAATCAACTTTTTTGCGCCCATGAGTCGTTATGCTAGTGCTGGTGGTGGACCTGTGGTTGCTTCCAAAGAGCTCAAGCAGATGGTCAAAGCATTACATAATGCTGGAATTGAGGTATTGACATCCTGGATACATGGTAAATCTTTTTCTTTGGCATTGTTTTTCACATCGTCGGCCGAAATATTTAATTGTATAACCATCTTTCAATAGGTTATTCTGGATGTTGTTTACAACCATACAAATGAAGCTGATGATGCTCACCCTTATTTGACTTCTTTCCGTGGCATTGATAACAAGGTGATTGTGGAGTTTCTCTTTTCTTGTTGCTGCATGTTTTATCATTTAAGGTGTAGGTCCATAGAGAGAACTTCTATGTTAGGACCTCATTAGTTTTTGGATGAATTGATACAAAAAAGCAAACCATTGTTCTTGCAGGTCTATTACATGTTAGATCTGAACAACAATGCTCAGCTGCTGAACTTCTCGGGTTGCGGTAAAATCATGGTCCTAAACTTCTATTCTTTTTTTATGCAATCTGATACTTTTATATTAGAGTAAAACCCATCAAGTTGCATGGTGTCCTTTTCCTTGGATTTAGTATGGTTTTATCATTTTTACATATTGCATATCTTTTGCATTAAAAAGCTATCGTGTTTATTCAAATGTCTCTGGAGTATCTGTGGATTCTAATTTGGCCCAGGACTTTGAATGAGACATTGTGCTCTGATGCATGCTCCATGTTTCCATTGTCTGTTACACTACCGGCAGACTGTACCTGGCAATTACATGCTTAATGTGGTTCTACATTAACTGATAGAAAGGTGAAGAAGACAGAGATTTACATCCTTACATTGATTTATGAGCTGCAACCTATAGGGCAAGCCTTGTTGAGCATTCGTGAAAGCCTGCTTAAATATCATGTTGGCCTAGTACTCTAGAGTTCTCTAGGTTATAATGGGCCATGGCCCTTATGGCCTTTTCACAATCCGACTAGGCCCTTAATTATTGTAGGCCAAAATTGTATAGATTTTCAGCCCGGCCCTTTTAGGGCCCGGTCATTAAAATTGCTAGGCTAAAATCTACAGCCTGTTATCACCCCTTCTAGTAGGTGGCCAGGTTTTTCTATTCTAAAGATTTGTGTAGGTGCCCAGATTTTTCTATTCTAGAGATTTGTTCTGAATCTTACAATTAGCAGGACTTGTATTTGCTCTTTACAAATTGTACGGTTTAATCCAGGGAATACACTAAACTGCAACCATCCTGTTGTCAAGGAGCTTGTACTCGACAGTTTGAGACATTGGTATGGTGCAACTTACAGCTATGGTTTTTCTGTGACACCTGTGTATAGATATCATTCATACTTGTCAATTCACTTGAATACTTGATCCCATATCTACTCATACTAGTAATTGGTGACCTGTTGCTTTGATTACTACTGTATTTACTTGTCTGCTCCCACTATCAGTATACAAATATCTATCTGGAGCTTTACTCTTAGGTATATATGATCGAACCAAGATGCTGTATCTCACACACACTGTGGTCCATGCAAATTTCTTCTAGGGTACAGTGTGTGCTCTTTTTAGTCGATAACTAGCAATCATTTGGCTTGTGGTAAGATATAGCTGATATAGCAGCTCTTGTGTATGATGAGTTTATAAGTAGATGCAGTAAGATGGATAATGCACTGCCTAGTCCCATATTGCCTGATAACAGTTTCATTCTATTGTTGTTTCTGATTTGCATCATTGTTTTTGTTGCTTCAAGGGTTAAGGAGTACCACATAGATGGATTTCGATTTGACCTTGCAAGTGTTCTCTGTCGTGGACTGGATGGCAGTCCTCTTGATGCACCTCCACTCATTAAGGTACTTATTACCATAGTTCTGGACTGCAGTTGCAAACTTTAAATGACAGTTATCAGTCCTGCAATGGGCTTCTTCATTGTCTGTCTTCTTTTTTTTTTTTGGCCTTTTTAGCCAGACAGATGAAGTTAACATATTTGGTGCTAACGCAACAAATCGATTATTAAATGTTACTGTATTATAATAAAAGGTCCCTACATTGAACTGTGGGCCATAAGTTATGGTGTAGTAACTACGAGAGACCATTGTGAAAGCCAGCTTAAATTGTATAAAGTTTGTAGCACTATGCTTCTTTTTTACTTCCTCTCTTTTAATTGTTTCAAGTGTTTATTGTGAAAATATTGAGTGTAAATTCATATTTGAGCGCAATTATGCAGATTTTCAATGTCTGTAGTTAGATGTGGCATGGATGACTAGATTTTACGGCATTGAGACATTTTAATTATCCCTGCCACCAGTTAAAGGAACTGTTAATGATGAATCCTACCTTGTCAAAACAACCCGAATATGACCCATCATTCTCTGGCCCAATAGTTTCAATCATATTTGTAACCACCTATCAGATGTTCTTAATGATTTTATCTGATTGCTTGTTTGGTTGAAGGAAATTGCCAAAGACTCAGTATTGTCTAGGTGTAAGATCATTGCCGAACCTTGGGACTGTGGTGGCCTTTATTTAGTAGGGAGGTTCCCTAACTGGGACAGGTAATTTGATCTATTTTTAATTTACTAATTTGACCATATGAATATAAACATAGTAGAACAGATGAACTTAAGGGCGTTTATTTTGTTTTTTCTTCTTTTCACTGTTTAATACTAACACTACTTTAACATTATGATGAACATTGCAAAAGAGTAATGTCTTCTCTATCATGGATGATAGCACTGTAGCTCTGAACTACTCATTCTTTAATTACTTAGAAACCACACTCCTTTAAAATGAGATTTTGGTGTGCCCTTGTTGAATGGAACTGTTGCCACTATATTGTTCCGTTGAGACTCAGCAATAGGCTCACTGTCCTGTAAAGTGTTTGTGCTAACTGGACATTGCCATTAAGAGATCACATGTGCCATCTTAATTCTCATTTATTTCTAAGAAATGATGAGTTGGAATTTGTTTCCCATTGTTCCTGTAGGTGGGCTGAATGGAACGGACAGTACAGGGATGATCTTCGAAGATTTATTAAGGTACTAAGGCGTGCTTGACTTTAGAAGTATATCCTATAATATACATATCAAAGTGTTCTATTGAGGCCTTGATGGAGATGATTCTTGTGCTAGTTTATTGTCAATTTGGTTTGTAAATTGCAATTCACACGTTTTCCCATAACTTTTACATAGGTGACGCACTGATGCTTTGCTTGATACTCCGGTTGTGCTCATGTTTATCATTTAGTTGGTCCCACCTAGAAATGTCCTCAATGGCATGGAATATTTAACACAAAACTGAGTTTGTTGTGGAAGTTGTCAGTGGTGAGAAAACAATGAAGACATTCGTTGAATGTGGTGCGGAAGTCTCCGCTGATCTAAATAATGCTGCAACATGTTTTTATTCACTATTAAATGATGCAGCTTCTCTGAATTAATCTCTATGGGATAATGAACATCCAAACATTCAGTAATGTCTGAGTTATAGGGAGATATACACCTCGCTTTGAAATAGTAGCCTGAGATAGTGCCTGTCTGAGAATTTTTTAGAAAATTGACAACAGTGTTTCCCAGTCAGGGCTTTTCTTGCAATCACTTATCACCTGCTTTCTGGATCAGTGGTATCACCAAATTAGAATCCATTTTACCTAGTCTATTGTGGTATCCACAATTCGTGCACACGATCATTTCTTTTGGAAAAGTACAGACAATCACGAATTCATGATCTACGTCATCATTAAAAAGTTATGAAGAGAGTACAACTGTATCAAACTGCGCTTATGAACATCCTTTTCCAGTTTCATGCTTCATTTGCAGAATTCCACTTCACACTTATATGCAAGTTTCCCACCTAGTCTGGTTGCGCTATTTAGCTGAAAATGATTATCTTCAGTATGAGGGATAAGTTGGCATTTAGTTTCTCAAGCCCTGTGCTTGACCCTAACCCCAAGTCTGTAGATATATCCCTTCATTTTTTTTCCTTGTACTTTTAAATCAGGATATGCAACAAGAAGGTTAACTATTTTATACATCCCAACAAATATTGGACCTGAATGCACGTTGCACTTTATTGGAACATGTGCAGCACTTTGGTTTCTGATTCACCTGTTTCTAACTCTTATTTCTCAATCATGAAGGAATGATCGTTCACTTAATGTCACTAAACATTTGCAGGGAGATCCTGGTATGAAGGGAGTGTTTGCAACTCGTGTTTCTGGTTCTGCAGATCTCTACCAGGTTCTGTTGTGCTATTTCTTTACCAACCTGTTATTTAGCCATTTGTTGACAACATTGCTTGCCTGGTTATTCCTTTGTTTAGGGCTACTTGTTTCTGGGACCTTGATTTTCCTCAATGTTTTTCTGTGTTCAGAGCAGTTTGGTCAAAATTATGCACTAGTTACATATGTGTCTCTTGTGCCATCATTAGACTGCTGCAGCTATCAACACCTATCATATCTCTTGCAAGAAAAATAGGCTCAAATTTGTGTCTATGGGAACTACTTTGCCTGGTTTAGAGTTATCATCATATTAATTTCTCCTAGACCCAGTTATTTAACGGTTGTATTTGTATAACAAGTACCACAGTGACTATTGAGATGCCATTTGAAATTGTAAAGCCAGTTGTCTGTGCTGTCGCATGGCATTTCATTTTTTCTGTATGGAAATATTTTTTATCCTTTGTTGATGAGTTTTGAGTGTTTTTGTCATGGGAAGCGGGATTAGCTGCTTCTTTTTTTTTTGGCTAAAATAAAGTCCCCTGATGTCTTGGTCGACAGGTGAACAATCGGAAGCCTTACCATGGCGTAAACTTTATAATTGCTCATGATGGATTTACTTTATGTGACCTTGTTTCATATAACTCCAAGGTAACTGTCAGAAACAAGACAGGGGACTTGATTTCTTATGTACAATGTGTTTTACATGTTAACTTGCTTACTCTTTGGAATGAAATCATGTAGCACAATGATGCGAATGGAGAAGATGGTCGTGATGGGTGCAATGACAACTATAGCTGGAACTGTGGTGTCGAAGGTACATGCTCTACTGAATACCAAATTCTGTTTTGTACATCGGAATTTGCAATGAAGAATAGCATTGTAAAGTTGCTTAAAGTAATTAGATGTCATTTTTCAAAATGTTGGAATAAAGCGATCAGGAGAATAATGAACTTCAATAGTGATGGACCAGTGTTTGCATAATTTATCAACCGAACTAGAAAGATTATTCATATTGTTGAAGCTTCTATGACAAGATTAAGCCAAGTAATTATACAAGCATGACATACCTTTTCAAACAAAAGCATGGTCCAGCGTCGCAACTGTATCGTCCGGCTTGCGCTTGTTGTGCTAGAAATTCTGCTGGGCTTTGGAGTTGTTTCCCTGTTATCTTGCTTCTCCTTGCCCTTGCGAGGACCGTACTTCTCAAAATCGCGGTCTTCTTGCTCGGACCAGGCTTCAATCTGATTGCGTAGAGCTTCTAGAGTCTTGAGGCGGTGCAAGCCAAATTGTGTGTCAAAGTATCTGTTCGTGATGCCGTTCTGGAACAATTCGATGCAGTCACGGTCAGATACATCAACTACCAGGGTCTTGATCTCCATGAAGCGGCGCATGTACTCGCGTAGGTGCTCGCCGGGCTGCTGCTTGCACATGGCTAAGTCATGTCGAGTCTTGAGTCGGTTGTAAGTGCCCTGGAAGTTGACGATGAACATCTTCTTCAGTCGTTCCCATGAGTCGATGGAGCGGCGTGGCAGGTTCTCGAACCATGTGAGCGGGGCGGCGTCGAGTGCTAGTGGGAAGTATCGACACTTAATTGCATTGTTGCCGCTAGCGCACTCTATGGACGTGGAGTAGATACGTAGCCATGACTCAGGGGAAGTTTTGCCATCGTATTTCTCAAAGCCTGCTGGCTTGAAAGGTTGCGGGTACATCGTCATCCGGATGTCTCTAGAGAACATCGGGTACTCGTCATCGTCTTCTTTGTATCCCCGCTCCTCGTCACGCCTCCTGGAGTCGATGATTGGCCGCAATTGGCCGCAATTCGCGGTTGACATTGATGGTCTGCCTGAGATCTCTGCTGTGTGCTGGCCTGTGTGATGATGCGGCTCGACCTCCGTCATTGCGACTGGCATTGGCTCGTGGTTGGCCTCGTCCAGTTGGGCGGTTGTCGTCCGGGCGATTTGGGGGCGCACCTCCCCCGCGGTTTGCGTCTGCCAGGCGACTTGGAGCCGCCGGGTGAGGCCTGTCTCGTGAGCGGTTACGACCGCTGCGGTTGACTTCTTCACTAGGGGTCGGCTGGCCGCTGCGCGTCGACGAGGCGGCAAGGGCCTTGTCGAGAGTGCGGATCATGGCGTTGATCCGATCGAGTGAGGTGTCAGCTTCTGGGGATCGTGGCGGGCTACAAATGTGGTAAGCCATCTCCATGGCGTTAGCCATAGGGGAGTCGTAGCATGCGACCCTCGCGAACTCTTGCGCGAGGTTGCGTCCAGCTAAGCGACGGTTGCGGGCATCGATGCGTCGTAGTGCCCTCTTGTTGTTGGCGGTCTCCCTTGCCGCTGCTTGCTCGCCTGTCTCTCCAGCGACTGCTTGTTTCATCGGCGGAGATCTCGGTCTCCAACTCAAAAGCATAGCGCGCCTCGTCCGCGCCGCCGCCAGCTGCTCCAGAGCCTGCCATGAACACCTGTCGACTGGGCTCGACAGAGTCGCTGGGGCTTGGGGTGAGGACTTCGGTGGTGCTCTCCTCGTCTGATGGTAGCGGTGTGCCGTGCTGCAACGGCAGGTCTTCAGTAATGTCGGACCCAAAGAGTACAAAGACTTGGCGGGACTCGAAGATCTCCCAGGGGGTCTTGTCTCTTGGGAACACAAATCTCCCTTCAGGCGTGGCGTGGATCACCAGGTCGTCCGAGTCCGAGTTGTACAAGGGGATCGCCTCGCTGCGGGAGCTGGCGCGTCCCGCCATGACTCGGACTGGGGCGTCCCGCTTCGAGTCCGTGGTGGACTCGATCTGGCTCTGCAATGCCTTGCAATACATGCGGGTCGAATTGTAGAGTCCAAACGGGAATTGGGGTGGGAGGATAGCTTGCAGCTTCTGTTCCGTAGTCGTGATCGACTCGGATTCATGCCCGCGGACAATGTCCGTGAGCGTGATCTCGCCGAGTTGCTCGGCCAGGTCTTCCATGATGGGCGCTGGTTCCTCCTTCCTCTCCAGGGGCATCTCGAGGTAGCTATAGAAGCCACCCGGGCCGTCTGCGACGTAAACCCAGGAACCAAAGTTGAACCTTGTGCCCTCATGAGACGCTTCAGATTGGATGTAGGTCACCATTGCGTTCTCCACAGGATCTTCGAGGAAAACCCCTACCTGACGCGCCAGATGTCGGTGTTCTACCGTCGATCCTACCGAGGGATACCCCGAGGTAGTAGAGTTCAGGTGGTGTTTCGCCGGGATCAGGAACGCAAAGGCTAAGAGACTCAGGATTTTAGATGGTTCGGTCCGCCGAGATAGCGTAATACCTACGTCATGTATGGTGGTTTGTATTCAATGAGGTCGTAATCTTTTGATGGGGTCCCTGCCCAGCCTTATATATACGGGGGCAGGGTTACAAGGTCGGCTCCGAGTAGAATCCTAACCTAATACAACTCGTAGAGTGCTTTGCAAGTCAATCCGAGTAGTTTACATGTCATACGACTGGTTTCCATAACGAGGAGAGTCCTTATAGTACTCTACTCGTAGTCTTTACGCTTGGTACGACTCCCTTCGGAGATTATCCATGTGTCCCCGTGGGCCCATGGTCGTACCTTCAACAGGAGCTTTATCCCTTTTCATTTGGAGGAAAAATATTTTATTTCACTTGATTCTTCATTGGGTGTTCAGTGCTATTAAAGTTTGTGCTCTTGCTCTAATACAGGAGAAACAAATGATTTGAATGTGCGACGTCTTCGTTCGAGGCAAATGAAGAACTTCCATATGGCGTTAATGAGTTCTCAGGTTTTTATATTATTGATTCACCATACAGTTACTTTTTATGTGTAAATGAGTCATGTATAACTTACGAGTTACTTTATATACATTAGGGCACTCCTATGATGCTGATGGGAGACGAATATGGTCATACACGTTATGGAAACAATAATAGCTATGGACATGATACTCACATAAATAATTTTCAGTGGGGACAGGTTACATATTTTTTTATTATTTTCTGTTAGTAATTTGTGTAGTGATGCGTGCCACAGCCTTAAATGCTAAACTGTCCTCTTCATTCTCATGTTCATATAGTTAGAAGAAAGAAAGGATGGCCATTTCAGGTTTTTCTCAGAGATGATCAAGTTTCGTCATAACCATCCAATACTGAGACGAGAAAGGTTTCTCAGCAAAGTAAGTTCAAAGCTAGAGTGTTCTTAAGTGTTATTCTTGCAATTGACTGCTTCAGTGAAGCAAATAAATTCCCTTTTGCTAAAAAAAAACTTGCCATGTGCGTAAGTATGATATTGTGCTGCTCTCAAACTAGACTGAATGATCAGGAATGATAAAATTAGCCATCTTTTACAGTATATGCAACTCGGTTTATTTTATTGTCTAAATGTTTCCATTTCACTGAGATCTTTCTTGTTGGTAGAATGATGTCACCTGGCATGAAGATTGTTGGGAGAACCAGGAAAGCAAATTTTTGGCATTTACGTAAGGAAGTTATCTTATTGCACTTATATTAGTGCTGTGTTCTGTCCATGGGATGGTATTTCCTCATGTCCTTTTTACTGTACATCTTAGATATTTAACTAGTTCATGATTCTGGCGCAGGATACATGATCACAATTCTGGTGGAGATATCTATTTGGCATTTAATGCTCATGAGTATTTTGTGGATGCTGTAATTCCCCCACCACCGCACCATAAATCTTGGAGCCGTGTGGTATGGATACTGTCTGATCCTACTAAATGGTTGTACTGAGTAATTTGCTGTTTGATCCTAGGTTGCTCAAGTCCTGTTAGTCTGTTACCATTATGCAATAGCATTGTGTATTGCAATTTTCAGTCTAGGCGTTACTTGGTCTGGCTAGCTTAGTAGCTTTAGTGCGGTTTCTATCTCAATTTCCCCTTCAGTTTGGTTAGCTTACACTTGCTTCATTGCCTTTCCGCAGGTGGATACCAACCTGGAATCACCAAATGATATTGTCCCAGAAGGAGTGCCATTAACAGGTTCAGGGTATAGGATTGCTCCCTACTCTTCTATCCTGCTCAAGGCAAAGCCTTAGCATGGTGGAGGCAAGCCGTTCTCTAGGAAGCATGAGAATAATGTTGATTCTAGGTTTGGATTGCCGGTTAAGAAGATTGGCTGACCTTTCCAAGTCTTGACCGACTGTGATGTGCTGCAACCTAGCAAACTTTGATCTGTGAAGTTGGACCAATCTTTGGGAAAATTGATCGAGAGGAGCCATGGTTGCTATTGGTACTGTCCAGGAGAACTTGTTTATAACAACGCATGGTGAATAATCCCCACACACAGAAGCAAGAGGAGCCTTGTTAGTCCCTGAGTTCTGGTTGGGGAAGCATGGCTCGTTTGTAACTAGTAGTGACAAACATACTAGTCACTGAGTTCTTGTTTTGTTAATAATGTGGCATTACCATGTTTGACATATCCGTGCTGTAACGAGAGCAGAGCATGATTTGTTGTACTGAACTTAAGTTGCAGAATGGGTGCCACTGTGCCAGAACCTTTCGCTTTCGTCTGTAAGCATGCGGACCGCACGAACTTTTGACCAGCAAAGTACAGCAGCCTGAAAATACTAAGAGTCTCCGTATTATAGTGGCTAACTGCTTGAAATTAATGTGCCGGTATCCAGCGTGTTGAAACCCTTGCTTGATCCTGCTATCGGCCTTGGCGCCTTGTCGTGGCAGTGGCATCCTCGTCGTGTATCGGCCGCGGCGGCGGGCTCCCGTGTCCGGCCGACGGCGACGGCGGTTGGTGCGGAGAAGAAACAATCAAATCTGCATGTGAAAACGGGGGAAGATAGGATGACATCCAGCGTCAGGGTGTGCCCAGGCGGGCACCAACCTGTTACCATGTTGTCCAGTGCGGCCAAAAGAACAGCCGGCGACGACATGACAGGATAACATGGCATGGACAGGGCCGGGGCCAGCGGATCCCCGAACCGGGCATGTGACGAGTTCCCATCTCCGTCTCACCTGAACGCCACCAATGCGAACCGCTCCGATCCTGCTACCACGCCCAAGTGAACGAACGGATCCTCCCCCCTTAATCATTGGCTGGTAAGTGGCAACTACTAACTACCTTCAACTCCGAGTTAGAAAGCCAATGGAATTATCAAATTATGCGAACGCCTTTTGCTGAGCCTGAGTACTTAGCTGTCTTCTTTGGCGGTACTGATGCTAATTCTCCCTGCAAAGCTCCGGCTGTCATCATGATCTGCATATTACTATATGCGAAAGCGATCGGGTCGTTAGTACTAACCACCATTTACCCCACGGATAATAGAATTCCCTCATCATTCATGGATGACTAATGAACCACTCCGGTACTTACTAATAAACGCGAAGCTGGTCTGCCCACCGGCCTCCAAAGAGCATGTGTTTTTTTTTTTTTTTTTTTTTTTTTTGAGTGAATCCAAAGAGCATGTGTTGAAGGTCATGTAGTACCAACTAAAAATTTACACTTGCGAAATTTGCTATGTCAGCTTTAGCCAATTATTAAGGACCCCCTCCAAAAAAAAAAGATGGTAGTAGGAGTAACATCCAATCACCCAATGGCGGAACTCGACACGTCACTATTACCAAAGATTTTTTCGTGATTGTCCTGCCCTCTCATCAGCTCCCACAACTATACCAACTGTACTACACTTCGTCCATCGTGGACGGCACGGGCCTCCATGGGGACAACACAAGGTGGCTCTCTTCAAGTGAATTTGTGGTTGTCACGTTGCGAACTCGACATCGCGTTCGTCCGCTCGGCCGGGGGAGGTGGGCGGCCTGTCCTGCCTGGTTGGTACGTCGGTGTCCGCCATTGCTGACTGGCCCGGCAGGCCGGAATCTTCCAACCTGGGCACAGCCGGGGTCTGATGTGCGCGATGATCACCCGAAAAAGGTTGTGGACTGCACGGAAAATTGGGTACGTTGGGAGGTCATCTCACGCACGCATGAGCGATCATTCCATGAACACGCGGCAGAATAGCCCGTCCATTTCTCTCGCAACTACTACTAGGATTGGTATCGACCGTAAACAATCCTTCGATCTTGCAGGTGCAAGGTACCAATCCGGCAATCAGCCCCCATTGTTCTACGGTTTTACAAGGAATTTAAGAGCTCGTGATTGGTGCACGGCTTGTGGAGCTTTTAGGCCTTTTGCCCACTTGAGCAGAGGCTAGATGTTACTGGATTTATCAGGTGGAACAAGTTTCAGCGTCACGAAGTCTGGGTTTTGGAAGGGTTTGGTTAGGTGAGAAGTCACTAGAGTTATCTTACATCGATCAAGTTGACCATCGTGTAGGAGTGTTTGTAACTTTAGCATTGGAAGGATCTGGTGGTGGTTAGGCTGGAAATCACTGGATTTGTCTATGGATCAAGTCACAAGAAAACCAAAATTCCCATCTGCCATTGAAGCAGAACACGTATCCCACCCAAAAATGAAATACTTGAAGTTGTCAACCCATCAATCAATTAAGCAAGAAGACTTTTGGCTTAGAAATGATGTTTACATATAAAAGTAGTATGATTTTTGGGTGCATCATTTTATCCCCAAGCTGCTGCGACCGTTTTGGAGGCAGTTCAATAGTAAACTAGTACTGGCCTGTTTACCATTAGTCTGAGTATAAAATTCAAGGGCGGAACATGGGCTTCATTGATTAGTTTCAACAAACTAATCATCTCTTCCAAAGGCATTATTCTAGGCAACGAACCTTAGCTGGAGTATATACAAGTGGCCGCGCCAACGACATTATCAACGGCTAGTATAGCCGCATTAAAGTTTCCTTTCCCAACTTCATGAAAAAAAAGCGGCTCAATTTTTTCCACACAATATGCAAGGGCACATTCTGAATGAAAGTTATAAAAAAAAATCCAAATGATTCTCGCTGAAACTGGGAAAGGAATTCCAATGGTGCCAAATTAATGGGACCAATTGGATAAGGAGCTATTGTTCGAAAAAAAAAAATTGGATAAGGAGCTGAAGATATTCCACGATTCCTAGCTTAAAAAAGAAACAATATTCGCATGGGTCCATTTCAACAGTGGTCGATATCATAGGCTCGTCCTCGAGTTCAATGCAGAAATGCAGATACAAATGAGAAAAATTCCGCATGTTCGCATTTTCCCAAATCTCAAGAAAATCCAAAATTCGGTACGTACGGCCAGACATACTACAGTGAGGGGCCAGCTCAGAACCGACCGTATCGATCTGCGCGTGAAGAGGCGGATGTAGCCAAATACCGATCATTTTCGGATTTTATCACGCTCTGAGAATTGAAGATTCGTAGCCATCACGCTTTTGCCCAAACGCACATCCATCGCCGTCGCGTACCAATCCGACGGCTGATCTCCGCGGAAATTAGCACTAAACCCCCTCGTACTACTTGTAATTACACATCGTAACCTCGTCTTCCACCTCTTTATAAGCCGCGCGCCTCTACTGTCCCGGACACCATTACAGTACACACACTCCAGCCGCTGAAGTGCCTCGCATTCTCACAAGCTCAACAAGGCTCTTCCTCTCGCTCGCTCCCGTCTCCAGCTCCAATGGCGCGGTTCCAGCTCGCGGCCTTGGCCATGGCCATGCTCTTCGCCGCCGCGGCGGCCCAGGCCCCGGCCGCCACCCCGACGCCGGCGCCCAAGGCGGCCCCTCCGGTGGCGACTCCACCACCGACCCCAGCGCCGATGTCTCCTCCCCCGGCCCCGGCCCCCGTCATGCCTCCTCCGGCCCCGGCGCCCACCACCCCGGCCCCCGCCCCCGAGGCCCCCACCCCGGCGCCCACGGCCGAGGCCCCCACCCCCGAGATGAGCTCCCCGCCTGCTCCCTCCCCGATGGCCCCCGGCCCGTCGCCCACCGGCGACGTGACCCCGCCCCCCAGCGCCGCCGCCGGCGTCTCCCCCGCCGCCAAGTGGGTCGCTGCCGCCGCCGTGGCCGCCGCCGCCGCCTTCTACTGAGAGGGGGGATCCGCCGCACCGTCTCCCCCGTGCTTCCTGTAATTTATTGCTGTTATCCTTGTTGAGCTGTTGATTTTTTGTTCCACCATTTTTTTTCTTCTTCCATTCGGCATTCGATTCAGTAGGACTCCCGGCATCTGTGCGCGTTGCTACTGCAGTGTACTAGTAGGATTGTGGCTTGGACAGATTGGTTGGTTGGCTGGCCTGGTGGTGTTGTGATCCTCCATTTGTATAATCCCCTGTTAATTTATTTCACCTCTTCTTCATCTTTCTCGGTTACTTATTCCCGTATCTGCATTTTAGTTTTAGCTCGTTTCGTCAGATCAGATCTCGAAGAGTGCTTGTACATTAGTGTGAGTAGTGTAGCACAGCTTGTGGACGTTGCGCGTTCTCGAGCTTGAAGAACACACTTGAGATCGATGCGGGTATGGTAGCGCGTCCAGCGTCCATGAGCTCGTGCAGATAGATCGACGAGTCGAGAGCCCCCGGGGGCGTGGTGTGGAT
The DNA here is from genome assembly GCA_015476505.1 of Urochloa ruziziensis. Classification (NCBI taxonomy): domain Eukaryota; kingdom Viridiplantae; phylum Streptophyta; class Magnoliopsida; order Poales; family Poaceae; genus Urochloa; species Urochloa ruziziensis. The sequence continues at coordinate 53,906,547 of CM027119.1, read as the reverse complement.
CTGGGCCACAAGCGCAACTGTGCTCCAGATCTGGGCGCGCCTCGCAAGCTGCCAGAGAGGCCATTATTATACGCGCCCCTATTCGGCGCGGCGGAGTAGGGCTGTGGGTGACGGAGGCCAGCTGGGGGATGGGGATCGATCGCAGGCAGGAGACGGGCTGGCAGTGGCAGGACAGCAAATAGGAAACGCCACGGGGCGGGGTCGGTGGGGAACGGTGCCGATGGCGAGGTGTCGAGGTCGCACTGGCCCGTGGGGCTGCGCCAGCACGTGCCCGTGCCCACCCCATGCGCAGGCCAGGCCAGCCGGGTTGCTGCGGCGGCCTTGCGGTTGCGGTGCGGACGTGTCGCTTGCCTGCGGCCGCTGCACGGGCCGGTACGAGGGACGCGTCAGCTGGGGGCGCGAGCGAGCGTGCGTTGCGCGTACGGCCGGGCCGGCCAGGTCGGTCTCGTGCAGGGCTGGGCTGGCTCGTGTACGGTGGAGTAATAATAATCAGTTTGCCGCGATGGGAATCGGAAGGGTGGTGGCAGGCTGGCAGCGGCGGTGCCGGAATTGATAGCGGTGGTGGCTGGTGGCACGGCGGCGGCGGCACATACGTGCAACAAAAATGGAGTGCTTCTGTAGGTCAGTTTCATGGGAAACTTTGAGTGCTCCATTCCATGCGGTGGTTGCTGCTACGTGATTTGTTTATTGCGGCTTTGGGTAATCACTAATCACTGTGCTGAAAAGGCAGGTTAGGAGGGGGCGGCGGCGCACACCGCGGGATGGGAATGGGAGATCATATCATCGAGGGCAAGGATGCATCCTTTTGCTCTTTCGCTCTACGGAGTACTAGTTTATGTTTTTTTTTTCCATTGCTGCCCTAGCCTTTTAGCTAGCCATTGACACTTGCAACGACGATAGCGATGTCCCCCGACCGTTCCCGGCCGGCGTTTTCCGTGATGAGAGAAATCGGGCAATCGGCTACTTGTAGCGACTGTCGTGCCTTCACGACGTCGACGCAGCCACCCCCCACCCCTTCTCCATTTCGATCATTGGATGGATGTTCCGTTCGTCGCCTTTGCTTAGCCGCAGCGTTATGCGTTCTACGCTGTGCGTGGCTTTGGAGCTGTAAAGAAGCCACGACCCCGGCGTCTTTTTTCCCTTCTCGCTTTTCTTTTCTCTGTTTGTGGGGGGAGAGGAGAGCACAGCAAAAGAGTGGCTTTGGGAATTGGCCTTTTTTCTTGCAGCCCTGCCTGCCGCTAAATCTCGTCCTCATGTGTGTGGACCGTGGAGCATGTGCTAAAAGAGCTGGATTGCGCATTTGTGCGCGCGTAGGGCTCTCTCTTCTCTTTCGTGCCGTCGATCATTCGGCACCGTGGCTTCTCTGCAAATTAAAAGAGGCTTGCCTAAAAAATCGCCGTGGAATGGATTCAGGCGTGCAGCAGCGTCTGCTCCGTTTTGTCTGGTCTGTGGGGCCCAGTTGTTGGTCGCCGCCTTTGGTGGGGCCGGCTCAGCAAGTGTGAATGTGTGATACTTGTGGTGATGTGATGAAGGGAATAAGGGATCGGGGAGGGGGTCCGGGGGGCATCCGAGGAGGTACGGTACAGCGAGCCTAACGTTTCGTGTTAGTTGTCAGTGTGCCTGATGACCTGATCTATAGTAGCTTCGGCAATGTGATGCTGCCAGAAGGAAGTTGAAATGTTTACAGATAGCAATGTCAATATTTCAGATTATGGCCTTGTTTAGTTCCCGTATTCTTTTTCGGTGAAAAGTTTTCAGATTTTGATTTTACCGATTTAGAAGTAGTAAGTGTTGACGAAAAAGGTGAAAAGTTATATAGACAGGTTGAAAATCTCGAGACGAATCTAACGATGGTAATTAGAGGGTATTTAATCCATAATTAGCGGATGATTACTGTAGTATCACTATTGCAAATCATGGATTAAGTAGGCTCATTAGATTCGTCTCGCGATTTACAACCTATCCATGTAACTTTTCACCCTTTTCGTCTATACTTTATGCATATAGCATTCCGCCACTTTTTGGCGACTTTCACTTTCAACCCAATTCACCGTGGCTCAAGTAGTAACTACTTTCCACGAAGAGGGACGGATGTGACTCCCCTCATAAGGAATTTTTTTATTTTTTTATTTTTTATTTTTCGATTTTTCAAAAATAAATACCTGGCCCAAAAATTAGCAGATTTGGTCTTATGTCGCCGGATGAAACGGCTATAGCCGTCTGAACCGGCGAAAAGGTTGCTGCACAGGCCACGTGGCGGCGTTGCAGGGCTTTTCGCCGTTTCAGACGGCTATAGCCGTTTCATACGGCGAAAGGTACCTTTCGCCGCCACGTGGCGGCATTGCAGACCTTTTCGCCGTTTCAAACGGCTATAGCCGTTTCACACGGCGAAAAGCTCCTGGCCCCGCTTTTCGCCTGAAGTTACAGCCGTTTGAAACAGCTATATTTCTTAAACTTTTTTTTAAAAATTTACGTTGAGGAATTATTCTGCAACTGTTTTCTAATTTATGTTGAGAAATTATTGGTTTGATATTATGAAATGATTTAGATTTTTACGGTCTATTTTTCGGTTCGCCTATAATTGTTTTAATATTAAAACAATATTAAAACAATTATAGACGAACCAAAAAATAGACCGTAAAAATCTAAATCATTTCATAATATCAAACCAATAATTTCTCAACATAAATTAGAAAACAGTTGCAGAATAATTCCTCAACGTAAATTTTTTAAAAAAAGTTTAAGAAATATAGCTGTTTCAAACGGCTATAACTTCAGGCGAAAAGCGGGGCCAGGAGCTTTTCGCCGTGTGAAACGGCTATAGCCGTTTGAAACGGCGAAAAGGTCTGCAATGCCGCCACGTGGCGGCGAAAGGTACCTTTCGCCGTATGAAACGGCTATAGCCGTCTGAAACGGCGAAAAGCCCTGCAACGCCGCCACGTGGCCTGTGCAGCAACCTTTCGCCGGTTCAGACGGCTATAGCCGTTTCATCCGGCGACATAAGACCAAATCTGCTAATTTTTGGGCTAGGTATTTATTTTTAGAAAATCGAAAAATAAAAAATATAAAAATAAAAAAAATTCCCTCATAAGTAATCGGTGGCATAGCCCATTGCCCAGGCTGATGGGCGAGCCAGGACTACTCTCTCTAGTAAAAGGCACTTCAAAAGGAAAAGAGGCTCCTAGCTAAAGTTGTCTAGCCCTGCTTCAAAACCTGGAAGAGAAGCAAATGAAACGTTTTCAAAAAATTCTCGTAGAATCGAGTTAACGTGATAGACGAAAAGATTTCATTTTGAAATGATATGTCTCACAGTTTCTCGCAAAGATGCGGCCTGCGGCTAAAATTTCTTCGCCAAACATTTCAAAACAAGGTGGATATAGATTTTTTTTTTTCAAAAAAAGAGAGCTTGGTACTGAACCCCAGCTATGCTGAGTCCACTACTCCACATCGCAATAATCTTAAACTTGACCGTCAAAAGTTAATCGGACAACGATGGATAGGAAATAATCGGTCGTATTGGCACAGACAAAGCCTTGCAGAAGTTTAAAAGAAAAACCTTCTTAAAAAAAGTTTAAAAGAAAAACGTGAGCCTGCTAACAGGCAGCCCATAAATGATCTTACCAGGCCTTTTCTTGTGGTGGGTTGTTAGATCTAGATTAGGCCCATTATAACTTCTTATCGCAAGTCCATTTATTTCTTATCAGGTATCTGGGCTACCCAAGGGGGGAAAGGGAGAACACTGAATAGCATGTCGTAGAACACGTGTACTTTTGCTGGTAAATTGTTGATTTCCTCGTTGAAAGGGGGCACACCGCACACATTACATTCCCAGCGTACTCCGTGTGCACATCTAGTTCTATTCACCAATCAATTACTCGTCTGAAACTTTGGCGATAAAAGATCGAAACTAGTTGTGCCATGACGACTGCTCATATTTCAACGTCGGTGACTATTTTTTGTAGCGTCACTTCACCCATGGAAAGAAGATTCTTTCTGTAGTTTAGTGGCCCGGAAAGCTTATGATCTGTCTCTGGAATTCGACGTCAAGTACTTCTCTCCCAGCCCTAGCTTTATGCAAAGGTTGCTGATGCCGGTGTTTTCCAGATTGCAAAGCTTCAAGAGTTTTATGTGGCAACCAACAAAAACAGCAGTAGCCAGTAGCTTATTGAAAGACAAGATACTTCTATCGACGCGTGGGTGATTAGTTCCACCACCAATTTTTTTTCATTTATCACGTCAAAGAGAATTTTACATGCATGGAGTACTAAATATGGACGAAAAAAACCCATTATATGGATGGGGTGTATTTCGTGAGACGAATCTAATGAGCCTACTTAATTCATAATTTGCAACAGTGAAGCTACAATAACCATCCACTAACCATGATACGGTTCACTAGGTGGATAACTTTTCGTGAAAAGTAGATGTTTTTTTAAAATCTAAACAGGGCCGCGCTTTCTGATGTTCCTGCCCCTCCGTTCGATCTTTTCCTCCATTTGCCGCTGGAATCATCACGCCCATACCTGACCATACCTGACCTGACAAGACACTGTGATTTGAGAGGACGATGTTTTGCACAAACCACTTCATCCAATTGAACACAAGAGGGGCAATAATTTTATTTGCACGAAGATATAAAGCCAACGAAAAAAAAACGAACAGTCATGATGTACACCTGGTGACGAATATACAGTTATACACACAACCACACACATCAAAAGGACACGCCACAGCAAAAGTGTCGTGCGTACGTACACGAGCTGCACGACGAGCAATCGCCAGAAAACGTAGCAGAAATGCAGACAACAAATTACTGATCAAACGGCCCGTGCTAGCTGGCTCCGTCAGAGGCGGAGCGCGAGCTTGATGGCGGCCGCGGCGACGACGGAGGCCATCGCCGCCGCCGCCGGGACCCGCGGGGCGGCCGCGGACGCGGCGCTGCCGGAGCGCGTGGCGGAGACGGTGATGGCGAACTTCATGCCGCTGGCGCAGTGGCCGGGGATGTTGCAGATGTAGTAGTGCGTGCCGGGGGTGGTGAGCGACACGGTGGTCGAGCCGCTGTCGTCGTCGCTCACCTCGCCGTTGGCGGAGCAGGCGTCGTAGGCGCTCTTGCTGCTCACCTCCGTCACCGTGTGCGCCTTGGTCACGTACCTGAACACTGCACACGTATGTATCGCGTTGCTGCTTGCTGACGCGTGTCCAGGAGCTTGATGAAACGAGACGTGGATTAAAGTGCAGAAAGCTCACCGAGCTTGTCGCCGACGGCGAAGCTCTTGCCGCTGGCCCAGCTGGTGTAGTCGACGCCGGTCGTCCAGCCCTGCGAGTCGCCGACGGTGTACGTCGTGGCGGAGGCGAGCGCCGCGCACCCGGCGATGACGAGCAGCGCGACGAGGGGCAAGGCGTTGGCCATGATGATCTTTCTTAGCCTTATCCGACAATGAAGATGCGCTGGGCGTACTACGCTGGAGCAAAGGGAGATGAATGAACAGGCCAGTCACTGTTTTTGCTGTGGTAGGACACTGGACTGGAGGTTGGAGGGTCTATTTATAGAACAGGAGGTTTTCAAATGTCTCTGAAGAATAAAGTAGATAAGAAAACGGTCCATGTCAATCGAAGGCATTTCTTCCGTGTGTTGATTTGAATTGTTTTCTCACCCCCTTTGTAACCGATTTTGATCAGGAAAAATGCAAAGGGCGCAGTGCAGTGTGGGAAGAGAATGGAATTGGAATGCCTTTGGCGCGACTCAAAGCTTCTTCTCAGAGGGGACGCGAAAGCTGTGCGCAGGCCAGCTGGTGGTGGCATCTTCGGGCAGTTTTTTCATGTGTGCGGTTTCTGGCAACCTCTCGCCTCCTTTTGTATGAGATGATCAGGAGCAGCACATTTTCTAGATGCGTTTCAACAGAAAGGTCACGCGTTTGCACGGATTTTGGACCCCGTTGGCATTGAAAACAGGAAAGGAAGAGGCGTTGGAATCAGCCTTTTGATTTCACAAGAACTGATGTTGCAGGAAAGGCTGCTGTGTTGTGCCTTGCTCTGTAAACGAGCGTCGAATGATGGCCGGAGAGGGAACTGATGCCAAAGTGTAGTAGAGCAGCAAAGGCACCGGCTTGGCGGCTTCGCCTTTCTTTGCGTTTCACACGCGCGAAGCGCCGGCGGAATTGGACCATGCCCCAGAGAGGCCGGCCCCTCCGTCGGGCTCAAGCTTTGTTTCGTCACGGGCCGATGTCCAATTTTGCGGGCTCACGCGGAATTAGAGGACGGCGGGAGCTGAAGGCCGCCAGCCCGGAAACTGTATGAGGCCCATTAATGACGGCAGAATCGTCTAGAGGTCCTCTAAAAATACTTTAGAATAATCACAACCCAGATATTAGCGAGTAGTCTCTGCACACGTTATGTCATACAAACATTACATATAGAAATCCTAATGAGATAGTTTTGAAGTAAATTCTGATCCAATCCATTTTCTTCTCTCATTTTTCCTCACCCTGTCCCTTGTCTTTCTTTTTGGCGTTCGCTAGAGCTACTTTTGCTTCATGACTTTGCTCCCCTCCCTAATTCTATGGCCACAACATCACTGAGCTTACACAACATCCAAATTAATACCAACCTCCACTCACGAATACGTGGTAACTTAACCATTTTTTTCTTTTCACAAATACTTGGCACTACACGGTTTTCAAGAATTTGTTTCCAATTTTACCCCTATCATTGGCCCACTAGTAAACTCACATCATGAAGGCTAACATGACTCCACTTCCTTCTAGAATCTTCACTATTTTACAAACATGTCCCCAATTTCTTTTACCTAGAGGCAATTTTGTCACAACATGCATAAAATAGGATGGCTTTCGGTTTTGTGCCATGGATAACAACATGGTTTTGATGTCACAACATGCATAAATGAAAACGGTGGTTGCTCCTAGAAATCATATAAGTCAAGTTTTTGGGACTGTCGAGTGCTAGCTTATATCACTGTTTTGGCTATACATGGATGTCGCAGCATTGGCTTAGTGATGGTATTCACGGTGGACTTCTTCACATACAATGCAAGCCATAAAGGATCACGCACAATAGTGCACCATAGATAGATAGATAGGCAATTAGACTTTAGACACGCATGATCCACATCACATATTTATGGGAAAGTTATTGTAAATTTTTTTAGGTCAAGAGTGAAAGAAAAGATACAAACCATGAGGTTTAGTCCAACATCGTCGCCATGAAGCAATCAGATGAGGATAAATTGCTAATGTCACAAGACATAGCAAAGTTTTGAAAATAATTTAGATTTATTGAACGGAGCATCTAACTAAGCTTAAGGCCCTGTTTGGCGTGGCTCCAACTCTGCGTGGAGCAAGAGCTGTCTATATGGGGTGTTTGGCTAGGATGGTATCCCAGCTATAAAAAAGATTGTTTTCAATATGGATTGCCAATATTGCATCTAGTTCATGGCCCCATATGTCATTCCCTTTCCTCTCTTCTTCTTCCTCTCGATACAGCAGGCACGCTAGGGACGGCGGCGGCGCTGCTCGGCCAGCGACGGCGCCAGGGCCAGCTGCAGGCTGCAGCGCGGCCCCCTCGCGTGGCAATGCTGCTCGGCGGAGGCTCCAGGGCCGGCGGCGGCGAGGCTCGGTGGAGACGGAAGAGGATGCGGCGGCCAGGGCTTGCGCGGCAGCGCTGCGGGGATGAAGGAGAAGGGGTTGACCGACGGCCATGGCCATAGTTGGCTTGCGCGGTGGTGGCTCTCCATTCTCTTGCCTCCGCTTCCCTTTGCTGTCGCTGTCGGCTTGCGATTCCCCTGCCCCCAATGCCCGAGCCATGGCCTGCCATGGACATGAGATCCAGAGACGGAGATGAGGACCAGGGCGGCGGCGGCTGGGTAGGGCGGCGGCCACGGGAGGGCAGGACACCGCCGCGTGGGGAGGGCTGGGGACGACGGCGGGCGGGCGACGTTGTGAAGTGGTTCAGAGGAGGAGGCGCCGGGTGCTGAATAGAAAAAAGAAAGGAGATCGGACCGTTTTCGTGTAACCAGTGGCAGTGGAGGGTAATTACCCCTGAACTCCACGACTAGGTTCATATTTGAAGTTTCTAGAGTTCCAAAGAGGTACTCCACCAAAATAAACTAAAACTCCTCAAACTCTATGGAGTTGGGCTTCTCTAGGAGTCGGTGGAGTTAGAGTGTTTGGCTAGAAAATTGGTTAGAGTTGGTGGAGTTTAGCTCCAGGGCTATGTCAAACAGGGCCTAAAATGCACCGTTGTATTTTGTATGATAATATTCGAATCAAAATCGTATTTGAGTATGTTTCAATACTGTTTCTTCAAACACAATTTTATGAACCTAGAATCCTTTTTATATAGATAAAATAAATTTAAATGTTAATAATATTAAAATTATCCAAAAGAATTTGTTCAAGATATTGAAATAAATAATTTTTATATTCAAAATAGTTAGAATAATTAAAATGTTCCAACCAGATGTTCCAGAGCTATTATTTGTAACGTTAGATTAAATTTACATTTAGAACGCTAGAAAATATTCGGAACATTTGTATTTGTTCTGATAAGATGTGTTGTTCATTTGTTCTAGGAACATCTTTTTAAAGTAAAGCTAGGAACCTTTTTTTTAAATTGTGAAACATCTATAAAAGTTTAGAGCATGAGAATTGTTTGAGACTTATAATTCAATGTACTGAAATAAATAATATTTTAACCTTAGAAATAAAAAATGTCAGGAATGTTAATAGTTGATACATCCAGGCACTCTAGTGATTTTTTTTTAGGAAGTTAAGTAATATTTGGTTTTAAATCATTTGCGAAGCGCTCAAAATATTTGAAATATTTGTAAACTGGTAAAATATAAAGAAAAAATCTCAAAAATAAGAAAAGAAAATAAATCGTTAGTGCGCACGACTAACAAAGTATGGCTGTAGAAACTTTTTTTTTCATAATTTAGAAGATTAGAAAATGTCCATGTTGGATCTTATTTTGTTCAGATTAGTGCGCACGACTAACAACTTCAACCCACAAGGATGCGGTGGATGCTGATAACTTATACCTAATGATGTTTGCCACGAACAATCGCCAGAACATGTTAAACATCGTAGAGATGTGAACAGTTACAACATACATATTGCACGTACGAATCATGAGCAGTGACTAACTAGCCGAGCCTTTCATTAACCGTCTCTACATATACCCTTCATCAGAGCTGCGCCAGCTTGATCAGAGCCCCCGTTGCCGCGGCGACGACGACGGGGACGGTCACTGGAACCCGCAGGGCGCCCCCGGCGGCGCCTGTGCCCGACGGCGGCGCCGCGGAGACGTTGACGGCGAGCTTCATGCCGCCGGCGCAGTGGTCGGGGGCGATGCAGATGAAGTAGTGCATGCCGGGGGTCGCGAGCGTGACGGTGGTCAGCCCGCTGCTGTTGTCCTCGCTCGCCATGTCGTTGCCGAAGCAGTCGTCGTACCTACTCTTGCTCACCTCCGTCACCGTGTGTTCCTCCCTCACATAACTGAACACTGCGCACGCACGCACGTACGGTTAATTTCCCCCAGAGCTGCATAATTAATTAATCTCTTTCTTGCTAATAACACAACGAATTTGAACGATGTGTGATCGAGCCGGATGCAGCATAATTATTAACGAGTTATTACTCACATAGTTTGTCTCCGACGACGAACGTCTTGTCGCTGGCCCAGGCGGCGTAGTCGACGCCGGTCATCCAGCTGTTCACGCCGCCGACGGTGTACGTCGTGGCCGACGCCAGCGCCGGGGCGTACCCGGCAACGAGCAGTACAGCCACAAGAGCCGAAGCTTTGGCCGCCGCCATCTTTGGTGGTGGTTTACACCTGACCGGCTGAAGGGAGGTTTTCTTTGCGGCTTTAACATCTGTGTGGTATTATATCGTAACCTCGCGCCTTCCATTTGTATGATCGATGAGAGCGCAGACACACTTTCGAGATGCTCTCTCGGTCAGAAAATTCATTTATCAGGACCTCGAGGGCACTGAAAACAGAAAAAAGCGAGACGCCTTGCTCTGAAAGGCGAACGTCGAATGATGGTAGCCATTGGGCAGTGAGGGAACTGATGCCAAAGTGCAGTGAGGAAGCTGAAAACCAACGGATCGGAACCGGAGCTGTTTCACTTTTACCTATCGCGTTGACCGGAGCCAGAAGAGAGCCACGTACGGTTCAGTGGAAGAGGCTTAAGGCTCACGTCATGCCCCTGCCCGTGCCGTGCATGAAGGTAACGTACGTGTTTGAGCCTCCCTGTAACATCGATAGACCGAACCGTAAACAAACGTCGTCGGTCAGCCCAGCACAGCCCTTGGATGGCACCATCTTGCGTTCCTTTCTACCAGCCAACGAAAACCATATGCCACCCAGAGAACAAGTTTATTGAAAACGTTTGGAGTTGGCTAAGACTCAAAGAAGTTTAAATTGGACCAATTGAGCATGGATTGGAGTATCGACCGGAGCTTTGAAAGAAAATATTGAGTTCTACCAGAGAGTATGCAGAGAAGGTGCGCGGCGCAATGAAGTGAAGCAGCTGGACCGGATGATCGGTCGGACTATTGATCGGAGTAAGCAAACGGCTATATTACTCCAAGTTCAAACAAGGTGACCACAATATCCGATCGAGGCATTATTGAATGGATCGGACTATTGATCGGATGAATACGTTAGCATGGGCAGAGGAGCAACGACTAGTGTGCACCGTGGATCGGAAGATCCAATCGGTGCATCACACAATGGCAATCGGACATTCCGATCCATACAAATTAAAAGTTGAACTAGCCGTTGGGATACTTTTAGCCAACGGGTCTCCAGAGTTGTTGAGTTATATATACCCCCTCTATTCGGAGACGTTGGAGTATCCAATAGTTCATTGAAGCTACAGCTACATCAAAAACACACCCAACCCACCAAGTGCTATGGAGATCAAATCCAAGACCATTAGCACAAGCTTAGAAGAGTGTTAGTGATAGGAAAGGCTTAGATTGAGTGAGAGTAAGGTGTTGTTGCCTTGTGTGTGGTTCTAGAATCAACCCATTGTACAAGAGGTGCTGGCCAGTGCCTTAGAGTTTTGGTGACTCACTGGTAAGTCTTTGACCCTTCGACTTGGTGTGGAGAGGCGACGACGACCTGTGCGGGGGACGTGGAGACCCCTTTCCTTCGTGGAGAAACTTCTTAGTGGAGACAACATCAAGGTGATCGGGATAGTAGGGGAGGTGAGGCTTCTCTTCGTGACAAGTAACTCATCTGCCTTAGTGTGAGGCTCCGTGGGAAGTTAAGACCTTGACCGGGAGACCTCTGTCGGTGTTTTACCCGGCAATGCCACCGAGGGGTATCTCAAGGTAGTAGAGTTTTGGTGAACTATTCATAGAATCAGGAATTGGATGGTTACGTGACACAAGATTTATACAGGTTCGGGCCGTCAACTAGGCGTAATACCTTACGTCCTGTTGCTGATCTTATATTACGTAGTGTGAATATGGGTACAAGGTTGTCTTGATGATCCTGGATCGACAAGACTAGTTTAGATTGTCTTTGATCCGATGTCTTCAGATTATGACCTGATTGTCTCTGAGAGGGGTTCCCGGCCAGCCTTATATACTGGCGAGTAGGGTCACAGGACGAAAAGAGTGGAGTCCTAATCTAATTCAAGTAGTAACTTGTACAAGTCTCGCTATGCGAGTACTTTCTATGTACAGCCACTAGTTTCCATATGTTGTAGAGTCATGTGTCGTCCTGTGCCACGGTCTCTACTCGTTGTCATATCCTCCCTTGGAGTTCTTCCTACGTCCGTGTGGGCCCTGGGTCTCCATGTCCGACAACCTCATCTTGGTGACCGGGAGCATATCCTTCATGGAGCTTCAACGTGGACTAGGAGTGACATTTGCTTACCGAGGGATAAATCGTCTCGTCAAGTTTGCATTTCCTAAGCCTCTCCCTTACATTTCTACATTTAATACTTGCAACTTGAGTTCCTTTACTTCCATAGAGTAGTATCTTGATAGGATTGGGTTTAGGTTGCATAACTTTTTGGGATACGGTGCAAACACTTAGAGAAGCCCTAGTTGCACATTTAGATATCGTGTTTTAGCTTATGTTTTGTGTAAACTAGTTTTTGCCACAGGTTAAGTTTCTAGAAATACCTAATTCACCACTCTTCTGCTAGGCTATTCACAAGCCAATCAAATAAGGATCAAGCAGGACTGCACGGCGACTCAACGTGGCAGGAACACATATGAGGCGCCACTGCGCCAGGCGCGCATGACAAAACACTAATCATAAACTCAACGTGAAGCCACTACTCACAAGTCACAACGCGAGCTTGATCATAGCCCCCGCGGCCGCAGCGACGACGGGACCCATCCTTGACCGGATCCGGGCGGCCGTGGCGGCGCCGGTCGGAGCTACGACCGGGGGCGAGCCGTCGCCGGCGACGGTGACGGCGAGCCTCATGCCGATGGTGCAGTGGCCTGGGATGCTGCAGATGAAGTAGCGCGTGCCAGCTCCGGTGAGCGTCACGTTGGTCGAGCCGCTGCGGTCGCTGCTCAGCGCGCTGCCGCCGGCGCAGGCGAAGTAGTCGTTCTTCCCCACCTCCGTCACCGTGTGCTCCTCGCTCGGGTAATTGAACACTGCAATGTTTTTTCACGACTTGCCAGTGTGTGCATGCGCAGCTGCACTCTGCAGATCGACTAGATGAGCCATGAATAAAGGGAGCAGAGCTTGACCACTCACCTAGTTTGTCTCCGACCTGGAACGTCTTGCCTTGGACCCAGGCGATGTAGTCGACGCCCATCGCCCAGCCCTGGTCGTCGCCGACGACGAACGTCGTGGCGGCAGAGGCCAGCGCCGCCGCCGCCGCAGTGTAGCCGGCGGCGAACAGCACTGCGACACGAACCGAGTTGGGCATGGTGATCTTAGCCTCGCGATATGTGCTGCGATAGTGATCCGGACAGGAGACGGAGGCGCACCGGTTGGGCGCGGGAGATCAGGATACGAATAGACAAATCACCAATTCACCAGTGTAGTGTTGCTGGCTTTGCTGTTGCACACACTTTAGTTGACAGGAGGTTGAAGTGGACACGATGGCCTATTTAAATATTTATAGATCTCCTGGTTGCTATTTTTCAAATGCAAAAGTCTGGCCCGTGCCGATTCTTATTTTTCCTGCATGTTCCTTTCATTCCTTTATAGCTTTTTGACTAATTTCTTCAGTAGTGGAATAAGTGCAATAATGTGTCGAAGAATTAAGGGGAATGGAATTGGAGTGCATTTGGTGCGACCAAAAGCTGAACGCGAAAGCGGCACTAGAGGCTACGGGTTGGACAACTAGCTGCTGTCATCTTCATGCGCGGCCAAGTGCATCCTTTTTGTGTGATCAGAGCACTAACGCATTTGTGTGATCAAGACATTGCGTGGGCGTTGAGAACAGGAAAAAATGAACATGTAGCTCAAATCATCTTCGATCGATGTGAATAATCGAGGAGAGTGATGCCTGGCCAGGGAACTGATGCCAAAGTTAGAGCAAAATTAGCATCCTGGTCTGGGAACTGATGCCGAGCAAAGTGTGTAGAGTAACATCAAGACCTAATGCGTTGACCGAGACTGCAAACGACTGGAGCTGGGCTCGACCAAGGTTCTCCTATATATGTCACTCTCATGCCTCCTGCTACTCTGTCCCAAATCATTTCGAAATATTTGCAGCTCTGATGGGGTCTCTAGTCCGTAGAGCATGCATAACCCAGCCTAATAAGTTTGCATTGTAACCGTTATTGGTCGCATTATTCTTATCAACTCGGTAGCATAGTCATGTACATATTATCTTTCTTTGAAGTCCCTTTGGGGGGGGGGGGGGGGGGGGGGTGTTTAAGAGTTTGAACTGATACGGGTCAAGATTTTTTTTAGCAATATGATGACCACAACAAAAGAAAAGACTTACCAAAAGTGAGATCATTTCTAGACCTAAGGATCAGGGGAGACTAGGTATTTAGGACAGTTAGACACTAAGAACAAATGTTTGGTTATCAAGTGTTTTTACAAACTTACAAATTAAGGGGTGGTATGGGCGTGGCAATAGCTTAATAAAAAGTAGTTGAATAAAACAATAGGTAAGGTCCAGCAATGCAGGCCACGAATACATGAATTTGATATGGCGTCATGAAGGTAAAAGACCACTTTCTGGGCTTCGTATTGAATAATTAAATGTGCTTCTCCGATGACAAATTAATGGATTATATCTGCACTGTAAAAGATCAGTACCCATATCAATTAAATATACTGTGAAAACTGTATATGAGTGGAACAGGCATGCGTTTTATGCCTTGCAATGTGTATTTTGTAGAGCACGTGTACGAGACAAGCTGATCAAATTGAATGATTTGGTAATGAAAGTAGCATTTATTTGCAACTTATAAATAACAAAAATGACTCCCTATGGTTTATAGAAAAAAGACATGCACTATATATGCTCCATCAATGCATAGGGCCTAGGTTAATTATAATTTGTTGCCAAATGAATAATAATATATTGTGGAAACTTTGACTCCCTCTAAAAATCATGATATTTTTCATGAGAAGTCAGAAGAATATCTTGTGTTTAAGCTATCACGAAGACTTCCTTATCCACCTGTAAACCTAGTGAGTTTCTCTTTGCCCTTTTAAAACTCTATCTGTAGGTCCGAAATGATAAAAATGGTCATTTTCCTAAATATATGCCCATACATCTTCATTGCGTAAGACTGCAGTGTTTGCAATTGATTATGCAATATATGGAATTACAATGAGGCTTAACTCTTAAGAGGATTGGGGCTGACTAGAGTTAGTGTGTAATTGCTGAGCTACTCATGCTTGTTGTAGAGTTAGTCTCCATGTTTGCAAATCAGCATAACACTGGCAAGTTACATTTTCAAGACTCACAAATCATCCCATAAATATATAATGACTAATGGAGTTACATTTATATAGATAAAATAACCTTAGAATGTCTCTCCAGTAGAGATAGTTTTTTTTCCTTAAAACTAGTTTATTTTCTATTTTTGTAATATTTCTTCTGAACAAGATTAATGTAAGGTAATATTGACAAAACATAGTACAAAATGCTTTATAAACTCCCACATATGTCTAAAAAAATTGTCACTCGATCTTCAATCAAGTTATGTTGATATAATTTTATTTATCACAACAGTTGCATTTCCTCTAGTATAATCCATGTCACTCCCGACTGAGCCATAACAGCTGCATCTTCAATCAAGTTTTGTTGATATAATTTTCTTATTACATTAGTTGCATTTTCTTTATTAACCTTGAACTATAGATCTATCTTGTATAGGTGAATTTGATTTTTCATATTTGTGTAGCAATCTTCTCCTCTTCAAGTTCTCACATTTAAAAAAAATTAAGAGCTATTTTTGGTGAATTTTTGTTCTTGTGAATTTTGCTTGCGAGTTTTACAAAATTCTTGGGACATGGGCAAAGCACATTTAGGTTGATTCTCCTTCAAATCTTTCACTCGAGCTCCTTTAATTTAGTTTTCCCCAAGAGTTCTCTTCTCATGCATTTTTCTGCAAAATCATGAAATTCGTTATGAAATCTTAATCTTTTTTATGAGATATTTAGGTAAAAGGTTAGACACTTCTGGGCGAAGCTACAGTTAAAATTTGATGAGGTTTGGAAGCTTTCCTTTTTGTTTGGATCTTGACTCACGTGGGACAAAATTGGAGGTTCCCATTTTGCAAAATCAAATGTTCCATTTTTTAAACTTTCTCTTTTTGAAGAGATTTTGGGTGGAAAAGGTTCACCATGTTCTCGTGAGCCTATGGTCCAAGTCTCATAATTGTTTTAGAGGTCATTTAATTGAGTTTTGCTATTTTTATAGTTGCTCTTGCAGGCTGTTTGGACAAAACCAGATGTTCCAGTTTTAAAAAGGAGAGGCCCCAGTTTGAAATTCGAATGTTCTGATTTTTCTCAAAAACTTGTGATTCCTTCTCGTTCTTTTCGTGGTTGCTTCCACTTTGCTTATAGTGTATTATTGTACTGTTCATAGGTCTAATAGCATCTCAAATGGCTATAGACTTGGCAATTGGAGAATAGGTGGTTTGGGTACATTTGAGGCATATGCCAACATTTTTGAATATTGAAATTTTGATCGGCTGCCATTTACCCCCTCTAGCCGTTTATTCTGTCCCTCACTACCATACTTTTGTTTATGGATTCATGAGAAAACATCAACATTAATCTTGTAATAAATCATCAGAGGGGGGTTTCCAACCACCGGTTGCTTACTTGCTCCACACTTAATAGCCATTTTCTCCAATTCCATTGGGTAAAGCTAAACGACACCCGGGTGATTCACCCGGGCTCCTCACCCGCTGGCCACTCTTGTTCGGGGAGGCCAGAGACAACGACTCCTTCTTCCACCTCCTGCCACTCCGGCCAACTCTGGCGAGGGGTTCAGGGTTAGGGTTGCCAGGGGGAAGGGTGCTCACCGCCGGCCTTAGAGGGAAGGCCGGCGGAGGCAGGCCGACCCGATGGAGGAGGTGGGCGCGGGGGAGGCGAGGCGCTGCGACGGGGGTGCCACCGGTCGGGCAGTAGGAGAGGCGATTGAGCCGGTGTCGAGTCGGGGGCGCCATGGCCAAAGACAGCGGTGGTGGTCGGAGGAGGCGACGCGGGGAGGGGCAGGAGGCGGCCGGCGCGGGGGCTCCAGCGGACCCTAACCCACCCGCGCCGGAGGAGTGGGGGAGGGCTGGGCGGCGGCGGCAGACTGGGGAGGGGAGGCGGGGGGGGGGGGGGGGGGGGGGGGGAGGGGGGAAGATAAGATGAGGATGGAGGAGGGAGGGGAGAAAGGGGAAGAAGATAAGGTTGATCTGATCCCTTTGTTTTTATATCCAAGGGTCTAAAATTTGGATGACGAGAGGCTCTATTTCACCTGAGTGAGCTATATACAGTCCCCCATTCCATTGAATAGAAGGAAACAATGTTGCTCGTCTAGGTTTAGTGGCCATTGTTTTGTCAGCATTCTCCTTATTACGTAGTGACCATTGACGCCATTGCCATATGAACACACTGCTATGCTTTTTTTGTTTCACTTTAAATTTTTTCATGACAGTTCAGCTCTTAGATGCTGCAGATTCATGACCAACACTTTATCCTTTCTTTTTTTCATTTTCAGTTCCAATGGAGACAACCCTCATCTAGTCGATGACAAGTCAGACAGATAGTATCAGTTTTCACTACTCTTCTAGCCAAGCTTCCCCTGCCGGAAGACAAATTTAGTGGAAACGTCAGATAACCATGTTTGACTTTCTTTGGAAACTTCAGTTTCCATATGTCATGCCGTTTGAACTTATCTTCATGGCTTGATCACGAATTTGCACAAGTAAATTATATGCCGATTTCAGAGAAAAATTCCCGTCCTAGTTGAAATGGCATGTCATGCCAAGCGTCCAGGCAGCTGCGCAACTGGACCAGACCAGCGGCTAGCCGAGCAGCTGCGGCCTGCAGCGCGCCGCCGCCGCCGGAGCAGGTGTAGTAGCCGCTCTTGTTCACCTCCGTTACCGTGTGCTTCTGACTCCTGTAGGTGAAAACCGCAGGAGCATGGTATTCCCAACTTCCCATGAAGCGCTAGTGATACTAAGCATACAACCGTGTTTAGATGATTGGTGAAAAGATTTCGGGATAAAATCTTTTCACGTTTAAAGTATTAAACATAGACTAATTAAAAAACTAATTGCAGATTACGTTTGGAATTCGCGAGACAAACCTAATTAACCTAATTAATCTCTCATGAGCACATGTTCTGTAGCAATGTAGACTCATTAGATTTGTCTTTATAGTATTCCAAATGGGCCAGGCACGATCAGAGGCCCGAGGCACGGCCCTAAAAAGCACGGCCCTAGCACGGCCTGAGGCCCGATCAATAGTGCCTAGGGCTGGCACGGCCCGATAGCTCCTTAGTACCTGGACCGCCACCCTGGCCCATAGTACCGGCCCGAAGCACGGCACTATGAAGGCCGGCCCGATGGTGGCCCGATGAGGTCTGCTACCATTTCATATATAAACTAATCAAACCCTAATTTTTACTCTCACACCTCCCTTCCCCACCACAGCAGCCACCTCCCACTCCTCCCCCGACCCACGCAGCTCCCCTCAGCCGTCCGCCCGCCCGCCCCCTTCCTCCCTGGCGCTCGTTCCTAGCCCCCTTCTCCTCAGGTGCCGGCCGCCGTCTCCGCGGATCGGCTCCGGCCGCCTCCTCCCTTCGCGCTGTTGCGCTTGCTGGCCTCCACCGCCGCCGCGGGGCACCACCCTGGGCGCGCCTCCTCCGCCATGGGGGGAGGGGGGTGCGCGCGGCACCGGGCACGCCGCCCTCCGCCTCCTCTGCTGCGGGGAGTCGCGGCACCAGCCTGGCGGCCTCCGCCTCCGGCTCCTTCTCGACGACGGCGGCCCGAGCTCGGCACGATGGGCTGCGACGGGCCAGTCGGCCCGTCGTGCCGGTCCGGCCCTATAAAGTGGCCTTAATGCCGGGCCTGGGCCGCTGGGTCGGCACGACGGCCCGACCCATCACTAACTGTTGTCGGGCCTCGTTAGGGCCGGGCCGCGTCGGGCCGGGCCAGACCGGGCTAGTGCCGGGCTAGGGCTGGGCCGCCCATTTAAAATCTATATTTGTCTTGCGATTTTCGGACCATCTATATAATGCAATTTGTTTTTCAACTACATTTAATACGTCATACAAGTGTCCAAATATTCATTTTGGATTTTAAATTTCGAAACTAAACACGGCCCGTCGGCTGCAGCTGCATGCCAGGCTGCAAGTCTGCAACCAAACAGCCCGGAGCAGAGAGCTCACTCACGTAGTTTGTCTCATTTTACGACCGCGAACGTCTTGCCGCTGGTCCAGTCGATCCAGCCTTGTTCATAATGATCTGGCCTTATGACCTGCTGAACGTGAACCCAAATGACAGAGACACACGATGATGGGCACAGCCGCACAGGCGAACAGCGAGAGCGAGGGAGATGAGTATGATTGTATGAAGTATGAACACCTGACAGGAGAGGACCTGAGGATACACGTCTGTGTAGAACACGTTGGCGGAGCAAGGGCCTGAGGATACACGTCTATGCAAAACACGCTGGGACTAGAACTATCGGTTGCTGGAGAAGCTCTTGGATGTCGCATTGGGGAACTGCTGGAGAAGGTCTTAGATGTTGCATTCATCGTTGCTGCTGCTGCCGCGGTCGGGGAAGAGCCACGTTGGCGGCGCCGGCAAGTCCGTCCACACCTTCCGCGGCAGGACGTCGGCGATCGTCCCGTCCCTCATGTCATACGCCACGGCTTGGTGCGACGACGGCCGCAGCATGCTCCTCCAGCGCTCCGTAGGCACCGGCGTGTCCGCGCTGTCGTCCTCGATGAAAAACACCTTGTCGCCGCGCACTACCGTGCCGCCGCCCGACGACGTCGCCGCGCGCACGGCCCCGGAGCATAGCCGCCCGACGAAGAGCGCCTCGCCGCCCAGGTCGCTCATCTCCACCCACTGCCGCGACGCCGCTAGGTCCGCCCGGAACACCGCGACCCGCTTCTCCGGCGGCGGCGTCATCGCCGACGCCACCTCCTGGTGGTCCGCCGGGAACGCGCGCCGCACCATGAGCAGCGCGCCGGCGCGGGACGTGACGAGGTACCTCGCCGTGCGCACGTCCCGGGCGTAGTGCTGCGTGGCGTATCCGCCCAGGATGACCATCTCGACACGGGTGATCGCCGCCTCGCCGCCGGCGCTCACGTCCACGGCGACGTCGAAGGCGACGAGGTCCTCGGCCGACGTCAGCGCGTACAGCCTGCCGCCGCAGAACGACGGGTCCTCGTACCGCCGCCACCGGTCGTGCGCGCTGCACGACCACGTGAAGCTCTCCAGGGAGCACACGGCGACCTTGCTGTACTTCTCGCCGCCGACGAGCGCGGCTACGAGGCCGCCGCCGCACGCGACCAGCTTCCGCACGGAGATCACCTCGTCGGCGTCCGTCCAAGTGGAAGTCGTGCCTCTCCGGGGCAGCTCCCCGTCGATCTCGATGGGATCGTCGCGGGCGTGCATGGCGAGCAAGCTCGGGAGCACGGAGCAGCCGCGTCTTCCCCGTGAAGGGACTCGTCAGGCGGAGGAGGCCGAGGACGCCGTCGCCGCCGTCCTCGTAGAAGAGGAGGTACCCGTCGCACGCGGCGCCGCGGTAGTTCATGCAGTCGTGGAAGCGCCCGGAGCGGAGGCCCGGGTACGTGAAGATCCTGCCGTCGGGGAGTGCGAGGTACGCCGACGGCGGCCGCAGCGGCTGCCATTGACCCCGCACGGCGGCGTCGCAGTCCCGGCAGACCAACCGAATCGAGAGGCGCTCGGAGGCGGAGAGGCGGCGCGCGACGTGGCCGAACACGTCGGCGGGGAGGTTGCACAAGCTCAAAGCGCCATCTTGCTCCCTGCACGATTGAAGAACATGCGCATTTCAGATCATCGTCAGTAGTTATTACGTAACCGTCTAGCTTCCAGCAGCTTGACCGTCAGTTACCTAGGGAAGAGCCAGGTCGCCGGAGCGCCGCCGTGTTGCTTCAACTCCAGCGGCGGCGGTAGGAGCGGGTAGGTTTGGCCGTCGCTCATGTCGTAGGCGCCGGCGCGGCCGCCGGAGAGGGTGTTTTCCAAGAAGTGGATCCTGTTCCCCAGCATGTCGCGCCGGGACACGCGGCGAGCGACGGAGCTCCATGGGACGACGAAGAGCGCGGTGTCGCCGCCGACGCTCGGCACCTCCACCCACCGCGAGGAGGCCAGGTCAGCCATGGACACCTTGTACCTGATCGCGGCACCGCCCCGGAGGAGCACCCTGCGGACCATCAGCAGCCTGCCGCCGGACACGACGAGGTGTCTTACAGCGGCCGCCCTGAGGTCGCGTGTCGGGACGGCGATGACGCGGTTGGCCCAGGTCACCGTCGGTTCGCCGGTGTTCGCGTCCTCGCCGAGCGCCGCCGCGTAGAGGTCCCCGTCGCCGTCCACGGCGAAAACCTTGCCGTCGTAGGAGGCGATGTCCCTGAGCTTCCTCCACGGGTCGTGCGCGCTGGCCACCCACCAGTCCGTGCCCGGGCGGCACACCGCGATCCTGCCGCGCCACCCGTCACCACGATGGCGGAGACGACCCCGCGCGGGCACGTGATCATCTTGCGCAGCGACGTTTCGGGAGGGTCACCCGTGAGGCCCATCAATGGAGCCGCCGTCGGCGGCATCGTCGCCGCGATCCCGTCGCCGACGACGTGGCGGACGCGGGACAGGCTCGAGAGCCGCATGGTGTCTCCCGAGAACGGGTTCAGCAGCAGGTACGACCCACCGTCGCCGCCGTCGCCATCGCCGTTGATGAAGAGGAGCCAGTCGTCGCAGGAGCCGAGGTAAGGAACGCGGCGGGGACAGGGAAGCTGAATAGGGTGCCGTCCGGGAGCGCGAGCCATGGCAGCGGCGGCGGCAAGGGGTGGCGCTCCAGGGCCAGCAGACGGCGCCGAAGCGGATGCGGTCGGCGTGGGACGGGAGCCGGCGGAGGACGGCGGCCTCGATCTCCGGCGGGAGGCCCGGCGACCACGGCGACGGCGACAGCGTGTCGCGCCATGGGGAGGAGGACGTGTGACGCCGTCACGTTCTTCGGTTGATTGGAAACTTTGGACCGGCCGGATAGATCGGCCGATCGAGCAAATTTGCAGGAATCTCTCTCTCCGGCGGATCGAATTTGATGGACTTGAGACGAATTTGGTGGACTTGAGACGGTCTCCGTCTGCGTTCCGAGTTCTAAAGGTGGAAAGCACGAGTCCACAGGCCCCACATGCCGGCGGCTTTTACACGCAGGAACTTGTCCACGTGTGACTTCTATAGTTCTATGGATGGCAATGGCATGCCAACGTAGTTTCAAGTTTGAGACCGTATCGTATCTGAACTTCGGTATATATGGTTTTACTCGATTTTTCTGTAGTTTCTAGTTGCACGTATACACGTTCTTCTGTTTACCACGTTGTTCATCTTGCTTTACACTGGACTGCGGGGGTGTCTGGGAGCCGCATGTGCGGCGTCCCAGCCGTCCACGTATCAGGTCCCCAGCTAACATCCCGCACTGCTCAGATGTCGGAGGCCCACAGAAAATTTTGAAAAACAATCTGTATTTCATAAACCGAGTATCCAAATCAAATTTCGATCGCATCATTATATTTCTTATGACGAGATCTACAAAACTAGATCACACTTGACTACATTGTAATTAGATTTTTTCTGGAACATATTTTTACGAAGACGGAACAATTCCATCAACGGTTGGAACAAATGCACTACGAACAGGGTACAATTGTTCCAGCTTCGTGATAAAATGTTCCAACTTAAAATTTTTTTTGTTCCAACAAAAAGAGTATCCAAACATAGTTGAGTGTGGTCTAGTTTTGAAGATATTAATGTAAGAAATATAGTTGTGCAATCGGAATTTGATTTGGACATTTAATTTAGAAGCTACAATTTTTTTTGCTTTTCACTACATGGGGCAGCTTCACTGTAAGGTATGATTCATTAGCCGTTCGTGCATGCTTCGTACCTACGTACTGCAACAGGTTGGCCCACGTACTGTGAAAGACCCATGCGGAGCACTGCTTTCTCAGGTGGTGAGTGGCATGCAGGTGAAAAATTTGGGGTGTGCGTTGGACGAGGTGCTGCCGCATATGCGGCATATAGCATATCCGCTGGACTGCTGCTTATGGACTAGTGCGAAACCCACCAGCGTCTAGCCTTACAATTAAAACGTGCTCTGCTGGCGCTACATCAGGGAAAGCTGTAATCACCAAAAAAAATTAATTGAAAATGCAGATTTATCTGGCAAATGAATGAGCAAGCACGTGTATTTTCCTGGAACCTAATAAAATATATAATACTAGGTGCGACAAAATTAGCTGAATGCCCATTTGGTTTAATTTCCATAGACAAGTCATTGAAAAATCCTAAAAGGCCCAAAATAATATTTACAGGAGAAAACTCAATCAGCATTTACAGTATTTCCGATTATACACAAACGATTGCATAGCAATACCCAAAGTTGTTTTTATCTTCTATTCGGCATGAATCCATTTAACTTACACACTACCATAGACCTAAGCAAAATATATCATGCAAGGAGATTCATTTGGTGCAGTGGTTCAGGGTCCACTTACACACTACCGCCTGTGACCGGAAGGTCCAGGGTTCAAGCCCCAGCCTCTACACATTTATGTGTGGGAAAGGCTGTGCGCTAAACAACCTGCCCCCAGACCCCGCATAGTGCGGGAGCCTAGGCACTGGGTACGCCCTTTTTTTTAAGGAGATTCATTTGACACTGGAAGAAGAATATGATCCACTGTTCTCCATCTAATTAATACTCTTTTGCTTAATTATGTGCAGGAGGAAACGGAACTAGACACCCTCTCCTTGTCGAGGGAAACATCATCCATCACATGTATATGCACTGTGCTCGGCTCTCCAAAATCACACCGGTTCAGAACTTGCAATAGTTCCTTTTTCAGACTTTGCTGAACCTGCATCAATTTGAACATGTAAAAAAGAGAATTGTAGAGCATGTGAGCAGCATGGCCATGGATACACGCTGCACTGACCAGAGTGCTCAAAGGGCATGTCTGAGACCCATATGAAATCCTAAATTTTCTGGGCAATTCGTAGATATGTCTCCCCATCCCATTCCCGTCTGTATGCATCACCTCTTAGAGAACGGGTGGTGCATTTGATTCTCTTTTTTCCATCTCACAGCTGATGATTACGATGTGTTAAGTGGGCAATGATTGCAACACAACATGGATGTAATATTCCAAATGCCACGTTTACTGTTGTGAATACACTTTGACCATCAGGATGCTCCAGATTCGAGCGCCCGGCACACACACCATCACCATGTCTTACTATACCATGGCGGTTCTAGTTCAAGTTTCTACACTACATACTACATATTTACATGAAGGGATTTAGAAAGAAGAGAAAAGGTGACCATATTTACAACAACCAACACTTCAGTTTTCCCCTTGAATCCACATGAACTATTATTTCTGGGCATCTGAAGCTGTAGAGGATGTTGGGTTTGATTTGAAGTCCTTCTCTAGCGCTTCAATGACAGGCTCCACGGCAGCATCAATCTTGTCACTCACCTCTTCAATCTACATTGTTTGAGCATGGACAATGGTAGATGTTTAGTTTTTCCATATGTAACACATGGAAATATGAAGTTGTCATCAACTGGATCAAAGGAAACATTTTCTAAACATTTTCTAATTTTAGAAAGATGCAACCCCATACAGTTTCAGCTCGATATATGAATAAATTGGGTTTGAAGGTACCCCTACCCCCAACAATGTTCAGTGAGTTTGAGTGTTTCAGAAATAAAGCAGATACAGGAGTGTTTTGAACTTGTCAAGAAAAAAGGGAACAAATTCCGCAGGAAGCATCAGAAGCAATATTTTTAAAACATGTTAACCCAGCTCCAAGTCTAGATAAGATAAAATGTGTCATCAGTTTCTTACACATGAACAGCTAACCAAGACTTTGTTCATGTACTTTAAGAATATGTTACCCCACATCCTTTGTCTGATGTGTCAGAAATCCTACAATGAGAAGGTCTGAACTGTGTTCGTGCAAATGTTTTTCCATGCATTTTTACTAGCATGGGCGATAATAAATTAATACAAACATAAGATTCTCAGTTTTTCATGTACTACTGAAATATGATACTCTTAATATGTTAATATCAAGTAAGAGCAGTGACAGCGCACCCAATACCTTATTGATGACCGCTTCAACCTTATGTGCATCCTTATCCACCACTTCAGCAATGTACTCAATCTCCACGGCAACCTTATGCAGGGATCCATCCTCTGGTAGGGAGTTGGCTGCATTGGCAGCTAGCTTCTCTGTCACCTCAGCAACATGCTCCACAACCTCCACTGCAGTTTCCGCATTGTTTAACGTTTCACCTAACATAGTAATTCGATTATTTCAACAAGCTGTTAAGAGCTGGGTTACATAATATGTATCAGTAGTTTATAGTTCATCTGATCATCCATAGACTATACAAACTAAACTGAAAACCAGTCCTGAATTACTACCCCAAGGACCCCAGTCACCATCTGCGCCCGGCAGACCTGCAACTAGCAGTGGTATGGATCTGAACATACCTTCAATCTTCCTGGCCCTCTTGTAGAACGGCACAGCCGTGTAAACCACGCCTCCAAGGACCATCTGGGCCCTGGGAGAGAAACATGGAGAATGCTAAGCACATAATTCCAATGCTATTTTGACATACAGTTTAATTTCAGATTTTTTTTTAAAAAAAACGCTATCCCCAATTCTTACCAGATAGGTAACATCGGCAGCGGCGCGAAGTTGAGGCGTTGATGTCCCGCGGCGGCGGCCGCCGCGGCCAAATCCGCCGGGACGATGTCCAATTTCCCAAGGACAACCCACCTATTCATCAGAATAAACCGCATCAGACGAATCCACGAGTCGTTGTCTCAAACAGCACGAAACAAATCACAGATTCCTAGTCCAACAACACGTACCCTGAATCCATGCCGCCCGGATCTGCAGTGTCGTCGGCAGCCTGGTCGGCAGGCATCCTGATCCCGTTGATTCAGAAAGAGAAAATTAAGAAACTATAAGTTTTGACATCAATCCCTTGGTAGGTTGAGTCTTGCGAATAACCAAAACAAGCAAACAAACAAATAAAAAAGCAGCAAAGGTGGCGTGCGCATACCCTGCTGAGCCTTCCTGGGTGGCGGTCTGGCAGGCGGCGTTAGTCGGCGGCAAGGTGAGGGCAGCCATGGAGGATCGGGGCCGGGTTAGGTGAGCCCAAAGGCAAGAAAGGAACAAGCGAGTAGAGCAGATCAGCTCGGCGGGTCAGCTATAGGTGGTTCCGTGCTTA
This sequence comes from Urochloa ruziziensis, assembly GCA_015476505.1. Taxonomy (NCBI): domain Eukaryota; kingdom Viridiplantae; phylum Streptophyta; class Magnoliopsida; order Poales; family Poaceae; genus Urochloa; species Urochloa ruziziensis. Next base: position 53,880,594 of record CM027119.1, on the reverse strand, counting down.
ATTGCCTACGCTACCATTAAATTTGTGATAGTGTCAGAATAATATTTGCGAGTTGTAGCTGTAATTGACTTATTGACGTCGCAGTAGAGTAGAGTGTAGAGTAGAAAATTCAGCACGAGGGGATTAAATTAAACAAGCTAATTTCTCTGCAATCCGCATAATTTGATTAGTGCGTGATGACGTGGCTTGCCCCATGCCAGATGATTTGAATTCGGCAGCGTGGCCCGGCCCGTTAGCACATTGAACAGCCCAGCCGAAGCAGCTTCTGAGCAGTTGAAATGAGCCCAACTAGACCAAAACGAATAGTGGGCCCAACTGGAAATAAAACGGAGCCCGCCTCTGTGTTGGTCAAATTTATTCAATCTCTGATTCAGCTTTACCAGTTTCTTTCAAATGTAGTGTGTTCAAATCGAGCGGCGAGAAGTTCAGAAACCATCTGAGCTGATGATACTGGTAACCTGGAAAGGTTGAATATTTTTCGTCATTGGATGTGATGCGTGATTAACCCGTTGATTGCGTTGAAACAATGGTTTAATTTACCAGCACTTGCCTAACAAAACAGAACCGCATCTAATCGCCCGACCCCGCTGGTGAAATTACCCTTTTGTTGTCATTGTAAGCAGTGGCTGAGTTTAACTAATCTATCATTGTCTGGACGACTGGACTGGACCACATCCTCAGAGCAATAGCCTTCCCCATTTTTAACTGTCTCAGATGCCGTCTGAAAACGGAATCAACGGTTTGAATTAGAGTAGACGCCTTTCCGGTCTAATGTACAGACAAACAGTGGAGGCTAATCTTGGTCAGACTATTGTTTGACTTTCCGCAATCCAATACAGGCTGCTGCCGAGTGCCGAGCGCACGAGGAAATCCTATAACGAAACAGCGTTTTCTGACTGATTGGTGGCCCCAGTACAGTAGCGGAGCTTCTTGGGCCCATCTTGTCAGAGAGAGTGCTTGCAAAGTCATAGGTGTTGGACACTCGCACTCAGGCCTCGCCGGCCGTCGCCGTCGGCAGTCCATGGCCTCCAGCTCCACCCCAAATTCCTGCGCTCGCCAAACCTTACCGAACCCAATAGCGACTAATCCACTCCACGTCTCCACCCCCACCACCACCGCCCCCTTGCGCACGGCGCACGCGTCCACCACTTCCCCGATGCGCGCCGCCGGGCCCTCTGCGCCGCCGCTGCCGCCGTCCGATCCGAGGTAGCCATGTACCCGCCGCTGCGCCCGCACGGGGCGACGACGACGGTGAACGCCAGCTGCACGGACTCCCCGCTCGATTGCTTCCGGCTCTGCCCCGGCGGCGTCGAGGACTGCTCCGAGTACGCGCTGCCCCCGCCGCCCCCGATCCCGGTGATCACGCACTCGCCGGACGCCGGCCGCCACGCGCCCCTGCGCCTCCTCCTCGTCGTCTCCCTGCTCTCCGCCTTCCTCTTCCTCTCCCTCGCCCTCACCACGCTCCTCCTCTACCGCCGCCGCCGCCTCGTCCTTCGCCGCAGGCGCCGCCTCGCCGCGGCCGCCGCCGCCGAGGGGGGTGACGACGGGTTCGGCGACGAGGAGGAGGGCGGCGGGGGCGGGGGAGAGGTGGTGCACCACGTGTGGTACATCCGCACGGTGGGGCTCGATGAGGCCACCATCGCGTCCATAGCCGCCGTGGAGTACCGACGCGGTGTGAGCCGGGGCGGGGACTGCGCGGTGTGCCTCGGCGAGTTCAGCGACGGGGAGCTGGTCCGCCTGCTCCCGCGCTGCGCGCACCCGTTCCACGCGCCCTGCATCGACACCTGGCTCCGCGCCCACGTCAACTGCCCGATCTGCCGCTCCCCCGTCGTCGTAGCTCCCTCCGATCTCCCCGCCGTTGTTGCCTCGGAGGCTGAGGCTGATGGTGTCCAATCGGAAGAGCACCAGATGCATGACGAAACGTCGCTATCGCAATCTGAATCGGAGACTGAGGAATTGGAGGACTCCGAGTCCTCTTCAGACTGTCAGAGTGAGGCCACAACAGCTGCAGGGGAGGAGAGTGGAAGGTCGACTCCCAAACCAATTCGGCGCTCGGCATCCATGGACTCGCCATTGCACCTTGTAGCTGTTCCTGAAGCTCAGGATGATGTTGTGCTGTCTAATTGCAAGTTGCCGATTGCCCGAGAGATGAAGATCTTCAAGGTGAAAGAGAAGGAAGCAGCAACCACTTCTTCATCCTCTTGTCAGTCAGGCCGGTTTAGGATTGGCAGGTCCATGTCAAGCAGTGGCCAGGGATTCTTCTTCTCGCGGAATGGCCGGGCCAGTGGCACTGTGATCCCACTGTGAGTCGGCATGGTTTTACTGTCAAGGGGATGCAGCCTCAGCAAAGCCGGGAGCTGGTAGTTTGTCAGTGTCTGTTGATAGAAAGCGTATACCAGAGAGCTGAAGTCGCTCTCAGAGAAAATCTCCTTTGAGGCGTGAGTTGATTAGAGAAGTTGTTGGTGATAAGGATTTCCTGAGTGATGTGGCTGTGTTAGCTTTAAAATCCCATGTTTTCTGTATCATAACTTCAAGCTTGGGTTGTGTGAATTTTGGGGAAGATGGTGCTGCTTCTCCTTATATTTATTATGTAGTAGCAATCATGCAAGAAGGAATGGACTATCACCTATATTAACTTCTATTTGTCTCAATGGAATGGAGCAATTATGAATCTGTAGCTTGGGAGTCCAGTACTTCCTGGTGCTGGCGTATGATATTGTTAGATGTCTTTGTATGGATAGCACTCAGCACACATTGGTCACAAACTTAAATTAGTAACTTAGCATGAGATTGTCTTATTTATGATGTGGTTGTTAAGATCCAGTAAGCATAACTACCACTAGAAGATCTAATGCGGTAACATACTGCAGGTTTTGCATTAGGGCTTTTCCTTTTGGCAGGGTAGGAAATGAAGTGCAGATACAACACTATGGTGTTCTCCAGAAGTCTGGATCAATTTTGGAAGATTCATCAAATTGAGGTACCTGATTCCTCAATAATGTAACAAGCTTTTGTACATTTTAAACATAAGTGATAGTATTGCTATTGCATGACTTGTACAGTTGTTAATGTCTAAGGTTGTCCATGGCCTTGTTAGTGGCCATGTAGCTTGGTTTATGTGAGATATTTGGTTACAATATTGATTTGGCTGCCTTTAAGATAGTACTGTAGCAAGATATTTCTTGATGAAATGATGAGTTCACAAAGCTTGATTGAAATCACCCTCACCCATCATCAACTAGATATTTATGTCTATTAAGAAACTCAATTCTTTTGCCAGTCGTGCCATTTTTCTCACAACCGTGCTAGTAAAAAATACTAATGTAATTAACTACTACCTCCGGACGGAATTATTTGACGTTTCAGACAGGCAAAATGACCTGCACTTAGTAGTATTTGGCTGTCGGAAACATCAAACAATCATGACCGGAGGGAGTATTAATTATTGGTTTATGTCATCTTTAATTCTTCACAAAATTGAAATATTTGTCTGCAAGTTTTAAAAAAAAGATTCGACCAGGGGGAGAGATGTCCCCCTGATTTTCCTCTGAAGAAGATGGTGCCATGACTCGAACCCGGGCTGGCCAAGCAAACCGCTTCTTTCTGGTATCCGGCTGACCAGTTGCACCATTAGAGTGTTGGCATCTGTGTGCAAGTTTTATTGCCTTATTCTGTCTACAAGTTTTAATTGACTTATGTAATAACAAATTGAAATAAGAAATAAAAAAATTGTTCATTTATATTTTCCTTGCATGACAATTCACGATATGTTTTTGTTAGTGAGTGTGTGTTTGGATTCTATGTTCTACTCTATAGTGCTTAGGAGGTTCATGGCAAGGAACAAGACCGAACATGCATATTTGGGAAACTTAGGAGCTGCATGGTGAGGAAAGGAACTCACAATTAAAATATTTGAGATTACTAAGTTATTACTTTCTTTTTCTGGGAATCGGTAGGTAAAGCTTGTCTCTCAGCCTTCCAAGTATAAAAGCTATGCAGTCACTACATCAAGATTCTGTTCTATGCCTTTTCTCTTTAATCTATATTACACTAGAGACCTCAGCTATAACAAGAAAAGTCCTTACCTGTCAAGGAATTAACAAACCCGCAAAGCATATGCTAAAATTACAATTTTTTTGCACCATAACATTTGTAAATGCAAGTTGAGGAAACATGTTGAATTCTATCAAAATCTGGAAGACTAATTGAGCTTAATAATTTTGTATCAATTCTATTTATGCTTAATAATTTTGTAAGTTTGCTTCTGATTGTGCATGGTTCCTATGATGCATAAACCCTGGGCGAGATCTCAGTATGTAGAATCTTTGCTTGGTTACAATATTGATTTGGCTGCCTTTAAGATAGTACTGTAGCAAGATATTTCTTGATGAAATGATGAGTTCACAAAGCTTGATTGAAATCACCCTCACCCATCATCAACTAGATATTTATGTCTATTAAGAAACTCAATTCTTTTGCCAGTCGTGCCATTTTTCTCACAACCGTGCTAGTAAAAAATACTAATGTAATTAACTACTACCTCCGGATGGAATTATTTGACGTTTCAGACAGGCAAAATGACCTGCACTTAGTAGTATTTGGCTGTCGGAAACATCAAACAATCATGACCGGAGGGAGTATTAATTATTGGTTTATGTCATCTTTAATTCTTCACAAAATTGAAATATTTGTCTGCAAGTTTTAAAAAAAAGATTCGACCAGGGGGAGAGATGTCCCCCTGATTTTCCTCTGAAGAAGATGGTGCCATGACTCGAACCCGGGCTGGCCAAGCAAACCGCTTCTTTCTGGTATCCGGCTGACCAGTTGCACCATTAGAGTGTTGGCATCTGTGTGCAAGTTTTATTGCCTTATTCTGTCTACAAGTTTTAATTGACTTATGTAATAACAAATTGAAATAAGAAATAAAAAAATTGTTCATTTATATTTTCCTTGCATGACAATTCACGATATGTTTTTTGTTAGTGAGTGTGTGTTTGGATTCTATGTTCTACTCTATAGTGCTTAGGAGGTTCATGGCAAGGAACAAGACCGAACATGCATATTTGGGAAACTTAGGAGCTGCATGGTGAGGAAAGGAACTCACAATTAAAATATTTGAGATTACTAAGTTATTACTTTCTTTTTCTGGGAATCGGTAGGTAAAGCTTGTCTCTCAGCCTTCCAAGTATAAAAGCTATGCAGTCACTACATCAAGATTCTGTTCTATGCCTTTTCTCTTTAATCTATATTACACTAGAGACCTCAGCCATAACAAGAAAAGTCCTTACCTGTCAAGGAATTAACAAACCCGCAAAGCATATGCTAAAATTACAATTTTTTTGCACCATAACATTTGTAAATGCAAGTTGAGGAAACATGTTGAATTCTATCAAAATCTGGAAGACTAATTGAGCTTAATAATTTTGTATCAATTCTATTTATGCTTAATAATTTTGTAAGTTTGCTTCTGATTGTGCATGGTTCCTATGATGCATAAACCCTGGGCGAGATCTCAGTATGTAGAATCTTTGACTAATAACTTCTTCAAAGCTTGGGTTCCTCCATCCATGTAGGTCTAAATTACTTGACAGATGTGCAAAGCATGCCATTTTTTGTTCTGGAGCTAAAGGGTAGAGGAAGCTGTATTGCATGATTAGATATTACACCAACCGGCAATGTATTTTCTCTTTTATCATTGGTCTTTTGCTGGTGCTGCTGTATCTTTTGTTCCCTTTGGCAACCACCGAAAATCCACTTATGCTTGACTTTCTGCCCCCATTTTATCTCTTCCTCCATTATTGTCTTCCTTTTTTTTCCTTTTCCCAGTCCTTTTCTTCAAGTGGAGTTATTTATGCATCAGTTAAGCTGTCCATTTGTTGTCTATTTGCTGTTTGATGGGGGTAACCGCTGCTGATCTCTAGTTGTTCACAGGCTAGTTTGGTTCGTGAGCACCAAGACAACAATACTGTACTTGTATAGTGTAACATCAGTACATTTTGGAACGACATGTCTGATGCTTTCGGCCCTTTCACTCTCGGGAGTTTTGGTTCAATGTGCCTAATTACATTAGCTTACTGATTTTTGTCTCCCTACATCATGTAAATATTTTCCTATCACAACTTGATATAATTTTCCTGTACCATGCTTTTGCTTTTGTCATGGTCAACAACTTACGACATGAAAGTTTTATATTGCTGTCCCTATGGAATCCTGAAACAAGATATTAAGTTGTTGACAGGCCGTCAACATGTGTAGGTACTTTTAACTGTATCTGTAGGTCTTGTATGTATGTGATCTATGCCATGTGTGGTGTTGAGATTAGTTTTCATATTGACAAGTATATTAAGCTGTGGTTGTCCACTTAACGAAGAACAATCTTGTCTTGGTATACAACCTATATTTTGCTGATTTTCAAGCCATGCTGCTCTACCTTTTTTTTTTTCTTTGTACTATTCTGCAAAATGTAGCTGCATTCTATTGAATCGATATACAACGTGTGGTTCTTCTATATATATGCACCTAAGCATATTGTGCATCAATATCATGGTCTAGTTCTGTGATGTTATCCTTTATCAATACTCCTGTCATTTGAGGTACATGGATCTGTCATTACTCACATGCCTGCACATACATGTATTTGTCATTGCTCATGTGCATGAGCCTGCACATACATGTATTTTGCGCTATATATATTTGAAAGTATAGCAGCCCATCTATTTATCTGGCAGCTGAGGTTTTTGGGTGCATAGGTCAGTGCATCTCTAACTTGTGCTGTTTATTTTTACGCAGGTGATTCCCTCCTTTTACCGGATTACATTCCTTTCTAGCAGAACATTTGAGGAGGGAAGACGACATGATGCATGCGAGCAAGATGCACATGTAGTTTGTCCTGTTGGTCGAATCAATCAGAAGCAAGTCTCACAGGGATGAAATGTTCGTGCAGTTCTTTCAGTGTTTGATCAATCATGCTTAGACAGAAATGGCAAAAGGTCCGTAGGTAAACGTTCCCTGTTTTAGACCCTTTCTTGGGTCAATGAGAGAACACATACAAGCTATTTGCTTATTATCTTCTCGTTTCCCTTTTTTTTAGTTTTTCTTGATGTCCATACTACACGATATTACTTCCTAACTGTTGATTCGATTTATGGTACACGGCAGAAAAAGTCGATACTCATTGAGCTCAGTTAAGGATCTGATAAAGCTGCTCGGTGCTCTTGCACACAGAGGCATGAATTTTTGCGAATTTGTTTGTGATTTACACAACTATTTGATTCTAAGATCCATGTGCACAGGGTTGCAGGAGCTGGGAATCTTTTGTTGTTTTGGCAGGGGGGCGGCGCTTCACAAGGGGAACAGAATCCCTCCAGGAGGCGTGAAACAGGACCTGTCGGTTATGTCAGATCCTGTGGTGAACATGGTAGCACCCACAAGCAGGGTTAAATTTTTCGGAACAGTAGCGGTTTTTTCGGGAATAAAAACCGGGCCGGTAAACCGGTCAAACCGGCCGGTTAACCAGTAGGAGCGGTTTGGTAGTGTCGGTTTTGAGCGGTAACCGGCCCTATTATGCTACCGGACCGGACCGGTTTGACCGGTAACCGGTCAAACCGGACCGGTTACCAACGGTAAATTTAACCCTGCCCACAAGCCACAAGGGAATGTGATGCCGTCTCCACCACACCGTGGATTTGGAGTTGCTCTCTTGCTGGCGGCTGGCGCTCTCGGAATTTAGAGACCATGCTTCGCCTTGGAGACATTGTCAATGAACAAAGATAAAGTTATGCATTCAACTGATTGAAAGACTAGCTAAGCTGGTAAGTACATTATTCATTTGCACAAAGGGAATATCACTTCACTTGCTACAAAGATTCGATCTAAAAAAAAGTTGCATGCATGCATTCATGCCTGATGCTATTCTAAGCTGCAGGTCTGCTCCTGGTGGATCCTCTCAACGATCTGATGAGTTGCCGCTGCAATCTCATCCACAGACGTAAGCCGGCAATCATCCTCTACCTGCACTCACGAGACGAACATCATGTGATGATCCATCAGCAGCAGCTAAAAAGACTGCAACATTGATCTGTTCCATTAAAGTAAACAGACTAAGAATTTTGTAGGAGCTGGGAGACAAGGCAAGATCCAAAAGGCACGGAAACCTAGGCGCCAACTTGCCTCCCAGACTTCCAAGCGTGGTAGTGCGAACCAGGTATGAGTGCTACACCACCTTGGAGTGAGAGCGTAGTAGCTCACGAAGAGATTGGGGAAGAAGGTCGGGGTGAGTACCTTGAGGCTGAACGAGTAGAGCACCATTTGGCCGGCGCTGCTCATGTTGAGGTGGAGCACGGTGAGGCGGTGGCCCTGCAGCCCCACCACCAGCCGCAGCAGCTGCCTCGGCCGCCGCCGGGACAGCACCCGCAGGTTGGCGTGGCTCTCCACCATGGTCGCCTCCACGTCGGCCACCGCCGACGGCTTCGACCCGGACGTGGCGTCCTCGGCCTCCTCGGCGCCGGCCTCGCCGTGGGCGGCGTCGGCGGCGGGTGCGCGCTCTGGCGCCGCCGCGGCGCGCATCGAGTACTGCGGGAACGTGAAGAAGCCCGCGAACGGCGCCGCGGCGTCGTCGCCGCTGGCGGCAGGGCGCTGCGCGGAACGCCTCCGCGCCTCCAGCGACTGGAGCAGCTGCTCCAGCTCCTTGACGAAGTTGATCGCGCCGCCGACGATGGACGCCTGATCGCCCTGTGCACACGCACGCCGACGCGCACCGGGTTGGCAATTGGCATAATGCTAGATTGGTTTCTAAGAGGGTGCGCATATATATGTGATCGACGAAGAACGCTTCGAGGTTACCCGTTGCGCGTAGGCAGGTGGCATGAGGGAGCGGAGCACGGCGAGGTACTCGTTCATCTGCCTGCGGCGGTTGCGCTCGACGGCAATGTGGGTCATCCGCTGGCTCTCCACCTCCTCCTTGTTCTTCACCGGCCTTGCCCTCCGTCGCTTCCTCCTCACCGCGGACGCCGGCGCCGGCGCCATGGCCGCCTGACCAACGGTTCCCCCGGGCTCCACCGGCGGCGGCACGGCGGCGGCCGGGATGATGCTATCCGGCTGCTGGAACCCACGCGGCAGCATCGACGTTGACGAGCACGCGGCCGCGCCCCAGCTGCCGGCGCCACTCAGCTCCAGAACACCCTCCGCTCCACCAAACAGGCCACTCCAAGGCCCGCCTGCCATGGCGCCACACCCGAAGCGACGGCCTTGCTGCTGGTGCTGGGAATGGGTCAGCACCACGGCCTCCAATGCCATGCCTCCGTAGGTTCTCACCTCCCAAGGAGCCCCAGCACGCAGGACACGCAAGAGATCCGAGAAGAGCTAGGTCCCTCCTCCCATGGGATCACTGGCCGGCCGGTGAGTTTGATTGGAGAGCGGGGGCTGTGGCGCGGTGGTTGCGGTTTCTTGTAGCAACGCAACGCAACAGGTTGGAGCTGGACGGAGCTACGGGGCGCTGGAGGACACGTGAAGGCAGCTGCCTGCGGCTGCGCGTTCGGGGATCGGGAATGGCAACAAGAAAGAGGGGGCCGGCCCGGGGCATATAAGATTGGCTGATGGGATGGTTTTTGGAAGGGAGCGGGTTTTGGTGTGATTAGGCTATAATTCGGTCGCGTGGCAGCGGGGCGGGCGGCCGGGGAGGGGCTGGGCGCGGCGCGGTGCCAAAAGGGGGCGTCCCGGCATGGGGAAAGGGAGGGAACGGATGGCGATGGGAGACATGGACTATTCAGCTTGTTCAGCTGGGGAAAAGGAGCTGTGCCAAGCTGTGGTGAAATGGAGAGAGGCCGGGCTCGGAATGGGAGGAATAAAGTAGCCGTGTGGGGATGTGGGGGATCAAGAGCGTGTCCTTGAAGCGTACAAACGTCGTTACACTTTTGCCCATCATCAGCTACGTTGACAAGTTCCTGACTTTCCTGTACATGTTTCACTTTCACGTAAAGTTTGCAGTCTGCCCATATGATCTTTTTTTTTTTGCTTTTTTGAAAAAAGGGGCATATGATCGTTTTAGTGTCTCAGCATTCGGGCCGCGTTTAGATTGTTTCGCGAAAAAATTTACAGTATGTCGGGCACACATTTAAAGTATTAAATAGAGACTAATTACAAAACTAATTACAGAGTATGTCAGTTCATCGCAAGACGAACCTAATGAGTCTAATTAATCCGTCATTAGCACATGTTTACTGTAGCAATTTATTGTCTAATCACGATCTAACTAGGCTCATTAGATTCGTCTCGCAAAGTACACTCCATCCATATAATGGGTTATTTTTTCGACTACATTTAATATGCCATGCATGTGAGGGAACATACTCGAAAAAAATTTCGCGAAACATCTAAACAGGGCCTCGATAGATTACCTTTCCCTTAAAAAAAAGAAAAAAAAACACTCGAGACCTTTCTCTTGGCAGCAATATACTTTCTTCTGGGGGGCAATTCGGGTATTTTTCCTCTCCTTGACACCTGATTTTTTTTTTTTCACCTCGACTCGGCCATCTTTAGTGAGTCCCCTATTATATCTTCATCTACATTTATGAGAGACCTCTTCGACGAGCTCTTAGAGTTAAGTTTTAGAGTTCAAGGATTGGGCTGGTCTTCCCATCGTCGGATATATGGCCGAAAAGGATGGTGTACAAAATTCAAAAGTGCTAGCGCCCGAACGTCCGATAGTTTTTTTTTTCATCGGACGGCCGTTGCAACATCGAAAATACATATTTACAACATTAGGAATACATGTTTGCAACATCAGAAATTACGTATTGAAACACAGTGAAACATCTGGGTGCGGGGAGTAAAATTCTCGCCGTAACATCGGAGCTCTGTTGCATGTAACATCGTTAATTCATCGTTCAATTTGTGCAACATTGAAACAAAGATATTGCAACATCACTATCATGCAACTGCAACATTGAAAAAATTCTACTGAAACATAGTGAAACATATGGATGCGGGGGAGAAAAAAATTCCCGTCACAACATCGGAGTTATGTTTTATGCAACATCGGAACAAACCTGTTGCAACATCATTATCATATAACTGCAACATTGAAAAGTTCTATTGCAACACCATGGATCTCGCCGCGCCATGGGGACGAGGGGAGCTCGACCTCGGCCATGGCGAGGGGGAGCTCGACCCTAGCCATGGCGAGGTGGAGCTCGACCCTGGCCATGGGGGAGAGGGAGCTCGACCCCCGGCCATGGCTCGCGTCGCCTACCATGGAGGATCTCACGTCGCCGGCAGCCATGGGGAAGAGGAAGAAGAGCTCGCCGGTGGCCACGTCGGAGAAGAAGAGGAGCTCGCCGGTGGGCGAGCTCGGCCTCGTGCGCCACCGGCCGACCTGCATCGGGAGCTCCGCGACAGCGCCGTACGAGGCCGCCGGTGGGTGGCGGTCGTGGCAGGGGAGGATCGGGCAGCTGCTGAAAAAAGAGTTCCGGGCGGCGGCCATAGCGCGAGGTCGCCGTCGGGGGCTCCGATGGCCAAGAGGCGCAGCCGCTAGTGCTAGAGCAGGGCTCGCGGGTGAAGATGGCGAAAACAACGCTGTGATGCAAGCGGCGGCGCGTGGGTGCAGATGGGGCTGCGGCAGTGCGGGACAGTGAGCGGCAGGCACTTGGATGGAGACTGAACGGATGCATTAACTACCCATGACTCACGCGGTGTGGGAGGCCGGAGAGCAAGGCACGTCAAACACTAGTATGGACGCGTGGACAGCGGGATGGTCAGGACTCGAGCCGTCCGACGTGTGGCTCCTATCAGACGTTCGATGTGAAGCATTACCGTACAAAATTAGTATGTCCATCAAAATGAGTGGGAGATGAGATACGATATTAAATAATATTAAATGATTCAAATAGAACTTTGCACAAGATGAACTATTCTTTCTAGATGCACATTTATATCTAGAAGTGCTCAATTTGAGGGCTAATCTTGTGTCCCTATAATCTAGGCTCAAAGAGTTTTACAACATACTCCCTCCATACTCGTATTAGATGATGTTTAAGACAAGGTTTTAGTCAAACATTGGGAATATAAATCACGAATAATTTTTAAGTCGTTGAGTTTGAAAATGTGAAAACCATATGAATAGATTTGTCTTGATAAGTATTTTTAGAAAAGTATACATATATTATTTTTTAATAAATATTTTTGTAAAAATAAGAAGTCAAAGTTACATTTTGATGACCGTGTCGTTGTCCTAAACATCATCTAATACGAGTATGGAGGGAGTATAGCTCTATTCTACAAATCTATCCTAACAAACAACAACTACTCGAAACTCTAGCGTTGTAGGTTGCATGAAAGTAGACACGAAAACATAAATGCAATGAGCAAACAGACGAGCAAGAGGTCATATGCTTGGGACGAAGGACATATTTTGTAGTATTGGATTATTGGTAGGCAAACCACCATCCAATATACCTTGGTGCTACACTAAGAAATATACCATCATAAACTTGGAACTCTAGCATTGTAAGTTAGTTCAACGCTCCTCTCACAACTAATGTTGGACTATTTCCAACAATCTTCCCCTCACACATTGGTGTTCCTTATAGTACACCAATCGGCCCATCATAGGCACCCACGGCATTGGGCTTTGGGCGTACACCATCCAAGTGTACTGTGGACTGAGTTTTTTTTTATAAAAAAAGCAGGAGCACTGCTCTGTCAAATAAGAAGGAGAATAAATTTGTAGCCATACATCACGCGCCAAAAAGTGCACACCAACACCACACAACAACACATACAACACCACCACAATCTAGGAGAGGAGCCGATAGTAAGCCGTCAAAGCTACGCCGTCATTGCCAACAATGTGCCACGTCTAAAGCCGCAGCCTGCTGCAAGCCCAAACGGCTACCAAAACTCCATCATGGACCTATCATCCTCATGCCGCACACACACGATTGTCGACCCCCCGCCGCCGTTGGTCCAAAATTAGGAGAGTTAGCACCGAGGGGTCCAACCATGAAAGAAATCTTTCTACACCCTCAAAAACTAGCTGAAGAGGCTGGTGTCAGTTAGTTCAACTCTACTCCATAACCAATGTGGGACTGTTTTCCAACACTTGCACGTACCGGACTCTTATTAGCGTCGTGCACAAAGCTTCTCGGTCCAAGCTGAATTCTGGTCCTGTTTACTTTCATACAAAAAGTAAAATGTTTTCATTTATAGAATCATGCATGTCGGTTAATTTCTTCTCGGCCTAATGCATAAAGTTTTCATACTTTTTATTTTTTTCATAGAACTAAACACGGCCTCGGTTTGATTGCTCTTCGGGCGGCGCCAGGCATCGAATACAGTCGATCGGGCCGGAAGTTTAGCTCACGTGTTGGAATCAGTTGATGGGACGAAAGCTCGAGACGTCGACTCCTCGGTAAGCCGGCCGGCAGATTTTTGGCCTAAAAGCGAACGCTACAGACCTGCTGGCACCGCACAGATCGCCGCCACGAGAGCGCGCTCGTGGCGGGCTCGAAGCGCACGGGACATCGCGGAGTGCCGCTCTAGCCGCAGGACAGGGATCGAGACCAGCCTTCGTCGTCTACCTCGCCTCGTCTGCCATGGCGACTGGACCTCTGTATGGCGGTATCACTGTTTGCCCTACCACACACAGCGCTAGCTCTGCCCAGTCCTATTTGTGCATCGTATCTCACTTTTCTCTTCTCTAAAGAAAAAATAGTGCTGCGCGCGCGTCCTACTTCCAGAGCCCAGGTTTCGATGTCCATGCATGCGTGCAGCGCAGGCAGGCTGGCTGGGGGCAGCGACGCTACGCCCCGGGCGGAACCTACTGATCGTGAGCAGCGGTGCCGCAGGGAGGCGGCAGCAGCAGCTCGCAGCGCGTGCAGGAATCAGGATAGAGACTGATGAGAGAGGACCAGTCAGCAAATGTTTTTTTTCCCTAAGGTACAGCTTTTGCTTCTACTGTAGTGTCTGTAGGGAGAGTAGATATATTTGCAGTTCCTTTTTTGGCTTTTTATTTGCTCTGTCCTGTTGGGATCGAACGCTGAGACATAGCGAGAAAGGGTGTGCAATCCCGAAGAGAATCAGGGCACTCACCGGATTCAGATGTGCTGTTTAGAATGAATGAATTTCAGGCGATTCTCACATAAATTTCAATGGAGAACAGTCGATTTCTGCGGGAATATATACCAAGAGTCTCGTCGTGTTTCAAACTGAGCATGAAATGGCAAACAAATGAAACACGCAAGCGTACTCAGCGTCGTATACTCCCACACTATGTAGGGTCTGGAGGCAGGTTGTTAAGTGCACAACCATATTATGTGCATAGTCACTGAACCTTTCGGTCACATACGGCAAAACTCTACCACTACACCAAAGGCCACCCTTTAAAATAAACAAACAAGAACAAATACATGATGATGCCTCAATTTCTGCCACGATAGTACAGTAGTACTACGGAGTACTTATAAACAGATGAGTTAAAGTGGACTGTGTGGTTATCATAGTGTCATGATCATGCAGAAACATTAGTTTCTGACGTAGGTCAATAAACACCGTCCTGTCGTGTCGGTCCATAACGCTCCAAACCAAGAACACGCACTAGTGTCTCATCTGAAGAAACAACAGAAAGTGCGATATGTAGACTTCAGCTTTTAAACAGGAACTTGAAATAATTCCAGTACATTCTAAATTTCGTAACCTTAGAAGTTAGGACGCTCTGACATGGTACCTGCCCGAGCCCGCCGAAACTCGGGATAATATAGCCAGTAACGTAACTGATTTTTGTACTAGTGCCAAAACACATATATACTATATGAAAAGTGTGTCTGTGTAAAACTCTGCCTAATTTCAATTGAAAAAAAAGAGGATGAATAAATGATACAGTATCATATATCATCATAACGCAATGATCACGCTGAAACATTGTTCATGCACGTCGGCTCACCTCATAACGTGCAATTGGGCCGGGGTCCTATCTCAAGAAAAAGAACTGAAAGTGGTGGCAGAAGAAGCTAGGCTTCGGATAGGTGGACAGCGCCTCTTATTTTGAGTTCCACGAGGGTGTACTCCGTACGCCACTTTGTGAGAGAAGTTCAGGTGCTCCTGTACTCCCACAGAAAAAAAACGGCCTAAAAAGTACATAAAAATAAAATAAAAAACATATGCATAGATGATGCAATAATCTATGTGCATATGAAATTTGGCGTTGAATAAAATTTTGTGCAAGGAGGAGAAGAAAAAAAAGAGAAATCAGCATATGGACATTGTGGGTTGTACGGTTCCTCTGAAACCTGTAACCCGTTTCTATTTACAGGCTGATTTTAATTTTTTTTGTTTCTTCCCGCACATACGTTATTTTGTGTTGAGTTATGATCCAAATTCAGCACATATGAAAGGCCGATTTCTGACAAAGCGTAGCGGAGGCCAGGTAGAAGCCAAAGGCCCAGGCCGGAGCACGTATATCCCGTTAGGGTTTTCCCTTTAAGATCATTCTCTCGTATTCTTGTAAGCCGCCACCGTTGACGTTGTAACCTGACTCCCTGACATAGTAGTTTTTCCTAGCTAGCGCCCGTGGTTTTTCTCTCTCGTATTGGGAGGGTTTTCATGTTAAATCTCGTGTCCCTTTTACAGTTTTGATCTTTTACTTTCATCGATTATTTCGCCATCGTTTGTAACATTTTGCAACTCAAATTTTGTATAATAATGGGTGCTTGTTTGTCCCTTCCATTCATACTGTACTTTTGTTGAATTTTTTTATATGCATCTATTGGTGCTTTTTTTTCCGAACGGGAGTACGAGAACCCGTGAGAGTACCACGCCCAGTTCGTTTAGGATTATTCTTTCAGCTTAGAGGATTATTCTTCTCGTAGGATAGTATTGAATCAGCCTAGTAGGTACTTGTTTGTCTCCTCATCAAGCCTCCACAGCCATAAAATCCTGATTCGTGCCAGGTCTTGTGTCTCACTCACTACCGGTAACAAGTGTCCAACTGCGCACTGTGCACACGGAGGCGGTCTCGGCACTGTACGCCGCCGCGCCGCGCCGCACCGTCCGCCCGTCCGGCCGAGCGGAGCCGGCACATGCTTTGGACGGCTGGACGCTACTAGCTCCAGCGCAATCCAGCACATGCACATCAACCAAAGCGAGGAGCGACCAGGCGAGCGTACGCGGCGTTGGGTCTCGGTTCCTATCGCTTTTCAGTGGAATCGGCCGGCGGCGCAGCCCCGTACTCTGCCACCAGCCAAACACGTACGCCGCGGCCGTGCTCTCGCCGTCCTCTCTCGCTCATCGATCTTTTTTGCTGTGTCCAAGGGGGGCCGCAGGAGACTGGGACTACACAGAATCTTGGGGGCCCTGTACGTGTGGGAGCGCAAGGTGTGGTCTGCTAGTTTACCGTTTACCCGAGCACAGGAAGAAGATTGAGGAACATACCTGCCTCTCGCGGCTTCGCGGCCATGCACTGTCCAGTGTCCAGTCCTGTCATGAGCTAGTGGTACATGTGTCTCATGCGTGCCTCGGAATCTCCTCTCTTTGTGCCGGAAAACTATGGTGATCCTCTAGGTAAAAATATCGTAAATCGTATTTTCTAATACTCAGGTCTTTTAAATGCAAGGTTTCGAACTCCCTTCTACCACAAACATACTCGAAAAGATCATGAAAGTTTGTTTGCTAAATATACGCAACTCGTACTTTTACTACAAAACTAAACATTCTTCGTTGTGTAGGTGAGATGGTAAACGAGGCTTGTGCAAGGCTAGAGGGTCCAGGTTTGAATCTCACGCACCGCACATGCATATTTTCACGTGAAAAAAATCATGTGGGTTTGATTGAATCTCACGCACCGCACATGCGTAGTTTCACGTGAGAAAAAAATCAAGTGATTGATCCGGTACTAAAGGTTGCAAATTGGTACTAAAGGGGCTGGTACTAAATGCCACACATTCTCGTGTCGGCGAGGGTTTTCGACAAATGCAGTTTGAGAGCTGAAGCTAAATAGGCCAAGATAGAGACGTGCATTTGTATTGTCTAATAATGAACTAATGATCCCCCTAGCTTAATTAGTATAGCAATAGCATACAGTGCATGGTCCTATTATACAGCTACACTAGAGACATACTCCCTCCGTCCCTAAAAGAACGTCGTTTTGGGTGTGCGTGTCACAAGTTTGACCCGATTTGTAGAAAATACGTACAACATTTGTATCTTTAAATAAATTTGTTAAAAAACTAGACTAAAAGATCTTCCCAATGGTACTAATTATGTATCATAAATATTAATATTTTTTAATATAAAATTAATCAAAGTAATTTCTCGGGAAGTGAGAAAGACACTCTTTTAGGGACGGAGGGAGTAGTTCATCCGATATAATGTTCCGGGCGGCAAGAATCAATCTGCCGCCTAGGTTTGGGCCCGGGTCGATCGATCTCTCTGATCCCCATCCACAGTTTTATTATACTGGAGATTGGAGGACCATATTTTCCGACAACAATTCAGGCGGCCGGATCAGGCGGAGATGGTCTCCACAGTTTCACAGGCTTGCTCCAGACTTACTCCGTACAGACTGCAGAGACTGTGGCGCGTGCGCCACTATACACGGGCACACGGCACATTGCGGGCAGCCGTGACTGCATGAGCAAGGTGGCACAGTACTAGCACTATTTTTTTTTCAGAGCATACTACATACTAGAACTGTTTTAATTTGGTGGTAGTGGTATATACCGATGGCGCAGGCTAGGGATGCAACGAAATAGCCATGTAATGTATGCAGGAAGACCATACGAGACCAAGGACAAGGTGACGATGATGCGGATGTGACGCCGCGTGGGGTGTCGCATGGGGAGTTTGCCAAGTTGAGACATAAACCCACCGCCCCTATGCCGGCATATGCCAAACTCAGTCTATTTTGTTTCCGCATTGTAGGTAAAACTTTTCCATTTTGTAAATTAACTGCGATGTGTATGTGTTTTTTCGGCTCAGCCTTTTGGAGGTGGTTAGGGATAAAGTCTTCAAGTTAAGTATAGGTGTTGTGAGTGAGGGTTGAAAATGATCTTTAAAAGTCAAGTATGGTCAATTGTTTTGAACTTTGATGGCGGGAATTCGGCAAGCAAAATGTTTCCGTTCAGATGACGTGTGGGCCTTTGATGCCGACTCCACTAGGCCTAGAAAATTTAGGACCTCAAGTGTGATTCGGTCAAGTTGCAGACAACAAGCCGGAAGCTGCACACAACTCCCATGTCAAAATCTGGGCCGAATCCTTAAGCAAGGAGCAAATAGTGATATCATGTTTTAAATTCCTGTAAGTTTTTAGGACATATTTCAGAACAGAATAATATAGGAAAAGTTATATTTCCATCTTACAACAATTGTAAAAGTCTGATTTCTAACCTAGAATTCGAATGGTAAGGGCCATACAACTATCAAAATCGGGCAAATCTAGCCCCTTGTGTGGTTTTCAAGAGTGGTTTTGTATTTTTCTAAAAAAATTAAGCTTTAGTGTAACAAAAAATTATAACTAATTGATTTAAAATTAGAAAAAAATTAATTTGATTAAAAACAATTCTAAGAATGTAGCGTATAAATTGGTTCTCTGTCTGGCGTTATTTCAGTCTTATTTGTCCATGTCCCTTTTATTACGAGCAATAAAACACTAGTATCGGTTGTCCATGTTCCTTGTGTTTTATTATGAGCAATAAAATACTAGCAATAGTAACAAATACGATGTAAATAACTCCAGATTGATTACCAAAAATATCCTACATTTAAAAAATTGATACGAATTTCATATTTTTTCTAATTTGAAATGAATTAGTTATTATTTTTTGTTAAACTATTTTTAAAATTTTTATTGGTGCTTTGTTTGGTATTATTTAAGTCCTATTTGTCGATGTTATTTGTGTTTTATTATGAGCAATAAAACATTAGTAAGAGCAATAAATAACACTATAACAAATATGACCTTTTGTGACGAATATTTTGTGAAAATAAATCAAAAATATCATAAGGTCATTCACTTTCATAACGTTTTGTAGGGAAGGGTATCGTTTAGAGACTAATTAGAAATCGGGATGCTTTATTTCAGAGTACCACGCCTCAGTGTTTGAGCCATGTCGGCCATATGTCGTGACCATTTGATCGCTGGGATCAGACCATCCATAAGCAAGCACATAGGCGTCCGAAATTTTGCAAACAAACATTCTACATTCTTGCGAATTAGGTATCACTTCACGAACTTCACGAAGTCACTCCGACTTCATGAAAACACCATTGTTTCTTTTTCCTTTTACACCTTTAGACTCTTAAATATTTTGGTGCAAAGAAGAGAAAATTCGGAATTTGTGGCAATTTTACATAAATATGACCGCCTTTATTTTTACGGGAAACCCCTATTGCATTGCATCGCTCTGCGGCCGCGCTCCTAACCCCGGGGTCGCTTCTTCTTATTCTTTTTTCTCCCTATCCCTCTCTTCTTTCGTCCTTGTTCTCGATTGCTTCCCGTGTCTGTATCTGACCTACATGGCTTCTCGTGACAATCCTTATTAGAATGTATGCTGAAATTGGAGATATGGATGAAATACATGTGGTGATATATGTTTGGGATTGCTTTGGCTTTGATTTGAGAAAATATTGTTCGTGTGGTGAATGCAATAACAATGTGAAAACTTTGCACGAGAAAATAGTTTAGACATATATGTTCTTCAGTAGCGATTTGCATGATTATCATGGGTGATCCAACCTGAGCGTTGTTAAGACATACTATTACTATCAATAATTTGATTAGTTATAATTATACATTGAAACTCTAAATTCTTGGCGCCCCATACTCTACTCCTCATAAATTATTCCCATATCATATTGTAGTGAATGCTCTCCTATTTCTATGACAACAAGCAAGCATCACACCTTTATTTCTATTACTCCATATATTTAAAAGGCCATCATAAGTTTTTTCGTTACTATAATTTTCTTAATATCTTTAAAGTGGATGTGGACTATTAGCGTACGTTAAATAGCATTTTCCACGGTCAATCTTTTATGTAGAAAAAATATCAGTATAATGTCATCAATGAATTGCCAAGTGGCCTGACCTATTCATGGAAACGATGGACATCCTCCTCCCGTCGGCCCGGAAGCTACCTGAGCGCAGTCGGCCGGGCTAGCTGTTTGTTGTGTTGTGTTGTTCACGGTTTCTCTCACGGAAAGGCTGGCCCAGAACCGGCTTGGCCCGTCTGCGTGCAGGCTTGTGTTGTGTAGTTGTGTGTGTGAGCGAGCTGTGTTTGTGTTAGGATGACACGGTCCAGCTCGAGCGCCGCCAAAGGTGGCCCGTGGCCTGCTTCAGTACTTCTTCCCGAAGCCAGGCCTCTCCCAGACTCCCAGCCGTCCG
This sequence comes from Urochloa ruziziensis, assembly GCA_015476505.1. Classification (NCBI taxonomy): domain Eukaryota; kingdom Viridiplantae; phylum Streptophyta; class Magnoliopsida; order Poales; family Poaceae; genus Urochloa; species Urochloa ruziziensis. Next base: position 53,860,223 of record CM027119.1, on the reverse strand, counting down.
TGTACGTTTTTTCTAAAAATACTACGTGTGCTTGCGATTGAAAAAATGGCTATCCGAGTAAAACAAGAAGCCGCTGAATCCAAGTCCTTCAAAGGCACAAGCCTCATGCAGCCTCCCCGCCGTGTCCCTGCGATCAAAAAGAAAACCAAAAAGTGAAACAGAGAAGATGTAAATAACTTTGGGCGTGTTTAATGTTTTCCTGACTGCTAAGATCAACAAGTAGTACTTCCGCCCGCTGCCCACTTCCCTGGTCCCTCTCCTCCGTCCACCCGGCGGCCTCGCCAGTAAGCGGAGGAGGAGATCTATCCTTTTCATAGTTATATTTTTTTTTCTTTTTATCTAGGGTTTGGTCTCCAACGACATCGACGAAGGTGGCGACGACGATAACGCTTTGAAATAAGGTCTCTCCGGCCTTCCCCTACCTCGACGATGTCTGATCCGGCGCCGATGAAGGGCTAAGGGCTAGTGAGAGTAGGTTCTGTATGATCTGTAGGTTCGCTCCGGATCTTTGCAGTTTGTGTGTCTATCAGGAGATGCAGTTGACTATCATTTGGTGTGGCGACCACGACCTCTTCCTTCGGTTTGTTCTGCGACATGATCCGGTTTCTTCAACCCTCTGCTATGGTGGTGAAGGATTGCAAGCCTGCGTTGCGTTGGGTGTTCCTCCAGCCGATGTTCTTCCAGCAGTTGCTAGATCTCGTTGTAAGCAACGAGTGGTTTATGCGGTCTTCAAAGCCTTTGGCGATGGCGTTTGCAGGTGCCCCTTTGCCTTGCTGCGTTTCAGTGCATTTTTCAAGTCCCGGTGGTTGACGAACATTCGATGGAAGAAGACGACCAGAGAGCTCTTTACTGTAATTTTAATTTCGTTTTGTCGTCTTGTGTCAAGTTGTCTTTCTTTTGTACCACTTGTTCTCCTTGATATGAATCAGATATGAGACACCGTTTGGTGTCTTTCGCAAAAAAAACCTTCAGGCGTGTTTAGATCGAAGAAAAGAGATAAAAAGTACTGTTTCTATAAAAACCTGTGTCGGTGTTCTACCGTCGATCCTACCGAGGGGTATCCTGATGTAGTAGATTTCAGGTGGGGTTTCGCCGAGATCAGGAACGCAATGGCTACACAACACAAGGTTTAGACAGGTTCAGGCCGCCGAGATAGCGTAATACCCTACGTCCTGTTTGGTGGTTTGTATTGCGTATGGGTGTAATGTGTGTCTCTCTGTTGATAGACTTGGTGGTCCTCCCTGAGTCTACCGATCTAGGCACCCTGCCCTCCTTTATATATCACAAGGAGCGGGGAACTAGTCGGTTACAATGTTGGAGTCCTAATAGGATTACGTAGTAGAGTCCTAGTAGGAGTCCGACTTCTTATTTCCTTCATTCGAGTGGTTTCTCTACGGGTACTGGGGTTCCATACCCAACAAGCCCCCGAGCGCTTCATTGCCGAGTTCTTGTTATCACTTGCCAAGTCTATCGAGTGCTTTCTTGAGTGCTTCGAGTGCTTTCTTGAGCTTCTGCTAGTTCCTCGAGTACTTGTCTTGTCGATCTTGGAAAGCCCTTGGTTGACACGAGGCTGTGAGGTGCTCATGCCCTGTTGATCTTGATCAACTTGTAGTCTTCAATATTCAATATGGGGTGCGGCAAAAGTCGCACTCCATATGGAGTAGCCCCCGAGCCTTAGGTTGAGTCAAAGAATCAGGCTGAGTGTCCACAGAATCTTGAATCTTCGTCTTGCTTGAAATGTGCAATTTTGAAAAATTGCACTTGATATCAAGTAGCCCCCGAGCCTTGGTTTGAATTCGTAGAATCGAGCCGAGGGTCTTGATTTGAGTCTCCATTCTTTGTCTTGAAAAATCAACAGTCGTTGTATATCGCCTATCAGCCCCTGAGCCTTGAAATGATTTAAAATAACCAATTCAAGGGTCCAGCAAGCTTAGTGTTCATCGAATCATCTTAGAGATTATCATCCGAGTAGTAATTTGCGCCCAGAAATAATGGTCACCTCGAATCTTGTTATAAGCTAAATCAGAATAACCCGCTTATCCCGGGACGTCTCCTAGAATAATGGTTAAACCGATATTCTTTTCCTAAAATACCGTAGGCCTCTTAATTCTGGTTGCAAATACTCCTTCAAATCTTGTCAATCGAGTGCTTTTCTTGCACCCAGCCCTCGAGCATAGGAGCCAGCGGAGATGCGTCGAGTAGTATGTAGTCGAAATAGCCACCATCAATAGAGTAGCAAAACAGAGAAAGTCGTGGTTGACTCGTCACGCCGCGATCTCCCCAGAAACAAGAGTCAGGTGCCAATGTAGTTGTGGCCTCATCATTGGTACTTGGCGACTCAAATATGCTGGAGAAAGGCAACTAGGTAAGCCTGATGGCGAACCGAGTTGTAATTTTAGCTTCAGCCCCCGAGCATGGAAGCTGGCGAAGATGTGATGGCACGCTGCGCGGCCTAGAGAGTTGTCACCTGAAAAAAGACAATGAAAACATTATGTAGTACTAATGTGAAATATTCAATATACCAAAATTGTATTCATTAAAAGAATAAAATGTCAATTCTTGGACATGCTGAGCTCTTGTTAGGCCATGTATTCTCCCGTGTAGTCCACCTGTTACGCTTAATCACCTTGGTCTCGTACTGCCTTACCTCATATTTATTTTATGAGTCGCTCATGTTTGTATGAGTCGGTTAGGTTCTAACTGATAACTCAAAGTTTCACGGATTAAGCCATTTGCTACTCGAGAAGAATAACGACCATTAAGAGAAATCAGCGAAATAAGTAGTCGACTGCGCGACAAATAGGATGCAGACTTATAAAGCAGTCGGCAAGTGCGCGTATTGTGCGCGAAGAAGTCGGTGTAGCCTCCGAGAGTAACTGCGTAAATCTCGTTGAGAGGTATACCCGAACAAAGTAGTCGGTGTTTGGCCTATCTTGTTAGAACAAGATAGAGAATTTAATAAAAGTAATTAAAACAAGTAACTTAGCTTGATTCGTCGCTGTTTGTCGATGAAGCAGGCTAGTCGGAGTTGATTTCGACTAGTTTGAGTGCGTGAGAGCCGTCCTCGACTAGTTTCTAGTCGAGACGAGTAGTTGACGTCGGCGACGGCGCAAGCTTAAACTAGTCGAAGTTGTCGCCGGCGCGTCGGCGGTGTCAGCAGGAACTATGACGAGTAGTCGTTGTGGCACGAGCTGAAGCCGCCTCGGGTAGTCAAGCTCGCCGCTGGTGCGTTAGTAGCGCGAAGTGGACTTTGATTCAAGCTTGTCGCTGGAGCTTGCAGAGGTTGTTGGTGAAGCTTGCCTCCGTGTTGTCATTGTGGTGCATGCTAAATCATCTACGTGTGGTAGCTTCCCTTTGTGTGCGTATAGCTGAACGCTTCACGTAGCCTCTCATGTGTGTATACCAATTTTTATTTCCAGCGGCATCACAGAACAAGTTTGGTAGCATGAGGATCGTCGAGCGGGCTGTATTTTTTCCTGGCGGAACTCGCCTATTCCTATTCAAAATCGGAGGGCCAGATTCCGACCTGGGTGTGGACTTTGCATTGTGTCCGCTTCGGATTCTGTCTCGATTGCTTTAATTCAATTCCGTCGAGTTAGCTCAGCGTGTAAATACTTCTCCACGAACTTGATGCAGGCCGACAAATCGACACGAAACGCCAGGCAAAAAGCGGTGCTCTGTTATGCCAACTGCACATATCCGATTCGAGTTTGAATTCGGCGACTTGAACCTTGGCCGTGTTTAGTTCCGCGGGGAAAAGATTTTGGAAGCACATTTGAAGTATTAAACATAGACTAATTAAAAAACTAATTGCAGATTACGTTTGAAATTCGCGAGACGAACCTAATTAATCTGTCATTAGCACATGTTTACTGTAGCATTACTGTAGCAATTGCAATTTAGTGTCTAATCACGTCCTAATTAGACTCATTGGATTCGTCTCGCAAATTCCAGTCCATCTATATAATGCGATTTGTTTTTTATCTACATTTAGTACGCCATACATGTGTCTAAACATTCATTTTGTATTTTGGATTTTGGAGGCCCTTGAACGAAAAGCCTCCTGCCGTAAGCCTTGACTTGATGCAGAGATACCTCGAGTTGTTGGTCGATCAGAAGGAAACAACATTGCCGCGGCCGCCGAATATACTGATATATCTTGGAAATAAGGGTGGGTAGGTGCTCAAATTTGAACTACTTGATAGATTTGAATCCAACTTGAGCAGTTCAATCCGAACTTGATAGATGCCATTGGGTTCACCACGGGATCTTCGATGAACACCCCTACCTGGCGCGCCAGATGTCGGTGTTCTACCGTCGATCCTACCGAGGGGTATCCCGAGGTAGTAGATTTCAGGTAGGGTTTCGCCGAGATCAGGAATGCAATGGCTACACAACACAAGGTTTAGACAGGTTCGGGCCGCCAAGATAGCGTAATACCCTACGTCCTGTTTGGTGGTTTCTATTGCGTATGGGTGTAATGTGTGACTCTCTGTTGAGAGACTTGGTGGTTCTCCCTGAGTCTACCGATCTAGGCACCCTGCCCTCCTTTATATATCACAAGGAGCGGGGAACTAGTCGGTTACAATGTTGGAGTCCTAATAGGATTACGTAGTAGAGTCCTAGTAGGAGTCCGACTTCTTATTTCCTTCATTCGAGCAGTTTCTCTACGCGTACTGGGGTTCCATACCCAACAACGTGCATGATAAAAATGAACTGACACGGTTCTTTAGGTGAATAACTTTTCGTAAAAAAGTAACGCTTTTCCTGGATCTAAACATGGCCTTAATACATATTACCAAGAAATAGCCTACATTCTCATAAAACATTTTAGTACAATTTTTTATTTGAAACGAATGAATTAAGATTTTTTATTAAACTATATATATATATATATATATATAAACCAACTTGAAACCGTTTAAAGGGCTAACTTTGTACAATTTTGACAGTTGGATAGTCTAATTTTGCAGTTTTCGGTTGAAAATCTAACTTTTGCCAGAGTCGAAGGGTAAAAATAGAAGTTTTTAGTTAGTTAGAGAGAATAGGACTTCAAAAAAATAAGTTGAGATATGTCTTGTTTATTTGATGGAAATGATGGCGATGGAGAGTAGCATCTCCAGGAGACTAGACAAATCATTGTGTAAAGTTAAATTTAGTTATTACTAAACAAAAAACATTTCCAACAGACTCTGTATATGACTCTTCAAATTTAGTGGCTCTTCATCCCACCTCATTCGCTCTCTATATTCGATAGCCTGCCTCACTAGTTATTCATACAGAGGCTGTTGGATTTGATCACTTTTTAGTAGCTTTTTTGTTTTACATAATAGCTAAACCAAGATTTTAGACATCCATTTTTAGCTAGACTGTTGGACTATCAATTACTTACCGGGGATCATGGTAAACATGCTTAAGGTCAATGTAACTAAACCATTCGTCATGATTTATAAGATGCAATTTCTCACTCGTGAACCTAGGAATGAAAAGTATTTTTACGGTGCTGCATACTTCTACTCGATGGTATAGAGTATAGAGAATGATCAATTTAGTAATTACTTAATCTAATTAAATCATCCAATTTCCCGAGCTTCACCAGTTTGCGAGAGAAACGTGAGACAAGAAAGAAATTAAATGGATGAAATATAAATGTAGAAATGAAAATATAGGAATAAGAAGAAATATGATAAATATATTCCAATAATGCCATTTGCAATGTTTCTCATAATACCCGAATGTCACTATATTACTTCCTCTATACCACCTATACTATATATATAAAGTTTCTAGTGGTATACAATTAATGTGGCCATCAAATTTTTTTATACTAATCCTTTTCGAACACTAATATGAAATAGTATGGAGCACCATAAAAGAGCTCGGAGCGAAACAGGAAGCATGAAATCTCACATGCTCTTGTTCCCATCACTTTGCTAACAAAAGCAGAAGTTTAAGTCATTTCTAGGCTTGTATGAGATATTTAACTTTTATTATCACTCCGTTAATGATGAGCGGGCCCACTCGAGTCACTGACAAGTTGTTTGGTTTGCTATTCATTCACTAAGAATGACAAAGAGTGTGAAAGGTATCATAGTTGAGTTGGTTGAATGGCCACTACCGACACCGGTCTAAGCCAGACAAAGATTTCACAAAGTTACCGAACACTTGACCACTTACAGCGAAGACCAAGCCGAAGATCCAAACGGGCTCAAGCAGACGAAACATAGGCGGATCCAGTGGGCTGCACGGGTATGGCGTGGCATACCCTAGGCCCAGCCCAACAATCATATGTAGTCTTAAAAAAAGGAATATCTGCTTTTTCTTCCGTTCTGCTTCCGCAGCCGCTGCCTCTGTTGCCTCCCTGCCCGGCTGCCCCTCCACTCGAACTCCAGGCGGCGGCGAGCGGCCAGCGCGTACCGGCTCCGACCCGCCGCCCCGGCCTCATCCCCCAGCGGCTGGCCCAGCTGGGCAGCCCCTCCCTGGCTCCCCCGGGAACCCGCCTCCGCCCGGCCCTCAGGCCTCCCCGTTGGTCGTCCGGCGCCTCCAGCCAAGAAACACCGCCACGACGAGCTGTGCTTGCAGCTGTGTCCCAGCCAGCCAGCCCTGAGTTGGTGAATGGTGAGAATTCAACCCCCTCTTTCTCTTATGTCCCTATATTTTCTTTGGTTTTCCCCCAAATTCGTAACCCTAAGTCCCTAAATTTACTGTTATCCCCAAAATTACTTATGCATTGTGCGATTTGATTGTAGCCTTGTAGTATTTTTGAACTATGGAGAGGGATGGAGACATTGCTTCTATGTTCCGGAAGCATGCTGCAAAGAAACGAGCTTCAGCTTCATCTCCTGTGGTTGTGGTGGAAGAACACAATCAAGAGCAAGAGGAACATATAGTAATTGAAGAAGTTGCTGGTCCTACTCCTACACCATCTCCACCTCCACTGTCACCGCCACCGCCATCTCCACCACCACTGCCATGATCGGGTTTTGATGTCAATCACCTTCCACATGATCCAGGTGAAAAGTTGCCGATTGCAAGTTATCATGCTAATGACCAAGATGCAGTTAGAAGAGCATATATTCTTAGAGGGGCATTCTGCCCCAACCAAAGGCGGTCACCAAGCTGAGCCGTGCTTCTCTGTTACGAGGTGAGGTGAGGTGCGGTGCTCTGTTTTGCGTTTACCGTGATCCGACTCCTGCGGCTGCAGAGAAAAGGGGGTGTGACGTGATGGCCTCATAAAAGATAGGAGCCGTCATTTGGCATGCTACCACAATGCACGGTAGAAATGTACTCCCTCCGTCTCAAAATACAAGTCATTCTAGATGTTTTAGGACCGATTTAAAAAATGTAAAATGACATTGATTGTCCCTATCTTTTAGCCAGATTTGGGGCTAACCGACTGTTGCATGCCTACATGCACATGCAAACTTGTCAAATCAGGTAAAACGACTTGTTTTTTGACAAATTTTGAATCCCAAAACGACTTGTTTTTTAAGACGGAGGGAGTAGGACAGTCACCGTATATTTCAAATCCGCCTACCTGCCCTCCTACACCGATCAGTTGCTCTGCTTTGTCCCCGTAAGCAGAGATCGCGTCTATCAGCAGCACCACTTGTCAGAAGAAGCCTACCAACACAAGCATCGCATACACCCACGGGGCCGGGCGTTCGTGCTTGAACTGCTCTGATCGAAGCATGTGCATCATCACCGGACCAGAGAGCGCGTGGCCGTTAGCGCGAGCAGGAGCACCCGCTGCCGGGGCGGCGCGAACGGAACAACAACCCCGTGACGACTTCCACCGCCCGGCCGCCCGGGCTGGACCGACGCCGCGACGCAGGAAGAGTCTCTAGAGTCTAGACTATTGTTGTTTTCACCACAAACCGCCGGCTGCTGCTCGCGCGTCTACGTGGTCGGTTGCCGTTCTCCGCCCCAGAACGGACCAGCTGTTTGCCTTCCTTAATCCCTTCCCTAGCTTGCCCCGTCGTCAACTGCCTCCAAATCAGTTGTCAAAATAAAAATAAACTGCCTCCAAATCTACCCGAGGTCCAAGCGTTATCGCTTCGAGAGGTCCGATCCATCCGGCGAGGCGAGCTCAGCTTGACGAGGTCAATTCCATCCTGTGGAGTCAGGTCAAAACTATCGTATATAGTACTTGGCTCTACACTTAATTTCCATGATATCTGTCGCAGGATCAGTGACTTGTATTTGTATACTGCTTAACAACACTTCTTATACAGCTAGCCACGCATGATTTGTGGGACTAATTCCCTGAGTTTTTTTTAAATCATTACATACATAGTGATATCAGTACTGCATACACGGTCACACGGTTCTTGTTCCGTGATTTTGACTAAATGGACCCAATGAATGCATGGATATGCCATCAAGCAAAATGATCGGCAGCACACGGTCCACCTACATCCGACCGGCACATTTTTTTTCTTTTTACAATGAAAAGAGTTTCGGCTTAATCCCTTATTCGTTATTATTTTTTCACATAATACTATTGAATCAGCACAACGAATTATTCTCCTCTCAGACTTTTCAGCCCAGCCCAACGAAGCAAATAGGGCACACGTAGTAAACTGCGCTACACACACCATGGTATAAAGCATAATAAAGCATCCAAAATATCAAAAGCCATAGCTGAGTTTTTTCAGAAATGAAAAAAAGATAAAGGAACATTCTATTCCAGTACTGTTTAATCACGACAGTTTTAAATATACAATTCGCCGGTCATGTCATGGCCTTCTAGAAATCTGCTTGTCAAACACTCAAAGAACCTTCTTCGTTCTCGTTACAACCATTGACTACTACCAAGTACCAACTAGCAGCCTGGAACCGCAATTCATTAGGATAAACAAGAGCGTGCGGCCTGGGGCCTGGGTTCAACTGCAGCCGGTCAGTGATGACCAGATGCTCCTAGTCAATTCAGCCGATGAGTAGGTCGCTCCAGGAAACGGAACGGAAAGGCAGACCGGGGAAGAGGCCAAAGGCAAACAAAACTACAACACACACAGACGACAAAATTAGTCTCACGTGCTGCCGCGCATCTCCGCCGATCCTTCGCTAATCGCATTCGCCGGAAGGCTCGCCAGTGTCTCCTCCGCATACCCCACATAAATTTGTCTATGTGCATCCCCTGGGGCTTTCGAACATTCCTCCGCCACTTTGCTTTGAAGCGACATCATCATTACTTTGCAACTGTGCATTCGTTGATGCTAGTATTCTAGTGACCTTCAATTCCGCACATTTAACATGATGAAGGCCCCGTTTCGTTTCTTCTACCAAAATTTAGCACCTATCACATCGAAACGAAATACATATGCATGAAGTATTAAATATAAACTAAAAAATAACTAATTACAGAATGAAATACAATGAATGAAGTATTAAATATAAACTAAAAAATAACTAATTACACAGATTGTGACTATTTTATGAGACGAATTTTTAAGCTTAATTAGTCTATGATTTGACAATATGATGCTACAATAGATATGTACTAGTGACAGATTAATTATACTTAATTAATTTGTCTCGTTGAGTACCGTATAGAATCTATATTTTGTTTTTTTATTGGCAGCCGAAAATCTCGTCCAACATCACTTTTACATTTTTATGTGACACATAATAAAGTTTAGCACCGGGAACAAAACACTATAGAAAAATGTTGCGTCTTTTCGAGAGGGAACATATATATCAACATAATATAGCCGAAGGTAAAAGTTTGGATTTAGGACAAGAATTGGAACCGAATAGAACGTGCACGTGGTAAGAAAAAAAATAGCATAGCATGGATATGGAGTGGGTAATCACGGCGACACATATGGTATTTGCACTCCGTAGTGATGTTTATGACCGGTGATTATTTAAGAAAATCATATCCACGATAAATAACACAAAAGGGGGCCATGATGCCACATAAACAAAGCATATCAGCGCACTTTGCACTTTGATCGAAGGTGAGGCTTACAACCTAACTATACTTTGTGAACTGTACTTACTCCAGCTAAATTGTATAGTTTGGCCTAGTATTTTAAGCATGCCAATTATCCGGTGGCGGGGGGTTCGGGGGAAGTCTGTCCAATCCAACCTCGTGTGCTCACCGAGTAGTAGTAGTCCTGACAGCGACCTGTTGTTACGAACCGGATCTACATCATTTCGCTCTGCTTTCTCACTACAAAACATCGCCGCCCGTCCGCAACCTCCTGCTCTTCCTTCTCGCATATAAACGCTCGCGCTCTCCCCTAGTTGCCGTCTCTCCTCCAAATTGGTCTCGGCCTCGGGAAACAATAGTCCCCGACCCCCCACAGCCCCACCGCCGTCGCTCCATCGTTGCCACTCGACACTAGCACCATGGAGACGACACTCCTCCAGAGCAATGGCCGCCGCCTCCTCCCCCTCTTCCTTCTCCTGCTCGCCGTCGCCGACTTCACAGCGGTGCAGGGGCAGTCGTCGCAGAACGGGCAGATGCCCTACAACACCAGCTTCAGCCCGTCCATGGCCATCGTCATCGTGGTGCTGATCGCGGCCTTCTTCTTCCTCGGCTTCTTCTCCATCTACGTCCGCCACTGCTACGGCGACGGCTCGACGGGCCACTCCGTGACCCCTGCCCCGAACGGCGCCGCGGCGCGGTCGCGGCGCCAGCGCGGGCTCGACGCGGCCGTGCTCGAGACCTTCCCGACCATGGCGTACGCCGACGTGAAGGCGCACAAGGCCGGCAAGGGCGCGCTCGAGTGCGCCGTGTGCCTCAGCGAGTTCGACGACGACGAGACGCTCCGGCTGCTCCCCAAGTGCTCCCACGTCTTCCACCCGGACTGCATCGACACCTGGCTCGCGTCGCACGTCACGTGCCCCGTCTGCCGCGCCAACCTCGTCCCGGACCCCGACGCCCCCGCCGACGCGCCGGCGGCGGAGCTTCCGCCGCCGGCAGCCACCGCGCAGGAACCGGAGACCGCGCCGGCCGCCGTGGTGGTGATCGACGTGGAGGAGACGGAGGAGCAGAGGATCATCAGGGAGGAGGCCGCCGAGCTGATGCGCATCGGCAGCGTCAAGCGCGCGCTGCGCTCCAAGTCCGGCCGCGCGCCGTTCCCGCGCTCCTACTCGACGGGGCACTCGCTCGCCGCGGCGGCGCCGACCGCCGCCGCCGCCGCCAGCGCCGCAGAGAGGTACACGCTGCGGCTGCCGGAGCACGTGCTCCGGGACCTGGCTGCGGCGGGGAAGCTGCAGCGGACCAGGAGCCTCGTGGCGTTCCGCGGCGGCAGCACGCGGCGCGGCGCCAGCGTGAGGACCACCGGCGGCGGTGGAGGCGAAGGCGGCAGCAGCCGCGGCGGGAGGAGCATCCGGCTGGGCCAGTCCGGGCGGTGGCCGTCGTTCCTGTCGCGGACGTTCTCGGCGAGGCTCCCCCTCCCCGCGTGGGGGTCGCGGTCGACGCGGAGGGGCGCCGGCGCCGAGGCCGACGGGTCGGCCAAGGGCGGCGGCAGGCCGCCGGCGGCCGGCAAGTCAGGGGAATGCGACGACCAGGCATGCGCGGCCGGGCAACGTGTTTGACGCGGCTTGCTCTGTCGTGGTCAACCGGTGGCTGCCAGGAAACTCTCGGTGCTTTCGTCGCCCTCGTGGGTAGAAATAGTTTTTGGGCAAATTGAATTTTGGACGGAAAGAGCTTGGTCGCTCCTTCTGGACGACGCGTGTTGTAGTTAGTATTCATTTTTTTCCCTACACAAAACTTGTACATAGAAATATAAAAATGGTTGGATGTCTTGGAGCGGAGGAAACTGTCCTGTTGCTGTAGAATTTAGAAATGAAACCATCTTCTTTCAAATTTATGCACACTTTCCTGTAAAATTTCATGTGTACATGTATGTGACGTATCAATATCATGCTGGATTGGTACCTTTCCTGGTCCACTTGATCAAACCAAAGAACATAGGAATCATGTGACATGGTGACAGAGACAAAGAGGCGCTAAATGTTTCTCACCAAGCACATATTATGCATATGGTCACAAACCAACCACGCATGTTTCTCTAGAAGGTTCATTCAAACATCTCGTCCCATCGGTGCACGGCCGCCTAATGTCAGCACTAACAGGCGCAACGGAAACTGCTGGTTGAGAAGAAAATGCAAGCATTCTAGAAACCAAATGCATCGATGCGTCAGGCCGTGCATAATCAGGTACGATTAGCGGTGGGTTTTTTTTTGTTTGTTTTGTTTTTTTTTTGTTTTTTTTTTGCGGGCGTGGTGGTACATATCGGTTAGGCCGGGCCCTATGCTATTCGAACGTTCGATCAGTCTGTCTCCGGTTGATGAGACATTTTTCCTGTGAACAGGAAGCTCACACGTTCGGTCTGCTGCTGTGATCGCTGGTCTGTGCGCTGTGCCTGCCTTTGCAGGCGATTCTGACGTTTTGCCTGAGGAGACGGGAAACGAAACCTCGATTACTGGTAAGTCCTGGTCTCTACAACCGAACGAGGCCTAAGGATGCAAGTGGTTACCGGATGGCTCAGCCGATAAAGAAATTAAAACTTGCATTCCAAACAACATGCGGCATGGTATATATTTAATTAAGTGATGAGAAGGAGCTGCAAGAGTTGCCACTGAGATTGAGAAATGCAGTGCTGCAACAGGCTCTATGAACCTTCCAAATCAACAAGCATCGTGGTGGTTTCCTCAATTTCAAAATTGTCAGCCTATTTCTCGTTAGCGTTTCTAAAGGTAGGTTACCTTAGTTGCATCGTGCTGGTCTGTGCCTGGCTATGCGTCGGTCGACTCTCTGACAACGTTTTGCCTGTGGAGACGGGAAACAAAACCTCGACTATCGGATACAAGTGGTTGCCTTTAGTTCATTTACATTCCGTTTTCCTTTTTGAAATCAGAGAAATGCACAACACAATGGTACGTGCATCTACACAATGGCTGTAGAAGTCATAGAAATGAAGTCTACTTTTAGAAGAACGTCTATGAGACACATAGAAGCTTGGAGAAAACAGGTTATGAACCTTCCAAATCAACAAGTATCACGGTGGTTTTGTCAATTTCACGTTGGCGTTTCTAGAGGCAGGGTGTGCACATGTATTTCATAAGTGTATGTCTCAAAACATGCCGCACTTATTTCACACACAAAAAAAAAAAAAAACGCACCTCTCTGTTTTGCCTTGTTATATGGAAGGAAGTCCATTTGCCGAGTTCAGCCTACAGACAATCAGCCCAAATGCGGCCCAATTTATGCTCTGAGTACTGAGCCCATCACAGTCTGGTGGGCGCAATTTTTCAGTTGTTAACTTTTGTCCAAATTGTCCTAAAAAAACTTGATATCCAGAGTCCTTAACAAAAAACTCCAACAGGGAGCGCTGTTTTGATCTCAAAACGTATCGTGTGTTAAGTCTCAAAAAAAAAAAAAACGTATCGTGTGTCACCACCCATTAGGATGTTACCTTTTTTTTTTTGCGAAAGCCATTAGGATGTTACCGTGTTATTAAATTCAAAATTCATATCCATAATAATTGAAAATACTAATAAAAATATGAATGGATAGCTCATGTCGTCTTCTATTGTCATGCAAAATTTGAGATGCAACGGAAACTTGTACAAGATGCAACAACAAAGTGAAATTGGTACATGAACAACGTTAGTTGAAATTATTCATCGCAGACCTATAATCCGCGACTATTCATGTGCATATTTCAGTTTTTTGTTGCATCTTGTACAAGTTTCGGTAGCATCTCAAATTTTGCATGATGGTTGAAGATGACACGAACAGAGACAGAGTATACTGTATACGTTCTCCAAAACGATGTGGCCAGTGCATTCAAAGCGAAAACGACCCTGGCTGGCATCCGAAAGCTACACGAGCGCGCGGCTAGAAATTGAAAGGTCATACACTCTACAGGGGCATGTATGCTGTCGCCAACTCGCCATTCCTAACGTAGAAGTCTATCCAGAAACTTCAGGGTAAATGCCGGTGTACTCCGTACTTCAGATCGAACAATGATACCTGCTGGTCCGGTCGCATACGTGAGTAACGACACTGGCTGTTTTCCGAAGAGCCGGTAAGCATTCTTGCTATGATCTTTTTCCGGATTTAGCGTGATTGATAAGCTGCCATGCCATCCTTGAAAAAGTTTCTCCGTATCAGACCATCAGGGGAGTAGAGCACGTTATGGGTGTTTAGTTTCAGACTGATTTTTTTAAGGTGTTACACTGAAGAGAAACTAATAATGAAACTAATTACATAACTTGCTTGTAAACTGCGTGACAAATCTAATGAAAGTAATTAATCCATAATTAGTGGATGTATATTGTAGCATTACTGTAACAAATTATAGATTAAATAGGCTCATTAGATTAATTAGTTATTTTTCGTCTACGTTTAACACTTCATATGCGTCCAAACATTTGATGTGATGAGTGAAATTTTTTGAGGAAGGAATTAAACACTCCCTTAGTGTGCTGACATCGATGCTCAACCAGTCCCCTCGAGTCGTCCTAAAAAATTAAAAAGATTTAAGAAATAGAAAATCCTAATCCATTCGAGTCCATCTGCACGTGTGAATGCAACTGCCAACTCATGAATTTAAGCCATTTTATAGTTCTTTTTATTTCTTTTTGTTAGGAATAGTGCCGGTGTTGCTCAACCAAGTAGCGTACGGTGCCACTCACGTCGAAAAAAGGAGCGTGTAGCCGGTACAATTCGACAGCCCAGCTACAGGTTGCAAAGTTTCTCTTGTCCGCTAACACAAGATACATATATTTTTATTACTTATTTATTTTCTAAAATATATAAATACTTCATGTGACATGTTGAGTTGTAAAACACGCAAGACTGGTGGACGAGGATAACGACATGGCAGCTGAGATGAGTTTTTTTTAATGAAAATGCAAATCTTAAGTTCATGTTACTTAAGAACATCATGAGTTAAGCGGATATGATCACTCAAAAAAAAAAGCTATATACTGAACACTACAGAAAAAGAATAACTTAGGATACACCCATATATGATTCTAGATTATATACTTCCTACCTTGTTAGTATAAAAATTAATAATTAAGACGATAGCATGATTTCTGTCACCATTTATAAATATATAGAGGAAGTGATGAGAATAGATTTCTATGTTGAAAATATAGGTCGAACTTTAGTGTCCATTAAAATAAATTCAAGCGCTTTATCTGTGCGATGCAAAGTGAAAGAAGAAGAAGAAATATAGTAAATATATAAATAGTCCAAATGGGATGGTATAGAGGCACTTATCTGAGCACCTAAGTGATGAAAAATATTGTTTTTCATGTTAAACACAAGATATACAAGCGCCATTCAGAGTGAAAGAAAAGTTTAAATGTTGGATGGAAATGCGTGGAGTAATTAGTAAAGTCAATCGAACAAAGATAAGTACATATCTAAATGAATATTGTGTTAGAATAGTAAATAGAGAAGATAGTAAGTAAACAATTTTGTATTATTAAATAGGACTTTACTCTGTAACTTTATAATATAATATCCTTTAAAATTATTAGTATATGCGGGAGCATAGGTTGATTATAATTCTAAATATAATCAGTACATTAAGGTTTATGCATGCACAAGGGTTAAATGAGGCCACGTGGATGAGGGATGGGATGAAATATCTTCCAAGCATTAGGTCTCTGGCAAGAGAAAGTAATACTAACGTATTTTAATGATAAATAAGTTAAAAATTGGATTTTTTTGGAGGAAACGAATTATCTATCTATACTATAAAAAGACGACGAAATTTTCGTTTCGGCCGTCGTCAATTTTCGTTTCGTCCGTCGTCATCTATATCCTACACCGTCGGATTTTATGATGATCGAACGTTCTAGATTAAAGGATATTATATTATAAAGTTACAGAGTAAAGTCCTATTTAATCTCTCAACTTAGGGATGCAAATGGGAATATCATAGCTGACCATGATGGCAAAGCAGCTCTGATCTGGTCGACTTCTAAAAACAGAATGGGAGTCTCTATGAATCCAACTATGCATTTTGATTTAGCAAGCCTGATAATTCCTGACTTGGATCTAGACTCTTTGGTTCAACCTTTCACGGTGGAGGAGATTGATGGAGTCATCAGACAAATGCCATCTGACAAAGCCCCAGGGCCAGATGGCTTTAATGGAATGTTCATAAAAAAATGCTGGCCAATTATTAAACATGACTTCTACAAACTCTGTGCAGATTTCTTTGAGGGATTTCTGGACCTGGAGCCCATCAATAATTCATTCATAACTCTGGTATCCAAAGTTAATAATCCAGAGGGTGTCAATGATTACAGGCCAAACTCCTTGTTAAATTGTAGTATCAAGATTCTGACAAAGCTTCTAGCTGACAGATTACAGAAGGTGATACTCAGATTAATACATGCTAATCAATATGGCTTCTTGAAATCAAGATCCATTCAGGACTGCCTAGCCTGGTGTTTTGAATATTTGCACCAATGTCATCAGTCTAAGAGAGAGATAATAATTTTGAAGCTAGATTTTGCAAAAGCTTTTGATACAGTGGAACACAAAGCTATGATATCTGTCATGAAACAGATGGGCTTTCCAGATAAATGGTTGCTTTGGGTGCAAAAGCTCTTTAGCTCAGGAAATTCTGCTGTCCTTCTCAATGGTGTTCCAGGCAAACAGTTCAAATGCAAAAGAGGAGTTAGGCAGGGTGATCCTTTATCACCACTCCTTTTTGTCCTAGCTGCAGAGCTGTTGCAGGCAATTGTGAACAAGGCATACAGTCAGGGTCTGCTACTGCCACCTTTGCCGCAAGATCATGAAGACTTCCCTATAGTGCAATATGCAGATGACACATTACTCATTTTACAGGCTGATGCTAGACAGCTCATATGCCTAAAATCTCTTCTGAATACCTTTGCTGAATCCACAGGTTTGAAGGTTAATTTTCATAAATCGATGATGGTGCCCATCAACCTATCTGAATCCAAGATAGATGTTTTAGCCAGAACCTTCGGATGTCTAATTGGCACCATGCCATTTACTTATCTAGGCCTGCCAATGGGAACCACAAAGCCTAGGATTGAAGATCTCCAAGCTTATTTACAAGGGATACAATATCATCCAGAGGAAAATGATACATGGAGTTTTATATGGGGCAATGCTACTTACACATCACGAAGATTCTACAACTTTGTCTTCTCAGGAATTCGATCTCCATATACATACACTTGGCTTTGGAAGTCCAAATGTACACCGAGGTTGAGATATTTTCTTTGGCTACTGGTCCTTGACAGGCTAAATACAAAAGATATGCTACAAAGGCGCAATCTGAATGTTCAATCAGGTACTATCTGTGTCTTGTGTCAAGATAACGCAAGAGAAACGAGGGATCATCTATTCTTTGACTGCGTTTTTGCCCAACGATGCTGGGTCTCCATTGGTGTGGTAACCTCCATTGGTCTGGACATTCATGAAAGAATCTCGACAGCCAAGAGATTAAACAACAATGATCTGTTTATGGAAATTTTCATTGTGGCAGCATGGGAGATTTGGTTAATTAGGAATGCGGTGATATTTGAGAATGAAGCACACAGTTTTCAGCTTTGGCGGAAACGTTTCAAAGATCAAATCAAACTCCAAGCTTTGAGGCTTAGAGAGGATCGTCGACAAGTTTTGTTAGCGTGGCTACAATCGATAACATGAATCCCTTGTTTTTTCTTTCCCCACCATTCTTGTAATTATACTCTGTGGCTGTACAGTTCTCCTTTTCTGCATTTAAAATGAAAATGAAGCGCTGTGGGGAACTCCCCCACAGTTTTCCCTTCAAAAAAAGATTAATCTAAAGTGTCCATGTTGACTACAACTCACCTTTGAGCCTATGCCGTCGGATTTTATGATGATCGAACACTCTAGATTAATCTAAAGAGTTCATATAGACTATGTCTCTAAATTAGTAATTTTTTTAAAACACGTGCCGCAGCCCATCTACTAGTTAAATATAATGGCTAAAGGTTAACAGTAACTGGTCGAGTACTGAACGTGTTCCGAGGAAAGCTCGTATCAGTGAAAAGTGAAAACTACCGCGGTGACTGAAAGTGAAAACTGAAAGAATGCGCTGACCAGGTTTTTCCTTACCGTTTGCAACCGGGCCGGTTCCCGCGGAAACCGCTGTAACCAATGGTGACCGGTTTAACGAAAACCGGTACTGTTGATCGAAAAACCGTTAGTGTTAATCGAAAACCGTACTGTAGATCCGAAAACCGCTCCGGCTAACCGCTACCGGTCCTCACTTGTTTCTAGGGGCGGTTCGAAAAAAAAACCCTGGTGCTGACTGCTGAGGTGCAGTAAGAGCGTGGTGGCCTTACAAATTTCTATTCAATGAACCGAACATGATTATCAGCAGGAGTATCTCCGCTTTAGCAAACAATGTGATTGTTTCGTCCCATCAGCTCTCTTTGAAGATATTTCAGAGAGGCTTCTAGCTAGGCTCTACTTATCCATCCTCTGAAAGAAGTTGCTCCTTTAGAGAGCAATACATCACATTTATTTGCTGACACCGATACCCACCCAACGCACTCGATGAGTCATCTTGTGCGAATGCTCAGCTAGCCAGCTCACGCGTCTTCTCCATATATTTTTGTTAACGTTTTTATCTAGCAGTGTGCGTTTGTTTTGGTCAGGAAGCAGAGCAGGTGCATGCCACGTAGCCGAGTAGTACGTCAAGTGGCGATTGGCATGTTGCATCGCAATGTCGCAAAGTTATGCATGCTAGCAGCTTAAAGCCCAATCTAAATTTCGAAATAAAGGATTCTACGTACACAAAGTTCATTAAAACCGCGAGATATATATGATAGAGAGGTGAATGGTACCCCTAGAATACAAACCCTGGCTCTGAATTGCGTGTTCATGGACGGGGATCGGACATGTTGACTTAAAGAAATTCTGCCATTAACAAACAAGCACACATATATACATAACATTCCATGAAGGCAGGTCGGCATGAACGCAACAGTAACGACCTTTGTATTGTTGAGGCTTGACCTCCTACGAAAGGACAAACAATCTTCATTTGAAAGCAGTGGACGGGGACACGTTGACATTTTCTTCGTCTCATCTCATACGAGCGAGAACTCGAACCTTCTCCGGCACGATCTGAACGATCAAATTGATCAAGTCAAACCGATCCGACGGCCTACATCACTCACCCCGCGCTCGCGTCTTACCCGCGGCCCGCGCGCACGAGAAAGCCAAGCAAAGCTTCCTTCCTTCCGTTTCCCAAATCCCCAACCTCTTCGCCGTTCACACCCTCCCCGTTCGTTCTCCTCGATCATCGGCGCCCCGCCATGGGCGGCCTCAAGCTCCGGCGGCTCGCGTCCAGCCTGCTCTCCCCTGTCCCCGCCGCCTCCCCGGGCTCCGCGGCGGACGCGCACAACGCCGTGGCGCGCGCCACGGCGCACCACCCTTCCACGGCCCCGCCGTCGGCGCACCACATGGACGCGCTCCTCGCCTTCGGCCGGGGCTCCCGCCTCTCCGCCGCGGCGCTCGCGGCGGCCTTCGTCGACCGCCTCCGCGCCGCGGCGTCGGGGCAGGGAGACGCCGCCGTGGCGCTCAAGTGCCTCGTCGCGCTCCGCGTCCTCCTCGCGCGGGGTGCCTTCATCCTCCGGGACCAGCTCCTGGCGGCGCTGGCGCGGCACCCGGCGTCCGGACGCAACCCGCTCGCGCTCGCGGCGTTCCCGCTCGGGCTCGGCGGCCGCCGCTCCTCCTCCTCCTCCTTCGCCGCCGCGTCGTGGGTCCGATTCTCCGCGCGCCTCCTCGAGCTCGTCCTCCTCCTCCCCGACGCCGCCCCCGCCGGCGCCGACGGCGAGTACCTCGTCGCGCTCCCCAACCCGCACCTCGTCGCCGAGCTCGCCGCCTTCGTGGCCATCGCCGACGCCGTCCGCCACGCCCCGCCGCCGCCGTCGTCGGGCCCGCAGCCCGACGCGCTCGTCTGGGAGGCCGTCCGGCTCGCCGAGGAGGACCACGTCGCGGCGGAGCGGAACATCGCCGCGCGGGTGCAGGAGATGGGGGAGCGGCTCGACACGCTGTCCCTGGCCGACGCGGTGGAGCTGATCTGCGTGCTGCGGCGAGTGGAGGAGGGCTCGGCGCCGCCGGCGCCGGAGTGGAAGTGGGCGGGGCTTGACAAGGGCGTCGTCGGCGCGGCGCGGCGGCTCCGCGAGCGCGCGGAGGGGGTGGTGCTGCGGAGGACGGTGGAGGAGAGGCGCCTGGTGCGGAGGGACGCGGGGGGCAGCACGTCCGCGCGCGTCTTCGTGCCTGCCCGCGACGCCGCCCGGTTCGCATCGACACGGTGGGCTGGCACGGTTTCTGCATGGCGGTAGCCAATGTGCAGGTTTGCTATGCTTTGCTCGTGGTTTACTCATTTTTTCCCTTTACTTGGTGTATGTAAGTATCTTGTAGCTGCAGTACTCTGAATTTCTGAATTTGAAAAGGTTTTGGCAAGTCTTCCGTTGTGTAGTGTTTTTTTGCTTGATCGGAAATGCAATGGTGTAAATATCATGCGAAACATGATTGAATTGGTGTGCTTGTAAGCTTGTTAATACGAGGCGATGTGCGATTAAGGATTAGTTCGTTCTTGCTCGTTTGTGATTAGTGAAGGTGAAAGCTTTTCAAGACGGAAATGCAATGGTGTAAATATCATTTGGAATATGGTCGATTGATGTGCTCGTTTGGTTAGATGGCCTCAGTAGCACTTCTCAGGTCCTGGGTTCGACTTCCCGTGGGAACGAATTTCAGGCTTAGATTAAAAAAAAACCCCTCGTCTGTCGCCATAACCAAAGCACAGGTCAAGGCCCGGCCCAGGTCGTATCTGTGGTTGGCTTGGGCTCTCCTACCTGGGGTAGTTGCAGAAGCCGTCAGCCCAATGGTTGTCTCACAAGGGCTACGGGCCCCTGTGTAAGGGTGGCCGTCAGCCCAATGGTTGTCTCACAAGGGCTACGGGCCCCTGTGTAAGGGTGGGGCAGAGGTTCGGGGGGTTTTCTTGGCCTGCGTGAGAAAGTCTTCTCTCTTAGAAAAAGCCCGGGGCTGTCTTACCCCTGCAGGTCGAGTTTTTTTTTAGGAGATGAACGCGCAATTAATAAAAATCACGTAGTTCTTGCTCAAATTGTGATCTGTGAAGGTGAAAGCTCTGCTCAATTAATAAGATGCTGAGACGTGTAGTCATGTTTCACCTCAACTGTCTCGTCTCAGCTCACGTAGGAGTAAAAATAATAATACTAATAACGGTTTGGTGGCGTGATGGATGTGCAAAAGTTGCAAATGTAGCTGTTACTCGAGGTGTCGATATCTTCCACTAGACGCGCGAGTTGCAATCCCCAATTAACATTCCGATGTCCACCCCAGCTGCATTATCTAAGATACGATCTTTGTTAATTTAGTACGAAGTATTTTGTGGCATCCGCATATCTATGAAACTTTTGACTTCGTTGCGCAGCGTAGGTGTAGTTGAGTGTCCACATCAGTTCTTCAGGAGCTTATTGCGCGCTTCAGTTTTTTAGGGGCATGTGTGGAGCATTATCTGCTTGGAATACTAGTCCTGGTTGTAAACTATGGTCGGTGCATCCTCTACAGATCCAGTTTATAGCTGACGCGACCTCGGAGTTTTCAGAGATGTATGGAACTGTACTTTGGTACCACCACTAACCACTGGAACACAACTTGCTTGTTTACATACACTAAATATTTTCCTTGACGGATCACCAGCCTCTAATTAATCAAGTTTTTTTTGTTGAACCCACAGTGGTTGGATGCTCTGTACGTACAGGCAACCATTGACTTGACTCTGAAAGGGGAGACAGGATCAAGCCTTAAGCAAGCAGCAACCGGCCAACCACAAGCTTCAGCGAAGAAGAATAATCAGTGCAACCTGCATGTGACGTTTGACGAGAACGGAGACCTTAGGTGACGTCGCGTGTGACGTGTCAAAATGGCTCACCAGGACAAAGGTCGTCGGCTGTTGTTGGGCTGAGCCACCTTCGACTAGCCTGCATGAACGGAATCAGGCCCATTAGCTACTTCTTGGCTAGGCTGGTCTGGGCTTTATCCAGGATTTGTCCTCAGGTGGTCTCAAAAAAAAAAAAAAAAAAAAAGAAGAAGAAGAAGAAGGATTTGTCCTCAGATTTTATTTTACGGCTCCCAGCGACCGACCACGTACGAACCGTCGAGTGAGTGTACTACTGACGACTCGGAGATTTTCAGAGACGGATTCAGAGTTCTCTCTATATCACCCGTTTCAGTAAATTTCTTCTAGTAAATACAGAAAAATCACCCATTTATGATAAAAAGCGTGTTTTTTAGGAAACAGGAGGGGTAGGTCCCTGCTGGTTAATATATATTAAAAAGAGTAAATTTCACCAGCGGTCCATGAATTTGTCCTGAGTTCTCATCTAGGTCCCGGTACTCTCAAAATGCACGTATAGGTCCTTAAACTTGTCCCACGCTCTCATCCATGTCCCAATACTCTTAAATTGCACACAACGGTCCTTCAACTTATCCTGCAGTCTCATCTAGGTCCATATACTTTCAAAATATATTAAAATTTTAGAAAAACATTTTTAAATGTTTAAAACTTTCATGTTCTCAAACCAAGTTCAAATCCTACTTAAAACCAATGTTGGCAATAGCCCGCTATAGCTCAGCTATATCTCCGTTATAGCTTTTTGAGACAGATGCCGCGACGATATTGCAAATATTATCGCTAATGTCGCTAACTCCGTTATAGTGTGAAATAGTGCCGCTAAATTAAATAGGCTAGCGCCGCTAACTCCGCTATGACTGAGTTATGAACTTATATACTTGTAATTTATGAACTATGAGTTATAACTTGTGACTTATTGTTTATACCGTGACTTATTTTTATACATTTACTGTTGTTTGCACTCATGCATGGACATATATTTATGTAATATAAGATGAAAATTTTGAAATTATAAAGTTTCAGCCCAAATTTCACCTTTTTTAACATACCGCTAAAGGCAATAGCTTTCGCTATAGCTGCGCTATAGCTTTTATAGCTTTTTTACAAACACTCTGCTAAATTCTATAGCCCGCTATTGCCAACATTGCTTAAAACTGATACGAAATTCATGAGAAAATAATAAAAAAATGGTTGATTAAGAATATTGGATATAATATTTAATGATTTTAGGAGTTGTTATTTTAGCACAACTATTTAACAACTAATTTAATTTTAGAGATAAATTATTCTTGATAAAATGAAAAAAAACTGATTATGGGTTATTTTAGAGATTTCTTGATTTCTCCAATATTCTTAATCAACCATGTGTTTGTGATTATTTTCTCGTAAATTTTAGATCAAATTTGAGTGGGGTTTAAACTTGGTTTGAAATCATGAAGGTTTTAATTGACAAAAATGTTTTTCAAAATAAATAAATGCATTTTGGAAGTATATGGACCTTGATGAGACTGTGAGACAAGTTGGAGGACTGTTGTGTGCATTTTAAGAGTATCGAGACCTGAATGAGAGCACATGACAAGTTTAAGGACCTATACGTGCATTTGGAGAGTACCGGGACCTAGATGAGAACTCGGGACAAGTTCATGGACCGCTGGTGAAATTTACTCTATTAAAAACCGAGGCCAAAAGGTCACAACAAAGGAGTTTCAGGAAACGAGGAAGGAAACAAAAAGATCAAAAGAATTACAACATCGACTCTATCCATAATCTCATTTCAGCTTGCCGATGTGCAGGTGCTCTTAGGATAACTAGAGCAAACTCTGCCTTGAATCTTCGCCCAACCGAAGCAATTGATGGCGCAATCCCTTTGAAGATGAAGTCATTCCTCTCCATCCATATGCACCAACACATAATGATAATGATGTCCATGAAGAAAGTCTTGTGTATCTGTCGACGAAACTCCTCGAATGCTTGCAACACATCTAGGTGTGGGCTATGTAACTGAAGCAGTGCCCAGGAGGCTTGAGCAGATGGACAGTTTAGAAAT
Organism: Urochloa ruziziensis; assembly: GCA_015476505.1. Lineage (NCBI taxonomy): Eukaryota > Viridiplantae > Streptophyta > Magnoliopsida > Poales > Poaceae > Urochloa > Urochloa ruziziensis. The sequence goes on along the minus strand of CM027119.1, from coordinate 53,836,241 downwards.
AGATGTGTCAAGCTTTCTTCAGTCATGGAAATACACAGAACACAGCTGTAAAAAGCGTGTTGCGTGCTCAACTAGCGTGGTAGATTTCTTCTACTCCAGTAAATACAGAAAAAATCACCCGTTTCACTCATGTCAGATGGCATTTCCATACAGAACATTTTTAAGTTGGAACAAATTCATTTACCATCAACATCTGTACCAGAATTTAGAAGTCCTAGATTATCATCAACAGTTGTACTTGATCATCTGTTAGTCCTCCTGGTACAGCATGATATGCTTCTTAGTTTATACATTAGTTCAGGAGGACTAACAAGTGATCTGGTACGCCAGTTGACGATAATCTAGGCACTGGGATCCATAATTTACAAATGAAGGCAATAATATATTAACTCTGAAATGATCTGAATACATATTAATTCTTACGGCGTTTCCCAGATATTCGTAGGTTCACTTGGAGCTGCTCCATCTCTGCATTCGGCTACTAGCTTTCAGTGCCTGCAAAACCGAACGTCTTAGGAATGCCAGGAGAAGCATGGACCATCTCAAGTTATTAAGATTCTAAAATCATATTTTGCGAAATTATTTGATAAAGTAATGTTACATAAGAAATTGAAACCAAACCTCTTCATTCCAGTCGCATCGTAGGGTGATATATGCAAGAATTAGAGTTTGCACCGTCGTTCCACCGATCATTCCAACCCAAATTCCCTGCAGAATCAAAACCCCGAATAAGTGTCGAAAGCATGCATATCCACAGCATGATGATATATTATCAATCCGTGCATTTTGAAGGTTCATACAAGGACCCCATAGTGGAAACCCCAAGCTAGTAGAACACCCAAAGGGACACCGATCAAGTAGTAACTCCCAATGTTCACATAGGCAACCAGTGCTTGCCACCCAGAACCAACAGCAACTCCTGAAAATTTAGCAACAAAGCATCATAACTGTTTCCTTCTGAAAATGAAAACCTACTGAAAATATTCTGTTTCATAGTTCACTACTCACTCATTTATCGTGTTTGGGGGAACATACCGCAGAGCACAGGTTGGATTCCATTGAGGAGGATGGTGAGGGCCAGCAGGACGGAAAGGCTGTCCACTGCATTGATCAAAGCCTCGCTTGTAGTGAACACGATCGCGAGTTTGTCATGGAAAATCAGTGCAAGTGAACTACTGAAGAGGCAGATCGTGAAGGATGTTGTTGTCGATACGATTGTCGCAAATCTTGCACCTTTCCCATTGGACGCACCGAGCTCATTGGCTACCCTCACCCTTGTAAAGAAATATGAGGGTATTCAGTAAGTCAATTTAATTCTGTCTGAAAGTTGCCTAAAGAAGTAGAGTCATGCGATTTGGTTGTTTACCCCGTGCCTGCTAAGAATCCCAAGTGAATCATCAGTTCCCATGCAGCCAAACTCATGCTATTCAACGAGGACAAAAAAGGGTGAGATTTTTCATTATTCCTTTGATGTGTTATCAATGTGAGAAGGGTCTTGGGAGAAAGTAGTTGGGAGAGGTGAGGGTCTACCAGATAGACAGTGCATCCACAGCTAATTCGGCGTTCTTCATGTACCCCGTGAGGAAAACCAATACTCGGTAGTACCAAATCTCCAAGCTGCAGGACGAGCCAAACAATGTCATAGAAAGAAGTCAATTTTGTTTAGCTCTCCGTGGCATGCATGTAAAAGATCTGTAGAAAAAAATTAAACTCCATTTCTCCATCCACGATATGCATTGAAGATTGAACAGACCTAGCTGAGTTCAAAACTTCAAATTGACGCATTTCACATACCACATCATGACACCAGATGCCGCGGACAGCTTGACGAAGTCCTTCAAGTCCACGAACGCCAGCGAGGAGAACCCCTTCCACGTCTCCGGGCACCCGCCGCCGATGGCATAAGCGAGCTGCAGGCCCGCGATGAGAGCCCAGGAAATGTTTATCGCCATGGCGGCGCCCACGACCCCGAGCTCCAAGTACCGCACCAGAAGCCAGGTCGCCGCGACGTGCACCGGGAGCCCCGCCACCGTGGTCACCAGCGTGACCCAGTTCTTGAGCTGGCACTGCAGGAACTTGTTGAGCGGCAAGATGATGGCGAAGGTGAAGTGCACCGGGAGCAGGTACATGCTGACCAAGCCCGCGTCACGCGATAGCTCGGCGGGCTGACCCAGCGCGACGAGCAGCTGCCCGCTGAATATGTATGTCGGAGCGAGAAGCACGGCAAAGCACAGGAGGATAAGCCACGAACGCTGCATGTAGACGCCGAGCATGTGGTGCTGCTTTGCGCCGTAGGCTTGGCCGCACAACGTCTCAAGTGCACTAGCCATGCCAAGCTGTGAAATTGCAAATAAGACAAGCAAGGCACATAGCAACCTTTTAATAATGTGATGAAGCTTTGAAGAAGAATGCCAAACTATAGATGTCTTTAGGAAAACCAGGCTGATTTGTTCGTTGCTTGCTGGTATGCTTATGCAAGGTATATATGACGAATAATTGTATCATTTAAGTTTGATAAAAAAAATCAGAATTTCAAGTAACTGAATTTCCGTTACATTCAGCCTTTATTCTTGAATAATTTGGTCAACACCAAACAACTCATGGATATTGCAGTTTAAGACATAGTTATAGTTTAAGGCAATTGAAACAAGTAAACTTCATGCATTTAATTTTTTAATGCTGAAAAATAAATTCATTTTAGATATTTTTATAGTAATTTTTATTTTGCGCGATGTATGCACTCTTATTTAAAAACACCCTTTGACTTACAGGCACAAAATGTAGTTTATTTATTTTCCTTTCCCTAAATAAAGTTAATTTGTTTGTAAATAACTTTGCAAACATGAACATATCTTTATTAATTTGTCTTGAAAATATTATCATAATCTTATAAATATACGAGAACTGGTGAAAATAGTGCTAACCATCACATATAAAAACACGTGAAAATAGAAGGCATCAATTTTTTTTTTAACCTAAGGGTTTCTGCAGTATTCCAACAGGTCACCAAATTAAACCCACGGAAGACTGCTCTCATGGCAGCCTCCATGAATGTACCCCAATTCTAGAGGGATCCCGATATCAAGTTGATGGGAGTCTAAACTGGAGCTGGATGCTTTCTGTCCCTGTGAAGTCAATGCCAACGTGGGAGTGCACAGAAGGATCGGACGACGATTACGGCCATGCCCCCATCTTGGTGGCAAGCTGGCAACCCGCAATTTAAAAGAGAGACCAAAGGTCTGTCAGTGCTTGTGCTAGCTACTGTAATAATCATATGAACTGCCACCCAAGACGGACCTAGAAATGAATCAAGCCACACGCCAGAGCAGATACTGAGCACGAAGACTCGAAGAGAGGTGAGCGTACCAAGAAGCCGAAGCTGAGTCCGGAGATGACGGTGTTGGCCACGGAGTAGGCTGCGAGCTCGCGGTCGCCGAGGTGGCCGACGAAGGCCTGGCTGATCACGTTCATGCTGTAGAGCACGAGGCGCATGAACATGGCCGGGCCGACGACCTCCCACAGCTTCTTGGACTCCTCCCATACTCGCTTGGGCAGCCCTCCATTCTTCTCTGCCGGCGGCTCCGAGAGTAGCGGGACGTCGCTCCGGTGGCTCTCCATGTTCGAGAGCTAGCTCAGAAGTCGCCGCGGGAGCAGGCAACCCGCTGGCTAGCCACGGTGATATATTGGAGGGAAGTGTGCACGGGGAAGCATGGATGACTTCAAGCCCGGCCCCATTTGTTTGCATCGCAGTTGCAGCAGGCTGGAGAATTTGTCAGATCCAGGCCATTTGTTTGCAGCGCGGCTGCAGCACGATGGGCAATATGTTATTGGGACGCGATGAACATCACCTAGAGTATCTAATTCGTAGGTCGTTTCTTGGTTTACTCGACAGATCAGACAAATCAAGGAAGCCGACATTACTAGTTTTTTTTCTCTCTCTCTTTTGTGCGCCAAGTCGTCTCGACGGGGCAGGGTTGCAGGTCAGATCCAAATACGAAGTGTGCTCGGCGATCAGCCACCGGCAGCGGCTCCCCAGCCACGGGGTTTGCCGGCTCTAGCCTCTAGAAATCCTATCCTCCTCAAAATTTTAGTTTACATGACTTAAATGTTTGAAATTTATACTATAATATTTCGTAAAAAAAGATTTATACTATAGACTGATATAAGATAAGATAGAGAAACTAGCCAACCAATATGGAGAAAGTGAGGGGGAGTGAAGTAGGAGTACCAACATTTAAAGAGAAATTTAACGGTGGGTCCAGATCAAATGGATAAAGGGTGTCAATCAGCGTCGGCTCATATGACGATCGGCCCAAATGATTGCACCTACTGCTACAAATTAAGGTGTCAAGACCCATGTCCATCTGTGACGGTCACACACCCTCGGCCCTACCGCATTGCTCCTCCCCGACGTATTTACTCATAACGGCAACTCTAGTCCAGCCATCCCATCCCAATCACTGTCGGCTCTGCCTCATCCCCTTCGTGCCACTAGTGCCCCATTTTCCCTCATGTCCCAGCGAGGCCCTAGGCGTTGAGCCATGCCCGGTGCTTGAGGAGCGATGCCACGGAACTCAAAAGCATTGGGGAGCATCGGCATTGATTAACTACTAAACTACCCTACTTTAAAAATTAAACATCTTCTTAAATGATCGATAGCCAAGAATATTTATGTGAGGAACTACTTGTTCCTCTCAAGCACCATAACAAAGCTCCATTTCAAATATATTACTCCGTTCAACATTTAGTTATACTAGTTGAACAATTTAGTTTTAGTGTTTCAATATAACCATTTAAAAAGATCTAATTTGCATAAAATGTTGAACTAATTTGAAAAAAAGTTAAATCTATTATTTTTGAAATATTGAATCTACTACTCCTGCTCCCAAGCCCAAATATGTTATTCCCATTGTTTTATTGGACCATTTGTTGTTATCTAGAGCTTGTTGGACTATCATGAACCTTAAAGTTACTCTAGTCCATCAACCCGTGCTCCCGAACAGATTAATAATTTTAAGAGACATGAATTAAAAAATATTTTTAAAATAAGGACCCATAGATATCTCTTAGCATCACAGCTCCATATATATTTAACAAATTTAGTTAACCATTGATTTGAGCTACATGCTTAATATAGAAATTATTAGTATTATCATTTAATTCATCCATATACGCATGGTCCACACGGTTATATACATGAAGCATACATTTAAGTTAGTGGTTTTTACATCAACAATGATAAAAGTAGATAATTTAGCATCCTATATTAGTTTCCTTCTAGTTATTCTTTTGTAATGACACATGTACGTAACTTAGATTCAGATTAGGGGTTACTTCAGTTTTTTTATTAATGATATAGGTGAGTAATTTATATGCAACTTTAGGGTATAATTTTTAGGTTATTTTTGTAATGACATAGATGGGCATATTTAGATAAAGAGTAGGGGTTATTATTATTTTTTATTATGTTATATGTGAGTAGTTTAGAAACATATTTATAGGTAACTTTTTAGAAAATATAATAGATATTATGGCTATTATGATTTTAACTATTGGATTGATGGCCAATGTTTCTGATTTTTGTAAGACTATCTAGGATTTATCTATTTTCTAGCGCATCTCGAAGGATTAATGTGAAGGCTAAAAAGGATACTCTAGTTAGTAATAGTAAGATAGCTTAAACTTTACCTGAAGGTATATAGGAGCCCATGTTGGCCTCCTCACACACATGAACAACTCCATCAATAGAAATCAAAGCTCTTTCATGCCGTAGGCCATACTACTAGGAGCCTGCTACCCCACCCAAAAGAGCTAAAGACATCCATTTTTTCTTTGAACAACATGCTTTTAGCCTATGTGACTCCATCGTAAAATAGGATCTAGGTAGCATGTCTCACATGTCAACAACCACATACCTCATCAATATATTTATAGCCATATTAGGACTAACACAAATAACAAGTGATTTTCTGGGGCAAGTTGTGCTCAACAATGCAAGCGGATTCATAGAATAGCACTGCTATCTCACGTGTGTCCACAAAAATACAAAATAGTACTATTATCCTATAAATTTAGAGAATACTATTGAACCCATACAACGATTCATGAAACAACACTCCTCCTTGTTTTATTTTCTTTTGTTTCCATCAAACTCAAGAGGCCAACTTGTTCCTTGTGTTGTCTATGCATATTGTTCATGGCTATTTTGTCCAACATTTAATTGATGATCTTTGCAAACAAAATAATTAATGACTTAGTATTGATGCATGGAATTTGTGTGATGTTTTGTTATTCGTGCAACTTAGTAGTTCTTTTGAGATGTTTGAATACAAAACTTGATTATACTAATGCATAATTTTTTTTGATAGTTTGTGATAAATCAATTTAGTAATTGTTCTTAAATGTCTGAATATCAAACTTAGCTACAGTTAACCATGAAAATTTCCGAACTACATAGCCACAATTGGATAAGTCGGTAATGCTGGGTGAACCAAAAAGGTTTTGTGTGATATTTTGTTATCCATGCAAATAATATTTCCTTATAGATTTATGAATGTCAAATGTGGGTATAGACATGTAAGGTGAGTTTCTTAAAAACATAAAAGATGAAATCCTACCTAATATAAACCATGGAATACGATATGAGGTGATTTTTGTGATTTTTTTTTTCAAACTAGACGGAGGGGATAGAAAGAGAAGCTGAAATAACTGAATTGTAGCAGGGGAAATATGGTCAATTGTAAGTGAAAAAGGAACGATACTCAGATGAAAAGAGCTGAAAATATTAATGGGATGCTATTTATAGATTTATTTGACAAAACCAGTGATATTCTATGGATCTCTCTACACTTGGGGATCAAAATAGAGAATTCAAGACTACAAGTTAGAATTTTTTGGTAAATAGAGATATATAAGTTTTATTTGTAACATCACCATTTCTTGAACAATAAATTAGAATAATATTCAAGCAAAGAATCGTAACAATCTCATCAATGGCTTTGCTACGTATGACTCTACATCTTTTTTTTAAGTGCCTAGAGTTTCTAGAAGTCTATATAGTAATAGATGCACCATTTGCTCTTTTCTGTCCATTTTATCACCTTGGACAATCCACCTTGTTCACTTCCTCCTTTCCTGATGTAAATTGGAAGCTGAAGCTACTTGTGCCTGCTCCACCTCTGCATTCTGTTGCTAACTTTCAAAGCCTACAAAAATGAATTAATTCAACACATGTGGCAAGGCCTAGAAAACCCATGAAATACATAGAGTCATCCGAGGTTTTTAATCATAGTTTGCAAAAAAATGATGGCTCGATGTTAATAATGATGACTCAATTATTTTGAATTTAAAATTCAACTTTTTTACAGAGAAATAAAAACACAAATATCATTAGGGCCAACTAAAATAGTCAGGAGGAGCAAACAAAGCCTAAATTCTGCTCTGCTCTCTCTCTCTGGGGGGGGGGGGGGGGGGGGCAGGTACAAAGCATATAGACTTTATCCTTCCTGATATAAATGGAAGCTGAAGCTACTTGTGCCTGCTCCACCTCTGCATTCTGTTGCTAGCTTTCAATGCCTACAAAAATGTATTAATTCAACACATATGGCAAGGCCCAGAAAACCCATGAAATACATAGAGTCATCCCAAGGTTTTCAATCGTAGTTTACGCAAAAAAATGGCTTGATGTTAATAAGGAAGAAAACGGAACCTCGTCATTCCAATCACATCGTAGAATGATATAGGCTAGAATTAGTGTCTGCACCATCGTGCCAACGATCATTCCAACCCAAATTCCCTACAAAAAAACGTCAAAGCCAAGTTAGTGCAGGATGCATATGAATACAATACTGTTCAGCAATGCGCTATGAAGATTCATACTTGGACCCCATGGTGGAAACCCCATCCCAGCAGAAAACCAAAAGGAACTCCAATCAAGTAGTAGCTTCCAATGTTTACATAAGCAACCAGTGCTTGCCACCCTGAACCAACAGCAACTCCTGAAAATATAACAGCCAACGTGTATTAGGAAAAAAAAAATGACGTGGGGAACACCTAGCGAAGAAATTGGTCCCGGTATTGCATTAAATTACAAGCCTACAATATTGGTGGCATTCAAAAAGACAGGTATACCTGATAGCACAGGCTGGATTCCATTGAGGAGGATGGTGAGGGATAGCAGAATGGAAATGTTGTCCACTGCACGGATCACAGCTTCACTTGACGAGAAGACCATTGCGAGTTTGTCGTGGAAAATAAGTACCAACGAACTAATGAAGAGGCTGATCAGAAAGGATGTTGTCAGCGACACGATTGTTGCAAATTTCGCGCCTAGTCCATTGGCCCCACCGAGCTCGTTAGCCACCCTCACCCTTGCAAACATTTGGAAGGAAGTTCAGTTAAACTTTCCGATTACTGTAATGTTTAAGAGCTGATAGCAGAGTTTTGTCGTTCAGTTGCTTACCCAGTGCCTGCTAAGAATCCCAAATGAATCATCATCTCCCATCCAGCATAACTTATACTGTTTAAGAAGAGAGACAGAAAAAGATAAAGGGAATAGCATGTCTTCGTCAGATTTTTCTATCCTTAGTTTATCGACCAATGTGAGATGTTTTCTAGGAAAAATACTGTAATCCAGATCGAGATGATGGTGATTCTACCAGATAGACAGCGCATCCACAGCAAGTTCGGCGTTCTTCACGTATCCTGTCAGGAAAACCAATATCCGGTAGTACCAATTCTCCAAGCTGCAGAAAAGGAGCAAAATGTCAGAAAGTGTCGTTGTGTACATAACTTAATTGTTCTGTATCACTCCTAGTACCAGAGCATGACACCAGACGCTGCGGACAACTTGACGAAGTCCTTCAAGTCCACGAACGCCAACGCCGAGAATCCCCTCCACGTCTCCGGGCATCCGCCGCCGAAGGCATACGAGAGGAGCGCCGCCGTCGCGAGCCCCCAGGACAAGGTGAGCGCCATCGCTGCTCCGAAGACCCCGAGCCGGAAGTAACGCACCAGCAGCCATGTCGCCGCGACGTGCACCGGGAACACCGCCGCCGTGCTCACGGCGGCGACCCAGTTCTTGCGTTGGCACTGCAGGAACTTGTTGAGCGGCAGGATGATGGCGTAGACGAAGTGCAGCGGGAGCATGTACAGGCTGACCAACCCTGCCTGGCGCGACAGCTCGGCCGGCTGGCCCAGCGCGGTGAGCAGCTGCCCGCTGAAGATGTACGTCGGAGTGAGGAGCACGGCGGAGCTGAGCAGGATGAGCCACGAGCGTTGCAGGTAGATCCCCATCATGTGGTACTGCTTTGCGCCGTAAGCTTGGCCGCAGAGCGTCTCCATTGCGCTCGCCATGCCAACCTGCGAAATCGCAAATAGTTCTGATGCAACAGATTTACTCTGAGCTGAACTCAAGTGAGCGTTACTGATTTGGCTTACTGCCACAAAATTCAACCATGCATTTTCGAGTTAACTCCTTTTTCTAAAGAAATAAACAATCCGAATTGATCAACAACAATTGTAACACCCGGCAATTTCCGTTTCCTTTCGTTTCCCAATTTTCTTCCGATCGAACTTGAACCCGTTGCTGAAAAAAAAAACAAAGTGGACAACAGTGAGAACAAACTTACGAAGAAGCCAAAGCTGAGGCCAGAAATGACGGTGGCGGCGATGGAGAAGGCAGCGAGCTCGAGGTCACCGATATGGCCGGCAAAGGCCTGGCTGACCACGGTCATGCCGTAGAACGTCAGCCTCGTGAACGCGGCCGGGCCGGCGACCACCCACAGCTTCTTGGATTCCTCCCATACTCCCTTCACTAGCTCGGGTACCCTGCCTCCTCCCCTCTTCTCCAGCACCGGCAGCTCGGTGATATCGATGAGCGGGACGTCGCTCTGACTCTCCATGCCTGGCACTGAAGAGGAACTGGGCAGCCTGCTGGATCGGGAAAGATTGGATGGAAGGAATGCACGTACAAGCAACACCAGCCGCTCCAAAATCAGTTGTTAAATGTCTGGCTGAATCACGCTGGGCAATATGATATGGGTGTGGCGTGAAGCTAGATTACCCACTACTACTATCTAGTAACTACACTTGTCATTGACTTGATAGTTGATACTGATGAATGGATCCGACACAGTACTTTTTCCCCATTCGCTGTGCTTTGATCATGACTGATCTAGGAGGCCGACAAATTCTTTGGGGAGTGGTCTCCTATCGGACTAGTTAGATCCAGATGTGGCAGATTTGCTGTGGCTAGCTTGTGGTTGTGGGACGGCATATAGAATGAGACATTGAGAGCATATAAGGGATCTATTATATCTATACTAAAAAGCACGACAAAATTGATGTCAATTTTCACCAAAAACTCTACCCCTTACCCCTCATGCCGGCCCCACTTGTCATGCCAAAAAAAACCCACTTTGCCGGACGGAACAACAATTTGCCGGACGAAAATCCTTCCCATCGTTCGAAACCTTGGTTTTTTTCTCACCTGTCGTGACACCCATACCCTCTGGGCCCACGCTTTCAAACTAAACACAGAACAATTACGATGTTAATCGGTTAAAAAAAAAACCCCCGCCGGCTCCTATCTTCCCCCACCGAGACCTTCCTTCCCATGTTAATCAAATCCTGCCGGACTCTTCCTTGTTCTATACAGATTGGATCGTATCTGTTTCTTCTTCTGTTGCCGGACAACACTCTGCTTTCACCGAATTTTATTTTGTCAGACAAGATGCAAATCTCGCCGTATTTTTTTTTTTGCCTACGACATGTTTGGCGAAAGGTTCGTGTAGCAGCAGCTCGTCGGTCCCGTCTCAGCTTCACGGTCACGTGGAGCCCATCCGCCATCCGCAGCGTCAGCGACGGCAACTGCCGGTGCTGGAACGCATCATCCACGTCCAACTCCTCCAGCACGCCGACCATGATGGACTTCATCTGGATGTAGGTTCATCATTGCGCCCTCCGCACAGATTGCTCGCAGGGTCATTCGTCCATATAGCTTGTCTCCCGATGGCACAGCGTCGTCCTCTAGGAGATGTCTCAAGCACGTCGAGGCAACAGGCCACTCGTGGGTTTCGGCAGATTTCACTCGTGGAGCTCTGATCATCAGAAAGCTCCAGAGAGGGTATGTGCACGTGTACCCGTCCAGCGCTACGCTTTGCCTGGTGATGGCCATATGCTAGGTCGAGACCAATGCCGGGACGTGGGAATTCTTGATCTCCCAGCTCTCGCCATCAACTCTGGTTCTTTGCAAATTGATTACAGGGGGGCAAGTTGATGATCTGTTTGATGATCTTCATGAAGGGCGTGGCATCTCCTACTCCGATGGATAGCAGTGGCATCTCCTACTCCGATGGTTTTCGATGGAGCTAATGAGGCAAGGGATTCGATGAAATGTCCATACGTTTATTTACAACATGCATATGCAGTTTGTTTGTGTGTATAATCCTCTGATTTTTATTTGTTCAATCGTCCATGGTACAAGGCATGACTGTATTTATGCTTGAACTGTGGGTTAGCTGTTAGTGCTTTGCGGTATTCTGCAGAAACTGAGGGGGATGGTGACTGGTTAACTGCTAATCAGTTTTTTTTCTTGTGCAAAGTAGTACATCTCATGAAGTCTTACATTATGATTAGGTGAAAGTAGTGCTACGAGACTACTGCCAACGCCGGATTATCTATTTTTCATGTGTACATGCTTTTAGTTTAGTTTCTGCACACATACTTTGTTATCTAATTCAATCTATTTACAACAAAATGCATTAGAGAATCGTGCATGACTAGAACATCAAAACCCTTTTCATTAGTAAACTATGCACTAACAAAGCTTTATTGCGCAGATGTTCAGGCCTGCAACTGCTACCATAGAAAGGTCATCAGTGCATTCTTTACCCAGTTGGAGCTCCTGCTGGTTGCTAAAAGAAAGTTCTAGCGCTACTGATGTTGTGGGTCAGCAGGGAAAATGACATTGATTTAACAGGGTTTCAAATGAAAAAGGTATGTTGGTAATGAAAATTCCTCAATATTTGCTGAAGGATATGTGAATCTTTTATGTTTGTTTTATTCAAGCTTTGTTGATAAATGGTTGACATGGACAAGGGTTGTTCGTCAAATTGGTTCACTGTTACAAACAGTCTTTTTAGACAAGGATTTGCGTGTAAAGTAAATTTCTATGCAAACATTTTTTTTATTCATATTTGACTATTGATTAAACAAAATATGCATTTGACTGTTTCCTGATTCATTCTCAAATGTTGTTCCATCTTACTATAATTAAACATATTTATTTTAAATGTAATTATTTTTCATACACGTGCCTCCGGCACGTGCACTTCAACTAGTATTAATAAAGCAGTAACAAAAGGAGCCACCATGTTCACCGAGAGGGCCTAAAAAATCCCACGTTAATCTAAAAAAGAGAAGGATATAGACCATCGGATTTTATGAAGATCTAACGTTCCACATAATTTTAAATAAACTATATTAAATATTTTTTTATTATTTCTTATCAAACTTGGAGTCAAATACTTTCTTACCTAAAAAAGCCTATTGGTATTTCCTACTCTAATTGGACTCCATCTACGTTTGTGGGTCAGTGAGTCAATCCGTAAAGCCCCAACAAAAAAAAGAAGGAAATGTGGCATCTAATACATGTTCGTTTCTGGTCATGTTAAAAAAACAAAAACACATAATAATAACGTCCGTTTCTAATTAAATAAAACAATATTAGGTTTCTTAGGTTTGTAAGGTGCCATGAAGGACTTTGCCCCGTTGGATGTTTACAGCTAAAGGTCAACTAGCCCAAAAATAGCACATGTCTAACACCCCTAATATGTTGGATTTTATAAAATAAGAAAAATGGCATACGATTTCTAAGCAAATTCGAAAGCAAAATGTAACACCCTCAAAATTAAAGAAATTATTTAATCAATTATTGGATTAATTATGGAATTTATTAAAACCGCTATAGGCTTAAATAGAAATTACCAAGATTAATCGAGTATAAAATAACTATAGAAAAATAAAATAAAGTTCTACAACTTCATAAGGACTAAACTAGCACCAAACACCCTACAGTCAAACTTAAAGAGAACATGGTTTAAATTAGAATTCAAAAACCCTTTCAAAATTCCTTAAAAGAAATAGGAAAAGGATCCTATGCACAGTGGGCCAGTAATTCGCTGTCCAAAACTCTTAAAGTCCGTTTCGACCCCTCCAACTCCTCCCCCCTGGCTCGCTCACAGCGGCCCGGCCCAGCCCACCTTACCCCCTTCTCCTTCCTCTCTCCCCTCCCCCGGTTCCTCCCCCTTCCTCTTTCTTCCGGCACCGACGCCGCCGCGCGCCCATGTCGTCGCCTCGCCCTCCCTCGCCTCGTGGCGCCCCCAAACCGATGCCACGCCACCGCCTCCACCCCCTGCTCACGTCAGGAGCCCCACTCCGGCACGGGAACCCCCTCCCCCGCCATACCGCGATGCCCAGAGCACCGCCGCCGCCGCACGATCTCCTCCCTCCGGCCGGGATAGACCCGACAAAGGCGCGCAGGGCACGTGCCAACACCACGCGAAGCCACCGCACATGAAGTGCGGCGCCGACACCCCTTCCCCGGCCGTCTGCATGATAACCCGCAGCCGCATGCATCGCACGTCGGCTAGCCCGCCGCACCACCGCGTCGGGGCCACACCACTTCGGCAAGCCCCCGGGGAGTTCCGCCGGGATATAAATAGCCCCCCGCGCTCCCCGGTTGGAGCTCACACCCACTCCCCGGCACCCACACAAGTACCACCCCCACCGTCGCGAGCTCATGAGCGCCGCCACCCCGCTCCGGCACTCTCATCGCCACCAGGCCCCTTGGCTCCCCTTTGGTCGCTGCTGCGCTGCTCGGAGCACCACCAGGCGCTCGAGGCGTAGGTTAACGAGACCCAGAGGGCACCAATGCCCTGGAAGAGCGCCGCCCGAGCTCCGCCGCAACCATAGGCCCGCTGACCGTTGACACGTCGGCGTAGCCCTCCATCGCCACACGAGCCCCGGACACACCCTTGGTAAGTTGCCTGTGCCTCTCCCGAATCAACCGAGCTTCACTGGCCTCCCCTGCCAGTCTTCCTGTTCCGCCGCCGCCCCACCGGGCTCTGGCAAGCCGCTGGCCAAGAACCGGTCGCCCGTGCGCTGCCCTAGTACGCGGGTGCACGCGACATGACCCCCAGAGCACGCCCATAGCCTTGCCTATGCTCCAAACCCTGCCCCTCTACTTCCTTCCTCCACACCGTGCCGCCGCCCGAACTCCGACGAGCCTCCGCCGTCGTGCCGAACCCCAACCCTCGACGAGATCATCCCCACCTCGTCCGCCGTGGCCTCCTGAACCCGTAGATGCCCTCCCCGCCACGAGAGCCGCCCTGATGCTGCCGGCGGTGAGCTCTCCGACGAGCCTCCCCTGCCGCGCCGCTGCCAAGTCCGGCACTTGCGTGGCGCGTACGTGGTAGCCACGCGAGCACAGGGCCCGCCTGCCAGCCGCACCCGTGAGCCACGCCAGCCACCACCTCACCCCTCCTGCCCACGTGCATCTGGTCCAATGGACTGTAGGCACAGGGGTCGCCCGGTCCACCAATCCATGAACCCAGTTCACAGCATAGTGAACTGCAGGGCCGCACCAGCGCTGGCGTCAGCAGGCCCCATCTGTCATGCTGTGAATTGCGGGCCGCGCCAGCGCTGGCGTCAGCAGGCCCCATCTGTCAGCCGCACAAATGAAAGGAAAATGCTAGGTACACCCGGCTTAGTGCACACAAGAAGTTATTTCTCCACCTTAGAACCTTCCAAAAATTCCCAAAAAATACTAGAGAAAATAATAAGCTAGTTAGTGCTATCCAAATTATTTATGCACCTTTCTAAAGCCTAGAAATAAATGGATTCCTTTTCAGCCTATAAGGGGCCTCCGTTAACGTACCCTAAAATATACCGAACTCCAGATAAAACCCCATAAATAGCCAACAAATTTCTAAACTAGAATATATTCTAAGCTTTTCCATAAGGTTAGATTTCATAGAAGCCTTCCCTAACCCCGATATCGATTTATTGCCACCCACCGACAATTTCTAAACCCCGCTAAACCCCAGTAAAACCCCGAATCGCCCCGTGGGACCTTAAACACTTCCCCAAACCCTTGGTTAGCCTAAAAACCCGCACCCTTACAAACACCCTCTTAAATTCCTTATTTAAATAAATTCACCCGATGTGATTATTGATTTAGTGTTAGATCTATGCTTGTGTAGATGCTCCGCCAGAACTCCAAGAATTAGTCTCCGGCGAAAACCACCGTAATACCAGGCAAGTGTTAACAATTTCCTTGCTCATGCTAATCAACTGCATAAATATGCTCTTATCCTCCCTAATGTCTATAGCTTGCATTAAGATTAGCCACCAAAATAACCCTGAACGCCGCTTAATGGAATACTACTCCCCACCGTAAACCATTGTTGCGAGAGACACCAAGGGGTTAAAAGATACGAGGTAGGACGGATAGCCTTGAAGGAAGCCCCTATCCGGAGGCCTGTCTTGGTCGCTTAAGGTCCGGTTCTTTGGAAAAGTCTTTCCAACGCCATGTACGGCTATACGGGCCAAAAAGAGCATAGCCTTCGGAAATGCCCTGTAATGTGAGGCCTCAACTCACACCCCACCAGCTACCTCTGATAAGCTACCCCAGGGGCCACGGTTGGGCAACGAATATGCTGGAGACAGACCTCGATTGAGGGCTGGGTCTGGTCGGCACGGGACACATGTGACTAGGCTGGTAGGGCCTGCTGGTAGAGTTGCCAGACTAATTATTGATGCATCATACCCCGGGAAGGTCCTTGCACGAACGTTTATGTGGCCCCTGCTTAGGCCCCAGTAGCATCTGTGGGTAGGCCTAGAAGGAAGTTGTCCAGTGATGGACGTCGGTGGGTACGAGTCTCGTAGGGTGGCCCTACCGTTGGCCACGGGAGGGTCGCCTGACCGTATAGTCATAGAGTACAAGTCTCTGTAGAGTCATCCGATCTATCTGATAGCCAATGCTCTCGGTCAAGAGCCCGTCTGGTAAAAGCTCCCATTGATTAGCTAGCAATAACCCTTAGAAATGATTGAATGAGGAGGTGATTGCGGGATCGATCGGATCGCTGCCAGAATCACCAGGGGACTGGTAGGGAGGATCTTGCCCCTCCAGGACCCAAAACTTCTAAGCTACGCTTAAAGCCCCGCTTACCGCAATAAAGCATACATGTTCCTTTGATTGTTAAACACTTGCTGGGTACGGTGGTACTCAGACTTGCTTGTGGAATTGTGCAGCTCCACCCGAAGACTTCACTTCCCTCGCTGGAGTTGCAACTCACCCGGTCAGGTTCTAGCACCGCTCCACACTCATCTAATTCATTCAGCTTGATTACCAGGTCCAATGCAATTAATGTTTCCCCTCTTACCAGGAAATAACATTAATTCGTGTTAAGTGGAGACGCCGAGAAGCGGTCCCCACACAAAATGTCTAAACAAAGAGTACATGTCAAATGTAATTGATAAATATTCAAATAAACTAGAAATAAAATTAAAAAAAAAAGTTTCTATTGAAAGATACATGAAAACGTAACTTTAGATTTTCTTAATTAGATTGGGTTTATTCTATTCAATCCACTATGTTGCTTTTCAATGTTGTCGTATGTCAGAGTCGATCTTCTTCATTCAATCTCGGGATCGCTACTCAGCCTCCCCTCCCCACAATAATGTTGCAGTCGTCCATATCCTTTAGATTCATTGTTGCCTCACCCGACTTTAACGCTTGTCAAAGTTGTCGTATGTCGAAGTTGGTCTTCTTCCCTACACTGGGAATGGCTACTCAGGACTTCCCTAATATCCAAGCCCGTCCTACAAAAAGGTCATGGGCAGGCCAAAACCTGACGGGCTAGGAGCAGGCTAAAAAGTCTTATATCTAATACTAATAGAAATCTAGCACGCACGGTAAAAAAAAAAGAACACCATTATTAGGAGGTCTAGCTGTAATGTCATGTAACCATGGAGAGGGGACTAACACAAAAGCCTAGGACCATCGAGATTCGAACAACGATGTCAAACATCGTGGCTTCTACTCACAGCTATGGATGTAATGTGACTCCAACCAACCCTAAGATACTTAGACTATTAACTTAGGTAGCATAGTCAAGAGGGAGAATACTAATCGAAATTGTGTTAAGAAAAAGAAATAAATCTGTCAAGCATGGTAAAAGAGAAGAGCAACTAATATATGAGAAAATTTATCAAATGAGTTTTTCGTATATTTACACAAATACTAATTAGATCTAAGCATTTTACGACCGGGCCTAAAAAAATCCTGGTACGTTTTAGGCTGACAGGCAGCAACAGACCTATTTTTTTGGTCGGGCTACGATTGGCCTTCTCATTCGTTTTTATTGCAAAAAAGTAAAATGATAGCTTGGGACAAGAAAAAAAATAAATCAGGCTTCATTTCCTCTGTCCGAACCCGTCCTAGAGAAGATCGTGTGCGGGCCAAAACGTGGCAGCTAGAGGAAAAGAGAAAACAATAAAGATGATTAACGTGAAAACACAGACTATATGTAGTAACAAAAAACTTGAAAACATGAAATAGACCTCCCTAGATGCTCCACGAGCAGCTCTAAAAAGAGATAAAATGTTGAAGTTGCGAGGGTGCTCATTTAATTAAAAAGGTAAAAGAATATGAGGAGAAAAGATGAGAAAGGTATTAGTTTTGGAACTAGGTTAGTAGACCAAAATAATTACATTGGTCAACAACTGCACATGAATTTTTAGAGTACCCATTTAAAAAATGTCAGACTATCATGGCAAAATATATTATAATAATATTAAATATAATAATATAGTACTATTATATTTAGAATATAAATATATTTTACGGAATAAAACATGAAACCACTACAAAAGGACTATATATAAAAGAGTGAACTATGTAAGTGTTGTTTGCTAAGTCTGTTCAAAATTTACATGTCACCACTAATTTTGTGGAAACAAAATCTTTTTTGAAAACTTGGAGTACCACATAGCAAAGGGATCTATCTACTTGATCAACGAAAAGCCTTAGAAAGCGAAGCAGGCAACCAGATATTTTGCAAAAACTAATAGATAAGACAATAGGGTTGGCGAAACATAAGAGTAGATGAAGTTCAAAAGGAAAACTTCTTAGCACCACCAATACCCAATAAGTAAAGACATAACGCCTCCGTGGCGAGAAGAAAAGTTGCGCGGGCCACTAATACCAAATAACAATCTCCCAAATGTCAATAAAAGAAACTAGCTACCCGCACAATTTGCGCGGGCCATTTACTATTGAAGGAGGAAGGAAACATTTTTTTTTTGGAACATTAGACGTAGTTGTAGGGCAGAGGAATATGTTTATACATGATTCTATCTCTGTCTTTTTGTGAGGAACCGTCCAAATTAAACATGTCCGGCTAGCTTAACTCATTAACCCAGGTGCTCTTTGGAACACCACGTGCATATCCCGCTCACAAATTTAATGAGTTGCAGGCCATACATGATCATCCACAAATCAGATTGTAGAAACGTATATAGTTAAAGGTAGTACAAGTTCACACATTTAGATTTATACATAATGTAACAGTTCACATTGTCATACATATTCCATACATTCTACAGAAGTTTTAAAATTCATATGTCAACAAAGGCTATCACTTCTTGCCCTCGCCACCCAAGGCGGGCTAGGCGCATTAGCCACAATTCATCTAAAAAATTAACTTATCGGCATGCTCAAAGATAATTTTGGGCTTCATGGGACCTAGCCATGGTAATATACATTTTATTGGGCGAGAAGTTAAGTACTACGAGCGGGAAATGAGAAGTGCATAAATGTCATTCATCAATCCATGCGCATAGTAAGTTATAATCATCATGACCTCCATCAGCTCTTGCACAAAACTTTGCGACACATTAACATTTTGAACAGACACACCACATGCTAAATGGACGTCCTAAATAGATACATGCAAAGAAACGTTGGCAACACCCTATCTCAAATCGTGTCAAGTCCGTCTAGAGACTAAGGGCAATACATACCCTATCTCAAATCGTGTCAAATCCATATAGAGACTAAGATACAAAGAGTAACTCCAACAAACCCTCTCAACAGCCTCCTACCTCACATTTAGAGTGCTAGACTAAGAAAAAGCACTTTAACAGGTCATATATTAGGGCTCCAAATGAACCAAAACCTAAATTAGATGGTTGTGCTAACATATAGGTCCCACGTGCCAAAACCTAAATTAGATGGCTGTTTAGAGGATATACTCCTTGAATTAAGAGTAAAAATTAAACCCTTAGAAAAAGGGCCCTTATTCAGAAAAATAAAAGACTTACTTAGAAGGTATTCCTAGAGTTGCTCTGAACTACAATTGCTGTCATTACTTCCCTATCCCTGCTGCATGTAAACACAAACAAATTACCATCTCATTCTATCCCTTTTCATCTCCTTAGCCTGTCCAAGCTCATTGATCCTATTCTCATAAAGCAATCAGGCACAACTCAAACCAATCACACCTAAGCGAACTGGCTCATAGTCATGTACCTAAAATATTACATATGTGTGTGATCATTAATTGAGACAAGACAACGAATTGTTGCCATTTGCTCTCTACCTTGATATGTATAAAGGCTCCTAGCTCACTTGGCTCCATTGCCGCACTCTGTTACCAGCTTTCAGTGCCTGCAAAACTGAAAAACCTTAGCAGGTGTGACAACATAGGAAAAGTAATTAAAAAACCCATGCCCCGGAGTCATCCCAAGATAACTCAAGCTATGCAATATAAATCGATGGCTCAAGTGTTAATGAGTAGAAGTGTAAAACTGAACCTCTTCATTCCAATCACATCGAAGCGTGATCAATGCCAGAATTAGAGTCTGCATCATTGTGCCGCCGATCATTCCAGCCCATACTCCCTACAGAAATAGTAAACTAAATAAGTACATAACACAAATAATAAGAGCGATGTTTTACTGCAAAGGCATACAGGAACTCCACAGTTGAAACCCCATCCTAGCAGAACACCAAGAGGAACACCGATCAAGTAGTAACTTCCGATGTTAACATAAGCAACCAGTCCTTGCCAGCCTGAACCAATGGCAACTCCTGGAAATGTAACACTCATAAGTTAGGACGGCTATCCTCGGAAAGAAATTAGCAAGAGGAAACACAGTGAAGAACTTGGTCTCCATCTTGCAACTGCTACGCCGCCATGTATATTGCATTTTGGGAAACATACCAGAGAGCACAGGTTGGATTCCGTTGAGGAGGATAGTGAAAGCCAGCAGAACGGATATGCTATCTACCGCATCGATAACAGCCTTACTTGACGAGAAGATCATTGCGAGCTTGTCATGGAAAATCAGCGCGAGCAAACTAGCGAAGACGCTGATCATAAAGGATGTAGTCGTTGACACGATTGTCGCAAACTTTGCACCTTGTCCATTGGCCGCTCCAAGCTCATTAGCTACCCGCACCCTTGTAAACAATAAGATTGAACTCTGTTAGTATCTGTTTGAGTGTTGTGTTGTCTAATATGATTGCAATTATGTCGTCATTCAGTTGCTTACGTACCCAGTGCCGGCCAAAAATCCCATATGAATCATCATCTCCAATGAACTCAAACTCATACTGTTCAAGCGAAGAAAAAAAAAAAGAAAAGGAAGATTCAGACGTACTTTGTGAGATTTCTTCGTAAAAGTATTGGCTGAGAGATTGTCAGTATACCAGATAGACAATGCATCCACAGATAGCTCGGCGTTCTTCATGAAACCCGTCAGGAAAACCAGTATCCGGTAGTACCAATTCTCCAAGCTGTAGAAGAGATCAAGCAGAATGGAAATAAGCAAATATATATGCTGTTACAATAAATTTCTCACATGATTGCAGAGTGCCGCAGCTGCATGCCAGAATATGAGAACGGAGACACACAATGCACTACACACATACCACACCATGACACCCGAGGACGCAGACAACATGACAAACTCCTTGAGGTCCACGAACGCCGCCGTCGAGAACCCGCTCCACGTGTCCGGGCACCCGCCGCCGAGAGCGTACGCGACGAGCAGCACTGCCAAGGTTATCCATGACAGGTTGAACGCCAGGGCCACGCCGAAGATGCCCAGCCCGAGGCAGCTCACCAGGAGCCACGTCGCGGCGACGTGCACGGCGAACACCGCCGCGGCGGCGGCCGCGGTGACCCAGTTCTTGAGCTGGCACTGCAGGAACGTCATGACCGGCAGGAGCGTGGCGTACATGAAGTGCGCCGGCAGGAAGTAGACGGCGACGGAGCCGGCCTCGCGCGACAGCTCGGCGGGCTGGCCCAGCGCCTCCAGGAGACGCCCGCTGAAGACGTACATCGGGGAGAGGAGCACGGCGAAGGACAGGAGGATGATCCACGAGCGCTGCATGTAGATGCCCAGCATGTGGTACTGCCTCGCCCCGTACGCCTGGCCGCACAGCGTCTCCAGTGCACTCGCCATGCCAAGCTGATGAGAAAGCACTGTAGTTAGTGGGATCGATCACTTGTCGTGTATGTAAGGAAATTATTGCATTGCGTCTGCTGGAATCCCTATTTATTATTGGAATTCAATAGGCAAGATTTCTGAATCCTACTCTCTCTCTTTTCTACCGGCTAACACTCTCTCCATCCAGAACACAGTTATGTTTTAGGTTTTTCAAAGTTAAATCTTTTCAACATTGATCAACGATACTCTTTTTAAAACAAATTATTTTAACTCTCTGTTCTTCGAGAGTATACCTACGTTTAAAATTTTTTAAAGTTAAATCTTTTTACCTTTGACCAGCAATTGCTCTAAAATTTTATTTGAAACAGAAAAAATACATTTTTAATAGTTGGTTACCGAGAAACGTACACACGACTCGTATATGCGTACAACTATAAGATCAATCCTACTTATAAAAAATATTCCAGATTATTCGCGCAACCACGTGGATATATTAAGAGGCTTAGTTTCAGGATACCATACCCTGAATATAGAACACTGAGTCAAATGTATGTGATGTTCTCTCTTTTACTGCACTGTCTTAAAAAAAAGGATATGACGTGATCTCCGTCCCCGAGAAGCCAATGCCCTCCGCTTCATTGGATACCGGAGAGGTCAACGACGGACGGGTTTGGATCTCAGGCACAACCATGAGAGAGACTGAGAGAGCACTGGAGCAGGCACACCACAGCAGGCATAACTGATAACTAACCAGTTAGCTAGCTAGGCAGAGCAAGAGATCGAAGAAGAGCATGTGTGCACGCACCAGCATGGCGAAGTTGAAGCCGTCGATGACGGTGTTGGCCATGGAGAAGGCGGCGAGCTCGAGGTCCCCTAGGTGGCCGGAGAAGGACTGGCTGACGATGTTCATGCTGGAGAACACCAGGTTATGAACACGGCCGGGCCCACGACCTCCCCCAGCTTCTTGGACTCCTCCCACACCTTCCTCGCCAAGGAGGAGGAGGCGGCCTTGCCTCCGCCCCGCTCCTCCTCCGGCGCCGGGAGCTTCGAGAGCAGCGGGGCCGCCGCCGCCGCGCCCTGGCTCTCCATGGCTCGCACGCAATTGAAGCTAGCGGCCAGCTACAGGCAGATCGACACGTATGTAGATGTGAATAATGTGATGTGGTGTATATATGCTGGAGAGGAGGCCGGGAGGACGAGAGGCCGGAGTGCACGCCGCAGGACCCAGCAAACTAATGCTGACCACTCGACCCATTCGCGTCTGTGTCCAGTGTAGTATATTATTTGTTGGCAGCACGCGTGCCTCACGCTGAGCGTGATATGTTTGTTACTACTGCTCACCGCGGAGCAGTGGTACGCGGGTATCAAGGGGATACAACGAGGAAATCCCGATCGAGGAGAACACGGCGCTGTGGGTTCGTGGCCGCGTTCAGATGTTTCGCGAAAAAAATTTACAGTATGTCGAGCACACATTTGAAGTATTAAATATAGACTAATTATAAAACTAATTACAGATTATGTCAGTTCATCGCAAGACGAACCTAATGAGTCTAATTAATCCGTCATTAGCACATGTTTACTGTAGCAGTTTATTGTCTAATCACGACCTAACTAGACTCATTAGATTCGTCTCGCGAAGTACACTCCATCCATATAATGGGTTATTTTTTCGACTACATTTAATATTCCATGTATGTGAGGGAACATTCTCGAAAAAAATTTCGCGAAACATCTAAACAGGGCCCGTGTGTTGAGCAATTAATTCAGGACCCGATCGATCGGGTTCGTTCGTGATAGGTACGGTACGGGTTGCTTGATGCAGAACGTTTGAGCCACACATGTCGCTGCCATGCTCGATCGGCTCGGCGCCGCCGCGAGGACCACGGGGTGGCGGCGACCCGGCCTCATCGTCTGGACCGTGGATGATACGGCTCGACCGAGCCCCGCGACCGTGATGACATGCCCCCCTGGGCTTTGGGATCGCGATATGCTCACGCCGATCGGCTAGCCCGCTGGGGCAGCGCGGATAGAGGCAGAGGTGTAGGTGTGCACAGCAGGCTGCGCTCTCTAATCGGTACATACTGTAGGTCGGGATTTGTCGGTTGGTACTGTTCTGTACGGCTAGTGGCTCGTGAGTCACACAAGACGGTCGTGGCTGACCACGACCAGGCGGTGCCAATCAGCTACTACCTTCTCTCTCCCTGTGTGCTCTCATCTAATACACTATCGGATTTTAATCGGATTTTATGATGATTGAACGATTTAGATTAGTGAAAAGAGTTCATGTTGACGACATCACTAATATAGTTTGTTTTAGCATGTGTTGCGTACACCGTCGGATTTTATAATGATCGAACGCTCTAGATTAATTTAAAGAGCTCATGTTAACTTATAGTACATTTGTAATATAGTAATCTTTTTAAAACACGTGACTGCGCCACATGACATTCTGCTAATGTGGAAAATAGACTTTACAACATATTTTTTGAACAGTGACTTTACAATATATTACAACATATTACAACGTATTAGGAAGGCTACCTTTTTCCTTGCAAAGATATGGATTGTCTTGCGCAGCCGCGCGTGACTTGGACACGGCTTGGTTGGTTGCACACTTGCGCATACACCTACATAAGTACCTCTGTAACGCTGGGAGCTTTCCTGCGCTCCCAGCTCTTCCGTACGCAAGCTTTGTCCGTGTTTAGTTTCCACCCAAATTTTGTTTACCCGTCATATCAAAGGAGAATCTTAGATGCATGAAGTATTAAATGTAGACGAAAAAAGTGAAAAGTTATATGCATAGGATGTAAATCACGAGACGAATCTAACGAGCCTACTTAATCCAGGATTTGCAACAGTAATGCTACAGTAACCATCCGCTAATTATGAATAAATTACCCTCTAATTACCATCGTTAGATTCGTCTCGAGATTTCCACCCTATCCATATAACTTTTCACCTTTTTTTACATTTACTACTTCTAAATCGATAAAATCAAAACCCGAAATCTTTTCACGAAAAGATTTCGTCAACTAAACAAGGCCAAATTGTTCTTTTTTTTCTTTACTACTACATTCCATGCTCCATCCAAAAAAATAAAAATACTGTTGGAAAAAAATACTGGCCACGTATACTTACCGATGCACGCGTCATGATTTCTCTCACGTGCATGGCCCACAGGATGGAATTTTTTAAACAAATTCAATAAGCAGGTACATATGATTGGTAGCCTCTCAGCCTCTCTGTTGCTGTAACAGCTTTGTCTTTTTTCTCCGTTTTAAGCGCATACGAGAAGTATTTCGATTTAGTCTTGAGAACATCTATGTTACGAAAAGAAAGAGTGACAGTCTAGAGTTGGGTCATCCTCATTTCCTCACATGGTTCCAGACTTCTAACATTGCACTTTGCATACGAACATCACACATACTGATGTGTCGACATTGTCTTTAGAAGAAATAGGTACAGTCGTGTCGCCTAAAAGTCGGTGCCTCCTCGCTTGCCACGTTGTTCGAGCGTTGTGCTATTACGCAATTCATCGGTCGCCAGATATTAATTTTTTTTATATTGTTGGCAAATGAAATTCCACCAGCTATATCAAGCCACATATATCGCTCAAAAAATATTGCACATATACGTACACATGAAATGTTATAAGTGTATCTATATCGCGGATTTATTTGTTACTCTCCTAGCACTTCCGTATGAGTCTTGCCCTTTTTTTTTCTTTTTCAATAAACGGACATCGGATCCGATGTCCCTTGCTGAAAAAACGAGCCCGCTGCCACCGCAGCCGTCGTGTTGTGGCCTTCGGGCCTCTCGCCTTGCGTGGCACGAATGTTGCGATGGGTCCCGCGCATTGTTCTTCCCAGGAAAAACCCTCCCCCTTGGGGGCGGGTGGTCCGTCAGTACGGTCGGCTTCGGCATGTCACGCCTCTGTGTAGTTGCCCCACGACATCATTTTCTACTAATACCCATTACACGTATTATCTACTTCGTTCAGTATGGATATGCTACTTTTTATGTATGCATGCAGTGCTTTTAGTGATTAACAAAACTAGAAAAATATAAAAATTCTACCACCATTGATGGTAACAACGAGTGATTACAAACGTAGTCGTAACAGGCGCGGCGTTAGCGCGCCGTTATTCCTAGTATGGCAGAGACGTACAGCACCGACACTCAAAGTGAAAAGTCAAGGTTCGGTTCACAGTCAAGGTTTAATTTGTGCACTTCAACAGATCATTTCTTATTTGGTCTGTGAAATGAGCATAGCATTATATTCTTGTCTTTTCCTGTTTCCATCTGCTAGCATATATGCCACCTTTATGTTTTTTGCTGACATTCAAGGATATGGAGGTATGCAGATCTAGTCATATTCAAATTAATTTAAGGGCAGCGTATCAGTAGTTGTGGGAACTTTAAATTAAATTGATCAGGTCAAAACACAATATAATTGTATTGCCAGAAATGATAGCATGATACTTTTAGAGCTATGGTGAGAAAAATACGAGTGCAGGGGCTATTTTATCCAAAGGGGTCATTTAATATTACCAATAATGTCCTCTTAAGACACATGGAAGTATTTGCTGTTGGAATTTGTAATGAAAGGTAACTATATCTCATCATCCTGACTCTTAGCTGATTAGTTTCCTGACACATATCCTGAGCATGAATTTTCATTTCCTGCTTTGCTATTCTCTATCACCTGGTTAGCTAACTCTTTTTTTAATCTATCTTCTTTCAAGGAATGAAGCTTTTACCCATTGGTAGAAAGAGTCTGGAGCATTTGGCATTTGGCATGATCCAAGGTAAATATATCTCATCATCACATCTGTGACTTGTAATTTTGTTGGGAAATACATGTGGATGTAGGAGACTTTCTGTTAGTGTACTTTTCTGCTCATTGAATCAACACAGGTACTTCTGTACTTTTCTGCTCATTGAATCAACACAGGTGGATGTAGGAGACCTTTTGTTAGCTGTATTCTCATCCTTTTACAGAGGTTGCAAAGTTCAAACCTGACATATTCATGCATCATCACCTGGAATTTTATTTAACACTCAAATCATTAATTTCAAACCATTCCCATTATCTGCTACTCAATATGACTGATGTCCAGTGCTGTTTAAGGTTTTTGGGCTCTAGCTATCGCCAAGCTGCTTTAGAGTGCTCCTAGTCATGTCCTACCACACCCATGTCCCAGTGTAAGTTAAATATGAATTTTACTGCCATACACTTGCAGAATGTACTTATAATCTAAGTACTTGGCTCTTGTTTTGAACAATATATGCTCCTTGCTCTCATGTTAGTAGGCTTATTAGTTCTTGTTACGACATGTTAAAATGTATGGATATAAATATCAGATGTGCTAAAATCTGATAGTTGCGCCTATAAGCTACGATTTATAGTTTCAGACTAGTTGCTGAGTATCTTTTCCCTTAGATACTATTTGTTCCTTTTGTTAGATTATTGACCTGACCCCTACCTTCAGATTGCTGACTACTTATTATTTGTGCAGCTAACAGCATTAGAATACTACTAACTTAGAGCCTTAGAAACTATCATACTTCAGCCTGCCTAATTATCAATTTTTAAAAATCTGTGTTGTTTTATGCCATCAAGCTAAATGTTTGTATGTCCTCATAGATAGCAGATGTGTTAAGATTCACTGTGACTTATCAACTTTTGTTTTTCATGGTCACTGTGCTTATGCTTGAAAGAAAGAGATTCTTTAGAGGACACATATGGAAATGTAACTATGTAGAACTAGTTTACTAGTGTTATTTTTTCATGAAACTTTGATGAAAGGTGTTGCTGTTGTATGGATAAACATGTGTATTTCTGATGTATATAAGGGTATAATTTGGTCCCTTTTTTATTTTCTTAATTTGTCAAAGGAGACGCGGGTTGCCAACCCGCGTCACCTATGAGCACCCTTATAGGAGACGCGGATTGGGCAAACGCGTCTCCTGTAACACTTAGAGGAGACACGTTTTTCTAATCCGCGTCTCCTATAAGAGGGTCATAGGAGACGCGGGTTGGTAAAAACACGTCTCCTATGACCCTGGTCATAGGAGACACGGATTTTTCGCGTCTCCTAAGACTTGTAAAAGGAGACGTAAATTTGGAGACGCGAAAAATCCGCGTCTCCTATGGCTCTTAACCCGCGTCTTCTTAGAAGACCTCTTACATAGTGCGATATGATCTCAGAGAACGCGCGCAAAAATCCTAGCTTCCCTGTGATCAAGCAACGCCATCGGCGAGCGAAACAAAATGCAGCTTGAGCATGGATCCCAGTGCCGACGACACGATGGTATCGCCACCGCCTCCCTCGTGCCCGCCCGACGGTGGTATGGGCCGGCGTCGCCACACGCCGGCAAGGTCAAGGAAGCTATAAAAGTCGTCACCGCCGCCGTGGCGTCGTCGCTCTTCTCCCGACGCGCCGGCTACGGGGTCAGGGGCGGCTCATCTTGCCTCACCCGCTGTTGGTCCGCCCTGAAGGTCTCCGTCGACGGGGACGGGGCTTTGAGCGGCATCGCAGATGCGCAACCCATTCACCTATATGGGTAACCAAGGACGATCCACAGCGAGCTTTTGCTGTTGTTTTACTTTTGAATGCCCGAATTCATACGCACATGGATAGCTATTAGATCGAAAATTCAATTGTTTTTTTTTGGATTGGTAGTAAATTAATGTGGCACCCGAAAACAGTAAAGTAAACTTCTATTTTGTGTACGAATCAGTGCGAATTTTATTGAACATCGTATTATCTATCCATGGAACGAATTTTGGGCATGTGGTGGTAAGTTAACTCAAAAGTATGTCGATTTTTTCTTTCCGTGATTTTAGCTTATCAGAAACGCTTTTTTTAGAAAAACTGTCATTTTTTTTTTGGGAAACATAGCTTCTTCATTAATCAAATACCGTGATTACAATCTGCCTGCAAGTACTGCAGTAAGAAGCTAGGGGGATCATGGGCCCAAACATGACTATCAACTGGTGCAGAAGCAAATTTAGCACACATATGTGCAGCAGAGTTGCTCGATCGCTTAACGTGTGTCAAGGTGAAGCCTGGGAACGTCGATGTGATGTCTTGAATGTCCTCCAAGATCACTGAGATCTCCGATCGCTGCTTTTCCATTGTCTTCCACAGGGTAAGGAGCTCTAGCGAGTCCGTTTCGGTAACCACCAAGCTTTGGTTCCCCGGATCAATTAGCCGAACACCATCTCTAAGAGCCTCCGCCTCTGCCAGCAGTGCAGATGCGGTTGAGGGAAGCCATCTCGAAATTGCTTTTAGGAAGGTACCACCCGGGCCCCGGACAATAGCACCAGTTGCCCCTGTCATGTCTGCCGCGTTGAACGCTCCATCAGAGTTCAGCTTCACTGCTCCCGACGGTGGAGGCGACCATGAGTCCGGCTGTACTCGTACGCCTACCCTGGTTTTCTCGTTGGATTCCGCCATCAAGTAAAAACATGCCTCCACTGCCCAGTCTATTGCCGACTTGTGCTCAATTGGTGTTTTGCCATGACGTATGTCATTCCTGGAGCACCATAATGACCACATGCCACAGAGAATGATCCCTCTAGCCCTTTCATCACAGAGGTTGTCATCTAGAAGGTCCACTGTCCAAGTGTGTGGGCAGAGCCTAGGTAGTTTAATGCCAGTCAACTCTTTCAGCTTACTCCAGAACATTGAGGCAAATGTGCATTCCGTAAGAGCATGAAAGGTGGTTTCAGGTGCTGCCCCACAGGTCTCACATGTCCCTATAGGTTCAACGTGTCTGCGGTGAAGATTTGCTCGGGATGGCATGTACTCATTAGAGACCCTCCACCAGAAGACCCGCACTTTAGGCGGCACCTTAATTTTCCAAAGCTTTTTCCACCGAGGATCATTGTTTGAAGCTGAGTATGAGGCCTTGGAAGATCCATGATCCCCGTTCTGTGCTTCCCATTCAGCCAGCAATCGGTACGCTGATCGCACTGAATATGTACCGTGTTTTTCTGCAGACCATGCCCAGAAATCTTCCCGGCTGCGTCCCAGTGGAATTTGCTGCACCGCTCTGGCATC
Source organism: Urochloa ruziziensis (assembly GCA_015476505.1). Lineage (NCBI taxonomy): Eukaryota > Viridiplantae > Streptophyta > Magnoliopsida > Poales > Poaceae > Urochloa > Urochloa ruziziensis. Next base: position 53,806,653 of record CM027119.1, on the reverse strand, counting down.
CATCTGTATTAGGTTCTGATTCAGCATCATGTCATCCCATGCCCGGCCATCTGGCATCAATAAATCGGACACCTTGTTTGCTGTCGCTCCAGCTTTCATGCAGACAGGTTTGTGGCCAATACCAGTAGGGATCCACCGATCATTCCACACATTCGTTGATGCGCCATCACCAATCCGACGAATCAGTCCGAGCTCAAGCACCCGCTTGCCGGCAAGGATGGCTCGCCAAGTGTGAGAAGCATTTCTTTTTTTGCCGGCAGACATGAAATCACCCTGTGGGTAATATCTTCCCTTTAGCACCCTTGCACAAAGTGACTCTGGGTTTGTCATTAGTCTCCAGCCTTGCTTTCCTAGCATCGCTATGTTGAACAACTTAATATCCCTGAAGCCCATCCCACCATGGCATTTTGGTAACGTGAGCTCCGACCACTTCCTCCATTGCATTCTTCTTCTGTCGACAGCACTGCCCCACCAATAGTTTGCCAAGGCAGATGTTATCTTTTTGCATGTGTCCGGAGCAAGAATGAAGCACCCCATGGAGTAGGTTGGAACGGCTTGTGCCCCAGACTTGATTAAGGTTTCCCGAGCAGCACAAGAGAGCTGACGCTCACTCCATCCTCCCATAAGTCCTCTGATTTTTGTTGGGATGTGCTCAAAGGCTTCCTTAGTGCTTCTACCGACAGATGTTGGCAGCCCCAAATATTTTTCACACAAGGCTTCTGTAGTAATGCCGGTTACTTGTTTCATTTCCTCTTTCACCGCATCATCACAGTTAGCACTAAAGAAGATTGCAGATTTTGTCGTGTTCACCAGTTGTCCCGATCCTCTCTGATAGGTGTTCAGAATATCAACTAGGCGCTGTCCTCCTCGGCTGCTTGTTTGTGTGAAGAGCAAGCAGTCATCGGCAAATAACAGATGTGAGACCCATGGGGCATGAATGCCTACTCTTACTCCTTTGGCTAGGAACTGAGGGCCTGAGTGCTTAAACATGCAAGACAAACCTTCAGCACACAATAGAAATAAGTACGGCGATATGGGGTCACCTTGACGAATGCCACGGGTAGGATAGAAAACTTCAGAGAAGTGCCCATTCACGCGAACTGAAAACTGCACTGTTTCCACACACTGCATGATCAAATCAACCCAGTTCTCCACGAAGCCAAGTTTAAGCATAATGGCTCGGAGGTACGACCACTCAACTCGATCATACGCTTTGGCCATGTCAAGCTTAATGGCACATGCTCCTGACTTGCCCTTTTTCCTTTTCAGATAGTGGATGCTCTCATACGCCACTAGGACATTGTCAGTGATCAGGCGGCCTGGTATGAAGGCCGACTGTTCCTCCGAGATGATTTCATCAAGCACCAAACGCAATCGGTTTGCAAGGACCTTGGAGCAAATTTTGTATAGAACATTGCAGAGAGCAATGGGGCGAAACTGTGTCAGTTCTTGAGGATTCTTGACCTTCGGGATAAGAACAAGCACGGTATTATTGACAATTGTGGGCATCTCTCCACCATTCAGGAAGCTCAGCGTCGCCGCACATATGTCTGGCCCAATTAAGCTCCAGTGCCGTTGATAGAAGCCTGCCGTAAAGCCGTCCGGCCCAGGGGCCTTGTTCGGTTTCATCATGAAAAGAGCTTTCTCCACGTCTTCATTTGTGAACGGAGCACCCAACATTTCATTCATGGCTGGTGTTACTTTACTTGGCACAAACCGAGTGACAGCCTGGGGGTCTGTATCCTCTTGCGCCTGAAATAGGTGGTGATAGAACTCGGCAGCATGAGCTTCCAACTCCTCCTGTTTAGTGCAGATTGTCCCGTCCGGTTGTCGCAGGCTTAGGATCTTGTTTGTGCGCCTCCGCTGCCTAGCTTTGGCTTGGAAAAAGCCAGTATTTCTGTCCCTCTCCTTGAGCCAATCGACCCGACTGCGTTGCTTCTCCATAGATTCCTCACGAGCCAGTAGCTCTGCAAGCCGTCGCATGAGCCCACGCTCCTCACGGGAGGGACCTGCGTATAGCGATTGCCGTCGGATCTCCTCTAAGTGGCTTCGGATTCTTTTTAATTCCTTCTTGACCGAACCAAAGCAATTATGGTCCCAGTCTTTCAGGGTATGTTGTAAAGATCCCAAATTAGTATGAACATCTGCAAGATTAGCACAGCCTGCCGCCCAAGCCTCAGTGACGGTGGCGTCATACAACTCATGTCGTGTCCACATATTCTCATATCTGAATGGACTATTCCCCCGTACTCCACGGGAATGAGTCATCCCTGTCAAGTGAACCAGAATCACACAGTGATCTGATTCTGTAGTTTGCACGTGTTGAACCGAGGAGTCCCCACACATGTCAAGCAGTCGGGTATCAGCAAGAGCACGGTCTAGAAAAACTGTCATTGTCAAGCGTCTCACGCACAAACTGTACAACATGCAGACCCGACCAGCACGTACGCCCACCCGACCAAGAGCTGAGGTGAGGAGCAAGCTTTGCCAAAAGCAAAAGCCGCTGTCCACGCTGCAGCAGCACGCCCGCGCTCTGCTCGTGCGACAACGACCCCGCGACATGACCGCACGTTGAGACGCTGACGCCCGGCACCTCTTGTCCAGTTGCTCGCCATGCAGATAGAGCCTCGCGCGAGCGCGACCCGCCGCTGTATATGCTCCAGCGCCCCTCTGCTCGCCCTGCCCCGCGTCACTGCGTGCGCCTCGCCATCTCCCCTCGCTACCGCGCGCTGCAACCTGCAACCCGATGTCTACAAGCTGTTGTCCAGCCACAGTGGTGGGCATTGAAGTTGTTTAGCTACTCCCTTGTTAATCCAATATCTCACCCATCCCATCTCCCATACACTCGATTCTTGTTCCTAAATGCTTCAAAAATCATACGGTACATATTCCTCTTATCCCTGTCTCCATTTAAACTTATTTTATACGGTGTTTGTGGTACTTACTCCCTCCGTCCTAAAAGAGTGTCATTCTCGCTTTCGAGAAATAACTTTGATTAATTTTATATTAAAAAATATTAATATTTAAGGTATATAATTAGTATCATTAGAAATGTCTTTTACTCTTTTTTTAACAAATTTATTTGAAGATATAAGTATTGAATGTATTTTATACAAATCGAGTCAAACTTGTGGCCACTCAACATTCCTTCAATATCCGCTGAACACTTTATTGAAGAAATGTTGCTGGTTTACCAACTGATATTGGAGTGTGAACTTAGCAACCCCCCTCCCTCTATCTGAGAAAAGACATAACGAATAAGGAGATCCATAAAAGCACAAGCTAATAGGTCAACCTCCTCCCCCGTTGGGTAGGGTTCTTTGAATTGCAAGTCCTTGAGAGAACGTTATCCAGCCACCATGGTCTGAGGTGAAATTGGTCCTGGTCCATAAAACGAAAGGTGTTGGGCAAGCGCAGAGAAGTCGTCTGAAGGGGAGTTCCATAGGAATGTTCAACTTCGATCAACCTTGGTCCCATGCCTAAAAAAGAAAGAAGGTCCAAAATAGGGGTGATATAATCCACTGCTCGTCTAAGAATGTATTGACGTAATCCCAACTATGGCTTCCCCAAAGATCCAGCAGGTAAGAGGGTCCGAGCCATAACGGATTGATGTGACCGTAGCGGCGACTGGAATCGATCTGAATGAGGCAGTTATGGGACTTATGAGTGGATATTTTATACAGTCACCCGAAGGTGCAATTCCCACCGACGCCGCCACCATGTGCCCATTCATTTGCTCCTCTGTACTATAAAAACTGGATGCCCGTGGCTTGCTGGTCTCAATTTGCTTACCTCGCTTTCCTCTTCCTCGTTCTTCTATTCAGCATCACCACTGATCGACATGAACATATACAAGAGAAGCCATCGGCGCTGCTGGCTTGTGCCTCACGGGAAGTCGCGTCACGTACTGCATTGCCTTCTCAGCCTTGTTTCCCTCTCTGGTTCCTCCGTCATTTCTCTTTCCTGTTTGCAGTGCAGTCTATGAACATCTTCCGTCACTACGTCTCTGCTAGTGCTAGGCATGACAGAAACCATGGCCGGCGGCACTCATCTCTCATCGTCCGCACTGCAGCAGCTCTTTATGATGCCAAAGTAAGAACGCAATCTTCTTCGCTTTTCGTTTCTGCGATTCCCCACTACGGGAAACCGTGCGTGTTTGCCGAGCGTCCATCCATATGTTGCTTAAGAACAAGTTAACCCAAAATGCCCTTCTATTTTTGTCGCATGCCATTTCTCTTTTCCCACACTTACGGAGTACAATTCGTTGTACTCATCACTCCTTTTTCCCATGCTAGCTCAGATCTCAAAGATGACGTGGCGTTGAAAACGACGGCTTCAACATGATGCTCGGTCCTAGGCTGGTGTACCCACGGGCAGCTGCCTGTGGAGATGGAGTCCCGTTCCGCTAAAGACTCGATTATTTATGTATTTTTCTTTTAGACCTTGGGTCATTTTTAATGAAGTTTATCGCTGTGTAATAACATCGTTAAGATTTTACTTTGTATTTGTCATATGTATGAATAAACAGATCCTGACATATATGTGATGCGTATTCGGTTTTGTTTTATAAAACTGGGTGTGACAGCAAGTCCAGTCCATTCCCTTCTGATCATATTTATTCCTATTTTCAAACATCTGTAGAATTCTTTTTATAAATTGCATCCATTTATATATATTCAAGTTATTTTACTGCTTGGTCTAGTTAAAACTTGGTTGGATGGCCACTCCTAGACTTGTTATATTTTGTCATTTTGATTGTCTTGATAGCTAAAAAAATATCGCTAAATATGATATGCACTACTACTACTTGTTTTGCAAATCCAATTACTTTTTCTAAAGAGAAAACGTGTTGAGTTGGTGTAAGCGTGAGTGTTGGGTTGGGGCTTCTGTAAAAGTTACAATAAATAATGGTGTCTGTGATTATTTAGAGATAGGGCGGATCAGGTTTGCATGTGTGGGACTTCTTGAAGTATTGGCTCGTGCATCGGTGCATGCGTGAAAAATGGGAGGCTGTTGTAGATGCTCTACTCTTCCGTCGGGTGAGGTTGTTGAGTACCTTTGTACTCACCATTGCTCTCTCTTTGTAGTCGCCCTTGCTTATTGATAAAAAGAAGACCCGGACTTTGTTGCCGGTGAAGAATTTGAGTAGAAGGTCGTCTCCGCACCCAAGTTTACTTGTGGCATTGGGTCATAATAAGGATGTGTAATTTGGAGACTTATTGTTGCAGTAATTACCGCTTTCGGTATTACCTGTATCGTGTTTGAATTGTTTTTATGTGGCTTATATCATTCGATTGTTGCGAAGTGCTCTGTATAGGGGGTTTGGATACCCAGACTAAACTTTTAGTCCCAGTTTGACACTAATTTGAAGTATTAAACATAGACTAAGTTCAAAATTAATTGCATAGATTGAGACTAATTTGCGAGACGAATCTATTAAGACTGGCTAATTAGTCCATGATTTGATGATATGGTGCTACAATAAATATGTGCTAATAGCCACCATCTTTACCATTAGTTTATAATTAACTTATATTTAGTCACTCTATTAGTATCAAAACATCTTATGTGACGCGGACTAAACAAACTTTAATCCCAGGATCTAAACACCTCTAATCTAACTCTTAAACTCGCTGTTGTAAATCTCCAACTCTTTATCTTGTCAGTTTCAGGGGAAAACGACGCTCTTCTTGCTCCGGTTGCAAAGAGCAAACTTGACTACAGACTCGTTGGGGTCTCAATCCACAGTTCTCTCCAGGCTCTCAAGTGTCCCTCCCCATGATCCGTGCAGCCGTGCCTGCAGTTCAGGACTTCAGTCAGCCCAGCCGGGCGGTCAAAGTGAGCAGCCCTTTTTCTTGTTGATGTGGCGGCGGCGGCGGCGGCGGCAGGGGAAGGGGGAAGCGGCATAGGACGAGGCTGCAGGGGGCCTAGCTGATAACTGATAAGAAGTGAGCCGGCGTGGCATGTTCGTGCCACCAACCAAAGCAGAGCAACGACCAATTTTGTTAAGCCACGTTTGTTTCTTCACGCCAGCCAACGCCCAACGGTACCCTCTTGTGCGACAGTACTGCATCTCGCGCCGACACCAGCACAGCTCTCGCCGCAGGCGGCGACCGCGGTCATGGACGTGGAAGCGCGCAAGGACTCCTCGCCAACGCGCGGCAAGCTGACGCGTCGCCTTCTGGTGGCGCTCAACTGCGGGATGCTGGCGCTGGGCACCACGGCCGGGCCGCTCATCACCCGGCTCTATTACGACAAGGGCGGCCGCCGGGAGTGGCTCTCGGCGTGGCTCCAGTCCGCCGGCTGGCCGCTCCTGCTCCTCCCCACGGCGGCCTCCTACGCCGCCCGCCGCGCGCGGGACGGCCGGGGCGCACCGCTCCTCCTCACCCCGCCGCGCGTCCTTCTCGCCGCCGCGGGGCTCGGCGTCGCCACGGGCGCCGACAACTTCGTCTACGCCTACAGCCTCCGGTACCTGCCCGTGTCCACCTCCGCGATCCTCATCTCGACGCAGCTCGTGTTCACGGTGTTCTTCGCGTTCCTCATCGTGCGCCAGCGGCTCACGGCGGCGACCGTGAACGCGGTGGCGCTCCTGACGGCCGGCGCCGCCGTGCTGGGCTTGCACGTCTCGTCCGACCGCCCCGCGGGGGCCACCAAGGGCCAGTACATGATGGGATTCGTCATGACGCTCGGCGCCGCGGCGCTCTATGGGCTCATCCTGCCGCTGGTGGAGCTCGCGTACAAGCGCGCCGCGGGCGGCGGCCGCGCCGTGACGTACGCGCTGGTGATGGAGGTGCAGCTGGTCATGGGGTTCTTCGCCACAGCGTTCTGCACCGTCGGCATGGTCGTCAACAAGGACTTCCAGGTGCGTATCCACGTCTCCCTCACTTGCCCACTTCTAGTCTTCGACAGACCTACTGTAGATCCACCACGTCTCCCTCACTTGCCCACTTCTAGTCTTCGACAGACCTACTGTAGATTCAGCAAGAACCATGAGGGCAGCACGTGCTGAGAAATCAATTGATCCGATCTTTTCAATATAACCATTTAAAAAGATCTAATTTGCATAAAATGTTGAACTAATTTGAAAAAAAGTTAAATCTATTATTTTTGAAATATTGAATCTACTACTCCTGCTCCCAAGCCCAAATATGTTATTCCCATTGTTTTATTGGACCATTTGTTGTTATCTAGAGCTTGTTGGACTATCATGAACCTTAAAGTTACTCTAGTCCATCAACCCGTGCTCCCGAACAGATTAATAATTTTAAGAGACATGAATTAAAAAATATTTTTAAAATAAGGACCCATAGATATCTCTTAGCATCACAGCTCCATATATATTTAACAAATTTAGTTAACCATTGATTTGAGCTACATGCTTAATATAGAAATTATTAGTATTATCATTTAATTCATCCATATACGCATGGTCCACACGGTTATATACATGAAGCATACATTTAAGTTAGTGGTTTTTACATCAACAATGATAAAAGTAGATAATTTAGCATCCTATATTAGTTTCCTTCTAGTTATTCTTTTGTAATGACACATGTACGTAACTTAGATTCAGATTAGGGGTTACTTCAGTTTTTTTATTAATGATATAGGTGAGTAATTTATATGCAACTTTAGGGTATAATTTTTAGGTTATTTTTGTAATGACATAGATGGGCATATTTAGATAAAGAGTAGGGGTTATTATTATTTTTTATTATGTTATATGTGAGTAGTTTAGAAACATATTTATAGGTAACTTTTTAGAAAATATAATAGATATTATGGCTATTATGATTTTAACTATTGGATTGATGGCCAATGTTTCTGATTTTTGTAAGACTATCTAGGATTTATCTATTTTCTAGCGCATCTCGAAGGATTAATGTGAAGGCTAAAAAGGATACTCTAGTTAGTAATAGTAAGATAGCTTAAACTTTACCTGAAGGTATATAGGAGCCCATGTTGGCCTCCTCACACACATGAACAACTCCATCAATAGAAATCAAAGCTCTTTCATGCCGTAGGCCATACTACTAGGAGCCTGCTACCCCACCCAAAAGAGCTAAAGACATCCATTTTTTCTTTGAACAACATGCTTTTAGCCTATGTGACTCCATCGTAAAATAGGATCTAGGTAGCATGTCTCACATGTCAACAACCACATACCTCATCAATATATTTATAGCCATATTAGGACTAACACAAATAACAAGTAATTTTCTGGGGCAAGTTGTGCTCAACAATGCAAGCGGATTCATAGAATAGCACTGCTATCTCACGTGTGTCCACAAAAATACAAAATAGTACTATTATCCTATAAATTTAGAGAATACTATTGAACCCATACAACGATTCATGAAACAACACTCCTCCTTGTTTTATTTTCTTTTGTTTCCATCAAACTCAAGAGGCCAACTTGTTCCTTGTGTTGTCTATGCATATTGTTCATGGCTATTTTGTCCAACATTTAATTGATGATCTTTGCAAACAAAATAATTAATGACTTAGTATTGATGCATGGAATTTGTGTGATGTTTTGTTATTCGTGCAACTTAGTAGTTCTTTTGAGATGTTTGAATACAAAACTTGATTATAGTAATGCATAATTTTTTTTGATAGTTTGTGATAAATCAATTTAGTAATTGTTCTTAAATGTCTGAATATCAAACTTAGCTACAGTTAACCATGAAAATTTCCAAACTACATAGCCACAATTGGATAAGTCGGTAATGCTGGGTGAACCAAAAAGGTTTTGTGTGATATTTTGTTATCCATGCAAATAATATTTCCTTATAGATTTATGAATGTCAAATGTGGGTATAGACATGTAAGGTGAGTTTCTTAAAAACATAAAAGATGAAATCCTACCTAATATAAACCATGGAATACGATATGAGGTGATTTTTGTGATTCTTTTTTCAAACTAGACGGAGGGGATAGAAAGAGAAGCTGAAATAACTGAATTGTAGCAGGGGAAATATGGTCAATTGTAAGTGAAAAAGGAACGATACTCAGATGAAAAGAGCTGAAAAATATTAATGGGATGCTATTTATAGATTTATTTGACAAAACCAGTGATATTCTATGGATCTCTCTACACTTGGGGATCAAAATAGAGAATTCAAGACTACAAGTTAGAATCTTTTTGGTAAATAGAGATATATAAGTTTTATTTGTAACATCACCATTTCTTGAACAATAAATTAGAATAATATTCAAGCAAAGAATCGTAACAATCTCATCAATGGCTTTGCTACGTATGACTCTACATCTTTTTTTTAAGTGCCTAGAGTTTCTAGAAGTCTATATAGTAATAGATGCACCATTTGCTCTTTTCTGTCCATTTTATCACCTTGGACAATCCACTTTGTTCACTTCCTCCTTTCCTGATGTAAATTGGAAGCTGAAGCTACTTGTGCCTGCTCCACCTCTGCATTCTGTTGCTAACTTTCAAAGCCTACAAAAATGAATTAATTCAACACATGTGGCAAGGCCTAGAAAACCCATGAAATACATAGAGTCATCCGAGGTTTTTAATCATAGTTTGCAAAAAAATGATGGCTCGATGTTAATAATGATGACTCAATTATTTTGAATTTAAAATTCAACTTTTTTACAGAGAAATAAAAACACAAATATCATTAGGGCCAACTAAAATAGTCAGGAGGAGCAAACAAAGCCTAAATTCTGCTCTGCTCTCTCTCTCTGGGGGGGGGCAGGTACAAAGCATATAGACTTTATCCTTCCTGATATAAATGGAAGCTGAAGCTACTTGTGCCTGCTCCACCTCTGCATTCTGTTGCTAGCTTTCAATGCCTACAAAAATGTATTAATTCAACACATGTGGCAAGGCCCAGAAAACCCATGAAATACATAGAGTCATCCCAAGGTTTTCAATCGTAGTTTACGCAAAAAAATGGCTTGATGTTAATAAGGAAGAAAACGGAACCTCGTCATTCCAATCACATCGTAGAATGATATAGGCTAGAATTAGTGTCTGCACCATCGTGCCAACGATCATTCCAACCCAAATTCCCTACAAAAAAACGTCAAAGCCAAGTTAGTGCAGGATGCATATGAATACAATACTGTTCAGCAATGCGCTATGAAGATTCATACTTGGACCCCATGGTGGAAACCCCATCCCAGCAGAAAACCAAAAGGAACTCCAATCAAGTAGTAGCTTCCAATGTTTACATAAGCAACCAGTGCTTGCCACCCTGAACCAACAGCAACTCCTGAAAATATAACAGCCAACGTGTATTAGGAAAAAAAAATGACGTGGGGAACACCTAGCGAAGAAATTGGTCCCGGTATTGCATTAAATTACAAGCCTACAATATTGGTGGCATTCAAAAAGACAGGTATACCTGATAGCACAGGCTGGATTCCATTGAGGAGGATGGTGAGGGATAGCAGAATGGAAATGTTGTCCACTGCACGGATCACAGCTTCACTTGACGAGAAGACCATTGCGAGTTTGTCGTGGAAAATAAGTACCAACGAACTAATGAAGAGGCTGATCAGAAAGGATGTTGTCAGCGACACGATTGTTGCAAATTTCGCGCCTAGTCCATTGGCCCCACCGAGCTCGTTAGCCACCCTCACCCTTGCAAACATTTGGAAGGAAGTTCAGTTAAACTTTCCGATTACTGTAATGTTTAAGAGCTGATAGCAGAGTTTTGTCGTTCAGTTGCTTACCCAGTGCCTGCTAAGAATCCCAAATGAATCATCATCTCCCATCCAGCATAACTTATACTGTTTAAGAAGAGAGACAGAAAAAGATAAAGGGAATAGCATGCCTTCGTCAGATTTTTCTATCCTTAGTTTATCGACCAATGTGAGATGTTTTCTAGGAAAAATACTGTAATCCAGATCGAGATGATGGTGGTTCTACCAGATAGACAGCGCATCCACAGCAAGTTCGGCGTTCTTCACGTATCCTGTCAGGAAAACCAATATCCGGTAGTACCAATTCTCCAAGCTGCAGAAAAGGAGCAAAATGTCAGAAAGTGTCGTTGTGTACATAACTTAATTGTTTTGTATCACTCCTAGTACCAGAGCATGACACCAGACGCTGCGGACAACTTGACGAAGTCCTTCAAGTCCACGAACGCCGACGCCGAGAATCCCCTCCACGTCTCCGGGCATCCGCCGCCGAAGGCATACGAGAGGAGCGCCGCCGTCGCGAGCCCCCAGGACAAGGTGAGCGCCATCGCTGCTCCGAAGACCCCGAGCCGGAAGTAACGCACCAGCAGCCATGTCGCCGCGACGTGCACCGGGAACACCGCCGCCGTGCTCACGGCGGCGACCCAGTTCTTGCGTTGGCACTGCAGGAACTTGTTGAGCGGCAGGATGATGGCGTAGACGAAGTGCAGCGGGAGCATGTACAGGCTGACCAGGCCCGCCTGGCGCGACAGCCCTTCCGGCTGGCCCAGCGCGGTGAGCAGCTGCCCGCTGAAAATGTACGTCGGAGTGAGGAGCACGGCGGAGCCGAGGAGGATGAGCCACGAGCGTTGCAGGTAGATGCCCATCATGTGGTACTGCTTCGCGCCGTAGGCTTGGCCGCAGAGCGTCTCCATTGCGCTCGCCATGCCAACCTACGAAATTGCAAATAGTTCTGATGCAACAAATTTACTCTGAGCTGAACTCAAGTAAGCGTTACTGATTTGGCTTACTGCTACAAAATTCAACCATGCATTTTCGAGTTAACTCCTTTTTCTAAAGAAATAAACAATCCGAATTGATCAACAACAATTGTAACACCCGGCAATTTCCGTTTCCTTTCGTTTCCCAATTTTCTTCCGATCGAACTTGAACCCGTGCTGAAAAAAAAAACAAAGTGGACAACAGTGAGAACAAACTTACGAAGAAGCCAAAGCTGAGGCCCGAAATGACGGTGGCGGCGATGGAGAAGGCAGCGAGCTCGAGGTCACCGATATGGCCGGCAAAGGCCTGGCTGACCACGGTCATGCCGTAGAACGTCAGCCTCGTGAACGCGGCCGGGCCGGCGACCACCCACAGCTTCTTGGATTCCTCCCATACTCCCTTCACTAGCTCGGGTACCCTGCCTCCTCCCCTCTTCTCCAGCACCGGCAGCTCGGTGATATCGATGAGCGGGACGTCGCTCTGACTCTCCATGCCTGGCACTGAAGAGGAACTGGGCAGCCTGCTGGATCGGGAAAGATTGGATGGAAGGAATGCACGTACAAGCAACACCAGCCGCTCCAAAATCAGTTGTTAAATGTCTGGCTGAATCACGCTGGGCAATATGATATGGGTGTGGCGTGAAGCTAGATTACCCACTACTACTATCTAGTAACTACACTTGTCATTGACTTGATAGTTGATACTGATGAATGGATCCGACACAGTACTTTTTCCCCATTCGCTGTGCTTTGATCATGACTGATCTAGGAGGCCGACAAATTCTTTGGGGAGTGGTCTCCTATCGGACTAGTTAGATCCAGATGTGGCAGATTTGCTGTGGCTAGCTTGTGGTCGTGGGACGGCATATAGAATGAGACATTGAGAGCATATAAGGGATCTATTATATCTATACTAAAAAGCACGACAAAATTGATGTCAATTTTCACCAAAAACTTGCCGGACGGAACAACAATTTGCCGGACGGAACAACAATTTGCCGGACGAAAATCCTTCCCATCGTTCGAAACCTTGGTTTTTTTCTCACCTGTCGTGACACCCATACCCTCTGGGCCCACGCTTTCAAACTAAACACAGAATAATTACGATGTTAATCGGTAAAAAAAACCCCGCCGGCTCCTATCTTCCCCCACCGAGACCTTCCTTCCCATGTTAATCAAATCCTGCCGGACTCTTCCTTTTTCTATACAGATTGGATCGTATCTGTTTCTTCTTCTGTTGCCGGACAACACTCTGCTTTCACCGAATTTTATTTTGTCAGACAAGATGCAAATCTCGCCGGATTTTTTTGCCTACGACATGTTTGGCGAAAGGTTCGTGTAGCAGCAGCTCGTGTAGCAGCATCCGACACGAAGCAAATCTCTGGATTCAGGCAGGCGCGAAACAGCTAGGAGTACTGGCTAGCGAGTAATAGGGTCCACAGCACTTCACCTGTTCTTATGTGTGCGTGCACGTAAAGAGTTGCGTGAGCACAGCTCCGCGCAGTTGTAAAAAGAACTATTGTACTTCATATCTCCTTCTTAATACAATGATACGCAGCTCTCCTGCGTATTGGAGAAAAAACTCCGATGGATAGCAGTGGCATCTCCTACTCCGATGGTTTTCGATGGAGCTAATGAGGCAAGGGATTCGATGAAATGTCCATACGTTTATTTACAACATGCATATGCAGTTTGTTTGTGTGTATAATCCTCTGATTTTTATTTGTTCAATCGTCCATGGTACAAGGCATGACTGTATTTATGCTTGAACTGTGGGTTAGCTGTTAGTGCTTTGCGGTATTCTGCAGAAACTGAGGGGGATGGTGACTGGTTAACTGCTAATCAGTTTTTTTTCTTGTGCAAAGTAGTACATCTCATGAAGTCTTACATTATGATTAGGTGAAAGTAGTGCTACGAGACTACTGCCAACGCCGGATTATCTATTTTTCATGTGTACATGCTTTTAGTTTAATTTCTGCACACATACTTTATTTGTTATCTAATTCAATCTATTTACAACAAAATGCATTAGAGAATCGTGCAAGACTAGAACATCAAAACCCTTTTCATTAGTAAACTATGCGCTAACAAAGCTTCACTACTACACAAACCACTTTCACAAACGGGCTATCATAACCGGTTTTGATAAAACCGGTTGTGACAGGGCTATCACAACCGGTTTTGAAAAAACCGGTTGTGATGCCCCCTATCACAGCCGGTTTGTAAGAAAAACCGGTTGTGATAGTCGGCTGGCATATCACAATCGGTTTTTCTTACAAACCGGTTGTGATGCTCACTATCACAACCGGTTTTTGAAAACCGGTTGTGATGGTGAGCATCACAACCGGTTTTTTACTAACACATTTTTGGAGGGTTACACGAAATCAAATTTTGTGAACGAACGATCTCGGATGAACTTTTGACCAAAATGAAAGTTGTAGATCTTGAAAATTTATGAAATATTATAGTTCACCACTTTTTTAGTTGAAGTCATCTTGTCAACCGAATCTAAGTTTGATTTTTTCAAATTTAAAAATTCAAACTTTGTAAACGACCTCGGATGAACTTTTGACTAAAACGAAAATTGTAGATCTTGAAAAGTTATGAAACATTGTAGTTCACCACCTTTTTATTTGAAGTCATTTAGAGCCTCGAATAAGCAATTTACACTCGGAAAACATTAATATGAGGGGAATCAAAATGGTATGTAGACACAAACACTCTAGTGGTGCAATGGTAGAGGAGGCTACGCGCGAAGCTGAGGTCGCGGGTTCGAATCCTGCCGGCTGCGTAGCACGCGATTTTTCCGCAAAACAAATAAATAAATAAAATGTTTTGCTATTTTATTTTGGTTTATTTTGGGTTTAGATGAAAACCGGTTGTGATAGTGGGGACTATCACAGCCGCTTTATCTCATCCGCCTCCCAAAACCTGTTTGTGATAGGGGTTAAAAACCGGTTGTGATGACAGTTTCTATAGTAGTGCTTTATTGCGCAGAAGTTCAGGCCTGCAACTGCTACCATAGAAAGGTCATCAGTGCATTCTTTACCCAGTTGGAGCTCCTGCTAGTTGCTAACAGAAAGTTCTAGCGCTACTGTTGTAGGTCAGCAGGGAAAATGACATTGATTTAACAGGGTTTCAAATGAAAAAGGTATGTTGGTAATGAAAATTCCTCAATATTTGCTGAAGGATATGTGAATCTTTTATGTTTGTTTTATTCAAGCTTTGTTGATAAATGGTTGGCATGGACAAGGGTTGTTCGTCAAATTGGTTCACTGTTACAAACATAGTCTTTTTAGACAAGGATTTGCGTGTAAAGTAAATTTCTATGCAAACATTTTTTTATTCATATTTGACTATTGATTAAACAAAATCTGCATTTGACTGTTTCCTGATTCATTCTCAAATGTTGTTCCATCTTACTATAATTAAACATATTTATTTGAAATGTAATTATTTTTGATACACGTGCCTGCGGCACGTGCACTTCAACTAGTATTAATATAAAGCAGTAACAAAAGGAGCCACCATGTTCATCGAGAGGGCCTAAAAAATCCCACGTTAATCTAAAAAAGAGAAGGATATAGGCCATCGGATTTTATGAAGATCTAGCGTTCCACATAATTTTAAATAAACTATATTAAACATTTTTTATTATTTCTTATCAAACTTGGAGTCAAATACTTTCTTACCTAAAAAAGCCTATTGGTATTTCCTACTCTAATTGGACTCCATGTACGTTTGTGGGTCAGTCCGTAAAGCCCCAACAAAAAGAAAAGGAAATGTGGCATCTAATACATGTTCGTTTCTGGTCATGTTAAAAAAACAAAAACACATAATAAGAATGTCCGTTTCTAAATAAATTAAAACAATATTAGGTTTGTTAGGTTTGTAAGGTGCCATGACGGACTTTGCCCCGTTGAATTTTCATAGCTAAAGGTCATCTAGCCCAAAAATAGCATATGTCTAACACCCCTAATATGTTGGATTTTATAAAATAAGAAAAATGGCATACGATTTCTATGCAAATTAGAAAGCAAAATGTAACACCCTCAAAATTAAAGAAATTATTTAATCAATTATTGGATTAATTATGGAATTTATTAAAGCCCATATAGGCTTAAATAGGAATTACCAAGATTAATCGAGTACAAAATAACTATAGAAAAATAAAATAAAGTTCTACAACTCCATAAGGACTAAACTAGCAGCAAACACCCTAGAGTCAAACTTAAAGAGAACATGGTTTAAATTAGAATTCAAAAACCCTTTCAAAATTCCTTAAAAGAAATAGGAAAAGGATCCTATGCACAGTGGGCTAGTAATTCGCGGTCCAAAACTCTTAAAAGTCCGTTTCGGCCCCTCTAACTCCTCCCCCCGGCTCGCTCACAGCGGCTCGGCCCAGCCCACCATAACCCCTTCTCCTTCCTCTCTCCCCTCCCTGATTCCTCCCCCCTTCCTTTTTTTTCCGGCGCCGCCGCCGCCGCACGCCCATGCCGTCGCCTCGCCCTCCCTCGCCTCGTGGCGCCTCCAAACCGATGCCACGCCACCGCCTCCACCCCCTGCTCACATCAGGAGCGCCACTCTGGCACGGGAAACCCCTCCCCCACCATACCGCGATGCCCAGAGCACCGCCGCCGCCGCACGATATCCTCCCTCTGGCCGGGATAGACCCGACAAAGGCGCGCAGGGCACGTGCCAACACCACGCGAAGCCATCGCACACGAAGTGCGGCGCCGACACCCCTTCCCCGACCGTTTGCACGATAACCCGCGGCCGCACGCGTCGCACGCCGGCGAGCCCGCCGCACCACGCGTCGGGGCCACGCCACTCCGGCAAGCTCCCGGGGAGTTTCGCCGGGCTATAAATAGCCCCGCGCGCTCCCCGGTTGGAGCTCACACCCACTCCCCGGCACTCACACACGTACCACCCCCACCGTCGCGAGCTCATGAGCGCCGCCACCCCACTCCGGCAGTCTCATCACCACCAGGCCCCTTGGCTCCCCTTTGGTCGCCGCTGCGCTGCTCGGAGCACCACCAGGCGCTCGAGGTGTAGGGTAACGAGACCCAGAGGGCGCCAATGCACTGGAAGAGCGCCGCCCGAGCTCCGCCGCAACCATAGGCCCGCCGCTGACCGTTGACACGTCGGCGTAGCCCTCCATCACCACACGAGCCCCGGACACACCCCTGGTAAGTTGCCTGTGCCTCTCCCGGCTCAACCGAGCTTCACCGGCCTCCCCTGCCAGTCTTCCTGTTCCGCCGCCACCCCATCGGGCTCCGGCAAGCCGCTGGCCAAGAACCGGTCGCCCGTGCGCCGCCCAATTACACGGGTGCACGCGGCATGAGCCCCAGAGCACGCCCATAGCCTTGCCTACGCTCCAAACCCTGCCCCGCTACTTCCTTCCTCCACACCGTGCCGCCGCCCGAGCTCCGACGAGCCTCCGCCGCCGCGCCGAACCCCAACCCTTGACGAGATCATCCCCACCTCGTCTGCTGTGGCCTCCTGAACCCGTAGATGCCCTCCTCGCCACGAGAGACGCCCTGATGCTGCCAGCGGTGAGCTCTCCGACGAGCCTCCCCTGCTGCGCCGCCGCGCCGCCGCCAAGTCCGGCACTTGCATGGCGTGTACGTGGTAGCCACGCGAGCACAGGGCCCGCCTGCCAGCCGCACCCGTGAGCCACACCAGCCACCACCTCAGCCCTCCTGCCCGCGTGCATCTGGTCCAGTGGACCGTAGGCACAAGGGCCGCCCGGTCCACGAATCCATGAACCCAGTTCACAGCACAGTGAACTGCGGGGCCGCGCCAGCGCTGGCGTCAGCAGGCCCCATCTGTTATGCTATGAATTGCAGGGCCGCGCCAGCGCTGGCGTCAGCAGGCCCCATCTGTCAGCCGCACAAACGAAAGGAAAATGCTAGGTACACCCGGCTTAGTGCACACAAGAAGTTATTTCTTCACCTTAGAACCTTCCAAAAATTCCTAGAAAATACTCAAAATACTAGAGAAAATAATAAGCTAGTTAGTGCTATCCAAATTATTTATGCACATTTCTAAAGCTTAGAAATAAATGGATTCCTTTTCAGCCTATAAGGGGCCTCCGTTAATGTACCCCAAAATATACCGAACTCTAGATAAAACCCCACAAATAGCCAACAAATTCCTAAAACACTAGAATATATTCTAAGCTTTTCCATAAGGTTAGATTTCATAGAAGCCATCCCTAACCCCGATATCAATTTATTGCCACCCACCGATAATTTCTAAACCCCGCTAAACCCCAAATCGCCCCGCGAGACCTTAAACACTTCCCCAAACCCTTGGTTGGCCTAAAAACCCGCACCCTTACGAACATCCTCTTAAATTCCTTATTTAAATAAATTCACTCGATGTGATGATTGATTTAGTGTTAGATCTATGCTTGTGTAGACGCTCCGCCAGAACTCCAAGAATTAGTCTCTGGCGAAAACCACTGTAATACCAGGCAAGTCTTAACAATTTCCTTACTCATGCTAATCAACTGCATAAATATGCTCTTATCCTCCCTAATGTCTATAGCTTGCATTAAGATTAGCCACCAAAATAACCCTGAACGCCGCTTAATGGAATACTACTCCCCACCGTAAACCCTTGTTGCGAGAGACACCAAGGGGTTAAAAGATACGAGGTAGGGCGGATAGCCTTGAAGGAAGCCCCTATCCGGAGGCCTGCCTTGGTCGCTTAAGGTCCGGTACTTTGGGAAAGTCTTTCCAACGCCATGTACGGCTATACGGGCCAAAAAGAGCATAGCCTTCGGGAATGCCCTGTAATGTGAGGCCTCGACTCACACCCCACCAGCTACCTCTGATAAGCTACCCCATGGACCACGGTTGGGCAACGAATATGCTGGAGATAGACCTCGATAGAGGGATAGGTCTGGTCGGCACGGGACACATGTGACTAGGCTGGTAGGGCCTGCTGGCAGAGTTGCCAGACTAATTATTGATGCATCATAACCCGGGAAGGTCCTTGCACGAACGTTTATGTGGCCCCTGCTTAGACCCCAGTAGCATCCGTGGGTAGGCCTAGAAGGAAGTTGTCTAGTGATGGACGTCGGTGGGTACGAGTCTCGTAGGGTGGCCCTACCGTTGGCCACGGGAGGGTCGCCTGACCGTATAGTCATAGAGTACAAGTCTCTACAGAGTCATCCAATCTATCTGATAGCCAAGGCTCTTGGTCAAGAGCCCGTTTGGTAAAAGCTCCCATTGATTAGCCAGCAATAACCCTTAGGAATGATTGAATGAGGAGGTGATTGCGGGATCGATCGGATCGCTGCCAGAATCACCAGGGGACTAGTAGGAAGGATCTTGCCCCTCCAGGACCCAAAACTTCTAAGCTACGCTTAAAGCCCCGCTTACCGCAATAAAGCATACGTGTTCCTTTGATTGTTAAACACTTGCTGGGTACGGTGGTACTCAGACTTGCTTGTGGAATTGTGCAGCTCCACTCGAAGATTTCACTTCCCTCGCTGGAGTTGCAACTCACCCGGTTAGGTTCTAGCACCGCTCCACACTCATCTAATTCATTCAGCTTGATTACCAGGTCCAATGCAATTAATGTTTCCCCTCTTATCAGGAAATAACATTAATTCGTGTTAAGTGGAGACGCCGAGAGGCGATCCCCACACAAAATGTCTAAACAAAGAGTACATGTCAAATGTAATTGATAAATAATCAAATAAACTAGAAATAAAATAATAAAAAAAGTTTCTGTTGAAAGATACATGAAAACGTAACTTTAGATTTTCTAAATTAGATTGGGTTTATTCTATTCAATCCACTATGTTGCTTTTCAATGTTGTCGTATGTCAGAGTCGATCTTCTTCATTCAATCTCAGGATCGCTACTCAGCCTCCCCTCCCCCAATAATGTTGCAGTCGTCCATATCCTTTAGATTCATTGTTGCCTCACCCGACTTTAACGCTTTTCCATATCACTGGGAATTGCTACTCAGGACTTCCCTAATATCCAAGCCCATCCTACAAAAAGGTCATGGGCAGGCCAAAACTTGACGGGCTAGGAGCAGGCTAAAAAGTCTTATATCTAATACTAATAGAAATCTAGCACGCACGGTAAAAAAAAAACGCCATTATTAGGAGGTCTAGCTGTAATGTCAAGTAACCATGAAGAGGGGACTAACACAAAAGCCTAGGACCATCGAGATTCGAACAACGATGTCAAACATCGTGGCTTCTACTCACAGCTATGGATGTAATGTGGATCCAACCAACTCTAAGATACTTAGACTATTAACTTAGGTAGCATAGTCAAGAGGGAGAATACTAATCGAAATTGTGTTAAGAAAAAGAAATAAATCTGTCAAGCATGGTAAAAGAGACGAGCAACTAATATATGAGAAAATTTATCAAATGAGTTTTTCGTATATTTACACAAATACTAATTAGATCTAAGCATTTTACGACCGGGCCTAAAAAAATCCCGGTACGTTTTAGGCTGAAAATTCATGCCCAGACCCGTCCCACAGGCAGCAACGGACCTATTTTTTGGTCGGGCTACGATTGGCCTTCTTATTCGTTTTTATTGCAAAAAAAAAATAATAGCTTGGGACAAGAAAAAAATAAATCAGGCTTCATTTCCTCTATCCGAACCCGTCCTAGAGAAGATCGTGTGCGGGCCAAAACGTGGCAGTTAGAGGAAAAGAGAAAACAATAAAGATGATTAACGTGAAAACACAGACTATATGTACGTAGTAAAAAAAACTTGAAAACACGAAATAGACCTCCCTAGATGCTCCACGAGCAGCTCTAAAAAGAGATAAAATGTTGAAGTTGCGAGGGTGCTCATTTAATAGAAAGGTAAAAGAATATGAGGAGAAAAGATGAGAAAGGTATTAGTTTTGGAACTAGGTTAGTAGACCAAAATAATTACATTGGTCAACAACCGCACATGAATTTTTAGAGTACCCATTTAAAAAATGTCAGACTATCATGGCAAAATATATTATAATAATATTAAATATAATAATATAGTACTATTATATTTAGAATATAAATATATTTTACGGAATAAAACATGAAACCACTACAAAAAGACTATATATAAAAGAGTGAACTATGTAAGTGTTGTTTGCTAAGTCTCTTCAAAATTTACATGTCACCACTAATTTTGTGGAAACAAAATCTTTTTTGAAAACTTGGAGTACCACATAGCAAAGGGATCTATCTACTTGATCAATGAAAAATACAACATGCCTTAGAAAGCGAAGCAGGCAACCAGATGTTTTGCAAAAACTAATAGATAAGACAATAGGGTTGGCGGAACATAAGAGTAGATAAAGTTCAAAAGGAAAACTTCTTAGCACCACCAATACCCAATAAGTAAAGACATAACGCCTCCGTGGCTAGAAGAAAAGTTGCGCGGGCCACTAATATCCAATAACAATCTCCCAAATGTCAATAAAACAAACTAGCTACCCGCGCAATTTGCGTGGGCCATCTTACTATTGAAGAAGGAAGGAGACATTTTTTTTTTGGAACATTAGACGTAGTTGTAGGGCAGAGGAATATGTTTATACATGATTCTATCTCTGTCTTTTTGTGAGGAACCGTCCAAATTAACCATGTCCGGCTAGCTTAACTCATTAACCCAGGTGCTCTTTGGAACACACCACGTGCATATCCCACTCACAAATTTAATGAGTTGCAGGCCATACATGATCATCCACAAATCAGATTGTAGAAACATATATAGTTAAAGGTAGTACAAGTTCACACATTTAGATTTATACATAATGTAACAGTTCACATTGTCATACATGTTCCATACATTCTACAGAAGTTCATATGTCAACAAAGGCTATCACTTCTTGCCCTCGCCGCCCAAGACGGGCTAGGCGCATTAGCCACAATTCATCTAAAAAATTAACTTATCGGCATGCTCAAAGATAATTTTGGGCTTCATGGGACCTAGCCATGGTAATATACATTTTATTGGGCGAGAAGTTAAGTACTACGAGCGGGAAATGAGAAGTGCATAAAAGTCATTCATCAATCCATGCGCATAGTAAGTTATAATCATCATGACCTCCATCAGCTCTTGCACAAAACTTTGCGACACATTAACATTTTGAACAGACACACCACATGCTAAATGGACGTCCTAAATAGATACATTCAAAGAAACGTTGGCAACACCCTATATCAAATCGTGTCAAGTCCGTCTAGAGACTAAGGTCCCACGTGCCAAAACCTAAATTAGATGGCTGTTTAGAGGATATACTCCTTGAATTAAGAGTAAAAATTAAACCCTTAGAAAAAGGGCCCTTATTCAGAAAAATAAAAGACTTACTTAGAAGGTATTCCTAGAGTTGCTCTGAACTACAATTGCTGTCATTACTTCCCTATCCCTGCTGCATGTAAACACAAACAAATTACCATCTCATTCTATCCCTTTTCATCTCCTTAGCCTGTCCAAGCTCATTGATCCTATTCTCATAAAGCAATCAGGCACAACTCAAACCAATCACACCTAAGCGAACTGGCTCATAGTCATGTACCTAAAATATTACATATGTGTGTGATCATTAATTGAGACAAGACAACGAATTGTTGCCATTTGCTCTCTACCTTGATATGTATAAAGGCTCCTAGCTCACTTGGCTCCATTGCCGCACTCTGTTACCAGCTTTCAGTGCCTGCAAAACTGAAAAACCTTAGCAGGTGTGACAACATAGGAAAAGTAATTAAAAAACCCATGCCCCGGAGTCATCCCAAGATAACTCAAGCTATGCAATATAAATCGATGGCTCAAGTGTTAATGAGTAGAAGTGTAAAACTGAACCTCTTCATTCCAATCACATCGAAGCGTGATCAATGCCAGAATTAGAGTCTGCATCATTGTGCCGCCGATCATTCCAGCCCATACTCCCTACAGAAATAGTAAACTAAATAAGTACATAACACAAATAATAAGAGCGATGTTTTACTGCAAAGGCATACAGGAACTCCACAGTTGAAACCCCATCCTAGCAGAACACCAAGAGGAACACCGATCAAGTAGTAACTTCCGATATTAACATAAGCAACCAGTCCTTGCCAGCCTGAACCAATGGCAACTCCTGGAAATGTAACACTCATAAGTTAGGACGGCTATCCTCGGAAAGAAATTAGCAAGAGGAAACACAGTGAAGAACTTGGTCTCCATCTTGCAACTGCTACGCCGCCATGTATATTGCATTTTGGGAAACATACCAGAGAGCACAGGTTGGATTCCGTTGAGGAGGATAGTGAAAGCCAGCAGAACGGATATGCCATCTACCGCATCGATAACAGCCTTACTTGACGAGAAGATCATTGCGAGCTTGTCATGGAAAATCAGCGCGAGCAAACTAGCGAAGACGCTGATCATAAAGGATGTAGTCGTCGACACGATTGTCGCAAACTTTGCACCTTGTCCATTGGCCGCTCCAAGCTCATTAGCTACCCGCACCCTTGTAAACAATAAGATTGAACTCTGTTAGTATCTGTTTGAGTGTTGTGTTGTCTAATATGATTGCAATTATGTCGTCATTCAGTTGCTTACCCTGTGCCGGCCAAAAATCCCATATGAATCATCATCTCCAATGAACTCAAACTCATACTGTTCAAGCGAAGAAAAAAAAAGAAAAGGAAGATTCAGACGTACTTTGTGAGATTTCTTCGTAAAAGTATTGGCTGAGAGATTGTCAGTATACCAGATAGACAATGCATCCACAGATAGCTCGGCGTTCTTCATGAAACCCGTCAGGAAAACCAGTATCCGGTAGTACCAATTCTCCAAGCTGTAGAAGAGATCAAGCAGAATGGAAATAAGCAAATATATATGCTGTTATAATAAATTTCTCACATGATTGCAGAGTGCCGCAGCTGCACGCCAGAATATGAGAACGGAGACACACAATGCACTACACACATACCACACCATGACACCCGAGGACGCAGACAACATGACAAACTCCTTGAGGTCCACGAACGCCGCCGTCGAGAACCCGCTCCACGTGTCCGGGCACCCGCCGCCGAGAGCGTACGCGACGAGCAGCACTGCCAAGGTTATCCATGACAGGTTGAACGCCAGGGCCACGCCGAAGATGCCCAGCCCGAGGCAGCTCACCAGGAGCCACGTCGCGGCGACGTGCACGGCGAACACCGCCGCGGCGGCGGCCGCGGTGACCCAGTTCTTGAGCTGGCACTGCAGGAACGTCATGACCGGCAGGAGCGTGGCGTACATGAAGTGCGCCGGCAGGAAGTAGACGGCGACGGAGCCGGCCTCGCGCGACAGCTCGGCGGGCTGGCCCAGCGCCTCCAGGAGACGCCCGCTGAAGACGTACATCGGGGAGAGGAGCACGGCGAAGGACAGGAGGATGATCCACGAGCGCTGCATGTAGATGCCCAGCATGTGGTACTGCCTCGCCCCGTACGCCTGGCCGCACAGCGTCTCCAGTGCACTCGCCATGCCAAGCTGATGAGAAAGCACTGTAGTTAGTGGGATGATCACTTGTCGTGTGTGTAAGGAAATTATTGCATTGCGTCTGGAATCCCTATTTATTATTGGAATTCAATAGGCAAGATTTCTGAATCCTAATCTCTCTCTTTTCTACTACCGGCTAACACTCTCTCCATCCAGAACACAGTTATGTTTTAGGTTTTTCAAAGTTAAATCTTTTCAACATTGATCAACGATACTCTTTTTAAAACAAATTATTTCAACTCTCCGTTCGAGAGTATACCTACGTTTAAAATTTTTTAAAGTTAAATCTTTTTACCTTTGACCAGCAATTGCTCTAAAATTTTATTTGAAATAGAAAAAAATACATTTTTAATAGTTGGTTACCGAGAAACGTACACACGACTCGTATATGCGTACAACTATAAGATCAATCCTACTTATAAAAAGTATTCCAGATTATTCGCGCAACCACGTGGATATATTAAGAGGCTTAGTTTCAGGATACCATACCCTGAATATAGAACACTGAGTCAAATGTATGTGATGCTCTCTCTTTTACTGCACTGTCTTAAAAAAAAGGATATGACGTGATCTCCGTCCCCGAGAAGCCAATGCCCTCATGGCTTCATTGGATACCGGAGAGGTCAACGACGGACGGGTTTGGATCTCAGGCACAACCATGAGAGAGACTGAGAGAGCACTGGAGCAGGCACACCACAGCAGGCATAACTGATAACTAACCAGTTAGCTAGCTAGGCAGAGCAAGAGATCGAAGAAGAGCATGTGTGCACGCACCAGCATGGCGAAGTTGAAGCCGTCGATGACGGTGTTGGCCATGGAGAAGGCGGCGAGCTCGAGGTCCCCTAGGTGGCCGGAGAAGGACTGGCTGACGATGTTCATGCTGGAGAACACCAGGTTATGAACACGGCCGGGCCCACGACCTCCCCCAGCTTCTTGGACTCCTCCCACACCTTCCTCGCCAAGGAGGAGGAGGCGGCCTTGCCTCCGCCCCGCTCCTCCTCCGGCGCCGGGAGCTTCGAGAGCAGCGGGGCCGCCGCCGCCGCGCCCTGGCTCTCCATGGCTCGCACGCAATTGAAGCTAGCGGCCCAGGTGTAGAGGCAGATCGACACGTATGTAGAGGTGAATAATGTGATGTGGTGTATATATGCTGGAGAGGAGGCCGGGAGGACGAGAGGCCGGAGTGCACGCCGCAGGACCCAGCAAACTAATGCTGACCACTCGACCCATTCGCGTCTGTGTCCAGTGTAGTATATTATTTGTTGGCAGCACGCGTGCCTCACGCTGAGCGTGATATGTTTGTTACTACTGCTCACCGCGGAGCAGTGGTACGCGGGTATCAAGGGGATACGACGAGGAAATCCCGATCGAGGAGAACACGGCGCTGTGGGTTCGTGTGTTGAGCAATTAATTCAGGACCCGATCGATCGGGTTCGTTCGTGATGGGTACGGTACGGGTGGCTTGATGCAGAACGTTTGAGCCACACATGTCGCTGCCATGCTCGATCGGCTCGGCGCCGCCGCGAGGACCACGGGGTGGCGGCGACCCTCATCGTCTGGACCGTGGATGATACGGCTCGACCGAGCCCCGGGACCGTGACATGCCCCCCTGGGCTTTGGGATCGCGATATGCTCACGCCGATCGGCTAGCCCGCTGGGGCAGCGCGCATAGAGGCAGAGGTGTAGGTGTGCACAGCGGCTGCGGCTTACCTGTCCCCTTCGTGTGTCCCCATACACGTGTAGGCCATATGTTCACTCCTCACCAGGCCCCACATGGCCAACCCGTCCAGAACAGTTCGTCATCTTGAGCCCGTCCAGCGTGCAGCACTTAACAGAATTAATGGAGGAATGAAAAGCTCATGTTCTCGATTCAGCTGCATAGGAAATCCAAAAAATCGAACCCCCCGCTGCGTAGATTAGCACGCAACAAGAACCGGACTCCTCACTGCCTCAATCAAAATCTCATGCACGAATCGAGATCCTGACTATCCAAATCTTTTTTTTGAATCATTAGCAGGAGCACTGCTTGTCATTTAAGAAGGAAAGCATGCAGTTCATACAAGTTCGATATTACATAAAAGATTACTAACTCACTCAGCAATAACATTAATTAACTATTTAAACTCAGGGAAGCATGTTCCCCTCCCACAGCTAAAGCCCTAAGCTTCATTTCTTCCTTTATTAGATTGAACACTGCCGTCGGTGGTGATGATGAGTGCTCAAAAATACGCCGATTTCGCTCCTTCCATATGTTCCATACCGTGTAGATTAACACTGCAGCCTAGCGGCTCCTGTCTTTCTTGGGCACTCCTCTCGGCGACAAATTCCACCATTCCTGAATATCCTGATCAGTCGCTGGTGGTTGCACCAGGCCATCTGTCCAAGCCCTCACCAATACCCAAACCTGCTGAGCATAGACACAACCAAGACAGAGGTGGCAAGCTGTTTCTTGCACTTGGTCGCAAAGCACACACATTTCTTGACAAGGCCAGTTCCTTGCCCTCAACTTGTCTGCCGTCAAAATTTTTTCTTGTACTAGAAGCCATCCGAAGAATCTATGTTTGTCCTCCACTTTGGCCTTCCAAATTGCCATGGCATCATATGTGCAAAAGGATCCCTTGAACTGCGCTTGGTATGCCGATTTGGCAGTGTACACCCCATCTCTTGTCCACTTCCAGGTGATCCGGTCAGGCTCGGTCGTCAGTTGCAGTTCCCGTACTGCACTCCAAAGGCATATGTATTGGGCCATCTCTTCCGCTGTAGTCATCCTCCAAAGACCTCTCATCCAGCGTTCATCTAGGAGATCTTGCTGCACTGTCTGTCTCTTTCTCCATGCCAGCTTATACAGATCAGGTGCTATGTCCCGCGGCGCTCGACCGTCCAGCCAGCTGGATTCCCAAAACCGGGCTGTCCTTCCGTCCCCCAAGGTGACCCTGGTAGATGCTCTGAAAAACTGGCGATCCGTTTCGGTGCAAGGCACATCAGAACCAACCCAGGGATGTTCTTGATCTGTCCATTCATACCAAAGCCACCTTAAACGTAAAGCTCGACCAAACAATTCGAGATCAAGAACACCCAGCCCCCCAAGTCCTTTAGGTCTTTTTACTTTACCCCAGCTAACAAGACAATGGCCACCTCGAGCATCTTCATTTCCTTTCCATAGAAACCCCCTTCTGATTCTGTCCATCCTCTTGATTGCCCACTTTTTTAATTCAAACATGGTGAGAAAATAGGTCGGCATGGATGTTAACACGGTGTTCAGCAACTTGAGGCGCCCTCCTTTGTTCAGAAACCTCCCTTTCCAAGTTGGCAATCTGTTGGCCATCTTATCAATTAAAGGTTGGACATCCACTCTCCGGAGTTGCCTGAGGGTCAACGGTAGGCCAAGGTATTTACATGGAAAACTTTCAATTGGGCACTGAAAATCCACCATTAGTTCTTGAATTTTAATGCCTTCACAACAAATCGGGTACACAGCACACTTGTCCCGATTGGTGACTAAACCAGACACTTTGCCAAAAAGGCTTAGTATTTGGGCGACAACAGCCACGTCGTTACTGTCCGGGTTGAGGAAAATTGCCGCATCATCGGCGTACATACTTGTTCTGAGTGTGGCTTGCCGGTGATTCAACGGCGTGAGGAGTCCGTCTTGGGTGGCAATCTGCAGAAGGCGTTGTAAAGGTTCCATGGCGAGTATGAACAACATAGGAGAAAGGGGATCTCCTTGTCGTAGCCCTGTCCTATGCCTGAACCACTTCCCTCTGGAGCCATTGAGCAGGATTGCCGTAGAGCTAGAAGACAAGAGTGAGGAAACCCAGCCCCTCCAGCGCTGCCCAAATCCGATCTGCTCCCATACTTCCATGAGGAAATCCCACCTTACCGAGTCAAACGCTTTGGCAATGTCTAGCTTCAAAAAGAGACCCGGCCTTTTCTGCCTATGCAGAGATCGGATGAGATTTTGTGTGTAGAGGAAGTTATCCTGGATGCTCCTTCTTTTGATAAACGCACTTTGTGCTCTTGAAACCAATTGGTTAAGCTCTGGCGCCAGCCGATTGGCAAGGAGTTTAGAGAAAAGCTTAGCAATTGAATGTGTCAAGCTAATGGGTCGGTAATCAGACACTCTCTTTGCTTCTGCTCTTTTGGGGATTAAGATGATGTGGGCCGTGTTGAGCTTGTCAAGATGCTGGTCATGCAGTTGATAGAAGTAATCTATACCCCTCATGAGATCGCCTTTGATTGTGTGCCAACTTGCCTTCAAGAACACTCCGATGAATCCGTCAGGGCCCGGCGCCTTGTCCGCAGCAATCTCCCCAATTACTGCCTTAACCTCTTCTTCACTGAACGGTGCTTCTAAATGTTGTAGGTTATGCTGGTTTAGGCCAAGCTCTGACCATTGCAGAGTTTCCTCCCTGGCACTTGGCTGTCCGAAATGCGAGCTGAAATGATTAAACAGGATCCCCTCTTTCTCAGAGTGTGAAAAGTGAGCCCCTGCCGCCGTGTCAATTTGATGGATATGATTCTTTCTACGCCTTCCATTTGCTTGCATATAAAAAAACTTGGTATTTGCTTCAGATGCACGGATGGCAGTAATCCGCGATGCCTGCCTTGCCCGCAGTTTTTCAACCGCGGTCATCCCCAGAAAACGGCTCTTCAGATCCCTTCTCAACTGGACTTCCTGGCTGCTGAGTTGTCGATAATCCTCTACCACATCCAAGATTCCGATCAATTGTTGTGCCGCACAAAGGAGTACTTTATTATTACCAATGAGGCCCTTAGCCCAGATGCGGAGCGCTTTACTTGTACGCTGCAGCTTAGTGTGTAATCTCAGCAGGGGGTTTACAATTTGCACTTCTCTAGTCCAGGCACCCTGGACAGCCTCATGATATCCCTGTAGCCTTGGCCAGTAAGATTCAAACCTGAACCCCTTGTACCTTTTCACCACATCATTCCCAGCGATCAACAACGGACAGTGATCTGATGCCCGTGACGACAGTCCTTGCAAATGAACGTTAGGCAGCATTATATCCCAAGCCGGAGTACAAAAGGCTCTATCTATTCTCGTTTGTGTCCTATTGTTTGACCATGTGAATTTCCTCCCCATTAAGTTTAGTTCCTTCAGCTCTAAATCACGGACAAGGTCCCTGAAGGCGCCCATGAGGCTCCTATTTAGGTTGCTGTTACTCTTGTCTGCAGCCTGTAGTATCATGTTGAAATCACCTAGCAACAGCCACTTGTCTGTAACCGAGTGTTGTATCCATCGCAGTTCTCCCAGGAACTGCAGCTTCTCAGCATCCCCTTGCGGACCATACACCACCGTGATATACCACTGTTCACTAGTTGCATTTGATGTGAGTAGCGTTGTTATTGTATGAACCCCAGATTCAGAAGAGACAATTGTGTAGTGATCTCCATCCACCGCCAGCAAGATGCCTCCACAAGTCCCCGAAGCAGGTAATACAACGAAGTTATCCACAAAGCGGTCACCGAGAATTTCATGCACTAGAGCAACACTAATAGAATCAAGCTTGGTCTCTTGCAGCGCCACTATGGTGGCCCTCGTGTCTCTTGCCAGGTTCTTGACCACAGTCCTCCTGACAGGGTTATTCAGTCCTCTGACATTCCAATTTAGAGTAATACAGTGTTGTTCACTCATTGAAAACCAAAATGCTCATGCACCAAACTCCCACTTCCAGCAGTCCCCCAGTGAAACGATCATAAGGCAGCTGCACTCTTGCAAAGAGGAACAAAGAGACACCACCATCCTGCCCTTCCCTGGCGATGAATCGCCACCACCGAATCCTTCCAAGCACCCCAACAGAACTAGCTAAAGAAAAGAAAAACAAGGATAACATAAAGATACATGTGCTTCCTGGCGAGCACCCACCCCGCGGCCCTCGCCGCTCCTCAAACTTCAGCATCATTGGCAAGGATCTCCAGCGCGCCGCCCCCAGCACCATCAGGCAGGCTGAAGGCCGTGCGCAGATCGCTCACTAGTGCGGAGCGTGCCGGCCTCACGAACTCTTCTGCAAATTGATTTTGAGCCGCCTGTGTTGGAGCCTCATCTTGCACAAGTAGGCCAGCCGTGCGCAGTAGCAGTGCCGAGGCCTTTATTTCATCCAGGGAACCAGAAATAAGTCCAACAGCACCTTGCTTGGCCGTCTTGCGACACCCCGGGGTATCAGTATGCTTTCTTGACGAAGCCATCTTCGGCCGCTGTGTAGGAGGACACAACAATGCTTTCCTCAAAGGAACAG
The DNA here is from genome assembly GCA_015476505.1 of Urochloa ruziziensis. NCBI lineage: Eukaryota > Viridiplantae > Streptophyta > Magnoliopsida > Poales > Poaceae > Urochloa > Urochloa ruziziensis. Next base: position 53,776,257 of record CM027119.1, on the reverse strand, counting down.
AGAAACGGTTGATTCCCTTTCCTTTTTGCTCCTTGTGCTCCTTCTCCTTATGCTCCTTGTTCAGCCGCATATCTGCCTTGCCAAACACTGATCGATCATTACCCGTTTGGTCCGCAGTTTCATCTTGCATCAGTCCAGCTTCGTTACCCTATTGGCCATACAGATGGTGTGCCATCAGCCCTTCATTGTGAAGTGGCGCCAATTCATCCGCCGGCCAGCGATTCAAATCGAACAACATAGGCCGCGGCCCAAGAACAGCACCTCCTGCTGGCCCATTTGAGCTGCCAGCTGGAAGCCCATTGGTATTTGCTAGGATTTGCATCGGCCGGCCTGGCAGCTGAGCGGGTACACCGACAGGGTGTGCGTGCAAGGCCTGCTCTTCTTGTATGAGCGTTGCCACTAACATCGAAATATTGTCCGTATCGGCGTGCTCCTGCCGGATACTATCTTCTGAGCTTGCACGTCCTGCAAGTACAGGCGAGCGCAGTGGAGCTGCCTCCATGACCCTTGCCTCTTCCTCTGACCTCGCCTTATCTTCCTGTGAGCTCGCCGTGGCGCCCATAAGGCCAGCCAGCTGACCCCTGCTAACAGGTGTAGGACCATCGTCAGAAGCAGGACCATCAAGAACACCATTGCCATCCACTTCGTCAGAAGCAGGACCATCAAGAACACCATTGCCATCCACTTGGTCAGCAACGACCAAATCCACATTGGTAGCAGGTGGCTCCACCGAGCACTGCAACCTCGTAGATTGGTCCATCCTTGGGCAATGCGTTTTGGCGGCCTCTTCCGCCATTGGGTCCACTGACCGCTCGCTCTGAGTCACAGTTTCATGCAAAAGGAAACTGTGTTCTGCTGAAGTTAACCAAGAGCTGCATGCATTCCTTGCTGGTGGACATAACTTTGGGCGCCAAACTTGGCCAGCTAGTTCGCCGGTAACACCGGCAAGCCGCCAGCGTCCCCCCTGTACTGTCCACCATTGTTGCGGCTACTACTCCCCTGATGATAGTTGCCTCTTCGACCCTGGGGGAATCCCTGCAAGTCATGGGGTCCCGATGGCGGGAACTGTCGAAGACCAAGATTCCCCGCACCTCCAGCTCCTCCATGAGGCGGCGAACGATCCCGACCATGGCCCCCCAGTCTGTCATGAACTGAAAAACGCCGTCGCTGCGGTGCCTGGTTTACTTCCCCATCAATCGCACCAAGCCTCCACCTGAAAGAATGCTTGAGCGGCCACTCCTGTTCGTCTTCATCATCAGGATGCCCACTGATGGGGCTATCTATCTCCCTGTGCCCCAAGTTCGGGGGCGCCGAGAAGTCCAGGACACGATCAACATGTATAATCACATCATAATCTAAGGCCTGAGCTGCTGTAATTCTCATGGCACCCATCGGCATACCCAGCTCAAATAAACTATCAGCATAGCCAGCCTGGGGGAGGGTGACTGGTTCCTCAATGTGCAACGTGCCCGCTGTGGGAATCCCGTCAGGGTCAGCCGTCCACAACCACAGCAGCAGGCATTCTTCCTCCTCCGGCTTCTCCACATCACATTCTAGATCATCTATGAATGAAGGAGCCTTGAACAGACCCGCAACAGTAGCAGCATGCCGGGCATGGAAAGGTACCCCCTCGATGCACAGACGAGCACGGTAATGGAACGTTGACAGACTTGTGCTGCTAACCTGGCGCTTCCACTGCATGAGGTGGAGCTTGGTGTGGCCAATCCGAAGCTCCTTGTGCGCTTGGGCTGCATCCCGCTGAAGCTGGGTGTCGAAGCGGATCAGGAACGAGGCAGTGGAGAGCTTGGTGGCGCCCAGCTCCAGGAGCGGCACACGGAACTGGCGACATGCCCACTGCCGTACTTGAGCAGTCTCCAGACGGGCGCGCGCATCCGTCTGCACGGCGAGGAGGGAGAAGGTCTCCAAATCACGCTCAGACTCACGCATGGCATCAGACCTCGCGACCCCAGCACGAACATGTCTTGGACGATCTCCGCACATGCCAGGGAGCCAGCGATGGTCCATTCCCGGCAGCGGCGGAGCGCGAGCGGCAGTAGCAGTGGAGGCGGACGGCGGTGGCGCGTTGGGGGCAGTGGGGGTGTGCAGCTGCTCAGCAAAGGGCGGACGGCTGGTGGTAGTGCTTGCGCGGAGAGAAGCGGTAGCGGCTCGCTGGGTGGAGGAAATGCGGTGGGTGGAGGCAGCAGAACGCAGCGAGGAATGCGGGCATGCGCGTGCTTTGTGCCCAAAGCGAAAGCAGATAATGCAGCGCGGCGGGTCCCTGCAATCAGCGATGCGGTGCCCGGCGGAGAGGCAGTTGTAGCAATTTCTACCTGCCTTTGTCTTCAAAGCTTCCAACCATGAGCTGCCATTACACAGCCCGGCATTTGCAGCGCCCCCATGAATGCTCGCGGCGGCCCACAGACGCGACCTTCCACCCATGCTGCCCTCATCAAGCCACACCTGCTGGGACGCCGCACCAGCCGGAAAACGGGGCCGAAAGGTGCGAGGCCGCAGGAGCGCCTCCTTGAAGGACCGGGCCGACGCAGGAGCATCTGGGCAAGAACCGGGGCGAGCAGCACCCGGGCAAGCGCCAGCATGGGCATCAGCAGGAAAGCTGGCGGCAACCCTTTTACCTTTGTCTTCCTTGGTCTTGTCACATCGCCGGGGTGACTGGGTAGAATCCGGGCTTCCGCAGTAGGCAAGGTCGATAGCCTCGACTCTGCCCGGAGATGGGCGGCGAGCGGCAGGCTGGGCCCCCGCCGGCCGCAGATCTGGCGCCGGCGTAGAGCAGGATGCGGTGGCTGGGTGGGTTGGCTTCTTCACCGCCGGTGGCTGACCCGGCGTGGGCGACAGGGTGGCGTCGCCCCCTTACCTTCACTCATTTCCTCCCCCTGACTATCCAAATCGAAATCATGTAACTGGAATCAAGGTCATGCTAGTAGCAACGCACCAAAATGGGTCCGTTTTCTCGTGACGTCGAATCGGAGATGAAAAAAAAGTGGTCCAGTTTCTGGAGGGAACGGGCGAATGGATGGCCTCCACGTATGCAGGGACACGGACGGGGACACAGGAAGGGAACAGGCAAGCCGTAGCCACGTGCACAGCAGGCTGCGCTCTCTAATCGGTGCATACTGTAGGTCGGGATTTGTCGGTTGGTACTGTTCTGTACGGCTAGTGGCTCGTGAATCACGGCTCTCAGCCACCGTAGTACACAAGACGGTCGTGGCTGACCACGACCAGGCGGTGCCAATCAGCTACTACCTTCTCTCAACCTGTGTGCTCTCATCTAATACACTATCGAATTTTAATCGGATTTTATGATGATTGAACGATTTAGATTAGTGAAAAGAGTTCATGTTGACGACGTCGCTAATATAGTTTTTTTAACATGTATCGCATACACCGTCGGATTTTATAATGATCGAACGCTCTAGATTAATTCAAAGAGCTCATGTTAACTACAGTACATTTGTAATATAGTAATCTTTTTAAAACACGTGACTGCGCCACGTGACATTCTGCTAATATGTGGAAAATAGACTTTACAACATATTTTTTGAACAGTGACTTTACAATATATTACAACATATTAGGAAGGCTACCTTTTTCCTTGCAAAGATATGGATTGTCCTGCGCAGCCGCGCGTGACTCGGACACGGCTTGGTTGGTTGCACGCTTGCGCATACACCTACATATGGCAGAGACAGCACCGATATGATCTCAGAGAACGCGCGCGAAAATCCTAGATTCCCTGTGATCAAGCAACGCCATCGGCGAGCGAAACAAAATGCAGCTTGAGCATGGATCCAAGCGCCGATGACACTATGGCCTGGTATCGCCACCGCCTCCCTCGTGCCCGCCCGACGGTGGTATGGGCCGGCGTCGCCACACGCCGGCAAGGTCAAGGAAGCTATAAAAGTCGCCGTCGCCGCCGTGGCGTCGTCGCTCTTCTCCCTACGCGCCGGCTACACGGGGTCAGGGACGGCCCATCTTGTCTCACCCGCTGTTGGTCCGCCCTGAAGGTCTCCGTCGACGGGGCTTTGAGCCGAAAAGCCAAATTTGCGTCCGACCGTCCAGACGGCGTCGTGCGCTCGGCGCACACGCCCACGCGGCAGGACGCGCTTCGGACCGTCTTCACTCCACAGGTATGGCCCCATCGTAACTAATGCGCGTCGCTATCCTCTCGTCCCGTCCACCGATGCCATCGACCTTTGTTCCCTTTTCTATCTCTTTGTTTTGCCAGAGCCCCAGGCGGCCAGGCCTCGGCGCCAGGATGGCGCGAGGCGGCTGCTCGGCGACAGGCCGGTTGAGCCCTCCACCGGCGGGGAGCGGAGGCGCACACCCATGGCGCGGGCGCAGCGAGCTTCCCCGCGCGAAGCTCTCGTGGACGGTCGGCCTCGGCTATGGCGCAGCAGCACGGAGCTTCCGTGGTCTGCTGGTGGCTGGCCCCGGCGTGGGCGCGGCGGCGCTGAGCTCCCGCGGCCCACCGGCGGCCGCCACCAGTGCCGGCTTTCTCCCTCGGAGACAGCGACGCCGACCACACAGGTATTTTTTTTCTTTTTTTTAAGAAAAGTTTGTTGCAAAAATTTTTTGAAAAAGTTTTTCGCCTTTTGCTTCAAATTCTGTTGCAAAACTTTTCTTCAAACTTTTTTCATATTTTTTCCTGTAAAAAGTTTGCCCAAATTTTTGATGTAAACTATTTTTTCAAAACATTTTATTTATTGGACATTTTTTGCCAGAAAAAGTTTCTACATTTTTATTTGTTGTAAAACTTTTTTCTCCCACTAGACAAATTCTTGTTACAAAATTTTTTCCTGCACAAATTATTGTTGCAAAATTTTTTCTGAACAATTTTTTCTCTCTCTAGACACTTTCTTCTCAAAGTGCCGGAACTGTGAAGGGCCCACGGCGTGGGGCCACGTGACGGGGGTGGGGGGCGCGCGTTCAGCATGTGGGGGCGGCCGAGCGCACGGAGCCCCCCGTGCGGCCGAGCGCAAATTAGCCTCCTCCGCTTTGAGCGGCATTGCAGATGCGCAACCCATTCACCTATATGGTAACCAAGGACGATCCACAGCGAGCTTTCGCTGTTGTTTTACTTTTGAATGCCCGAATTCATACGCACATGGATAGCTATTAGATCGAAAATTCAATTGTTTTTTTTTTGGATTGGTAGTAAATTAATGTGGCACCCGAAAACAGTAAAGTAAACTTCTATTTTGTGTAAGAATCAGTGCGCATTTTATTGAACATCATACTATCTATCCATGGAACGAATTTTGGGCATGTGGTGGTAATTTAACTCAAAAGTATGTCGATTTTTTCTTTCCGTGATTTTAGCTTATCAGAAACGCTTTCTTTAGAAAAGCTGTCATTGTCAAGCGTCTCACGCACAAACTGTACAACATGCAGACCCGACCAGCACGTACGCCCACCCGACCAAGAGCTGAGGTGAGGAGCAAGCTTTGCCAAAAGCAAAAGCCGCTGTCCACGCTGCAGCAGCACGCCCGCGCTCTGCTCGTGCGACAACGACCCCGCGACATGACCGCACGTTGAGACGCTGACGCCCGGCACCTCTTGTCCAGTTGCTCGCCATGCAGATAGAGCCTCGCGCGAGCGCGACCCGCCGCTGTATATGCTCCAGCGCCCCTCTGCTCGCGCTATCCTATCGCCCTGCCCCGCGTCGCTGCGTGCGCCTCGCCATCTCCCCTCGCTACCGCGCTGCAACCTGCAACCCGATGTCTACAAGCTGTTGTCCAGCCACAGTGGTGGGCATTGAAGTTGTTTAGCTACTCCCTTGTTAATCCAATATCTCACCCATCCCATCTCCCATACACTCGATTCTTGTTCCTAAATGCTTCTAAAATCATACGGTACATATTCCTCTTATCCCTGCCTCCATTTAAACTTATTTTATACGGTGTTTGTGCTACTTACTCCCTCCGTCCTAAAAGAGTGTCATTCTCGCTTTCGAGAAATAACTTTGATTAATTTTATATTAAAAAATATTAATATTTATGGTACATAATTAGTATCATTAGAAATGTCTTTTACTCTTTTTTTAACAAATTTATTTGAAGATATAAGTATTGAATGTATTTTATACAAATCGAGTCAAACTTGTGGCCACTCAACATTCCTTCAATATCCGCTAAACACTTTATTGAAGAAATGTTGCTGGTTTACCAACTGATATTGGAGTGTGAACTTAGCAACCCCCCTCCCTCTATCTGAGAAAAGACATAACGAATAAGGAGATCCATAAAAGCACAAGCTAATAGGTCAACCTCCTCCCCCGTTGGGTAGGGTTCTTTGAATTGCAAGTCCTTGAGAGAACGTTATCCAGCCACCATGGTCTGAGGTGAAATTGGTCCTGGTCCATAAAACGAAAGGTGTTGGGCAAGCGCAGAGAAGTCGTCTGAAGGGGAGTTCCATAGGAATGTTCAACTTCGATCAACCTTGGTCCCATGCCTAAAAAAGAAAGAAGGTCCAAAATAGGGGTGATATAATCCACTGCTCGTCTAAGAATGTATTGACGTAATCCCAACTATGGCTTCCCCAAAGATCCAGCAGCTAAGAGGGTCCGAGCCATAACGGATTGATGTGACCGTAGCGGCGACTGGAATCGATCTGAATGAGGCAGTTATGGGACTTATGAGTGGATATTTTATACAGTCACCCGAAGGTGCAATTCCCACCGACGCCGCCACCATGTGCCCATTCATTTGCTCCTCTGTACTATAAAAACTGGATGCCCGTGGCTTGCTGGTCTCAATTTGCTTACCTCGCTTTCCTCTTCCTCGTTCTTCTATTCAGCATCACCACTGATCGACATGAACATATACAAGAGAAGCCATCGGCGCTGCTGGCTTGTGCCTCACGGGAAGTCGCGTCACGTACTGCATTGCCTTCTCAGCCTTGTTTCCCTCTCTGGTTCCTCCGTCATTTCTCTTTCCTGTTTGCAGTGTGCAGTCTATGAACATCTTCCGTCACTACGTCTCTGCTAGTGCTAGGCATGACAGAAACCATGGCCGGCGGCACTCATCTCTCATCGTCCGCACTGCAGCAGCTCTTTATGATGCCAAAGTAAGAACGCAATCTTCTTCGCTTTTCGTTTCTGCGATTCCCCACTACGGGAAACCGTGCGTGTTTGCCGAGCGTCCATCCATATGTTGCTTAAGAACAAGTTAACCCAAAATGCCCTTCTATTTTTGTCGCATGCCATTTCTCTTTTCCCACACTTACGGAGTACGATTCGTTGTACTCATCACTCCTTTTTCCCATGCTAGCTCAGATCTCAAAGATGACGTGGCGTTGAAAACGACGGCTTCAACATGATGCTCGGTCCTAGGCTGGTGTACCCACGGGCAGCTGCCTGTGGAGATGGAGTCCCGTTCCGCTAAAGACTCGATTATTTATGTATTTTTCTTTTAGACCTTGGGTCATTTTTAATGAAGTTTATCGCTGTGTAATAACATCGCTAAGATTTTACTTTGTATTTGTCATATGTATGAATAAACAGATCCTGACATATATGTGATGCGTATTCGGTTTTGTTTTATAAAACTGGGTGTGACAGCAAGTCCAGTCCATTCCCTTCTGATCATATTTATTCCTATTTTCAAACATCTGTAGAATTCTTTTTATAAATTGCATCCATTTATATATATTCAAGTTATTTTACTGCTTGGTCTAGTTAAAACTTGGTTGGATGGCCACTCCTAGACTTGTTATATTTTGTCATTTTGATTGTCTTGATAGCTAAAAAAATATCGCTAAATATGATATGCACTACTACTACTTGTTTTGCAAATCCAATTACGAGAAAACGTGTTGAGTTGGTGTAAGCGTGAGTGTTGGGTTGGGGCTTCTGTAAAAGTTACAATAAATAATGGTGTCTGTGATTATTTAGAGATAGGGCGGATCAGGTTTGCATGTGTGGGACTTCTTGAAGTATTGGCTCGTGCATCGGTGCATGCGTGAAAAATGGGAGGCTGTTGTAGATGCTCTACTCTTCCGTCGGGTGAGGTTGTTGAGTACCTTTGTACTCACCATTGCTCTCTCTTTGTAGTCGCCCTTGCTTATTGATAAAAAGAAGACCCGGACTTTGTTGCCGGTGAAGAATTTGAGTAGAAGGTCGTCTCCGCACCCAAGTTTACTTGCGGCATTGGGTCATAATAAGGATGTGTAATTTGGAGACTTATTGTTGCAGTAATTACCGCTTTCGGTATTACCTGTATCGTGTTTGAATTGTTTTTATGTGGCTTATATCATTCGATTGTTGCGAAGTGCTCTGTATAGGGGGTTTGGATACCCAGACTAAACTTTAGTCCCAGTTTGACACTAATTTGAAGTATTAAACATAGACTAAGTTCAAAATTAATTGCATAGATTGAGACTAATTTGCGAGACGAATCTATTAAGACTGGCTAATTAGTCCATGATTTGATGATATGGTGCTACAATAAATATGTGCTAATAGCCACCATCTTTACCATTAGTTTATAATTAACTTATATTTAGTCATTCTATTAGTATCAAAACATCTTATGTGACTCGGACTAAACAAACTTTAATCCCAGGATCTAAACACCTCTAATCTAACTCTTAAACTCGCTGTTGTAAATCTTCATTTTGTACAAATGAGGCGGTTCAGGAGAGTTCTTTTGTCAGTTCGGCGTGACGATGACGCATCTAACTCTTAAACTCGCTGTTGTAAATCTTCATTTTGTACAAATGAGGCGGTTCAGGAGATGAGTTCCTTTTGTCCGTTCGGCGTGACGATGACACCTCATTCCATTCAGACGGCTAAAACAATTCTGTCAGTCAACAGAGCATGCCTTCATCCAACGAACGCCACGCGACGAAGACAATCCCGAAGTGGACCGCATTGTTGCATCCGCCACCCCTCCGCGGCAAACGCTCATCATGAGTCTATCTCCAACTCTTTATCTTGTCAGTTTCAGGGAAAACGACGCTCTTCTCAATCCACAGTTCTCTCCAGGCTCTCAAGTGTCCCTCCCCATGATCCGTGCAGCCGTGCCTGCAGTTCAGGACTTCAGTCAGCCCAGCCGGGCGGTCAAAGTGAGCAGCCCTTTTTCTTGTTGATGTGGCGGCGGCAGGGGAAGGGGGAAGCGGCATAGGACGAGGCTGCAGGGGGCCTAGCTTGATACTCTAACTGATAAGAAGTGAGCCGGCGTGGCATGTTCGTGCCACCAACCAAAGCAGAGCAACGAGCAATTTTGTTAAGCCACGTTTGTTTCTTCACGCCAGCCAACGCCCAACGGTACCCTCTTGTGCGACAGTACTGCATCTCGCGCCGACACCAGCACAGCTCTCGCCGGAGGCGGCGACCGCGGTCATGGACGTGGAAGCGCGCAAGGACTCCTCGCCAACGCGCGGCAAGCTGACGCGCCGCCTTCTGGTGGCGCTCAACTGCGGGATGCTCGCGCTGGGCACCACGGCCGGGCCGCTCATCACCCGGCTCTATTACGACAAGGGCGGCCGCCGGGAGTGGCTCTCGGCGTGGCTCCAGTCCGCCGGCTGGCCGCTCCTGCTCCTCCCCGCGGCGGCCTCCTACGCCGCCCGCCGCGCGCGCGACGGCCGTGGCGCGCCGCTCCTCCTCACCCCGCCGCGCGTCCTTCTGGCCGCCGCGGGGCTCGGCGTCGCCACGGGCGCCGACAACTTCGTCTACGCCTACAGCCTCCGGTACCTGCCCGTGTCCACCTCCGCGATCCTCATCTCGACGCAGCTCGTGTTCACGGTGTTCTTCGCGTTCCTCATCGTGCGCCAGCGGCTCACGGCGGCGACCGTGAACGCGGTGGCGCTCCTGACGGCCGGCGCCGCCGTGCTGGGCTTGCACGTCTCGTCCGACCGCCCCGCGGGGGCCACCAAGGGCCAGTACATGATGGGATTCGTCATGACGCTCGGCGCCGCGGCGCTCTACGGGCTCATCCTGCCGCTGGTGGAGCTCGCGTACAAGCGCGCCGCGGGCGGCGGCCGCGCCGTGACGTACGCGCTGGTGATGGAGGTGCAGCTGGTCATGGGGTTCTTCGCCACAGCGTTCTGCACCGTCGGCATGGTCGTCAACAAGGACTTCCAGGTGCGTGTCCACGTCTCCCTCACTTGCCCACTTCTAGTCTTCGACAGACCTACTGTAGATTCAGCAAGAACCATGAGGGCAGCACGTGTTGAGAAATCAATTGATCCGATCGCCCGGGCCGGCAAAGCTCCTGCCAGCTACTAGCTAGTAGGGTGGCTATGGCCTACGAAACTAATGGGCGAAAACAATCAAACAACAGTAAACCAATTAGATCAGCTACTTTTGGACCTGACATTGTGATGGAGACAGAAGAGAAAGTTCAACAAATTCAAGCTCATTATAAGGTAGTATGGAGCGTCGTGTGCAATGATGTGATAAGGATCAATATATCGGAGAGCTAACTTTTCCTTGACTCTCAAACGATGTACACCTTTCATCGGTGAAACTCGAAGGTATACAAATCTCGCACTCCAAATATCAAAGGGCGTCTTCTTGTCTGCATAACTCTTCGGACGAGATTAAGATATCTTTAAAAGTCTTCTTCGATGCTCCATACTATCTTATACTGATTTTCAGAAAGGACCAGTATAAAAGGATCTGACGGTCCAAATTAGTTGTATACTACTAGAACTTCACTTGTAGTATAAGGTGATATGGGTCGAGTAGTATAATAGTATAGGGGTATTATAGGAAAAAATATTTTTAACATGTGGTATAAGGTGGTATAGATCGAGTAGTATAGTGGTATAGGGGTATTATGAAAAAAATTATTTTTATTTTCATACTCATTTGGTCAGATATATTTCCTTTTACATGTTCATTTAGGTTAGGAGTTTCCATTAAAAAAAATTATATTCCAGTCTAATTACAAAATTGCCCATCTCTCCATACTCCATACTACCATAGGGTGGTACGAAGCACCGAAGAAGATCTCTACTTGTAAGCTTGTTTTAAATGATTCGAGTGTTCTATAAGGCACTCAATGAAGTACCTGATTTATAATATTTCAAGTGCGTTGAGTTTAATTACTTCTGCAGTGGTGATTAGGCACACTTAAGCCAGTTTAAATTGGTCGGTTCCGCCGCTTGCTCTTATTTATTGTGTTATCATCAATTTTTTAAGAGATGTCATAAGAGTTAATCTCTCTAATTATCTAAATTTAGCACACTAGTCAAAACTAATGTGCTAAATCGAGCGTACTAAATTGACTCATCAATTTTTAATTGATGCACCAATTTACTAAGTTACTATACTAAACTGAGCGTTTTACAAGTTGTTGCATCAATTTGCACCCACATGACATATTATTATACTAAATTAAGCATTTTATAAGTTGTTGGACCAATATGCACGCACCTTTAAAAAATTACCCATCTTTTTAAGTTACTTGTTTATCTTTTGTCCACGGCTGCACGATGATGCATCCAATGAGAGAACTCACGCTCATGCTGGATTGTATTATTAACTCTGAAGTCGGCACCCAATGCAGGCGATCCAAAGTGAGGCAAATCAGTTCGAGCTGGGGGAGGCTCGATACTACATGGTGCTGGTGTGGGCGGCCGTGCTGTGGCAGTTCTTCTTCCTGGGCGCTGTGGGAGTCATCTTCTGCGTGCATACACTGCTGGCAGGAATCCTCATAGCGGTATTCATCCCGTTCACAGAGGTAGCCGCCGTGATCTTCTTGCACGAGAAATTCAGCAGTGGGAAGGGCATGGCGCTGGTGCTCTCGCTTTGGGGCCTCGCTTCCTACTCCTACGGCGAGTGGAGCGAGGCCAGGGCCAAGAAGAAGGCAGAGATCGTTGCAGAGGCGCAAGCCTCGTGAGTCTTCCAGTACTACTGTAACTGTGGACGATGGTGAGAGATGAGGGCTTTGACATCTTCCCGTTGTACTCTTTGTACCTATATGTTGTACTATGTCGTGTTTCTTGGCTTGTCAGCTTGTGACGGTGCAGGGCAATACTGTACTGCTTGGTAGATGGAGGCGTAGAGGTGCCATGTTATTATTATACCACGCATGAAACTGCTTTTGCTACAAGTGAGATTTAGATTTTCGTTCAACCCAAAATTAGACATGGATAATAATTTGGAGAAATCTGATTAATTCACTAGAAGAAAATAGTTTGATACGTTGATATGTGCTTCAACGACTATAGTCGACCAGTTTTGCTTACATGTTTTCCAGCCACAGCGAGCTTGTTTACACAGAATACTATTGAAACAGCCAAAATTAGCCACAACCAGTCAACTTATCCACGAACAGAACAGGCCGAGCAGCACAATTACACGTCACTTCAGATGACCATTTACAATGTGTCGCCTGAAGGGTAGCCCTCTAGGCGCATGGGGATTATCCTTGTATGCTACTTTCGGCCCATTTACTCGCAAATTTGTGACTGTTTCTAGGACCGTGTATTGATTAAAAAAGTTTATAAATCTCAAATCAAATATCAAAATTAAATTCAATTGCGTCATTAGATTCGCTACGACAAAATCTTCAAAACAAGACCCCACATAACTACGTTTGATGAAATTTTTAAAAATATTTTATAATACAAAATAATTAGATCTTATCACTGCAAACAAGTGAGCAGCCCTTTTTCATTTTGATGTGGCGGCGGCAGGACAAGCGGCGGCTTGGCGGCATGGGACGATGCTGTAGAGTCCTAGACTGCTAGCTGATAACTGATAAGAAGTGAGTCGGCGTGGGTGACATATTCGTGCCACCAACCAAAGCAGAGCGAGGAGCAATAACTATCTCTATATCGCTGGGAGGATTGGTGGCCTCCCAGCATCCGTGATACCGTAGCTGTTTTTTTTCTTTTTTTCATTTTCATTTTCTTTTCTTTTTCTTTTTTTCTTTTTTTGTTTTTTTCATACTAGCACTGTTTCAGTTTTGCCCAAAAAATAATTATATCTACATCACTAAAAAACGTGTCCATCTAGAGTGGTGCATTCTCACCAGACACGTGGTTTGAGACTTTCAATGTTGCACTTTGCGTGCTGGTATCTCGACATGCCATGTTGTTCTAGGCTTCTAGCATTGCGCTATTACGTAATTGCTCGGTCGCCACGTATTAATATTTTGTATTGTTGGCAAATAAAATTGTGGTGTCCCTTGCGCATTAGAGAGCCGTGATTGTCTCCCTCACGAAGTTGAGAACAAGATACAACACATTGCCCTCCTCAGCTACTCATCTAATTTCTCCCTCACGTGTCAACTCGCCATATCTATCCCCTGCTAGAGCCTTTGCTCGGATCAGAGGTGGTGTCGCTACCGTGGAAGGAGGCACCACCCTTCTCATGCTTATCAACTTCACGTGTGCAGCACATTGCCACCGTTTTTTGGACAATGCGTTCGCTAGACCGTAGTTCCTCCTCTCAGGTTGTCCTCTCAGTTCTCTTTGTTGTCGCCAGCTAGCAGGCTACCAATGTCACAACGCGTCGTTCCGGTCCTCAATTCGTAGGAACTCTAGCGCAACAATATAAGAAGGCCCTCATAGGTGTGCACTCTGTATCAACACTGTCACACTCTTTATGGTCGAGAACATCTGCGTTTGCCGCCATCTGAACTTACTAAGGGGTCCTAAGATTCTTTTATGTATGTTGCAGCTGATCACCAAAATTAAATAATATAAAAACTCTATGACAAAGTGATTATATATGTAATCTATAACTGGCGCGGCGTTAGCGCGCTATCCTTTCTAGTTTTGTTAAGCCACGTTTGTTTCTTAAGCGTAGTTCCCCCCGGCCCCCGTACCAGCGCGACGTTCACGCCAGCCAACGCCCAACGGTACCCTCTTCTGCGACAGTACTGCGTATCGTGCCGACACCAGCACAGTTCTCGCCGCAGGCAACGACCACGGTCATGGATGTGGAAGCGCGTAAGGACTCCTCGCCAACGCGCGGCAAGCTGACACGCCGCCCTCTCGTGGCGCTCAACTGCGGGATGCTCGCGCTGGGCACCACGGCCGGGCCGCTCATCACCCGGCTCTACTACCACAAGGGCGGCCGTCGGGAGTGGCTCTTGTTGAATATGATCCAAATTCATCCATATCTAAAGGCCAAACTTTTGATGAAGCGTAGCGGAGGCCCGTCGTCAGGAGGCTTGGGCCGGAGCGGAGCGGGTGGAGCCACCAGAGGATGATCAGGAAAATAATGTTGTTGATAATGAGACTTATGATAATGATGTTCAGCACTTACCTCCTGTTTTGCAGCCAGAGGAGGATATTCCTATTGCTCAACGCAGAACAAAGAGGGGTTGTGGTCCTAGACCCCGTCTTATTGAAAAATGTAATATGATTTATTATGCTTTGAGTTGTGTTGAACAGGTGGAGAGCAGCTATGAGCCTGCAACATATTCTGAAGCCATTGCTTGTGATGACTGTGAGAAGTGGATTGCCGCTATGCAGGATGAGATGCAGTCTCTCGAGAAGAACTGCACTTGGGATGTTGTGCCCTTGCCAAAGGGGAAGAAGCCTGTTCGCTGTAAGTGGATCTACAAGAGAAAGGAGGGTTTATCTCCTAGCGAGCCTCCAAAGTTTAAGGGAAGGTTAGTGGCAAAAGGTTTCAGTCAAATTTCTGGTGTTGATTATAATGATGTGTTCTCTCCAGTTGTAAAGCATAGCTCAATTCGCACATTCTTTAGTATTGTTGCTTCACATGATCTTGAGCTTGAGCATTTAGATGTAAAAACTGCATTCTTGCATGGAGAGCTTGAGGAGGAGATTTACATGGACCAGCCTGAAGGGTTCATAGTGCCTAGCAAGGAGAATTATGTTTGCAAGTTGAAAAGATCCTTGTATGGTTTGAAACAGTCCCCTCGGCAGTGGTATAAAAGGTTTGATTCATTTATGTTGTCACATGGCTTTAAGAGATCTAAATATGATAGCGGTGTTTACTTTAAGCATGTTAAGGGTCACCTGTATACTTGCTGTTATATGTTGATGACATGTTGATTGCTACCAAGAGCAGGAAAGATATCACTACGTTAAAGAAATTGTTGAGTAGTAAGTTTGACATGAAAGATCTTGGTGCTGCTAAGAAAATTCTAGGTATGGAAATTACTAGAGACCGAAAGGCTTGTTTATTGTTTCTTAGTCAGCATAGTTACATTGACAAGGTTCTTCACCGTTTCAACATGCATGATGCAAAGCCTGTTAGTACTCCTATTGCACCTCACTTTCAATTATCAGCTAAACAGTGTGATAGTTCAGATGAGGATATTGAGTACATGTATAAGGTTCCTTATTCCAGTGTTGTTGGTTCTTTGATGTATGCTATGGTTTGCTCACGTCTAGATTTATCTTATGCTATGAGTTTGGTTAGCAGATATATGTCTAATCCTGGTAAAGAACACTGGAGGACAGTTCAGTGGATTTTTAGGTATCTCAGAGGGGCGGCAGATTATGGATTAAAGTTTGGCAGAACTGAAAAGGGACATATTGGTTATGTGGACTCAGATTATGCTGGTGATTTGGATAAGCGAAGGTCTCTCACAGGTTATATATTCACCGTTGGCAGTTGTGCTGTGAGTTGGAAGGCTGTATTGCAGACTGTTGTTGAATATGATCCAAATTCATTCATATCTAAAGGCCAAACTTCTGACGAAGCGTAGCGGAGGCCCGTCGCCATTTAGGGTTTTCCTTTGGAGACTTGATTCATTCATTCTTGTAAGCCGCCGTCGTTGGCATTGTACTCGAACCCCGACATAGTGAAGTTCTTGCTGGCTGGCGCCCGTTAAATCTCGTGTCCCTTTACTGCTTTGATTATTTACTTTTATCGTTTATTCGCCGACGCGCATAACAGCTCTTGTCGTCGGCTACAGCCTCTGATTCGTTACCTAGCCGTGTCCACCTCCGCGATCCTCATCTCAACGCAGCTCTCGTTCACGGTCTTCTTCGCGTTCCTCATCGTGCGCCAGCGGCTCACGGCGGCGACCGTGAACACGGTGGCGCTCCTGACGGCCGGCGCCGCTGTGCTGAGCCTGCACGTCTCGTCTGTCCGCCCCGCGGGGGCCACCAGGGCCCAGTACTTGATGGGCTTCGTCATGGCGCTCGGGGCCGCCGCGCTATACGGGCTCATCCTGCCGCTGGTCGAGCTCGCCTACAAGCGCGCCGCGGGCAGCGGCCACGCCGTGACGTACGCGCTTGTGATGGAGGTGCAGCTGGTGATGGGGTTCTTCGCTACAGCGTTCTGCACCGTCGGTATGGTCATCAACAAGGTATTCCAGGTGCGTGTCCAGGTCTCCCTCACTTGCCACTTCTCATATTCGATAGACCTATAATAGATTCAGCAAGAACTATGTCTTTTAAAGCGTTAAAGAGAGGTGAGGTGAGTCACTACCGTCTTGTCACTTAGACGGGCTAAGGCGATATCTTAGACCAGATGAACTATCGCTGTCTTATCGCCTAGAAGCTAGAAGATACCTAAGCGACGCCTTAAAAACACTGGGAAGAACCATGATGGCAGCACGTGCTGAGAAATGAATTGATCCGATCGCCCGGGCTGCCGCTAGAGCTCATGCGAGAGTGCCCGGCTGCCAACTGCCATGATGCTACGAAAGTGTGGCTATGGATGGCAGCGGGTCGGGTAAGGTGCGGGTAAGGCTTTTACCCGCCCGCCAGCATATCCGCGGCTCCAACCTGTACCCGCCCGACCTGTGCCCGCGGGTAAAAAATTCTACCCGTGCCCGCGCCCGACGGATATCCGCGGGTATCGGGCAACCCGTTACCCGCGAGGAAATAATATATCAACATGCTCATTTTAACAAGAACATTAACAGTTCGACATCCAATATTGCAAATTTGACATAGTTCACAACCTGACAACCAGGAAAACATTAAAACCACAAGTCCACCTGCAGTAGGTCCAGCACCACTGCCACTGTCTCCAGGAGTTGACATTGCAAGAAATCACCAGGTGCTGAAATGGATTAACATTTAACAGATCCATTAACTAGCAAATCAAGCTTGCCATGTTTATGAGGGCTTGGGCCATGTTTTTTACTGGGCCTATTTGGTTTAACGGGTTGCGGGTACCGCCCGCGGGCGAGACTCTTTATCCGCAGCCTGCCCGCGGGCGAGAATGTCTGCCCGTACCCGTGCCCGCGGGCAGAAATTGGCGCCCGTACCCATACCCGTCGGGTCGGTTATCCGCGGATACCCGCATCCGCGGGCAAAACTGCCATCCATAAGTGTGGCCTTGGAAACGGCCGGAAGGTTGGGATCTCAGCTGTTGCTGTCTCGGCTTTCTGCCGTGGTGAGGATAATTTTGCATAGCACATAATTTTTTCTAACCTAAATGTTAATTCTAACTAGACGTGCTAAACAAATATTTTATATTATAAAAAAATTAAAAATAGAAATGCTCTAATAATCATAGTCATGGGATTTGTTTTATTTAAAAAATCACCCACATCTATCACTATAAAAATAGCTAGTCTAGATGACCCCTACATATATATATCTAAAGTGTGCACCTCTGCTATTATGAAATTTACATAAGTTAATCATATAATATTCATCAAAATTTATTATGCAAATAATCTGAAGTGGCATTCTAAATTTGCATCTGAATTACACATAACGGCATTACTAAAGTAAAATTAAATATGGTTCAAAATTAATTATTATAGAAAAATATCTGAAAGTACACTGAAGCATAATTTTATATGTCTACCTTTATTAATATTGAAAAATACTAACCGAAGATATATACTCATGATATGTGTGTTTCCATATAGATCATGTACGAAGAAGCGATGATATTTCCATGTTAAACATATAACTCAAACTAAAGGTTCGATTAAACTCATGTCAAGTATATATGTAGATGCAATTCAAAGTGGAAAAGGTACTATGAATACGAATGAAAAAATATTAGAGCAATTGCTAACTAAAGTCTATCACAAAACTAAATAGTATGTACCTGTGTGTGAGAGAGAGAGAAAGTAAGCAATTTTGATATTTGTATGGGAAAAATTGTCCTGCGAATTCCAAAAGTTTGTCTTTGAAATTGCTAGCCTGTACGAGAGAATGGTTGATGGACTAGCTCTCAATTAGAACCATCTAGTAAATTACCCATAGCATCTGTCATCTAGTATTATGGCAGTAAATTTAGTCTTGAACTAAGTGAGATAACGTGTGTTACAACAAAACTACTGATATTAGCTTAGAAAAGACTAATAAAGTAAGAAAAGAACACTACAAATAAATTAAAGTATTGTGTACATAAATTATTCTTGTTGTCGTAGAAAATTAATCATGAAATTAATTTGGATGAGCCACACTATAATACTAGGTAAAATGTCTAGGTAAAATGAGTTATTTAGTCTTAAAATTAGTTCATCAAATATGAAGTTAGTCTAAATTACAACAGACATAACACTGCATTTAGCCTCATTCAGGAACCTAGATCCGCATTGTTGCATGTAAATCCCAAAGCGTAGTGCTAGGCTACTAGTTAGGGATGCAGACGCGGCGGGTTGTAGACAGTCGCAAGGATGCCACACTCGTGCAAATAAATTATGTGGGTTTGCGGCTGTCCGTTAATTCTACTGTGGCACTTGCTAGTATCACATGTGCTTTGCAGTAGATACGCAAAACCCGCAAACATGATTAGGTAGCTTTCTTGCTTGCACCCTACAACACTTAATTTGTATCACCAATAGCCAATAAAAGAAAGCACCGTGTGTTACTTGTAACAAATAAAAAATAATGTAGAATAAAAAACATAATCCAAAACAGAATAGTCATGAATAATTAATCAACTCATATACACATATCACATGAACACCTTTTTTAACATGACTATATCAACTTCTTGCTCTTCTCGATACCTACATGGTTTTTTAAATTCTGAATACTAATCAAATCCCTAACTTGGCACTGCAATAATCTTTGTTATAGTTAATGAGGTCAAATCTTTGGACACTAAAAATGACAAGAAGTAAAAGAATACTTTTAGAGGATCTTCATCCTTCAAACAGCTTCATTTTTTTTCAAACTCGAAGTTAAAAGACAAAGTTTCTGATCGTAACTGCAATGTGATGTTCATGCTCAAAATATGTGTAGAATTATATTTGTGTTCTTGTGCTAATAAATTTACTCTCTAAAGTGGAAAAATCTTATCACAAAATACAACGTAAGCTAATATTCAGTCCACATATGTTTAAATGCAACAATGTCAGGCTGTTCAGAAAACATGAAACAAAAAACTCCTAAAATTCAAAAAAAAATGTGGCAGATCCTAATCCGAACTATAGGTTCTTCAACAAAGTTACATGCATATAAAGCTGGTGGAATCCTGAAGAAACTAAAGCACATGGAGAGTATTTCATACACTGCTACACAAATCACTTTCACAAACGGGCTATCACAACCGGTTTTGAGAAAACCGGTTGTGATAGAGCTATCACAACCGGTTTTTAAAAAACCGGTTGTGATGTCGCCTATCACAGCCGGTTTTTCTCAAAAACCGGTTGTGATAGTCGGCCGGCATATCACAGCCGGTTTTTCTTACAAACCGGTTGTGATGCTCACTATCACAACCGGTTTTTGAAAACCGGTTGTGATGGTGAGCATCACAACCGGTTTCTTTACTAACACATTTTTGGAGGGCAAATTTGAAAATTTAAATTTTGTAAACGACCTCGGATGAACTTTTGACCAAAACGAAAGTTGTAGATCTTGAAAAGTTATGAAACATTGTAGTTCACCATTTTTTTTATTTGAAGTCATCTTGTCAACCGAATCTAAGTTTGAATTTTTTAAATTTGAAAATTTAAATTTTGTAAACGACCTCGGATGAACTTTTGACCAAAACGAAAGTTGTAGATCTTGGAAAGTTATGAAACATTGTAGTTCACCATTTTTTTATTTGAAGTCATCTTGTCAACCGAATCTAAGTTTGAATTTTTTAAATTTGAAAATTTAAATTTTGTAAACGACCTCGGATGAACTTTTGACCGAAACGAAAGTTGTAGATCTTGAAAAGTTATGAAACATTGTAGTTCACCACTTTTTTATTTGAAGTCATTTAGAGCCTCAAATAAGCAATTTACACTCAGAAAACATTAATATGAGGGGAATCAAAATGGTATATAGACACAAATATACTAGTGGTGCAGTGGTAGAGGAGGCTATGCACAGACGTGAGGTCGCGGGTTCGATTCCCGCTGACTGTGTAGCGCGCGATTTTTCCGCGAAAAATGCGCGACTTGCGACTTATGGGGTCCATCCCCAAATAAATAAAATGTTTTGCTATTTTATTTTGCTTTATTTTCGGTTTAGTTGAGAACCGGCTGTGATGGGGTCATCACAGCCGGTTTTTGAAAACCGGCTGTGATAGGGGGGACTATCACAGCCGCTTTATCTCATCCGCCTTCCAAAACCGGCTGTGATAGGGGTTACGAACCGGCTGTGATGACCTTTTCTGTAGTAGTGATATAACTAATGTGAGAACTTTAAGCTAGTTTGGCATATCTGAGGTGACTATCCTGCTGCTGCAGAGTGTCATCTTCTTCTCAAACTTTCCCTAGACAAATCATCATCATCCTAATAAAGTTGTCCAAATTCCACGACAATACTAGTCTACAATCTTTCATTCCAAGTAATTAGAAATAAACTTTTGCAAGTGTAACATATTACAAACCTTGGCTTGCGAAAATGATCTGGCATTAGAATGTCTGAGGTAGACCTTACTCACATTCCAAGTTCTTTTGTTTCGCTTGCAATATACTAGGAACCGAAGGCTGAGAGTGGAACTAACTTGACCCATAGAGTCGAGAATGTACGCGGGAGAGGAACAAATCGGGCAGACGACTCGCTGTGTGATTTTGCAGGACGGGTTTGCGAGGTCGTATAAGAACCCGCCCCGGCTGCAGGACGTACGCCAGCCAAACACAGGCACAGCCGTAGCCTGTAACGACTGACGACTCGCCGCCCGCGCGCAGCAAAACGATGATGCGACGACGCCTCCTGATAGCACTCAACTGCGTGCTGCTCGCCGTTGGCACAGGCGCGCAGCTCCTCAGCCGCCTCTACTACAGTAACGGTGGCCACCGGCTGTGGCTCTCCGCGTGGCTCCAGACCGGCGGCTGGCCGCTGCTGCTGATCCCCCTGGCATGTTCCTATGCCAGCCGCCTCGCGCGCGACAGGGGAGCTCCGGTCGTGCTCTCCCCGCCGCGCATACTGCTGGCCGCCGCCGGGATCGGCGTCATCACGAGCGTCGACGACTTCCTCTACGCGTGGGGGCTCGAGTTCCTGCCCGTGTCCACCTCCGCGATCCTCATCTCGACGCAGCTCGTGTTCACCGTGTTCTTCGCGTTCCTCATCGTGCGGCAGCGGCTGACGCCGGCGGCCGTGAACGCCGTGGCGCTGTTGACGGTGGGCGCCGCCGTGCTGGGGCTGCACGTCTCCTCGGACCGGCCCCCCGGGATATCCAGGGGTCAGTACTGGCTGGGTTTCGCGCTCACCCTCGGCGCCGCGGCGCTGGCCGGGGTTCTCATGCCGCTGGTCGAGCTCGCCTACAAGTGTGCTGCCGCCGCTGGCGGAGGCAGAGCCCTGACGTACTCGGTGGCGATGGAGCTGCAGCTGGTCATTGGGTTCGTCGCCACCGCGTTCTTCACTGCGGGCATGATTGTTAACAAGGACTTCCAGGTACTACGTAGTGCCAACGTGTCTCCTGCGTACGAATCCGGTCTGCAAAATCTGTAGGTATATATCGGTGCCGTTCGACACCGGATTAATTACTATCGGGTATTATTCCTCATGTCAGTTTCATGATTCAAATTATTAGCAGAACAAACCATGCAAACAGCTAAGTCTAATACTAATCTGATTTTGCTGTTCAGCAAGGTTTCGCAAGTTTGTTCTTCCCCTCATTTCTAATTCCCTATATCATCGTGCTCAACATGTGCAATTGGGACACTGCAGTGGAGTGGCACGAAGACGTTGTAGAGTAACCATCAGAACATATTTTCCGAATCGTTTTGGCGGCTCCGATAAGATTGTGCTCGGTCCATTGTTTCCACGGCACAAAGCAACTTGCCTATAACTTCACAGCCCACAGAGAATGCGTCGGTCTAAAAGCCTGTTGAGTATGGACCATACATTCAATTTCAACGCGCGTCGATTTACATCAAAATTGATACTAGCTAGGAAAATTCTTCACGCAGAGAGATCCGTAGAAAAAACGGACACAAAGATTAAGGCTGGAAAGAGAAATAAGCTCGTCCCCATATAATGTGTCCTCCTCCAATTATTATGTTATATAGACTACAGGTCTACAGGAGTACTAGAGAACTGACAGTATAAGTACATAGATTTGCATTCAGTGTGATGAGTTGCCCATCATCCATTGTCCTGAAGGATGACAAGATTGCAATTGTTCCCATCCTCTCTTTTTGGGGAGACCTTTGTTCGCATAATCTTGATTGTGCCATTTTCCAAAGCATATATTCCAAAGGGCATCTTGCACGAAACATATAACAGTGCAATGTAGGCCAAGTTCATAAGGAACACTTATTATTTCTGAAAAGGATGGCGCGTGCAAGATTTACAAGTATAAAAAAACTCATGTTTTTGTAAAAAAAAATCCCCTTCCTCTTTATGTTATTTATTCATTTTTTTTTGTCCACGGTTGTATGATGGTGCACCCGAGGGAGATTACACTCATGTTGGAATTTATTTTATTAACTCTAAAGTGAATAAATGATCATGAACCTCTGCTCCATATATTTTGCCTTCAAAAAATCTGTCGTTGCCTTTGCTTGCAGGCGATCCCAAGGGAGGCCAAGCAGTTCGAGCTTGGGGAGGCCCGATACTACATGGTGCTGGTGTGGGCGGCCGTGCTATGGCAGTTCTTCTTCCTGGGCGCTGTGGGGGTCATCTTCTGCGTGCACACGTTGCTGGCAGGCATCCTGATTGCGGTGTTCATCCCGGTCACAGAGGTGGCCGCTGTGATCTTCCTGCATGAGAAGTTCAGCAGCCAGAAGGGCGTGGCGCTGGTGCTCTCGCTCTGGGGTCTCGCGTCCTACTCCTATGGCGAGTGGAGCGAGGCTAGGGCCAAGAAGGAGACGGAGGCCGCCGAGGAGGTCTAGGCCTTGTGATTCACATACTTTTACTGTTGATGATAATGAGAGACGTTCTGAATACCCCATTGTATTCTCGATCTGAACTGGACGTATATGCTATGATGTGGTTGTGGGCTTGTGGCCGTGTGGATGGAGTGGTGTGATTTGTCAGCTATCATCTGCGATTGTGGAATGGTCTAAATTCTTGTGTTCAGTTGTGTGGGCTGCATGGTGCGCATGGAGCTATTGGTGGGAATTTAGATTATTTTAGCTCAATAGATAATTATTAGACATGGGATGGTAATTTGGACATTTCAGATTAATTGAACCGGAAGAAGATGGTTCGATACCTTTGTATAATCTATATAGAGGTCTTTTAATGCTTTAAAAGTACCGAGAGGTACCTAAAAGTACCTAGTTTTTTAATTAAAAAATTAAATTAAATAGGAAAAGAGCATTATAGTTATCTCGTGTGTGTATTTAAGAACAACCGGACTGCTCTCATGTGAGCCATCGTCAATCCTTGCGCCGTTCGCCACAACGTCGATGAACTCGCCACCTCCCCGGCTCGCAATCGACGTGGACATCCCCGATCGAGGGGTACGTCCAGTCCGGCAGCGAATCCTCCCTTCGGCGTCCATCCTTCTCCAGTGGTCGTGCCTCCCGCTGTCTCATACGTCCATGCATCCTCACATTAATTAGGTCTCCTAAAGTAGCATCTCATTATCTATAAGCAACACGTAGCATTGCATACAAATTTGATTGTGGTGCGTGATGTTATCCAAAGTTGAAACACCTAGCCCTCATCCAAATGGGCGCGCACGCTCGTGCCTCCCGCTCGAAGCCGCCGTGCTCGCTGCTCATCCTCGTGCTCGCCGTCGGGTAGCAACCACTTCGAACGGCTGTCGCATCTGGGGCCCCAGCACGCGGTTCCTGGCGGCGGCGGGTTCGGTTCGGGCGACATCGACGAGGCCGCCGAGCCCGAGGCGATGCGAGTGCCAGTTCTTGGGAGAGTGCGGCGACCAGAGGAGCCGCCGGGCGCGGCGAAGGGCCTAAGGTTGGGCGGCGACGTCGAGCTAAGTGCCGCCGTTGGCGAGTCGCAGTCCGGGGCGGCGGCGGACTTGCCCGAGCCAAGCCCCGCCAGTAGCCTGGGCACGGGCGCACAGCGAAGAGCCGCGGCCTCCCGACGCTGTTGTCCGCTGTAGCATCGGGAGAAGAAGAAAGGATAAGGTAGTCGCAAAAGAGGAAAAAGGAGGAAAACGAACAATGTTAGCTCCTATACCCTTTTTGAATTATAAAAAATTAAATTAAATTAAATTAAATTAAAGGTGGGTCCCATCATTTTGGGTACTGGTCTCACCGAATTTGGTACTTCTCGGTACCTTTGTTTATGTATCTCTAGGTACTCATTTTGTTTCCACCGTCCGATTCTCATTATTCTCAAGCATTCTAAAATTCCTCATATAACTTATATAAGTAATCCTACTAAGGATTTCTCTCAACTCTTATGAAGCCACGTCATCACCTCCCACTAAGATGCATTAATATGCAATTAAAATACATTAATTGCCATTTCTCTCTTATGTAGTGCGCATTTTCTATTCATTAGATGTATATCTTATTATTTTTTCTTATATATTGAAAAGTAACATAAAAGTTTGTGATTTTCATCAAGAGATAACTCATATGGCTCTCGAGGCAATCTTTACGAGTGCACTTTTTTTTAAAATTACACATTACAACGCAAACGCTCATAACACGCACGCACACTCACCCCTATGAACACACGTACGTAAACCCTACCCCTATGAGCGCATTCGAAGGACTGAGCACCCGACAGATCTAGAGATTCCCGAAGTCACCATTGGCGCCTCGTTGTCGACGGGAACGCCGCTTACCACTTAATGCATAACGCCGGTAAATCCTAAAAAAATTCCAGAAAAAGGTATTTTCTGGTACGACCACCAGGATTTAATACTGATGAGTAGCGTCCCACTCGGCCGTCCTAAACTGCCAATTCGCGCGTAGCTCCTCATGTGCCAACAATCCTCGCTGAACAGGCCCACCTCTGCCATCCCTGCCTACACGCGTGCGCATTTAGTGGGCCAGGCCAATATAAGCCCAGCTAATTTTGAGCCTAAAATTTCTGCCAACATAGCTACAACTTCGAGGCTGTTTTTTCACAGTGTGTTCCAGGATAAAATTACACTTAATCCCTCCTTCCCAAAAAACAAATTGTTTTGTGATTCAAAATTTGTCTCATAAAACAAGTCGTTTTACCCGATTTGACAGGTTTGCATGTGCATGCAGACATGTTAATCTGGCTAAAAGATAGAGTCAGTCAAGGTCATTTTACATTTTTGTTAATCTGTTCTAAAACATATAGAGTGACTTGTTTTTTTTGGGACGGAAGGAGTACTCGGTACTGTATAGACAAAATGCCCAAAGGTTTAATAGGCCGAAAGGATGGCTTCCAGGGCTTTTGTGAGGTGCCTTTCCTGTGAGTGGCCCAGGCGCTGTTTGACTATTTCTAGCCGTAACGATACCGTCGCTAGCACACTGCCCTGCCGACTGCCGGTCAGCACTCAGCACAACTGTCGAGGGCAGCTATCTCTGCCAATAATTGTGACGGTTTGTGATTGCGAGCCATGAACGCAGCTGCGGGGGAGAGCATCGTGTTCAATGGCGGAGCCACCCATACAGCAGGGTGGAGCAGCTGCCCCAGCTACCGTTGGAGTAGAACTCCACCCTCATGGAGTTTTTATGGCGGCCGGAGGCAAGCGGTAGGGTCGGAGGCGAGCGGCGGCGCCGTTCTGCTGTCTGTCCGATGGCTAGAGGAGGAAGAAAGAAATAGCAGGCCAATTTGGGTCGTTGTTGGTTGTTAAGTAAAAAAGGCCCAATGACCTTTGGTCCAGCAGCAAGTCAGCAACCCAGCCGCACAGCGCACAGCACAATCCCTTCGCTGCTCATCTTGTTGGTTTCTCGTCGTCATTTTCGCCAGCTCTCCTCGTTCCGTTACGGAACACGAACGCCTCTCCTTCGTGCCAGCGTACGTCCCCGTGGCCCGTGGACCATTGGTAGCTAACCACCATCGTCCCTATATCTATTATCTTAATAAAGCAGAAGCAAAAGGAGCCACCAGATTCACCGAGAGGGTCTAGAAAATCCCACGTTAATCTAAAAAAGAGAAGAATATACACCGTCGGATTTTATGAAGATCCAACGGTTTATATGACTCTAAAGAATTCATATTTATTAAATATGCACCGTCGGATTTTATAAAGATCTGACGATCCATGTTATCTTAAAAAGAATCCTCATCAAATACAACTTATAGAATTTCTAAAATCCAAAATTAAAAAAATGAAGTCATTGTCCGCTTGATGCATACACGGCCAGCCCATCATCATAGCAATGCCTCCTTCTACGGGTCTAAATGCAGTAGCAGCGTTGGTTCATTATTCTACACCCAACGGCACACGTGCAAGTTTTGGAGTTGGAGATGCACACGAGAATAACCACAACCATGCACTTACATCATACTGTATATGATTAGGTTCTAATAAAAAAGGTATGGAGATTATGGATGGAATCATAAGACTGGATTTTAAGAAAAAAGTCATGGATGCTCGCTTCTTTGACTTCATGAGGACATGCTTATATATCTTCCGGAAGATTTTTCTTTATCTTCCTCATCTTCCAGTATTTGAGATTCATGCGTGCTTTCTCAGCCGTTAAATCTCCTCCGCAACCCTAGCGTTCACTCCGCACCTCCAATTCGCCGCCGACGCCGTGCAAGCTGCTCCGTCGTGCGAGCTGCCTCTGGCGGCTCTACGACCCCCGCGGGGAGCCGCCGCCCCAGTCGAGCTCCTGCGCCGGCGCACGCGCTCCCCGTCGCCGCCCTAGCGAGCTCCTGTGCCGGTCGTGCGCCGTGAAGCTCCCGTCATGTGCGCTCCTCGCGGCCGGCCATGCGAGCTTCTTACGCCGGCCATGCGGTGCCGTGCGAGCTCGCCGGCCCTGGGTGCTTCCGCTATGCCTTCTCCTCCTCCTTGTGTGCCGCCAGCCGCCGGAGTCGGACAAGAAGGCCTGGGCCGACGGCAAACTATTTTTCAATGTTGAACCCTTTTAGAAAAATGTGAACAACATTTTGTTGAGCTTTAATATTTTTGAAAAAAATGTTGGCGAAAAAAGTTGAGACTCAACATTTTTTGAAAAATGTTGGCGAAAAAATGTTGATGTTCAACATTTTTGAAAAAAATGTTAGAGAAAAAAGTTGAGACTCCAAAAATGTTGGCAAAAAAAGTTGAGACTCAACATCTTTGAAAATAATGTTGGCGAAAAAAGTTGAAACTCAACATTTTTTCGAAAATGCCGGCGAAGAAAAGTTGAGGGTCCAACATTTCTCAAAAATGTTGGTGTACACTTTTCAAAAAAAGTTGGGGCTCAACATTTCCGGAAAAAGAAAATGTTGATCAACATTTTTGTATTCAACATTTTTCCATGAAAAGTTGAATGGCTTATCACCATCTGGGCCTCAATGGGCTTTATAGATGAGTTGTTAAAAATCTTCGACAAGGTATATAGGAGCCCCCGTTTATTTGAATATCAACTTTTGGAGGTTTTATGAGATGTTGCTGCTAACTTTTAGTTTAAAAAAACAATAATAAATTTTAGGAGATGTTTTCACCTTTTGGGCTCAGAAAGCTACGAAAAATTAGTAAAGTAAACGTTTTGGCTTTATATATAAACTTAATTTTCTGAGCTTTTGATTTTTCGTAGCTTGCAAGAAAAATTGGTTGAGTTACACGTGTTACTTCCCGAGTCGATAAATAAAACGTAACCTCTACTTTTGCAGTAAACCAATCTTTTCTTGCCGTAAATCAAAGTTCTCGCCAAGAAAGACTCTTTTTCATCTAATCTCCCAAATAGTGCTCAAACACCGCCAGATTTTTTTTAACCTGGATCCCACACGCTGAAGTTTACCACCCCTTCTGACGCCTCTCATACCCTTATCCGCATCCCGAACTAAAGACTCTCATTCTACTTTACAAATACACATCAAATGTGAGGTCCACTAATATATTTGGATTGTGTACAAAGAGAAGCAAAAACAAATCCAGAGCTAGAAATCAAACAATGATTAATAGAAAGTTAGAAAGAAACACATCAAAATATCAAAGGTAGAGACGTTGTAATCGTTCTTATAAAAATAAAAATACAATCAGCTAGGATCAAATTGTGCAAATAGTTGGCACATTAAAAATAATCAACATTTACCCAACGTAAGCATTAGTTTGGGCTAATAAAAAGTAGACACGATAATATAAGTTTGACCTTGGCAACGGCTCGACGATGACACATACAACATACAGTTAGAGCGACCACAAACTCCGCACGCAGCATAGGGAAAACCTGGACTATGGCCCTAGCAGCGACTCTCAAGGTGTCACTTCTGACATAAGTTCTCCACTCTTCGCGAGGCCACCGCATGCCACCAACCACATGCGTCCTCGCAGCCTAAAGGTTTGATTGGGCTATGAGTGGAGAAATGAGCACACTAGGTCCAAAGACATTACGGGTGGCCTGCTTATATTTACATTGTATGAAATATGTATCTTAAACTTTGTGAAAATAGCATCTGTAGACCAGAGAAATTAAAATAAAAAGTTATAAAAAAGAAAATAAATTCAAAAAATTAAAGAGGTTTAAAAAAACTAGATACCCGCGCAAATTGCGTGGGCCACCTTGCTAGTTTTAATTAAATTAGAATTCTTAGCATTTATTCATCTGCACAATGCGATTTATGTAGAGTGTCGGCTCTGGTTGTTCGTCCCGATGCTTATTTGTTAAGAGGGCTTATTTGTTGAAGGGTCTGAACCAATACCTAAAGGCCACTCATTTCCTCGCAGCAATTTTACGGGCTTTAAGAGCAATATGGTTTGATGATTATGAATGACTAGAATATAGCGTGTCATTTATTTGCAGTTTGGTGATTCCATTGTTGTGATTTCAGTATAAATATTGCATGTGAATGTAAAATGATTATTTTTCACTTATGTTATGCTCGTCGTGCGAGTCCGCCCCAGCTAAAATTTTCGGCTAGCTCCGCCGTTGATCGTGTTGGTTGTGCGACGGTTCCAACTAACTCTGGGCGTTCGGGTTACCCGATTATTCCGGGTCGGGTAGTTCGGGTTTTGGAAATTTCGGGTAATGAAAATCATTACCCGATTACAGCCCAAAAAAAATGCTACCCGCAATTTCGGGTACCCGTAATTTCGGGTTCGGGTTTGGGTATACCCAATTTACCCGAAATATATAAGATCACAGGAGTCAGGATACAGTCAAATAATGAAATAACACAAAGATATAGGTACTCAACATATACTATATACTAGATACTTAAGTCTTGACGTCTTGTGCAAATGCAACATGCAAGTGCAAACCACGACACATTCATAAAAGACACAGATACTTGACATTTGAGTAATTGACAAGATAAAAAAGCACAAATCCTATTACGGGTAGTTCGGGTACCGGGCGTAGTTACCCGAACTATCCAGTATAAATTCGGGTAATAGGATCTAATATCCGAACTAAATATCGGGTAGTGCGGGTTCGGGTACTTCGGGTCCGGGTCCAGGTATTTCGGGTTCGGGTAATGGGTAGCGGGTAATATGCCCAGAGTTAGTGCCAACCAAATCTGATGATTACGTGCAAAAAACCAGTACAATTATATATACAATACTTGAAATGGATACCCCAATAAAATGTGTAGTTATATATTATTGGACTAATGATTGAGCTATAAACCGATGCAAATTGGTTTTCAGTCACAGGGAAAAAATAAAACTAAAATTCTAAACCTTCAAGCAGGTAGAATCAGAATTATATGGTTCCTGATAATTTGGAAAAATATTCGGTGCAAACCAACTTTTCGGTGAAATCGTGAAAACCCCTCTAAAAAATCATGCTTTTAAAGAAAATTCAAAACAATGAACATTTATAATCCATGCATAGACTTTTTTTTTGCAAAAGTTGAGACACAAACTCATTATGTAAAAGAAAAGAAAAATTGACAAAGTTTAAGTGCATGTGGCCCCGTAATCCTGGCATGATCACCCTGTCCATAAATGTCAATGTAAAACTGGTCCTTTGGTTAGTCTTTGTGCTCATCCAGCCGCGCCGCCCGTCTCCATCCTCGCTCTCTCGCTTTCAAGCACGGGTCCGGGTTCAAGCAGTGAGGTTATCCTGAGCCGGAGTCACCGTTGCATCCAAATTCCAAAGCCTAGTGCTAGACTGCTAGCTTCCGGCTCGAAACTACCACGACGCGGACGCCACACACAGGGACGGGTGCACGGCCGCCGCCGCCGCCGCCTCAGCAGCACGACGCCACGACGGCCGTCGGTATGGACGTGGAAGCCCGCAACGAGTCGACACCCGAGCGCAGCAAGACCAAGACGATGCAGCGCCTCTTGGTGGCGCTCAACTGCGTGCTGCTCAGCGTCGGCGTAACTGGCGGGCAGCTCCTGAGCCGCCTCTACTACAGCAAGGGCGGCCACCGGCAGTGGCTGTCCGGGTGGCTCCAGACCGGCGGCTGGCCGCTGCTCCTGATCCCCCTTGCCGGGGCCTACGCCAGCCGCCGCGCACGCTACGGGGGCGGCGCTCCGGTCCTGCTCACGCCGCGGCGCATCCTGCTGGCCGCCGCCGGGCTCGGCCTCATCGCCGGCGTCGACAATTTCCTCTACGCGTGGGGGCTCGAGTTCCTGCCGGTCTCCACCTCCGCGATCCTAATCTCGACGCAGCTCGTCTTCATTCTGTTCTTCGCGTTCCTCATCGTGGGCCAGCGCCTGACGCCGGCGACCGTGAACGCCGTGGCGCTGCTGACGGTGGGCGCCGTCGTGCTGGGCCTGCACGTCTCCTCCGACCGCCCCGCGGGGGTCACGGGGGCCCAGTACTGGCTGGGCTTCGCGCTCACGCTCGGCGCCGCGGTTCTGTACGGGTTGTTCATGCCGCTGGTGGAGCTCGCGTACAAGCGCGCCGCGGGCGGGGGCCGGGCGCTGACGTACACGGTAGCGATGGAGGTGCAGCTGGTCATCGGGTTCGTCGCGACAGCGTTCTGCACCGTCGGCATGATCGTCAACAAGGATTTCCAGGTACGTGCCCCCAGCATCTACCTCTACGTGCCACTCCTCCGATCCACTAGACTCTACAATAATTAATGCACACGTTGAGAAAATATGTTATTGGAGTAGTATGTATGGGTGCACATCAGCAATCAATCCATGCACCTTATCGGTAGTCGATGCGTTCCTTTCTTGTGCTCTGAGAGGATCCACCGGCCGACACGTTCTGTGCTCGATAATTCTGAAGTAACTGCAGTTAGTTGCCCAGTGAATTATTGATGAGTGCTCGGTGGTGTTCAGTCCCATTCGGACCGTGCCGAGCCGTCAGTGATGCACCCCGGTGCAGTCCAGGAGCTCGGAACGGCGTATGGGGCTCGGCCACCTCACCGACAACGCGACCAGCCTCCGTATATTATTAGCTGCCGATGTGTGCTCGGCTCCGATCCGCGCCGCTTAATAATTAGAAAAACAATGGTGTGCGGCTTGACGTCGTTGGGGCACCAGTCAAAGCCCCATGACGTACAACTGCCTATTAATTGATGTATTTTTTTTCGAATACGCATGAGAGATGCGTATCATTGTATTAAGAAGAAAAGGAAACAAGTGTTCCTAAGTTACAGTTACACCACTCCGGCAGAGCTTAGACTCACACCTACACCTGCAGTGCAATGCAGAAACAACCGTTGGCCGTGGCCGAGTTCCACTAGTATTACTCGCGACTGAAACAACCTAAACTTTTTGCTCCGGCCAGCACCCACTGATCGACTTCGAGCTTTATGCGTTGCACTAACTCCTGGCAACTGGATGGTCGGTCACTGAATAGCCGAGCATTCCTCTCCTTCCAAATGTTCCAAGCGATGAGCATGAAGAGGGAATCGAGTCCTTTCCGCTTCTCACTTGGTTGCTGGTTCCTTAACGAGCACCACCATCCTTGCAGAGTGTACCTCGCAGCTGTAAAGTGGCACAGGCCCCCCCATCCCAAGATCACCTCCCACCAAACTTGCCTTGAGAATGGACAGTTAACGAGAATGTGGGTTCCTGTCTCGTTAGCTTGATCACAGAGCCAACAAGAGTCGTGGGCTTCAAGCCCGTGCCGACGGCGACGGTCAGCCGTCCAGAGCCTGCTTTTAGTTGCTAGCCACGTGAAGAATTTTACCCTGGGAGGTGCCCCAACGCCGCCAGATTCGCGACGCACCTTTCATTCGTTTACTCCCTTCGTGCATTTTCTTGTAAGCTGATGCCGCAGTATAGTTCCCGTCTGCCGTCCATTTCCAACGGCATTGGTCATGGCCCTCCTGGAGTCTCACTTCTCTCACACGGCTGCGTAGTTCAATGTACTCCACCAGGATCGGTACAGTCAGACCTCCCTGGATGTCGCGGATCCACCGCTGTCCTTGCAGAGCTTGTGCCACCGTCCTGTTGTTCCTCACCCGCACAGCAATGATTCCGTGTAAGATTGGTGCAATATCGGACACTGATTTACCCCTGATCCAGTTGTCTGACCAAAACAGCGTTCGCTTCCCGTTTCGGACGGTGACCGTGACAGAAGCCTTGAAGAAGGCAAGTATCTCCGGTTCCACATGTATTTTCAACTCAGACCACGCTCGGTCCGTTAAACCTGCGCGATCTGAGAGATAGTGTGCCATCGTGGCTACCGGGCGGCGAGATCTGAGCCCGCCCGACACACCAGGTTGTTGATCGCACTGGCCGGTGTGGTGTGTCCTGCCACGAACCTGCAGCAGCCAGCGGCGCCGTTCCGCTCCTCCGGCCGGGCTAACAGCGCACAACGCCACAGCTTCTCGGCACCTCGGCGTTTGTCAGGAAACCAAGCGCGGTTCCGCACATCTTTCTTTCGGATTGTGACCACAAGTCAGAAGAACGATGAAAATCGGCAGTGCCCGGCCGACGTCCACACCGCATAATACTGCTCCATTAACACCTGACGACGACATGTCAGTCCATTGCGACGGCTGCGACAATTCTGTCTGTCACCGGACGTCCGCCGTTAGATGACGACACCAGTATCGCCTGGCTCCTTCTGCATCCGCGCCGGGAGCCAAGAGCTAGTATGCTGCGTTTTATCTCCTTCAGTCGTGTATTTCTCAAGAAATACTTTGCTACAAACTTTTAAGGTTTCATTTGGATGTCGTTTTGTATTTACTTTATTTGAGATTCATGGGTTGCCATAATTTTATATTTTGGGATACACAAATATCACAATCTCAGGTCAAAGATGCACCCGAATAAAATACTTTAAAATTGAAAAAAAGGAGCAAACTAGGCACATGGTAGCCATCCAATCTAACATGTTTCTACACTATCATCTTTGCTATTTGAAAAATGAAGCCAATTACCCCAATGCATTCTTTTAGATTACGCATCTTGTGTGCCTTTACAAAAAAGGACTGACCAAAACACCTGAATAGTTACTTGTAAGTTATCCATTCTGCTATTACGAACAAACTAACCCAAATAACTTAATTACCTTTTTTCATATAATCCACACCTACCATTATAGAAAAATTAACCTAAAACATTATGGTCTCACAACATTTCATATGCTTTAATTTTCACCTAGATCATGCTAGGCTACTTGATTAGTTTCCTCCTAACTCCTAGATTGTTGGGGCTTATGCACCAAAGTCATTGTTTAGTGTAATGTGATTCGAGTGTAGTCCCCACCCCTTTATATAGTTGATTTGGTGGGGTAGAATATATAATTGGAGTTGAACACACAACAAGGGGTGGTTTTAATATGCTAAGGAAGCCTTGATTTCCTTCCTTACCATGCAGATCATATCTAATTAGGATAGGGCATACCATATGTTTCCAAGATGACTCACCATAAGTCAACTAGAAAGTATTTACTGTGTATATAAGGAATATGTTTTTCTTGGGTAGCACCACCATACTCTATAAGAGGTACCAAACCCGCCTTGTGCAGTGTGGCTCTAGGTCATTGGAACCATTTCATAAATATGTGTTCTCCCATTCAACAATATAATTGAGCTAGTCTCTTCTTTAGGCAATGTGTATGCTCTAAATCATCAAAATATTGCAATAGAGTGTATTCCACATTTTTATTAAGCTCATCTAATCTTGCTTTGAAATCATCCTTTTCTATTCTATATGCATCAAAAATAATTCTTAGTCAGTCCCCTGAAGAGTTGTTAAATGCCTTATTTTTTACTTTCACTTCTTTGACAGTGCATAGCCTCTATTTTGTTTCAACCACACATCACCCACTTTGTTAAAGAAATGATCTCATGTTAACCAATTAAGTAAAAATTTAAACAAGATTGGTTGTCACTATGAGCAGGCCCATACATCAGCAGGACAGGGTGGGCACATGAACAGGGCCAAATCCCATAATTAGATTAGCTAATCATGTACTAAAATATTAAAAAAAAGGCCAACTAAAACCCATATAGAAGGCTCAAGATTAGTAAGCTAATTGCATTTGACAATTATCTCTTGGAGAATACTAAATATGAAGGTATAAGATTTTATTTTTGAGAAATACTAAAATGATGATGCTTTTTAGTAAACATGAGGTCAGTTTATTGGTTGGGTATTACCTTTGCTGTTTTAGCATTAATATTTGATATGCTTCTATATAACGTAAGAAATATTTAAGTTTTATAATCTATATTCGCTTTGATTATGCTGCATTTTCAAATTATAGCGCTCCAATTAAATTCTGTCACGGGGCCTTCAAATCATAGGTACGGCCCTGATTATGAGGCAATGTTTCGGTGTAAGTAGAAAAGGTGTGTAATGAGAATTTCTACAGGTAGAAGCTTACGCCACATTAAAGGAAATTTATATTCCCTTCTATGCTCAAAAAACATGGTTACATGATCTAACTACTTAGAAATGGGCACATCCATAGTGCTTTTCCAAGTGAACTTGGGTCCCAATAGCTCTATCATCCCTCTCCTATGTATCCAAGCCTTCAATGATGGCGTTGACAAAGAATTGACAGATGTTATCAAGATTGCCATTGTTCTTTTCAATTGGACTTGTAATAACGTGTAAATAATTTCCTTCTAATCATTATCTGCAGATTTTTCTTTGTGGCCGGAGTTGACTAATTCTGACAAAAAAACGTATTTAAATTCTGCATGAGTAGCATCATATATAATATACACCAAAATTCATTTATACATGTCTTTTTATGAGATGAAATTGCATATAGAAGTCCATATCAGATCCCCCTCGAATGCAATATGTGGCTAGATTGAAGCCTAGTAAAAATGCCTCCAGAGCAAATATGACTAGAGGTCCAGTATCAGAGAAAATTCCCACAGCATGGCAAGGTGCAAGACAATGATCATAATTTTTTTTTCTTTTATAGTTTCAATTTTCAAGTACAATAGTAATATTTAGATGTTGTCATCGAGAGGAATATGAGAGGAACGTAACCTTTAAACATGTATCGAAGACTTCTATTTTAGAACTGATTTCATGATCCTCGTTGGTGGTGAAAGGGAGGCCCATTGATCACTGGCCAAAAGGAAACAGTCTCATGGACAAATAGTTAAGATTTGAAGATGAACTCTAAGATCTGCTACCTATGAGAGAAGTGCATTGTCTTAGCTCCAGCTTGGCACACAAAGAGTTAGGGAATCCCAGTTACTTTGTTCATAGTTTGTGTTCTTGGTGTGGTACGTTTGGATACGTAGTACATACGACATGTATGGGTCAGCTAGGCTAGAGTAATAGACACCTCACCCTAGTGATGATACTGACAGGCTCAAACACGGATGTTAAGAATGTCAGTATATGTACATAAAACCAAAAAAAAGTTTATGCCCTCGTTTAATCGTATACGACAAGGGCGGTCGCCGGGAGTGGCTCCCTGCTTGGCTCTAGTCTACCGGAGGGCTGCCGCTGCTCCTCCCCATGGCGGCCTCCTATGCTTACACTCATGCTGGAATTTATTTTATTAACTTTGAAGTGAATAAGTGATCATGAACCTCTGCTCCATATATTTTGCCTTAGCAAATATGCCGGGTTGTCTTTTGTTGCAGGTGATCCCAAGGGAGGCGAAGCAGTTCGAGCTGGGGGAGGTCCGGTACTACATGGTGTTGGTGTGGGCGGCGGTGCTGTGGCAGTTCTTCTTCCTGGGTACAGTGGGGGTCATCTTCTGCGTGCACACACTGCTGGCCGGCATCCTTATCGCGGTGTTCATACCGGTCACAGAGGTTGCCGCTGTGATCTTCCTGCACGAGAAGTTCAGCAGCGAGAAGGGTGTGGCGCTAGTGCTCTCGCTCTGGGGCCTCGCATCCTATTCCTACGGCGAGTGGAGCGAGGCCAGGGCCAAGGCTAAGAAGATGACGGAGGCCGCTGCGGAGGCCTAGGCCTCGTGCGTGAGTCCTGAACGACGACTGTGGACGTGGATGAGAGAGGCTTTGTGATTGTTGTTGTGTCGATTGAGTGGACGAGTGGCGTGAGTAAACATATATGGAAAGAGAATGATACTTCTGGTAAGTTGTGTGGGCTATATTATGTACTACGAGTGCATAATATTTAGAAAATTCAAAACTGAATATCAATTTTCAACGAATTTACGATTACAACTCATGAAACTGCACGCTACTGGTGGGATTAGAATTTTTTAGTTCAACAGATAATTAGAAATGGGATGATATTTGAACAATTCAGATTAATTCAGTAGGAAGAAGAAGATGGTTTGATACTCTTGCATCCTGATATTTACGAGGAGCCCTCATGGGTCACTTTACTACACAATTATGGTTATATGGGATGTGGCTCAACATGAGAAGCACACAATTTGTGTCTAGAGAAGCTTAAGATAATATGGCTACGTCGCCATTACATGTCTAATGGGTAGCCATAGAAAATGGTGTCGTGTCGATGCCAGCCTTAGCGACGGGGCGATCGACGTGGGGCTAATGGCCGATATTTTTTCCCGAGCAAGACCGGTGCATGGGCCCCGTTCTAATAGGCACGCGACGCGAATTGATGAGAGCCCTGGATGCCACAACACGATGACGTTAGTGCCTGCGGTGCATGGAGGACGACAGGTCTGTTGAGTACCCGTTTATTAAAAAACAAAAGAAAAGAAGGCAAGTTTCGTACGGAAGTGCTAGGAGATCAGCAAATTTTTCAGGGATATAGATACACTTATTACTGAAAAAGACAAATTGTCTCGGGGGATAATTTGAACCAAATGACATAGTATGAGTAAAATGAACCATACGATAATTTATGGTTTATTCAAACTTCGGCTATAGTTTAGGGCAGTAACTTTGACCTTTTTTCTAAATAAAATAGATGATAACATCACCTTTAGTTTAAAGAGACACCACAGAAACATTTTCTTGCCAACAGAAGTCTTCATCTTAAGCGATTCATGAATAATAACGTGGTTAGCCAATTTAAACTAGTGTCATGGTGCCAGCGAGAGTGGTGCTGGCACGCACAAGAAGGCGAGTTCGAGTGGCAATGGCGCTACCAAGCATTATGGGCGAGGGGCGGTGCACTTGACAGAGCAGTGAGGAAAAAAAGTACAACTTCAAGGCGAGGTGACAGTATTTTTTTCTCCGGACAGTCAAGAACGGTGCATAGATTTTTTTTTCGTTATGCATAAAGCACACATGGTCAACCGTTGAATGTCCATATGTGATGATATGTCATTCTAATATTTTTTTAAAACAGTAGATGGCCCTTATTTCTCTCTCTTTGTGTGCAGACAGTAAATTCGGCTTCTCATTTTTTAATTCAGATGAACAGTAGTTGGACCTCTTTTATCTCGCCAGCACTGCACCACACAATAAGTTGAGCCTATCATTTTTTTAAATGCAAGTGAACAGTAGCTAAGTACCTCAGAGCGCAGCAGTCCTCCCCGCAATATAACTCACCTTTAGTTTAAAGAGACACCACATAAACATTTTCTTGCCAACAGAAGTCTTCATCTGAAGCGATTCATGAATAATAACGTGGTTAGCCAATTTAAAATAGTGTCACAGTGCCAGCGAGAGTGGTGCTGGCACGCACAAGAAGGCGAGCTTGAGTGGCAATGGCGCAACCAAGCATTATGGGCGAGGGGCGGTGCACTTGACAGAGCAGTGAGGAAAAAAAATACAACTTCAAGGCGAGGTGATAGTATTTTTTTTTCTCCGGTCAGTAAAGAACGGTGCATAGATTTTTTTTTCGTTATGCATAAAGCACACATGGCCAACCGTTGAATGTCCATATGTGATGATACGTCATTCGAATATTTTTTTAAACAATGGATGGCCCTTATTTCTCTCTTTGTGTGCAGACAGTAAATTGGGCTTCTTATTTTTTAATTCAGATGAACAGTAGTTGGACCTCTTTTATCTCGCCAGCACTGCACCACACCATAAGTTGAGCCTATCATTTTTTTAAATGCAAGTGAACAGTAGCTGAGTACCTCAGAGCGCAGCAATCCTCCCCGCAATATAACTCTACTTATTATACATGAGCATCACGGTACGTGCGGTCGACCTCCTCCGCAGGGCATGGGCGCGCCCGCTTGCGATGCGCACTGCGATCGTTCATGGACGGAGACCGTGGCAGCGCGCGTGATCTGCTGGAACGAGCGGTGTGGTTCGGGGACGCGAAGCTGAAACTACACTCGCCCGTGAGAATCCGTCCGTCCGGACGATTCAAGACACGCTTTCCCAGCAGGCAACAGAGCAGCACATGGGTGGACCCCACACTCCTCAGCGGTTTCCATCCAATCCATTTCCTTCCTTTTTTTCAGCGCTCTCTCTCTCCTTCACTTTCTTCCGTCTCCAATCAGGGCGGCGGCGCCCCGACGCTCGCTAGGGAGGGCGCCAGGCGGCGCGACTCCATCCCCGCCGGCAGAGCCCGCGCCGGCGCGGGGGAGACCCTCCTCCACCGTGGAGGGCGCTGGGCGGCGCCGCTCGGGCGCTCGCCGGAGAGGGCATCGGTGGTACGACTCCGGCCTCCGCTGTGAGGGCCCGCGGCGCAGATCCTCTCCCCCGGCGGGGAGGGCGTTGGGCGGCACACCGCGGGGGAGCTGGGGGCTCCAGCCGGGGTGGCGTGAGCCGCCGGCCATGCTTGCCTCCACCAGATCCGGCGAGCAACTCCTGGGCGACGTCCATTTTATTTTTTTTCTTTTGTCGCATATTTTCTAATATTTTTTCGGATTATTTCTTTGTCAAAAGTTTGCTCCTAAAGTTTTTCCAAAAGTTTTTTTCAACTTTTTTTGCGGAAACTTTTATCCTTTGTTTTGCCGAAAAAATTTCGTTAAAGTTTTGCTCCTAAAGTTTTTTCAAAACTTTTTTACTTTTCTAAAAATTTTCATGAAAAGTTTTGATTTAAAAGTTTTATCCCTTTTTCTGCCGAAAAAGTTTCGTTCAACTTTTGCTCCTAAAGTTTTTCCATTTTTTTAATTATTTGTTCAGATTTTTGTCAAAAGTTTTGTACGCACTTTTTTTAAAATTATATTTTAACTTTTCTCTCGAAAGTACTGTAAAATTTTATTTGAGTTTTTGATTTATAATCGTCGGGTCAAAATGGAACACGGCAATGGTGGGACCTGGGGTGCATGCGGTGGGGCCACATGCGGCAGTTCTGTAGGAGTAGCGCGCTGCAGTGGGCCAAACCACGAAAAGGAAAGGAATGGTTGGTCGGAAATCGACCGGACGGAACGGGTGCCCGTAAATTAGTGAAGCCCGAGGAGCGCGTGCTTGCGTCGAGCTGTCAAAATGTTCGCGACATGGTTGGATTGCTCCTGCAGCTAACTCGTTCACGTATTCAGGGCCGCTCAGCACGTGCGCCGGCACATAGTTAGCAGCCATCTACAAAGAACAATTGATCTGTTTAGGAGGATGTCACTTCAGGGCCTAAGACCCAATTGCAAAGAATGGTATAGTTCTATTTTCTGTTCCGTTGACTTTGATTCACAGCTTTGGCTGACTGCGCTGCAATAATGTTGTATTCAAATCGATGGTCAGGTTTGTTCATAGTGTGTACTTGTGGGATGTACACTCTCCAGTCTCCACAGTCTCTACTATGTGCTCCTGACATGTAATGATCTGAAGGACAGCTACAGGGTTTCCAAAGAGATGCAGAAACGGCATGCAGTGTCATGGACATCAATAGTTGCTGGTTTTGCAACACATGGCCATGTCTATTAACCGTTGCGTAGTTTTCATGTATTCCAAATGTTAGTATGTATAAAGAGCTCAGGGAATTTTTCGATGCAACTGCATGCATTGATCAGGTCATGTTATCATC
Organism: Urochloa ruziziensis; assembly: GCA_015476505.1. Lineage (NCBI taxonomy): Eukaryota > Viridiplantae > Streptophyta > Magnoliopsida > Poales > Poaceae > Urochloa > Urochloa ruziziensis. The sequence continues at coordinate 53,735,765 of CM027119.1, read as the reverse complement.
AATGATATCTTGATAGGCTACAAATTGTAATACTCTGACCAAAGCATACTGCAGTTGCAGTGCATGCATATGCATGGTCTCAGCAACGCAGATCATTCCGTGATATCACGTAAAATCTAATTTAATGAACGACTCACAACTATCCTAAACTAGCATGCATGGTTACGCAATGAGGTTCTAAAATTAATATTTTTCATGTAGCAAACGCACGGCAATTTGCTAGCATTACCTAAAAAAGATAGATAGGCCGTCCGGTTGGATAAAAATACAGCCGGCCCTAAGTTAGCCGCCTCCGATTATTATTCCATAAAAACAAGTTCTTTCTAAACGCGCGTTGGAATGTAAGATTAATTACCCGAAAACAAAAGGAATGTAAGACTAATTGCACGCGTGATTTACGGCTAGCCTGTTTAAAAAAATGTACGAATAACTTGCACGCACACGCCGGCACTTGTATCTCTATGATTTCAGCAGATAGTTTGCGTGCTAATTTCAACCATACTTGAATACAAGAGTAATCTGCATGCATATAAATTAAAAATAAATTAAAGTTGGTCTTTGGGCTCATCCAGCTCCAGCCCATCCTGGTTCCTGGATCCGCCCCGCGCCTCTCCTCCATCCATATCCACGCTTGCTCTTGTGTGTGCTTTGAAGCGTCTTTAAAGGAGTGCTGGGCGGCCGGCGTCAGTTCCATCCAAATTCCAAAGCGTAGTGCTACGATCCAAACCTACCACGGCCGTTGCACAAGTGCGCGACGACAGTGTAGGCATGGACTTGGAAACCCACAACGAGTCGCCGCCCGGGCGCAGCAAGACCAAGACGATGATGCAGCGCCTCTTGGTGGCTCTCAACTGCGTCCTGCTCGGCGTCGGCGTAACGGGCGCGCAGCTCCTCACTCGCCTCTACTACAGCAAGGGCGGCCACCGGCAGTGGCTCTCGTCGTGGCTCCAGTCCGGCGCCTGGCCGCTGCTGCTGATCCCCCTCGCGGCCTCTTACGCCACCCGCCGCGCCCGCGCGCGCGCGCACGGCGGCGCCGCCGCCCCAGTCCTGCTCACCCCGCCGCGCATCCTGCTGGCCGCCGTCGGGCTCGGCCTCATCTCCGGCGTCGACAACTTCCTCTACGCGTGGGGGCTCGAGTTCCTTCCGGTCTCCACCTCGGCGATCCTCATCTCGACGCAGCTCGTGTTCACGGTGTTCTTCGCGTTCCTCATCGTGCGGCAGCGGCTGACACCGGCGACCGTGAACGCCGTGGTGCTGCTGACGGTGGGCGCCATCGTGCTTGGGCTGCACGCCTCCTCGGACCGGCCCCCCGGGGTCACACGGGGGAAGTACTGGCTGGGCTTCGCGCTCACGCTCGGCGCCGCCCTGCTGTACGGGGTGTTCATGCCGCTCGTGGAGCTCGCCTACAAGTGCGCCGCCGCGGGCGGAGGGCGGGCACTGACGTACGCTGTGGTGATGGAGGTGCAGCTAGTGATCGGGTTCGTCGCCACCGTATTCTGCACCGTCGGCATGATCGTCAACAAGGACTTCCAGGTACTCCATCCTCCACTCTAGCCTCTCCAAAATAGTGCACACGTTCAGAAATAGGTTATTGAAACGTGACGAGAAGCGCACACAGCTACCTAGCATGATACATAGCGCGCGCGCCTAGGGTGCAGAGCAATCAATCCATGTGCATCCCATCGTACCGCAATCCCAAATATAAGGACGAGCCCACGGACCCATCTGCACGCTCGCTACCCACGTGGTGGGACCATTGTGCGCCCACTTCTCTTTGCAGTTCCCACCGAGTGAAACTTATCCTTTCCTCCCTTTCACACTGCGCGCCCCCCTCCCCTCCTCTCTGTTCCCGTCCGCACTTATCCTCTGCTCGCAACGCAACACCGGCGACGGAGAGCCGCCGTCCCTCGGCCCTGTCTTGCGTGCTCGTCGCCGTCGGGCTGCACCGGTGACGGAGCCGCCGTCCCTTGGCCCCGTAATGCGTGCTCGTCGCCGTCGGGCTGCGCCGCCGCCTCGCCTCCACTTGGCCCGCCGCCGAGCTGTGGTTCCCGTCGGTGAGGAAGGCGGCAGGGCTGCGGGCGCGGCGCCCTGATAAGCTCCGGCGGCGTCTAGAGCTACGGCTCCGACGAGCTCCGCGCGGGCGTTCCGGCGAGGCGTTAGCGCCACCAGGTAATTGTTTTTTCTTTTTTGGACATATTTTGTTACAAAATATTTTTTCACAATTTTTTTCTCTAAAAAGTTTGCTCAAGATTTTTTGTTTTGCTTTAAAAAGTTTTCTCAAGATTTTTGTTTTACTCTAAAAAGTTTGCTCAAGATTTTTTTCTTTTTCTCTAAAAAGTTTGCTCAAGATTTTTTTCTCCAAATATTTGTTGCAAAACTTTTTATATTTATCACAAAACTTTTTGTTAAAAAAAGGTTTGTCAACCAACGTGGAGTGGCACATGGAGGCGCTCGGGACGCTGCGGGAGCGCGTGCATGCGAGGCGGGTGGGGCTCGCCGTTTTTGTCGGGTAGTGTGGCTGCACGACGCTCCCCGTGCACGCGGGCGCAAACTAGACACGCCCACATCGTACACACATAGTTTTCCAAATGGGCGGCCCGGTGGGCGGCCCTAGCTCGGCCCTAAGCATGACCTATCACTGACCTGCTATCACCCAACATATAAATTTATGAAACCCTAATTTCTACCTCATCCTTCTTCTCCCCCACCCCAGCCACCCCTCCCTCTCCTTTGTGATCTCAGTTTTGCATTGTGGTATCTTGAATAATCCCTCCATATAGGAAACATAAGTCGTTTTGGACAAAGTTTTAGTTAAACATTGGGAATATAAATCACGAATAACCTTTAAGTCATTGACTTTGGAAATGTGAAAGTTATATGAATAGATTTGTCTTGAAAAGTATTTTTACAAAAGTACACATGTATTATTTTTTAATAAATATTTTTTGTAAAAATAAGAAGTCAAAGTTACGTTTTTGAGACTGTGTCATTCTCCAAAACGATTTCAATTTCATATATGGAGAGAGTATGTGACCTGTGAGTGATGAGATTTGATGGTACGGTTCTTCACTTGAGATTTGGCGACTCGATCGATCTAGGATATGGCTTTGTGTTTTTTTCTGATGTTTTGAGATGTGGCCTATAGTGCCTGGGATGGACCATCACTATAAAAAGGGTATAGTGCCAGGCCTAAGCCGGTAGTTCGGCACGAGACATGCATGGCCCGGCCCAGCACGAAAATCGGGCTAGGGTCATGTCGTGTCTGGCCAGGATAAATCGGGCTAGGGTCGGGCGGCCCATTTGTGAAACTACATATACATACACTTTGGCTTGGTCCCAACTCATGCTTGCTATAAAAAGGGGTTCTTTGTAAAAACCTAGAGTAAGAACCGACACTGACACCTTCTGTGAACATACTCCGTCCGTCCAAAAAAACAAATCGTTTTAGACATTTTAAGTTAGATTAAGAAAAAGGTAAAATGACCTTAATTGTCCTTATTTTTGAGTCATATTTATTGCTAACAGACTTTTGCATACCTGTATGCACATGCAAACATTCTAAATTGGGTATGATGACTTGGTTTGTAGGATAAATTTTAAATTAAAGAAGGACATGTTCTTTGTAGATGTGTACGATAGGGGAGATCATAGAGGCATGCCGCATGCATTGTCCTTTTGGCCATTTGAAGCCCAACCGTAGGATATACTTGCATTCCATCTCCTCTGATGCGAAATTGCAATCGGCAAACCATAATCCAGAAGAAAGATGTTCCTGAGAACACCGAGGTGATGAGAAGCTGGCCGTTAGCGGAACGGTGACAAGAGAAGACTTCTGTTTTGGAACTGATTTCATGATCCACGTTCGCGATGAAAGGAAGGCCCACTTATCACTAGCCAAAATGAAACGGTCACACTGTTCCTTCTCAATGACAAAGAGTTAGGGAATCTTTACTTTGTTCATAGTTAATTTGCGTTCGTGGTTGGTGTGTTTGGTTACGTACAACGTGTATGGGTTAGCTAGGCTACCCAATGTAGAGTTGTAGATACCTCACCCTATTGATGGATATTGGCAGGCTGAAGCGAGGATGTTAAGCATGTCGGTATATATGTACATCAAAACAAAAAAAAATAAAGTTTTTGCCCTCACTTAATAGTATATGACAAGGGCGGTCCTTGGGAGTGGCTCTGGCCTCCTACGTCGCCCGCCATGCATAAACATTTGCTAGATTACAATAGTGTATCCTGCTAGCCGCCGCTTGCACAAAACATTTGCTAGATTACAATAGTGTTGTATAGACCAAGTTCATATTGAACATTTGTTATTTTTGAAAAAAAAAGATGGTGCATGCAAGATTTTACAAGCATAAAAAAACTCATGTTTTTTTAAATAAAAGTTACCATTCCTTTTAAATTTATTTGTTTATCTTTTGTACACCGCTTCATGATGATGCACACAATGAGGGAACTTACACTCATGCTGCAATTTATTTTGACCGAAGTCAGCAGGGGCATGCTACACTTTTATTACTAACTCTAAAGTGAATAAGTGATCAATGAACCTCTGCTCCACATATTTTGCTTAGCAAATCTGTCATTGTCTTTGCTTGCAGGCGATTCCAAGGGAGGCGAAACAGTTTGAGCTGGGGGAGGCCCGGTACTACGTTGTGATTGTGTGGGCGGCCGTGCTATGGCAATTCTTCTTCCTGGGCACCGTGGGGGTCATCTTCTGCGTGCACACGCTGCTAGCAGGCATCCTCATCGCTGTGTTCATCCCGATCACAGAGGTAGCCGCTGTGATCTTCCTGCATGAGAAGTTCAGCAGCGAGAAGGGCGTGGCGCTGGTGCTCTCGCTCTGGGGCCTCGCGTCCTACTCCTACGGCGAGTGGAGCGAGGCCAGGACCAGGGCCAAAAAGAAGATGGAGGTCGACGAGGAGGCCCAGGCCTTGTGAGTCGTGTAGTCTGACTGTGGACGAGTATGCGACAGGCTTTGTGATTGTGATTGTGTGGATGGAGTGGACGAGTGGTGTGACTAAACATGTGGAAGGGGATGAATAGTTCTTGTGGTCAGTTGTGTGGGAAATATTGTACTGCATGGTGCATAGTAAAAGTTATGTATTTAGGAAAGCCAAATTTAATAGTAATTTTGGACAAATGGACTGTTGTACAATGCATGAAACTGCTCGCTATTGGTGGGATTTGAAATTAGGTTCAACACATAATTAGACATGTGTTGACAATTTGAACAATTCAGATTCATTCATCTGGAAGAAGATGGTTCGGTACTCTTGCATCTTGATATTTACAGGGGAACCTTCATGGGTCACTTTATTACACAATTACATTAATATGTGGCCCAAGCATCCTAGAGAAGCACACAATTTGTTGAAGTATTTAAATAAAAAAATTTAAAATGACATTAGATCTCATTTTGTTGATTTTGAAATGGTTTAACGGTTTAAGAGAAAAAATCGCATTTGAAGTTGAAGACTCAAAAAGATTCTCTTGCGCTTCCTCTGTCCATCCAACTCTCCACATGTGCCGTGTAATCCCAGCCATTGCACGAATCTCCAATGATTGAAATTGGGGAAGAAAATCTCGTTTGGATCGGAGGCCCTGTACAACTTCTAAAACATTTTGTTGTTGTTGAGGAATTATTAACGATTGACGGACGGCCTCCACCTGATAATTGGGCTGGATTCTGCTCTACTGGGCTCTGGGCTGCAGAGACGTACCTCAAAACAAGTAGGCCGCCGAGGCTTTAAACCACCGGGGTACTGTCCAAAACTCACCAGGAGAACCGTACAAAGCGGAAGGCATCATTGCAGGAGTGGCCACGGCTCACCGATTAACATCAGACGTCGACTGCCATTCCATTCCGACGGCTGCAAGAATTGTACCCGTCAAAAGCTACCAGCCTGCCATCAGTCCACCAGCGCTGAAGTGACGAGACCCCAGGATCGTCTGGATTGCTGCATCAGCCGAGGGCTAAGAGCCAAGGACGTCCTAGGACATATTCTTTGACTCGTACGTTTTCGCTTCTTATCTTCTTCATCGTGCTCCTATTTGCTACTGTGGTATACTATACAATAAAAACTTTGACTAGGAACTTTTTTAAATCATCAGATATCCTACTAGTCCTTGGATTTACTTCTTAGATTGATTAGTTGCCAATAGAGTCAAAAGTAATTCTTTACCTCTTGACTCTTGGAAGGTTGGTTGGAATGTAGAGAAAAGAGAGTCCGATGGAATTGAACCACTCACTCCTTACATTTTTTTATGTGAGCTTTAAAAATTCACACTTCCTATATACAGTATGTTGGATTAAAGCAACAAGCTGTTGTTATAAAAAAAAAGGCGGCAAGCTGTGGAGAACGCGCGTAATGCGTGTCTGCATGGTGGAAAGAAAGAGAGGAATCGTCCGATAAAGATCCAATGTCTCACATGTCTTACTCGAAAGATTTGAGATATTTACGCAACTAATTTAGGGTATCACCATTAAAAATCATGTCCTAGGATCCATCTAATACATAATTAATCCTAGAGATACAAAATACATAAAAGTAAGTATTTTTGGTATTTGGGGGTATCATTCATCCTGCAAAAAAAAAATTAAACTCAGCTTATATGCGGACAAAAATATATGGAATAGTTTGTGGAGTAAATTGCCTAAACCAAATAAATAAAGTAGATTGTTCGATCAAATAAAATTAGTCTTTTTTCTCCATTATTATATTATCTTACGAACATGTGCACAAATTAGAATATGAACTGAATATCTCAATCATAAATGACTCATTAATTGAATAAGTTGGGTCTCTGGTTAGTGCACTTGCCATTTCTACCTCACACTCAAACCTTGTCTAACACGATTTATTCTGGTTTCGACTTCACCTCTTTTTCACAAATCAAGGCACTGTAGTGTGATGTCGTTTTGTAAGTCAAACCTAAAATGAACGGAAAGTCAAAGTTTTTTTAGTTTCACCGGCTTTTTGCTTCACGAGTAAAGTCATTTTGAGATAAGCCCTCCCAAGTGGTTCCTCATAGTTGAGGGAGCGTAAATTAGATATGCAGAGAGGACGCAATTGATTTGAGACTAGGACTGAGAAGAAGACAAAAAACATGCTTTAATTTATCGGATCCAGATCAAATTGTAAAAGATTTCACATAATTTAAGAAACAGCACCCTGTCAATCATCGCCATAAGAAGAATCACTCTCCAGCCCGTGCTTATATTAGTACTAGCATACGCGTTCGGCGTGCACACAGCTCACGTCCTGAAGGAGCGAAATTATCCGCGGCCGGCGTCATCGTTACATCCAAAGCCCTCCGAGCTAGATTCCACGCCTAGAGGCAGACCGCACACGCAATACATCCTCGCGCGCGTCACTGCGTCTCGTGCAGACCAGGCGCAGGCACAGCTCGCCGCGGCCATGGACGTGGAGGCGCGCGGCAAGGACGCGGCGGCGGCGGCGCCCGCGCGCGGCAAGGCGATGCACCGCCTCCTGGTGGCGCTCAACGTCGGGATGCTGGCGCTGGGCGCCATCGGCGGGCCGCTCCTGAGCCGCCTCTACTTCAGCAAGGGCGGCCACCGGCAGTGGCTCTCGGCGTGGCTCGAGACCGGCGGCTGGCCGCTCCTCATCGTCCCCGTGGCGGCGTCCTACGCCGCCCGCCGCGCGCGCGACGGACGGGCCGCGCCCGTCCTCCTCACCCCGCCGCGCATCCTGCTCGCCGCCGTCGCGCTTGGCGTCGCCACGGGCGTCGACGACTTCATCTACGCCTACGGGCTCGCCTACCTGCCCGTCTCCACCTCCGCGATCCTCATCTCGACGCAGCTCGCCTTCACCGTGCTCTTCGCGTTCCTCGTCGTGCGCCAGCGGCTCACGGCGGCGTCCGTGAACGCCGTGGCGCTCCTCACGGTGGGCGCCGTCGTGCTGGGCCTCCACGTCTCCTCCGACCGGCCCCCGGGTGTCACCAGGGGACAGTACTGGCTGGGATTCGTCCTCACGCTCGGTGCCGCCGCGCTCTACGGCCTCGTCCTGCCGCTGGTGGAGCTCGCGTACAGGCGCGCCGCCGCGGGAGGGGGCCGCGCCGTGACGTACGCGCTGGTGATGGAGATGCAGCTGGTCATGGGGTTCTTCGCCACCGCGTTCTGCACCGTCGGCATGGTCGTGAACAAGGATTTCCAGGTGCGTACGTGCGTTCCCCACGTGTCGCCCGCATCTATCCCTACTCTGCCAGAGTTTGACCTCGACGCCTCGATCGGCATCGGTATCTAGTTCCGAGTCCCGACGAAACGGTAGCAACAAACAACCAAACTACGGTGACGTATACTATGTGCATTTGTAATGATTTAGGCCTCATTTGGAAGATGGTGGGGAAGAATTTTTGACAAGATTCTTGTAGGAATAATTAGAAATGAGGGGAAGGACAGATTTCACGGAACCTTTCTGAATTGCAAGATCAGATTAGCATTAGACTTAACCGTTTGCATGGCTTGTTAGCTTGGGTCATGAAACCGACATGAGGAATACCCGCAGGCCGCAGCCCATAATTAGCCAGTCTGTAACGGCACCAATACAAACCCCAGATTTCGCAGGACTGGATTCGCAGGTAGAGTAACCATCAGCACTTATTTTTCCGAATCCTTTTGCCAGCTTCGAAAAGATTGTGCCTGGCCCATCCTTCTTCTTCGTGGCACAGTTTGCCCACAGTGGAAAGGAGGGGCCGGCAGTTCGTCATCAGGTACGTGGAACGCGTGGCTGTAGTGCCCGTATAAGAGAGCCTGGCCGTGCATTCAGTTCCATCGCGCAGATTTACATCAGTAAAATTCTTTACGTAGAGAGATCCAGAAAGAAAAGGACGCAAACCTGTCCGTCTTCATCCAAAGGAATCATCAATTAGTGATGGTGCGTGTGTGACAGCGAGTCTGTGGCAAAGATCATGGCTGGAAAGACAAACCACCACGGCCATCCGCTGAATTCTTCCCACCTTTGATGGTCATGTCATAGTGTCTTCTCACCACTTTGGTCTGGATGCTCTGTACGTACGGGCGTATAAAAGCTATGTAATTTGTGTAGAAAGTCCAAACTTAGTGAAGCCTTTAACAACTTTTGAGTGTGCAAAAGCTATGCAAGGTTTTAATTGTACTACCTAGAGATAGGAAATGAGTGTGCTTATTAATTAGTTGACTGGCAGGTAATGAGTTGCTCAACGTACGGCTTATCCATCGTTCTTAAGGACGAGAAGATTGCCTTGCTCCTGTCCTCTCCTTTAATTTCCGGAATAGCTTTGTTCGAATAATCTTGGTTAGCCCATTTTCTGAAGCATATAATCAAAATGGCATCTTGCGCGAGAAACATTTGATAGCTTACAAATTGAAAATACACCACTACTTTTAGAAAAGAAAGGATGGAAAGTGGGCAACAGTACTGTTGTCCTCCTCCTCCCTGCCTCCCTAAACTGTGCGGTGTCCCTGCACAGCATAACTCGGTAGGTAAGCCTGTGCTCATCCACCACTAACGGTAGTAGCATACAAAGACGAGGCACTAGCTAGGACGCACTAGGGCCAGGGCCTCAAGGGCACGTTCACCAGGAACCGGATAGTGCCATAGTGCCACCAGACAAAGCCCAAAGGTGACGACGAGGATGACTAAAAAAGCAAGAGCAATGTGGAACGACTGTGCTCAGGATTCTAGTCACCAATGATCGTTGTGGGGGGGGGGGGGGGGGGGGGGGGGGGGGCGACAGATGCAAGCGTTTCAACCGCCATCGCACTTCGCAGCGTTCAACTTTGCGTCGTCTTTTTGATACAAATCATATTTAATAACACTGATAGTAACAAATAAGTGCAGTGTAGGCCAGTTTATAATCAACACACTTCTTTTTGTTATTTTTTAAATAAAGATGCCGCATGATAGATTTTAAAGGTAATAAAAAACTCATTCTTCTTTTGTTCAAACACTTCCCACTTTCTCTTTATGTTAGCATTAGTTTATCTTTTGTGCACGGCTGCATGATGAGACAATCAATGAAGTAGCTTATTACACATGCTGGGGTTTGTTATTAACTCTCTGGAGTTTAAGTGATCACTGAACCTCTGTGCGTGCAGGCGATCCCAAGGGAGGCGAAGCACTTTGAGCTTGGGGAGGGCCGGTACTACACGGTGCTGGTGTTTGCAGCCGTGATGTGGCAGTTCTTCTTCCTGGGCGCCGTGGGGGTCATCTTCTGCGTGCACACCCTACTGGCGGGCATCCTCATCGCTGTCTTCATCCCGGTCACGGAGGTGGCCGCCGTGATCTTCCTGCACGAGAAGTTCAGCAGCGAGAAAGGTGTGGCGCTGGTGCTCTCGCTCTGGGGCCTCGCGTCCTACTCCTACGGCGAGTGGAGCGAGGCCAGGGCCAAGAAGACGACGGAGGCCGCCGGGGAGGTGCAAGCCTCTTGAGTCCTGTACTGTAACGGTGGATGATGATGAGAAACGAGGCTCTGGGCCTCTGGCCTCTTCTCGTTGTGCTCTGTATATGTTGTGGTTGTGGTTGTGGCCTTCGATGGAGTCACATGAGTCGTCAGCCTGCAACTGTGGGATGGTCTACATTCTTCAGTTCAGTTGGGTGGGGTAATACTGTGTACTGCACACTGCATGGTGCATGGAGGTGCCATACTAGTACTGTGCCGTACCGCACATTTAAACTGCTTGCTACATTGGATAGCAAAGCGATCGTGACCGATACGGCATGGAAGAATACAAAAAAAATTCGGTGCTTATTAGCTATTTTTTCACAGTTCTATTGCTGTTTGTTGAGAGGCTTAGTGGACATATGCCTTGACCTTAATGATGATGAGTGACTGACAACATAATTCGTCTGCATACCTAGACCGTAATTATATTTTGATATATAGGAGGATATAAAGTTGGTGCGTTTATACAGAGAAAATGTGAGATTGGGATCCACGCTATCCTAAGTTTGCTATGTTAGGATTGATCTCGGCCCACTGGGCCTAGGTCTAGCGCTCTGATCAGGGGCGCACCAACCCTAATGGTTGGCGGGCCCCTGTTGCACTGCGCTATATAAAGAGGTGGGGGCCGGACGGCTCAATACACGAGGTTCGCCTGAGCCGCCACTCCCCACCGACACACCCACCGGTCCGGGAGCGCAGGAGTGACGGGAATCACCCCCAACGCCGGCACCCAGACGAGCACCAGCACTGCGCGTCGCTGCCCTAGGGCAAACTACACCGCGCGAACGTGATGTCGGGCTCGAGCTCCTCCGCCGCCGCTGCCGCACCCCGCGGCGAAGGTACGAACCCGCTACTCCCCATATCTCTATCCCTAGCTGTAGATCCGTGCATGTGCATCTTTTGAACTCTCTGTTAAACCTCAAAATCCCGGCTATTTGTGCATCTAGTGATCCTATGGGTCTAACATGCTACTTTATGTTCTTTTCATTCATTGCAAAGGTGGAAAATTTAAAAGTGAGTACTAAGGTGACCTTACTGTTTTTTCTCATAGCAAAGATGATCAATTCAAGTAAGAAATGGTAACACTTTGTACCGCAAACCCATCCGGAATTATATGAATGATTAACGAAAATATGTGATCGTTTTTGTTCTTTCACAGTTGCACCACTCTAGTCCATATGATTGGTCTCTGGAAGAAAATCTGCAGCGGCGAACCGATTTATTGGCAACAGCGAACCGAACCTGCTTCCTTCCCTCTTGTCCAGTGCGCGCTGCGTGCTGCCGTGCACGGACGTGACGCCATAATGGGGGCTACGGTCTATCCACTGAGCCAGGACGTGATCCAGTGAGGTCAGTGTGTGGCTTGGGAGGAGGCCGCGTCCCGCCGTCCCCTGCTGTGTCCGCGCGCACGGCATGGTCAATGCTCGCACAGGCACGGCCACCTAAGCGTCTTCATGCGTTCCTCTGGCATGTCGTCGTCGATCAGAAGTCTGAAGTCTGAACCGTGTAAAATGCACATTTTTTTTTTGAAATTAAGTGTAAAATGAACATAAGCTTCATCATTTTTTATCTTGCAACATTCCTGTGACGCCCTCCAGCGGCCATGTAGCTTGCCCCGGCTGCTCTCCAGCCGGCCATAGCCGTATAGGTGAGAATCTGCCGAAGGCGTAGGCGCACGAACACGGTGATGGCCGATGGGGAACGGTGATGGTCCTACTAGTACTAATTGGGCCGCGTTTCGGCGAACGACAGGGGCACGCTGGGGGGATGAGTCCAAAGGGGCCCGAAACGCCGTGCATCGCCTAATTCCGAAAACCAACCCCGTGCCGTGGACCTGATAGTGATAGCTCACGTCCTCACACGACATGTCGCCGTTGTTCTGAAACTAGAGGAACACACCGAACACCAGGAAAAGAAGTCAGCAGCCGGCCATCTACGGGACTATGGCTAGGCTGACGTTGCAGGCACAGGAGCTAGCCAGAAAAGATAACGTGTGTTCTATGAAACGGGCCAGTTATTGGGTTCAAAGCTATCTCAATTCTCACAGGCTGGAAATGTTGTCCAAAGGCAGCATTCCGTGCATCTTCCTGATATCTTTATTTATAAGCACGTCCGTTCGGGTTGCTTGCTGCTGAGAGCACACATCCATCACCAAGCGCCTCCCTCGAGGCCACCCCCGTGCATACACCGGCCGGCCGGCGCGTGTCATCATGGAGGTCGAAACGCCGGCGCCACCGCAGCCATGCAAGGACGCCGGCGCCACGCGGCCCGGCCGGAGATGCGGCAGCGCTACCAGGCTGCTACGCAACCCGATCCTCGTCGTCAACTTCGTCCTCATGGTGTTCGGCACGGCGGGCGGCCCGCTCTTCCTCCGCGCCTACTTCCTCCGCGGCGGCACCCGCAAGTGGCTCTCGGCCTTCCTCCAGACCGCCGGCTTCCCGATCCTCCTCGTCCCGCTCTGCGCCTCCTTCTCCCGGCGCCGCCGCCGCGGCCAACATGGCGGCGGCGGCACCACGCCGTTCTTCCTCATGACGCCGCGGCTCCTGGCGGCGTCGGCGGGCATCGGCGTCATGACCGGCCTGGACGACCTCCTCTACGCGTACGGGCTCGCCTACCTGCCCGTCTCCACCTCCTCCATCCTCATCTCCACGCAGCTTGCCTTCACGGCGGGGTTCGCGCTGCTGCTCGTGAGGCAGCGGTTCACGGCGTTCTCGGTGAACGCCGTGGCGCTGCTCAGCGTCGGCGCCGCCATGCTCGGGATGAACGCGGGAGGGGACCGGCCGGCGGGGGTGTCCAGGGCGCAGTACGGCGCCGGGTTCGCCATGACGCTCGGCGCCGCCGCGCTGTTCGGGCTCGTGCTCCCCGTCATGGAGCGCTGCCAGGCGCGACACGCGGCGCGGCCCGGCGCGGGGCCCGTCACCTACACGCTCGTCATCGAGATGCAGCTCGTCATCGGGCTCACTGCCACCGTCTTCACCGCGGTCGGCATGCTAGTGAACAATGATTTCCACGTAAGTTTGAATGTCATTGGCCAAGTTACTTTCTTTTCTTTTCTTTTTTTGTTTTGGCGGGGAACGCCTGCCTACTTTCTGTAGCACACCACTGCTGCAACATTCGCACAACAACACTGCAACGCCTGAATGCGCCACCTTCCTCGGATCCTCTTTGCCACTCATGTCCACCAGCCAGATGTGCAGCGCGCCATTTGTCAATTTGATTTTGTTGATATTGCAAAATTTTCCCTATTAACAAACACTAAGTTGTTACCAAATAAATCGGTGCCATTTTTTTTGTTTTCGGCGCTGCCAATATTTTCCTTAAGCTATTTAAACTCAAACTATAATTTGTAGTAGTAATTTCAGGAACCGCATTGCCACGCTTTTGTGGTGTAGTTGTGCGCTGATCGCGGCCTTTCCTTTTTTTTTTCCCTTCTGTATAATGGGCCAAAACTTTGATTTTTCTGGTGAAAATCAGTAAATTTAGGAGTGGAGTACTCCCTCCGTCCCTAAAAGAGTGTCTTTCTCACTTCCCGAGAAATGACTTTGATTAATTTTATATTAAAAAATATTAATATTTATGGTACATAATTAATATCATTGGAAAGATCTTTTAGTCTAGTTTTTTAACAAATTTATTTGGAGATACAAATGTTGTATGTATTTTCTACAAATCGAGTCAAACTTGTGGCACGAACACCCAAAACGACACTCTTTAAGGGACGGAGGGAGTATGTGCTAGGAATAGAGCCTCGATAGCAGCGGTCATCACGATGACCAGATGAGCTTCCTTCTTTTCAATGAAAGTAAGCGAGTGGAGTTCCCCTAGTCATCTTTAGTGATGTCATCATTAGACTACTAGTAAAAGGCAGTCCAAAAATCCCGATATATTGTAAACTAAGAGCACCCACAGTCCAAAAATCCTCATAGCGATGCTAACCATGGGTGTCAGACTAAAAAACGAACTCTGCAGACGCGTCACGCCGTGGCCGATTAAATAACGCAGCAGAACGAGAGGTAGAGAGTGGAGATGAGGTTAAACGCCCAAGGGAACCAGATGCATATAGTTAATATTTTTTTATCCCTTGCGGGCCCTACAAAACCAGCGTTATATATAATTGTGAGGAGCGAACACTATCTTTGTTCGACATGTGTGGTCAGTAACGTTTGCACCAGGACTGGAGGTGCTCTAAGCCATTTAGCAATTTAACCATAATTTATTCAAAACCTTATGCTTGTTGAGCTTATGCGCAAAGATTGAATGTCTTTTTAAAAGAAACACGCGTAGGACATATCACAACAAGTTTTTGAAAGGGACATGTGTAGTTTTGAAGGATGGACACTCAAGCACTGACATAACCAATTCCTAAAAACAAAAGATGAATATCGAAAAGAGTAAAATATAACAAAAATACATTCATTGCATACCTACTGAATTTTTATTAACGGGCACAAAATCATGGCAGCGCCATTGCCTTTGCAGATTTTCCCTGGCGATACCATAAGTTATTATTACCAAATAAATCATTTTTTGCACTACTAGTATTTTATTGTAATATGTAACTGTCACTGGCCAAACAGACCCTTATAGCTAGTATAAACTCAAACTAGAATCTCTAGTAATTTCAAGGATCAAATTATCTGGTGGCTGTAACTTTGATTTTTCTAGTGACAACAAGTTATTAAGGAACAAAGACTCCATTTCACACAGTTTATCATGCAGGAAATTATGTATAGTGATGCAGGATAATGTGAAATGTATACTAGTTGAAACTTTATCAACTCCATTTCATATAGTTTAACATAAGATTTATGTTTTTAGATTCACATGTTGCTAAACTATCCGAATTTATAAGAATTGATGGTCAAAGATAAAAACGTTATGACAAATTAAGCTAGAATGATAACTAGCTATTTTGAAGCCGAGTATGTGCTACCAATAATAGAGCCTTGGCAGCAGCAACGGTCATCAAGATGCGTTCCTTGTTTTAAATGAAGTGAACTAGTGGGTTCCCTCTTGTCATCCTAAGTGATCTCATCAGTAGACTGCTGGTAAAAGCAGTCCACAAGATTAAACAGATATTTTAAACTACTAGTCCACTTAGGAATTTAACCATAATTTATCCATAAACCCTTGTTGAACTTATGTGCAATATTGAACACCTTTTCTTGGAAAGAAACACGCGTGTAGATCGGAGCACTTGTACGAAAGGGAAATTTGTCCAGGACACATCGCGAAAGCACGGTTTTGTACACAGCACATCGTCAAAATCAATTTTGTCTCCAGCACGTTGCGAAAGGAAGCTTTGGTCTGTAACACACTGCATCGAATAAACTGATCTTTCTTTACCAGGAGGAGAGATAAAAAGACTATTTTACCCTTAGGCCTACCTGTTAGCTTCTTCCTCCTCGCCTCACTTCCTCTCCACCGTCCTCTCTCTCCAGCATCTCCTTTTCTTTTCTTCCCCCACTGACCTCATATGCTGCCTCGTTGGCTGTTGTCCGAGCTCCCTGCCAACACCGCTGGCCACCAGCTGAACTCCCTGCATGCTTCCGACCCATGCTCCCTCTCCACGGTGGTCATCCCCACGCTCTCTCCGCCGTCCTCGCCCCCATGCTCGGCGTCGTGGCAGGTTCCTTCTCTACGAGCGCCGACGAGCCCGCACGAGCCGAGGCGCTGCCCGAATGTGCTCCCTTCCCCCCCCCCCCCCATCGGCCGCTGCGAGCCACGCGGCCCAAGATCCCCCGCCGGCCTCTACCATCACGTCTCCGGCGCCTGGCCCCCCGGCTGCCGCGAGCCGCGCGCGCCCGAGGGCGTCGCCGCTGCCGCCCGCAAATGACCCGGCACATGCGCGCCAATGCCGCGAGAGGACCTCAGCGGGAGCAGAACGGCACGCTGAGTTCTTCCTCCTGCTACGAACGAGAATGGGAAACAGAAGAGGAAGATGACAGGTGGGCCCGTCTGCAAGGGCAAAAATGTCTATTGACATCACCTCTCTCTTCTCTCAGCTTTAGAAATTATAATTCTGATGCAGATGGTGTGTTGCAGCCAAAATCACATTTTGGAGGTGTGTTGGAAACAAAATCAATGTTGACCATGTGTTACATACAAAACCATGTTTTCATGGTGTCCTAGGGACAAATTTCCCTCTACGAAAAGATAGACACTCAAACAGTGACGACAAAAACCATAGTCAACTCCTACCAACGGAAGATAAATAAATATATAGAAGACAACAAAAATGCCTCATTGCATATATCTACATATTTTTCTCTTTGAGCAGAACAAGTTGTACGCGTAGGTGAGTTGGGCTCACACAATCATGGGCGCGCTGATGGGCAGCATATGCTTGTATTCTTGAACAGGGAACCCCCTAGGAGTGTAGACCTATAAAGGTTTCTTGCCAAAACACCAGTCCACACCACTTGTGCATGTTCAGTACGGACTTTAGATGTTGGATCACTACGAATACCCCCAGCACCTTTGAAATGGTGCTCGGCTGCTAGGTGCTAGCTCACACTCACTCAAGACGCAGAGCAATGAAAAATGCAGGCAATCCCAGAAGAGGCGCGGCAGTTCGGTTTCGGCCGGTCAGGCTACTACCTACTGCTCGCCGGATCGGCCGCCACGTACCAGTGCTTCTTCCTCGGCACCATCGGCGCCATCTTCTTCGGCTCGGCGCTGCTCTCCGGCGTGATCATGACCGTGCTCATCCCGGTCACCGAGGTGCTCGCCGTCATGTTGTTCAACGAGCCATTCAACGGCACCAAGGGCGTCGCGCTCGTGCTCTCGCTGTGGGGCTTCGTCTCCTACTTCTACGGCGAGGTCCAGACGGCCAAGGCCAATCACCAGTCCGAAAACAATCCCCCAATTGTCGAGCAGCAATTGGACCCATAGAGATCATCCCGTTCATAAATGTCCACACAACATATACTTTAGAGTAAGTTTTTACACAATTTCACACAATGTTGATGGATCGAATAAGTAGGCCATACCACCATTGTGATACAAATACAACAACATTAAGTATAGATTGAGTTTATTTTACATACATGGCAACATTTCGGATGAAGAAAAAATGCATCAACGCAGCAAGGAGCGGTGGATGCTGCCTTATTTCAAATGTACTCGTACTGTCTACAGCGACTTTATTGAGGCAGTTTTCACTTTTGAGTGCCTACTCGTCTGCAAAATTGATTTCCGAAATATCGACCGACGTGAACTCACCTTCTGGCGCGAACATGAACGCGCCGCCTTCAAGCTTCTTCTGTGGGATCTGGCTGATCTTGAGCCGGTCCTCGTCGGTCAGCTCCCAGTCGAAAATCTCGAGATTTTGCTTAAGCCTCTCCTTGTTGTAGGTCTTGACGACTAGGCTCACTCCTTGCTCATACACCCATCTCAATGACACCTGAAGGAGAGATCTATGACTGTAAGCATCATCACAGATATAGAGAAACTGGAACAGAGCGCTACTGTCTTTGCTACTTCCTCCGTTCCTAAATATAAGTCATTCCAACTTTCTTGGAGAGTCAAACTTTCTCAACTTTGACCAAACTTATACAATAAAGTACTAACATTTATGATATCAAATAAGTACCATTAGATTTTTCATTAGATATATTTTCATAGTATTAGCTATTCAGTATCATAAATCTTTGAAGTCATCCCTATAATTTTAGTCAAAGATAAAATAGTTTGACTCTTCAAAAAAATTGGAATGACTTATATTTTGGAACGGAGGGGTAAACGATAGTACGCGGTACAGGTTGAGCTGGTTATAAGGAAGAAATTAAAACAGAACCTGTGCAACGGATTTCCCTCTTGCCTTGGCGATCTCCGCGAGCACCTCGGACTCAAGCACGGCGTTGCCTTTCCCGGTCCAGTCCTGCCCTCCCAACGGCGAGAACGCCACGACGTGGATGCCCTTCTCGGCGCAGTACCTCCTCAGCTTCTCCTGATGGCAAACCGGGTTCACCTCCACCTGGTTCACCGCAGGCGTGATGGTGGCGAAAGGGAGGGTCCTGTCGAGGTGCTTGGCGGTGAAGTTGCTGACGCCGATGGCCCTGGCGAGCCCGAGCCGCTGGCACTCCTCCATCGCCCGCCACACGCCCTTGAAGTCGAACGGGCGGGCGTCCTCCCTCTTCGCCGGGAACACGGGCGGCCCGGGCTTCTGGCAGATGGGCTGGTGGATCAGGTACAGGTCGACGTACTCCATCTGCAGGTTCCTGCTCTCACGACACGGGAACAGGAAAAAAAATTTCACTGCTACTAGTGGAACGGCCCAGATAAGATGGGTTACGCACGCAGGCACACGATCTGAGATGTCTCTTACTGCAGGGTTTCCCGGAGGGAGGGGACGACGAGGTCCGGGTGGCACTGCGTGCACCACAGCTTGGACGTGACGAACACCTCCTCCCGGGACCCGATGAGGCCGCGCCGCACGGCCTCGCCGAGGGGCTTCTCCGTGCGGTAGAGGTAGGCGGTGTCGAAGTGGCGGAAGCCCAGCTCGATGGCCGCGACCACGGCGTCCCTGGTGGCCTCATGCGGGAGGAAGATCGCCGCCGTGCCCAGGCCGATGGCCGGCATCGGCCTCGCGTTGCCGGACTGCAGGGCCACCTCCGGCACCGCCGCCGTGCTCCTCGTGGACGCCATGCGCTGCGTCTCTAGTCTAGATGTCAGCGGAGTTGTGCTTCGCAGACGTGGTTGTTGCCGCTGCTGATTTGTGAAATGTCCCTTCTCCAGTCGGTGCTTGTTTGGGACTTCTTTAAGTCTTCAAATAAACTGTCAGCTGGCCCGCACAATAAATTTGGCGTGGACACAGGTGTGTCCGAGGAAACAGAGGAAGGGCGGGAAACCGAAGTGGGCTTCTCTGTAACCTCTGCCTCTCGATACAACAACCCCGTGAACGAGCATAAGCTGCACAGCGCACCGTTGTACATGTGGCTCCGCGTGGTAGAAAACGATCCAGCAGTCGTGTCATTATGCGCCTACAATAAAACACCCTGCTGCCGTTTTCATGGGGTATTCCTTTTGACCTTTTCTACTGTGCTTCCTCTGTTTAGAACAAATTAAGTACCCTGAGTAGTTTATATATAATGTTTTTCAACAAACTAGTTGCTTTATTTAAGAACTAATTAACGCAGGATGGAGTGCGTAAAAGCAAAGTTTAATTATTATTGAAGAAGGGGTTATTTTTGTTCCAAAGTTTTGAAGAGGCTACTTTGATTAAAGAAAAATGAAGGAGCTACTCAGATACTCCATCTGTTCAAGAATACAAAAGCTTTCTTGTATTTCAGAGAACACAAACTTGTATATTTTGACTAGTGCAGTACTGCATAAAAGGTATACAACTAATTTCGTTTTCAACATAGACGCACACTATATTGGTATTCTAAATGGTACATTTTGTGACAAAATTTTATCAAAGTTTGGCTTTAAAAATCAAGCTAGAATAATTTTGTCTGCAACTATATCTCCTATATATGGGGCATGTTTGGATGGTGGGGTAAATGGGACAAATTTGTCCCAATTGACCCCAAAGGTGCCAAACATATAGGGCCAAATAGGGTGGGGCAAATGTTTTGCCCTCAAATTTCATTTGCCCCTAAAAGGTGTCAAATTGAGGAAACTATTTACCCCTCAATCCAAACACCCTATAGAGCAAATAAAATAGGTAAAACATTTACTTTAAGATAAATATTTACCCGTCAATCCAAACAAGGCCATGGTCCGAGGAAGGGCAAACCAGAGTGGGCTTCTTTGTGGCCTCTCGATACAACAACCCCGTGAACGGACACAGAATAATATTGTACATGGAGAAGCCATAGCACAAGGACGAGGGAGGTCCCAAATTACCCAAAAAAATATTAGAGGTTCGGGGTTCATTTTTTTCTTTTGATTTACAGTGCAAAATTTGTTGTGCTGCAATGGTGTTCTGCTAGTATAGGGGGGCCAAGCCCCCCTCATCCTTGTGGACTTGTGAGGGTTTAAATCCCATATAAGTCAACTTTTGAAAAAACACAGTGATAGCTAGTAAATAATATTTTCAACAAACGAAGCTAAGGGGAGGTATTTGAATCGGAAAAAGTCTATATAACCCTCCAACTTATAAGTGGTGGTTCACTTCATCTCTTGACTTATAAAACTGACTTTTTTACACCTGAACTACCGAAAACCGGTTATCTAACCCCTGGGATGGTTTTGCAACCCGATTTTGCTGACTTGGCATGACACATACTCCGCAAAAATGACACCCTAGCACTCGGACCCACTTGTCAGTTTCTTCTTCTGCCCCTTCTTCTCTCCCTCTTCTCCGAAGATCTGCTGCTGGTCGTCGTCCTCATGTCCCCGTCTTGCGTCGCGTCCGTTGTCTGCCCCTTCCCCTGCTCTCCCCTGCTCGGGCCGCAACCCATCTTCCGCCGCTCCGTCCCCATCACGCCGTCGTCTGTCGTCACGCGCAGGTCAGATGGGAGTCGCGGCCACGACGACAAGCGGAGCTGCGGCACGAGCAACACGAAACAGGAGACGAGCATGGCGTGTCCAAACGCGCAGGAGGCACGACAACGGGGCGACGGCTGGTCAGGTATGAGGAGCTTCCGCAGACCCATGGCAAGGATGCAGCTGCCACCAGGCAACGGGGTCAAGGGGCTCTTTACCTCTCGATGAATAAATCCAATCAAATTGATGGTGCAATTTAATAAAATAAGCATAGCTAGTCTTGCAATCTAATCAAACTGCAAGTACACGAAGCTGCGTATCCTCACCTTTGCGGCTTTGCCACACAGGTTGTCAGCAACACTGTCAGGCGGGGAGGACAGGGGGCTGGGCGGCGCTTCGGCTTGGGTCAACGCCAAGCGCGCCAAGCTGAGCTGCGGAAGGCCATGGCGCTGCTGGCCGAGGCGCCTGTCAGCAATACGAGCGGCGATGGGAGCGATGCGGAGAAGAACAGAGGACTCCTGACCTACCCACTTACAAGCGGGACCCACCTGTCACCAAGTCCACATCAGCTCACCAGTCCACGTCAACACTCTAATGTGGCAAAACCACCATGGAAAACCACTTTGAGGGGTTATTTAAACGGTTTTGTAAAAGTTAGAGGGTTAAAAGTCCGGTTTCATACTTGAGGGGGTGATGTAGGCAGATGTCCATACGTTAGGAGCGATGTAGACTTTTTTCTATTTGAATCCAAGTGTTGAACTTTAGTAGGTGTCACATCAAAATGTCGGTGAAATGTCGGTCAGAGTTTTCGGTCACCAATAAAAAAACAAATTACAGATTTCGTGAGTATGAGACAAATTAATTAAGTATAATTAATCCATCATTAGCACATATTTATTGTAGCACCACATTGTCAAACCATAGACTAATTAGGCTTAAAAATTTATCTCGTAAAATAGTTGTAATCTATGTAATTAGTTATTTTTTTAGAATATTCTATGGGATAGGTGTTAACCTTTAGTACCAGACTAGCAGCAACCAAACGGGGCCTAAACCGACAACACTGCTAACGTCAGGGCCTTCAGCTTGCTGGGCTTTTATACGTGGACATCCTTTTTCTCTACTTGGTGGCCCTTAATTTTTGGAGGCCATGAACAATCGCACATGTTGCATGCATCCGCTACTGTACACCGCTTGTACAGCCCTGAGCCGAAGCTCGGCAAAATGACGCGGAGTCTACAATACGGATAATACTATCATTTTCTTGGAAATGGATGGCTAGTCTATAATGCATGCCAAATTTTTGATATATTGTTTTGAGAACATGTCAGGACTACAAATTAATAGCTACCAAAAGAGAGAGGTGCTAGCAATAGAGGCGGCTTCTGATGAAAACCAAAATAGAGTGGCAGACATGTTGAATTGCAAAGTTGAATCCTTTCCTATACAATATTTAGGTATAATACTCAACAACAGCCAGATATTCTTAGTTGAATAGTTGACCTAGCATATGTTCCAAAATACATAGATTTTGCAGATAAAGTACGCAATGTCCATTTAAAATACAAGGAATAGTGAATAAGAGTTACAACCACACCCAGAACAAGAAACCACACGTGCCCACCTAAGGAACAATACAATACTACAATACTTGCATTAAGCTATTTGCAACGCTTGAATCTCCTGCTCTCTGATTTGCCCAAAAAAAAAAAATCTCGTGCTCCGGGGCCGGCCATATCGGGAGAAGAAGGGTCATCAAAGGCGCATCACCAATCCGACAAGACACCAAATGTGGAGCATCGGAAGTCGGAACTGAACCCCTCGGAAGACAATCGCATTCACTGTGCATTTCCTTGTTCTTCGGTACGCAGTATTTGAGGGAATAACCGAATAAATAAGCAGGCAATACCATATCGTATGATACAACAACATAGCCACTACTACATGGACAAGACTTATAACTCTGAATTCTGAAACGTAGATGATGATGAGAGGTACTCCAAACCTCTGTTGCAGAACGTGCTAGTGCAACCCTTATTCGGCTATAGGTGGCGTTGATGCAGCTAGCATCGCAAGCCAAGCTAGGCCATCTACGCGGAGAGGATCTGCTCACGGCGGGCCTTATTGGCGGCCAAGAGCCTGTCCCTGTCGGGCAGGGCCGCCTTGACCGCGTCGACGGCGAGGAACCGGTCGAACCAGGCCTTCATCAGCGGCAGCTCCTCGTCGGTGACCACGCTGGCGCCGGACACCTCCTCGATGACCGGCAGCCAGTGCGCGAACCACCCGACGACGATGTCGAGGTATCCCACGGCGTCGCCGCCGAAGAACTTCTTCCCCTCCAGCGCCGTCTCCAGGGTCTTGAGGCACTGCTGCGCCTCGTGCACCACCTTGCGCTGCGCCTCGCCGGTCGTCGTGAAGACTGGGTACAGAGCGGCGTTGCACTGGAGGAGCAGACACACACACACCGAATCCTTCCATTAGGCCCTGCTCCTTCATCTAACTAACCGAGTAAGTAGATCATGCCTAGCTGCAGGTTACTTACCTTGTCTTCGGCGTACCTGGCCCAGAACCTCGCCTGGGCACGCTCGTAAGGGTCGGCCGGCATGATGGGGTAGCCGCCCTTCCAGGCCTCGTCGATGTACTCGACGATGATGGTGGACTCGGCGATGGGCTTGCCGTCGTGGACGAGCACGGGCACCTTCTTGGTCACCGGGTTGTAGCGGAGCAGGTCGGCGCTCTTGTTGGCGAGGTCCTCGTCGACGTACTCGTACTCCACGCCCTTGAGCCGGAGCGCCCACTCCACCCGGATCGCCATCGGGCTCGCCCACATGCCGAACACCTTCACGCCCTTCTCTGCCATGGCTGATGCTGGAGCTCCGCTCTTCTGCTGCTGGCTGGGGCTGTTGGAACTTGGAAGAGATGATGAGATCTCGTCCCCTTATAGATCAGGATGCCTTCAAAGTCAACGGTTCGATTCCGGGTCATGGTTTGCCTACCAGAGGAGTCTGGGATTTCTACATGTGACTAGTATAATCACTGACAAGTACACGAGCAGAGTGCTTATTCTGGTCAGAGAAGCTTGCTACTCCCACGTTATAAATTATAGGTCGCTTTGGCTTTTATAGATTCATCGTCTTTGTTATAAAGATGATTATGCGATAAATGCTATGTCTAAATTAATAACAAAATATATAAATCTAGAAAAAATCAAAATAACCTATAATTTGGAAGGGGTGAAGTACTCAGAATGTGGTGTACGTAATGTCATCCACAGAAATGCCTTCTTACAAAATTTTACCTCATCGGCGAAATGTCAAATTACGCTAACATACAAAACTGTTTGGATGGTTTCAACACTTTCTTTTTGTTTAAAAATGTCTATAAAGTGCAAACAAGAGTTGGCAAACTCAGCCATTTGACAATGTTACACTGGCTTACTCAAGTAAAATTAGAGGAAGAACAGAGCAATCATGGCAATGTTACTGCATCTCCCTGTTTCACAAGTATACTTGTTGCATTTCTCTATTTATTTCTCTCTTCTCATGCAGTCATACTGCAAGCAGAGCAAACAGCAGAGCATGACAGTTGCTCACATCAATGCAACTGGCTCCTCATAGAACTTATTACCACATCATGTGGACAGTTTCGCTTCATCAAGAACCCATGGCAACCATGTGCACATGTACTATTACCGCAGGAATATAAGTACCAGAAATGCACCTCTCATTGTCATCAGCAATCCCTATTCCAGGATCCCCACCATCAGCAATTATAGGTCCCTTAAGGCTTGAGCCACATTTCTTGATATTCTTTCATGAATCGGTTCCTGCATCTTACAAAACATTGCATCTAAGGATTTGTTTATCTGCTACATTATAAGCACGGACAAAGTCTTCTGCATACCTGTGTTTCTGGGATCTCAAATTTGGTATTTGTGATTGTTTCAAACAGGAAAATGTACCTACAGTGCATTTTAGGCAGACTATTATTCAACTAGAACAGAAATCATCCCTGCATCAGTTTCATACTTTCATGTAAGTACTGATGTGCATAAAGTTGTTGGTTGGACAGGCTATAAGAAAATACAGAGATGGGACATATCAACAGAAGCTTATAGAAATAGGCATACCGCCATGCTAGCTCACAGACCAGCTCTTCTGGAGCTTCCGGCAGAACCTGTATGTTTTAGGGCACCATTCCACTCAACAGAATTAAGTTGGCTCATTATGAAGAAATTCTGTAGGCGGTTTTAAAAACTTAGTACGAAGAAAACATACCGCGTCTTCATATGGATTGCAGTTGTTCTTGAACCAAAGCCTTAAGAACTCCTATGAGAATTAATGAACATATTCAGAAATCTCATCATTATAATAAATGAATTAAACTGTTTGAAAGGCATAAAGTGCATCAATGATTCAAGGTTAATCACCACTCAAGGGTGGTTTACCTTGTCAACATTTTCAGGTTCAAGACCAGACTTGAACCTATCTTCGTATGAATTAGCAATCCAATATCTGCTGGAGTCAGGAGTATGAACCTGCTTGCCAAAAAAAGAATAGATCATGAGTTTTATGAACAGAACCATATAGCATTTCAATACCTCAGAAGTTAAAATACAGTTTTACTCCATATAATTCTAAAACTTTTAGATACATCTCAGGAAACAGAGTTTCAACAGCACGAAGCAATCAATTGATGAAACAATTCTGCTTATATTTTATACACAGACCAGTTAGTTAGTACTATGCGATTCCATGAAATGTGTTAGTCACTGTTGCCAAAAGGTAAAATTACACATAATCTGCTAATTTCTAGGTATAATGAGCATAGGATTTGCAGATAAGAAATATTTATAAAATCATGTGAGAAATACAACCTCATCAATCAGCACGATTGTCCCATCAGCTGTTTTTCCAAACTCATACTTTGTGTCAACAAGAATTAATCCATTCTCTAAGGCCACTTGCTGTAAATGGAAATCAGAAAAGGCAAAAGAGTATCAATAAGTTAGTGTAGCACAGGAGACAGGAGATCACCAAGTGGACTCATGATCTATAAAAAAAACTCTAATTCCAGTGCCATGGATTCAAAGATAACTAAAGTCGTAAATACCTAGGTGGCGACCTGCAGAAATTAAAACTAGAAGCGCATTGAAGCAAAATTTGTAGCATTGCTAGTCCATTGGTCTAGGGTTTGCCAGGTAATTAAATTCAAATGTTACTAGATATAGAGACCTGAATGTACCTCAACAGAAACAGAAAGCATGATAATACATTACCTGTCCATATGCAAACAAGCTTAAGGCTTTGCTTCCTGCCTCATCAAAATCTTCCTTTGACATCAGCCCTGACTTGACTATCTGCAGAATAGAATCGCAATCTAAGGGCCTCTTTCAATAACAAATAGAATCATAAAAGGGGGTGGTGCAGCCGTGCAGGAATGCAATAGCATTCAGATGCCCAAAGAAAAATACTACCAACTATCAAAGATTCATGTTCGAACAAAGTATAACCTAGACAGCTGATGATAATAAGATGAGAAACCAATCAAAGAAAACCAGATTCTAATTCCTGCCAAAATAGCATAATAAGAGTACCAAACAAAATGACATGTCACTATCTGACAAGCAAACAAATCAGTGTAACTTCTCAACTCTCCAGAATAAGGCCCCACATAGTAAGTTCATCAAATCCCAGATCATAGGACCATCTATTGACCCATGGAATTCCAATGTCTTAACTAATCCAAGAGCATTTGTTTATCCTCTTCCTATGTGATCTGGTGTCAGTAACAACTAAGGTTCCCCTGAGGGTCGAGTTTTTTTTTAATAACTTAACAAGGGCTTATAACTCTTAGATTGCAAGAGAAAATATACTAAAATCAAAGGAGAATCTATATAAATACCTCATCTGGAGTGACAGGGACATCATGATCTGCAGCTTTAGTGGTTGGTGTCAGTATATTGGCAGATAGCTTCTGGTTTTTTACCATGCCTGGATCAAAGAGGCCAATTTTTAGTCACTGGAAATAACAAAAGAACTTCCAATTGGATGATTATTGGTCAGCATATGGCATACCATCAGGAAGAGCATTTCCACAATAGTTCCTGACACCCTTGTTATAAACTGTCCATAAAGATGTATCAGTGCTTCCTGTGACAAATCCCCTCACTGAAAATTAACATGAGAAGATAAGATCAGTAAGAATGGTAACTAACAGACTAGCATAGACAACAAATTCTGCTTAATACAATTGCACACTGGTATGAGAAAAAATATATACATGGAACAAGCCTTAGGCCTCACCAACAAATTCAACTGGAAAAACTGTGCACCTTTTGGCAATTGTCACATTTTTATCAGGAGAAGACACTACTGCGTTTGGAGTAATGTGACGGGTTCGATTGAACCACCAAAGGCTTGTTTCGTTAAGAACCTGAAATCATCCATATGACAGCATAGAAATGAAGAGGTAGCTCAAAATTGTAAAATCTAGACAAGGATATGGACACACTTGTATTATTTTCAGGTCAAAGTCACTTGTGACATTGGGAAATACTGTCAAAGAATTAATTTATTTAGATTGATTGGTACATCTAACTCCATACATAGTATGTGTTTCTTTACAAATTGCATTTAACAGAGTGTCCATGAGTCCAAATAACGAAGAAAGCAACCTTACACTAGTAAATACTGCAGCTGCATCAAACAACAAAAGCAGGACCACGACCAACAGAACTAGTATGACAAATTCATGCAAATCTCACAAATGTTTATTAAAACTAATAAGCCTGAGTAACGCGGAGAAGATGAGCATACCTGGCCTTTAAACGGGATGGAAGCAAGGACACGGTCGAAGGCACTCTGCCGGTCAGTGGTCACCAGCACCAGGTGCTCCCCGCTCTCGTACACGTCCCTCACCTTCGCAGAAATCACCAAAGGTCACTCGCTAGAACCAATCGAGAAGACCAGGAGCCAGCTGTTTGCTCACCTTGCCCTTGGCGGCGAGGCGCAGCCCAGGGACGGCGAGGTCGAGGCGGGTCTCCCCGAGGCAGTTCCCCATGGCGGCGCGCGCGGCGAGCAGTACGGACTCGCGGTGGTCCGGGTCGGCGGCGAGGAGGGAGGGCGCCGCCGCCGCGCCGCTCCCGCCGGCCGCCGCCGCAAGGGGTGGGGCGCGGGGACAAGAGGAAGCGGACATGGAGATGTGGGGGAAGCGAGAAGGGCGTGAGGATGAAGGCGCACGGAGGAGCGTTTTTGCCGGGCTCGCGACGCGAGCGGCGGCGGCGGCGGGCGGCGCGGAGGGGGACATGGGAGAAAGGCGCGGGGAGGAGCGGGCGGGCTTTTGCGGCGGGCGTGCCTGGGCTTTCGGCTGGCTTTTGCTGCGCGGGGTTTTGGTGCCGCCGCACTCGTTGGGGTTCCGGGTTGTGTTGAGAGTCTGAGAAGGATGCTGGAGGGCGCAGATTCTCTTCGAGATTGCGCCAACGGTTGATAGATGCCGCGGACAATTCTCTGGTTGCGTGAAATTGCGACCGTTGATTAGCTATTTTGTGCTAAAGAAGAGGGCAATAGCCAATAGGCAATTTCAAGCTAAAAAATGGCAAAAGAAACATTGGTAAAGAGACGTGGTTTCGGTTTCTGATACACCGAGGTATTGCCTCCTTAAGCAAAAAAAATATATATATATATATATATCAATAGGTTCCAATGCTCAAACTTCCAACAATCTTCTCTTTGGTGGATTGATATTTCATCGTTTGCCACTGATTTGTATAAGTTTAGCCTTTTACAGAATATTATATGCCGGGATAGACATTTGCTAGCCCTTGATGCACTTGCGGCAAGTGTTTTTTTAGAAAGCTAAAGCTTACCCGGTGAAATCGAACCCCTCCTCACCCAATTCAGATCTTCACTTTTTTTGGCCTTTCTTCTTTAACTCCAGCCAACTCTAGCAACTCCGGCGAGGTTAGGGGTTCGGGGGTTAGGGTTTCGGGGTTGCTGGGGGCGGGTGCTCGCTGCCGGCCTTAGAGGGAGGGCCGGCGGTGGCAGGCCGGCCCGGCGGAGGAGGCACGGCGGCAGGGGCGCCGCCGGGCGGGCGGCGAAGGATGGCAGTTGGGTCGATGCCGGGGCGGGGGCGCCAATGGATACGGCGGCGGCGGCGGGAGGGGCAGGAGACGGCCGGCGCGGACGGGCTAGGGTCCGCCGGAGCTCCGCGATGTAATTCGGGTGGCTAAAAACAGTTAGGTGAGAGGTAGGGCTGTTTCACCCAAGTGACGTATAGACACTCCCCTTTTTTTCAACTTTTGCTAGAAGAGCATTAGCGAAGTTAAGATTTATAAGATGTTATGTTAGTATTTAAAATTATTCATAACGCTTTGCCACGTGATAGTAAATTACAATATTCTTTAGATGCGAGTCAACCTATCACACTAACTATCACGCTAAGTTAATGATATTATCATTTTATCGCGTAAAACCCCGCTGCATTGTGCCACCACAGCCTAATTTCTTCATATGTCTGATGTTCATTCCCGCAATCCAAGCCTAGCTAATTGAAGAGGAATCAAGCCAAGCTTGGCCATACAATTTGCAAGGAGTAACATATGTGAACTAGAAATACTCATACTAACGGTACTCATTGCAAATTGTCGCTTTGTTGACCGTCGAGTATTGGACTTGCACGACCGTGAGCCAAAAGGACGAGCACTTCATCACCAAAAAGCTTTGCCATTATTTTGTGAAGGACTCGAGCCATGTTTAGTCCCTCCAAACTTTTCATCGAAAATGTCATATCAAGAGAATTTTACATGCATGCATGAAGTATTAAATATAGACGAAAAAATTAATCCATTACATGAATGAAGTGTATGTCGCGAGACGAATCTAAAAGCATCTCCAAAAGTCTCTTTTAAACTCACTCTCTAAATCATCATTTAGAGAGACATTTGCATAAAAATCGTTTTCTATATCTTTCTGTTTTTCAACAACCTTTCTATATCTTGCATGCACTCCAGAGAAATATTCTCTTTTCTATATTTTGCTAGCGAAAAATCCAGGATAGAGAGTGGCTATGTTTGAATAACCAAATAGAGAGGCTGTTGGAAGGTACATTTTTAATCAAAATCTTTAAAATTAGCAAATAGTAAGGATTTAGAGAGTCTCTTGGAGTTGCTCTAATGAGCCTACTTAATCCATGATCTGCAACAAGTGATGTTACAGTAAACGTCCGCTAATTATTAACTAATTATCCTTTAATTACCCATCATTAGATTCATCTCGTGATTTTCTGGCTAGATCTGTAATTTGTTTTATTAATAGTCTACGTTGTTTGAGAGAAAAATTACAAAACATTTTCTCTGGACACGCGGGGAAAATAAAATTGCGCGGGCGTGCCAGTGTACTAAACTACACAAAGAAATAGACAGAAGGGAACACACTTTATTCATATTTAATGAAAATACCAATATCGGTTCCCTCTTACAAATACGCGCTCTGTAGCCTGTTGGCGGCGATCTGACTTCGGCGATGTAGTCTTCTGGTTCCCGGGGCCTCAGAAAGCACCCGGTTAATTACCTCGGCAAGACTAGCTTGCCAGAGCACCTCCGATTAAGCTGTGGTCGTCGTCTTTGGTCTTCGCTTCACGTTCTCCATGCATGATGATGGTGGTGGTGTAGAGGTGGCGCCGGCGTAATCCATGGCCTCGTCGGTATCCAGGAGCCGGAGTAGCGTAGCTGGGACATCAGCTCCGCCCGCCTGCGTCGTTCGCCTCGTCGGTGTCGAACGCGCGTAGAGGGTGTAGTAGCGGTTGAACTTGCATGGTCGTGTCGCTCGGACCGAGTCCACGCCGTAGCAGCTCGATCGTCGGTGTCGAGATAGCTGTGTCGTGGTAACCGTCAAGTCGCTGAGGTTGAAGTAGCCGCCTAGTCGAGGTAGCCGTCGAGGTGGCCGTCGGGTCGTCGTGGCTGCCGTAGCGGAGGCCGCCGCTCGCCGTCGTGCGTGTCGAGGTGGCCGTCGGGGTAGCATTGGCGCCGTTGAGATAGCCGTCGAGTCATCATCATCGCCAATTAATTGGGCAGTAATGCTCCAAACCTGACTCCGTGAATGTCTTCATGTCCAAGTGCTGGAATTACTTGCTTCATTAGCCTAGCCAGTACGTGCATGGGCAGCGTGGCCATGTACGTAGCCGTGCACCCTGCAGTACACAGGCCATCTTGCCGCTTCTGTCAGCGGCCATCGATATATCCCGGAAGCGTCATGTCGTCGCCGTCGCCTGCGATGGCCTCATAGTGTTGGCGTCGCGCCGTCTTGGGTCGCAACCAATATGGATGGCCCTCGGCTTCTCGGCTCAGGCATGGTCAGCGGCGTCGGCACGGAGCGCCGCCGGCTTGGTGATGATATGGATACCGACCTAACATTGATGGGGTGCGTCGGTGGGGCTTGATAGCTCGGGCGATGTTGTCCATCACCGGCTCCAGTCGTCTAGCTCCCACCCATGCATCTATCCATGCACGTAGCTGAAATAGGAAGAGTAGAGAAAAACAATAAGGTGATCTCACCCCTGGAACCATCATGCCGTTCTTGTCACACGAGCAAGCTCCGGCCAAGGGTTCCTCTTCCGTGTGCTCGCTGGCTTATGCAGATGCGGACCACATGCGTCGCAGCCGGGCACAGCGACCGCAACTTGTAGACGATGGCGCTAATCGACGTCCAGGGCATCTTCTCGATCTGCTCCCTTCTTGATCTCCTTCCTCGTCACGCTCGCCGGCTCCCTGCTTGCCTCCGGGGCGGGCACCGCCTTCAACGACGACGTGTGGAGCTTTTGGGGCCGCCCGCCGCATGGAGGCCGCCTAGCTTCCGCCGGCCTTCAGCTCGTGGACGCCGGACATGGGTTGCAGCTGGTTCCTTCTCCTGGCGGCCCCTCCACCGGCACCTCGGATGAAACCACCCCGGGGCATTGACTTGCTCCCTCCGGATTCCTCCAGCCCGGCGGCTCCTCTCTTGGAAAAGATCCCCCTTGCTACGTGAGGAGATGGAGTCTTTATATAGGCCGGTGTTAGGGTAGCGGATGAGTACAGGCGGCGGCGCAATTCTGTTGGCCTCCCCACGGGAGCCGCCCGGAAGTCGTTCGAGAAGACTCCGATCTGAGTGGAGATAAGCACGCACGTCGTCACCCTCCTGGACGCGTGACGAGCTTGTTGTCGCTGAACGGTGGGGCTCATGCATCACGGTAGCCGGTTGGTGATCTAACATTGCTAGCTGTAGGTCGCTGCGTCGTGGACCTGGTTGAGTACGTAGAGTCCCATCGTCCAGGGCCAGGGATTGGCGGCTGCCTACGGAAAGTCTCCATGCTTCCAGAAACTTCCAGGCTGCGCCGGCTGCCGTGCGGGCCTGGTCGTATGGCAATACATACATACCCGTAGAGCCCTACGTGCATGCTTGTGTTGCTAATTAAGCTTTTGGCCACGCACTAAGTCCTCATGCAGTAGCTAAGCTTCCTTTTCTTTTCTCTCCAAGCTTCGCGTACGTACATCTTGTGACGCCATCAGGGTGGCTGCCGCGTACTCACGTACATGCTCATAAGCTACATATTCTTTCTTTTTTTGCATTAAATAATGGAAAAGATTTGTAAAAAAACTTATCGAACATACGTTTACTACGATATGACTTTCCATCGAAAACTTTTCACCGAAACTAAACATAAATATGCCCTCGGACCCTGCCGCTCCACGTCTTTAACCATCTAACAAGTACGGCACCCGACTGCACCGTGCCTGTGCAAGATGCGCTCCAAGGCCTTCGTTTTGCTTTGACGGCCAACAGGGAAGGTTCTTTCCAAAATGATTTGACGATCAATTTCCACAACTAGTAAGCCTTCGTTTTTTCTCATTCGCCATTGACTATTGCAATCAATTTGCTCTACAAATATGGTTGTTATCTATACTAAAATACCAATTTGTTAGAGTTTAATTCAATTCAATGTTTTTGCCCTTTTCCATAAGGAAATGCAATCAATATTACATCAAATCCAGCCTATATTTGGGCAAACACGTGACCAAGTGACATTCTAAAATTGAACTCAGATTCACTGTTATATTATACTATGACTATGTGTGTTGTAGGGAACGCATTCCACCAAAATGTTAGGTTTCGAACTAACATTTTGCTGAGCAAGCATTATCATAGTAAAATAAAAAAATAATAGAGTGTCCTAAATGTTTCCACGAATTTTTCTAGCAAAAATAGAGAAGTGGACCTAAAATGGACCATCAATATGCTCATAAAAAACTCAAGATGTATTGTGGTGACTCTGTGTTTTTGTAGTGGAATTTAGAATAGCTCGTTGCAAAGAAAATTTTTACGCCATATCACCTACGGCGTAACTTACCACACACTTATAGCTAGCTATTTAGAATCATAGTTGAAATTAGAGTTTATATTCTTATGTTTTCAAGTTTTATAGTTTTTGTTCTATTTTTTATATTACTCCCTCCCCTGTCTCAAAATAAGTGCACTCACCGAGTTTAAATATATAGAATAATATGAGTGAGAAATTACATTTATGTCCTTATAAAGTTGCAAATCATTACACCGGGAGAAAAAGACAGATAAAAATGGTTTTTCTAAACTCGATGGGACGACAGCGGCGCAGTGTGTCCACGCTGTGGCCCAGTCCTCACCTGCTGGCCGCTGTAGATGTCCCTGCACCCTGCCAAGAGGAAATAAATACTCCGTACGAGGCCTGACGGTCACCGTGCCAGTACGCGCACGGTGCACGTACCGCCCGTGAAACGTACTGTACGTCGGTGCGTGAGCTCCAGTCGAGTCCGAGAAATTACTCGGGCTCCACCGTGCCATGGAGGGCTCTGTTTACTTTCGCGAAATTCTTTAGTATGTTTTCTCAATGTGTGGCATATTAAATATAGTCGAAAAAAATAACCTATTATATGGATGGAGTGTACTTCGCGAGACGAATCTAATAAGCCTAGTTAGGTTGTGATTAGACAATAAATTGCTACAGTAAACATGTGCTAATGACGGATTAATTAGACTCGTTAGGTTCGCCTTGCGATTTACTGACAGAATCTGTAATTAGTTTTGTAATTAGTTTATATTTAATACTTCAAATGTATACCCGACGTACTCGAAAAAAATTTCGGATTCCATGGGGACCGACCCGAGCACACATCCGAAAAGCCCCCCCCCCTGGAAAATCAATTTCGGGTTCCATCAGGACCGAAACCGAGCACACATCCAAAAAGCCCCCCTTGGAAAATCGTGGCCAGCGGCTAGCTCGCGCGGAAAATTCCACGACGTCAAACCCGTCCCCCGTTTGCCCCAGCGGCAACCGCAACCGCAACGCCCAGGCCCGGGCAGGAACCGTCGCGTCGCGTCAAGTCGCGTGACTTTCCCTCACCCCGCGCCGGACGACCGCAGGGGCAGATCCAGCGCCCGACACCATCACGCTGCCCGGTTT
This sequence comes from Urochloa ruziziensis, assembly GCA_015476505.1. Taxonomy (NCBI): domain Eukaryota; kingdom Viridiplantae; phylum Streptophyta; class Magnoliopsida; order Poales; family Poaceae; genus Urochloa; species Urochloa ruziziensis. The sequence continues at coordinate 53,701,406 of CM027119.1, read as the reverse complement.
CCGCCCGTACGCTGCTGCAACCGCACGCGGCGCCCCTCCCGAAAAACCGTGCCTCCTCCTCCCGTGCTCCCCCACAAACCCCGATCTGCCGCCGAGCCGACCCCGGCGACGCCACACGACACGAGTCCAAGAGGACCAGCCAACCCCCGCCACCGCCCCACCACCTCCTCCTCATCTCCCCCCATTCTTCCCTCCCTTTTCCTTCTCGAGCCCCTCCCCTCGCTCCCAATCCCCCACATCTCGCACCACCAACCTTCCCCCGATCCAGCACCGCACTCCCCCCCACCCCACCCCCATGACACGCAAGAGGCGCAAGCACGCCGCCGCCGCAGCCGCCTAGGGTTTCCGATCCCCCCCCTCCGGCATGGATTCGCTGCCGCGGAAGCGGAAGGGCGCGCGGGCCGCGTGCTCGCTGGCCGGATCCCTCCACGACGCGCCGCCCGCCGCCCGCAAGCGCACCTGCCGCGAGCCCAAGCAGCGGCCCGAGAAGAAGAAGAAGAAGATGCCCTCCTCCTCCGGCGCCGCCGCGGCCGACGAGGCCTCGGCCTCCGCCTCCGCCTCGGCCCGAGGCGGCGGCGTAGTGATGACGGCGCCGCCCGCGAGCGGGCGGGCGGCGCCCGACAGCCCCGGGCGCGGGCTGAAGCGGAAGCTGGGCTGCATCGAGTCGGCCACGCGGATGGGCCGGAAGAAGCGGCTCGAGAGCGAGTACGAGCTCGGCGCCGAGATCGGGCAGGGCAAGTTCGGCTCCGTCCGGATCTGCCGCGCCAAGGTGGGGGGCGAGGAGTTCGCCTGCAAGGCGCTACCCAGGAACGGAGAGGAGACGGTCCACCGCGAGGTGGAGATCATGCAGCACCTCTCGGGCCACCCGGGCGTCGTCACGCTCAAGGCCGTCTTCGAGGACGCCGACAGGTTCTACCTCGTCATGGAGCTCTGTGGCGGGGGGAGGCTGCTCGACGAGATCGCCAGGGAGGGCAAGTTCTCCGAGCAGCGGGCTGCCATTGTGATCAAAGATCTCATGGCCGTGCTCAAGTACTGCCACGAGATGGGAGTCGTGCACAGGGACATCAAGCCGGAGAATATCTTGCTCACCAAGGCGGGCAAGATGAAGCTTGCCGACTTTGGACTTGCTGCGCGGGTCACTAATGGTAATTCTTTATGCAAAACACTGCCCTTCAGTTTGAACCTTATGGGATTAGTACATAGTTTTTACAGTGAATCCCAACAATGTAGTATCAGTCAGGAATTTAGCATAGTAGTAGAGGATCAACCATAGTCCAAATTGGATCTTGGGAGGTACCAGTGCTGTTACAAAGACTGAACTAAAAGATATGGAGTGCACATAGTTATACTATGTCTATATTTCAGCAACATTTCCATGTTACTAGGGGTTATTGTTTGGTGCCAATGTCATCTGGATCTGTATTACAGCAATATTTCCATGTTAATTGGAGGGTTATTGTTGGGTGCCAAGGTCTCTTAGTCTTTTAGGTTTCCAGAATTCCACTTGATATACAGATTCATCACTCATCTATGTCTTTATCATGGCTGTGAGCATTTTTGCAGGTTGCCCATATATGTTGCCTTGAGTACCAGCTAGTGTGATGTCGATGAGTTGGGAGTCAAGCAATTTATATGTTTATGGCCTAGGAACCTAAGCAAGCCATGTAGCTCTGGTTTTCCTGACTTGGTCGTGTAACAAGCAAATGAGGCCAAGGCCAACTCAGCCTAACTCATCTCTGGTGTCTTACTTAAGTTGGCGACTGGTGTCTGGTCTCAGCGGTCTATTTTGTTTACCATCTGAGTTCTAACTGACAATTGATATGGTGTTTTGCGTGGCGTCCATTACACAAAAAGAAGAAATACTCTCAATATGTGCTCAGAGAAATGAGCACAAGCTGTGTTTTGGAGTCGAATTTATAACAAGTGTTCATTCACATGTCACCTCATCTTAATAGGTATGATAAGATAGTCGAGACCTGGTGCTAGGAAATTCTTCATATTTAGCTGTTTGCTTGCATGGATGTCAAAGTTAAAGACTTAAGTTGATGCACAAGACAATGATTTATGAAACCCTAATGTGCTAAGAGCTGAAGTGGACTTTGATAGCTTGGGTCACATTGTTTCTGGAGTAGTTATGTTACTAACTAGAGTAGTTAAAAAATATCAGCTCCATCATTTGTTTAGTACCCTGGTTAGTTTGCCTGGCATTAGTGTTTTGGTTGCTCACTATCTGTGCAGTGCTTCATGCTGATGTTTTATGCTGTGTTTTTGGAGTCATGAACTTGAAGCAGATGGCATGATTGTGTCATCTGTCTTGTAGGCATGCCAAGAGAATTGAAACCTAGTGCTAATTGATACTAGTGAATGATTTTTTGCTTGGGTAGTGCTAGTGCTACTTCTGGAAAATTGGCTTTGGTCCTGAACTTTTGGCAGTTGACAAGATGATCTAGTAATGTTAATGTTTTAACTCACTTCAAGTCTCCCAGGGGACAAGCACGGTCTTCCTAGAATACCATATGCTGTCATGTTTCATGGTCCAAATGCGGCTTAGTCACTTTTATGTATAATTAGAAAGTGGCACAGCTTTTGAATGGAATTATAGAATATATGATTTGGAGTTGTATGGTAAGGGCATTAGTTTCTGAAAGTAGCATCTTTATGTTAATTTGCTTCAAAATGTTTTGTGTGCACGCTTGTAGCCACAACGGAATACCATGCTGTATTTGTGGTTCAAATACCTGGATTGAAAATAGCCCAAGCCTACATCTACTGCAATGTAAAAACATTCTGATGAGATTTTCTGGATAAACTGATCTAAAAAAAAGATTTTCTGGATAAACGTAAGGTTTGTTCTGTCTGGCTACAAGGGGCACACTTGTTATTTCCATCACTCTGCCAGCTGCAACCTATCCTAAGAGGAACATTTGAACATTGAAAGTGTTTCTATTTCTTTTCCTGCTATACAGTGGTGTTTCTATAATTTTTTATGCTTCATCTCCTGATTGGCGTAATGCCATCTATGGAGTGTTTTACATGCATGTTTTTATGATAGTGGCTGTAGAACACTAGCTAATGTCTGGTACATGCATTGAGCAGGTCAGAAATTGTCTGGTGTAGCTGGGAGCCCAGCATATGTGGCACCCGAAGTTCTTTCTGGGAGCTATTCTGAGAAAGTTGATATATGGGGTGCGGGTGTGCTACTACATGTACTACTGCTTGGTTCACTTCCATTTCAAGGAGGCTCTCTGGACGCTGTCTTTGAGTCTATAAAGACGGTTGAACTTGATTTCAGCAGTGGTCCATGGGAATCAATATCAGGTCTTGGAAAGGATCTTATTGGCCGGATGTTGAATCGAGATGTCTCTTCTAGAATGACTGCTGATGAAGTTCTTAGTAAGTTCAAGCTTCAAAGAGTTTAGGATTGTTTTCTGTTTTGAGAATGTCTTTACTTACTGATGCCTATTTCAGGTCACCCATGGGTCCTGTTTTACACGGAATGCCCCCTGAAGGTGGTAACTGCTAATTTGTGTGTCACTAACAAGATAGTAGCACCCAGAATTCCACGGGGCAGTCTTAGGTCAGAATGTGACTCATTGTCAGACTCAAGCCAAAGGTCAGAGGATCAGGATGAATGTGGCATTGTTGACGCACTGACAGCCGCAATAACCCATGTTAGAATATCAGAGCCGAAGAGAAGTCGGCTCTGTAGCCCCGCCATTACCATTCAGCAAGAATGCTCTTCAAACTTGAAGAGCAATCTGTGCACGGCTTTCTAAACTGGCCCAGTGCATAGCTTCAGATTGGAATGGTGTCCATTTTTCTCACTGAGAAGGTTGTTCTGATCAACAATGGCTCCACTGTCTGGTGTAGAGCTGAGGATAATAGCTGGGGTTTCTCAGCAGCACAACAAGCGTTTGGTGTAGTAATTGCTGATGAGCCCGAAGGTAGTAATTGCTGTAAATTTTGTAAATAGCTTGATTCCTCCACCTATTGCCTGGGTTGCTAATTTATGTCTTCAGAACAGTTTCAATCAATGTTCATAATTCGTAAGCGTGTTGTTCTCCAATATGATCGATGGCATGCGCCATGATGAACAAGTCAATTAACCCGTTGCACCACGCAAAATTTCTTCCAACATGATTATTTGCATCTGCCATCATGGGCTGCATGTCAATCTTTCAGTAGCCAGTAAATGTACATCCTGACGTGCAGCAAGAAATGGGGGATAAATGGGGGATAAGTTCGCTGGCTATGGTTGATTTTGGCTATTTCAATAGTATTCTGTGAGGGAGAAGAAGATAGAATAAGCCAGAATTGGTTGATTCTTTGTATCCATATGCAAACTATAGTTTTGCACATTTCACGCTCGTCAATGGATGCGATGCTGCTCTGCTTAAATTCTCCAGTCATCTACGGATTGAGCGTGGTTATCCCCGCTTGCTGTGTTCGGCTCGTTGTCTCGTCAGTCCCTGCAGGGGCAAAGAGTTTGGGAGAAGGCGGGAAGAACTCAAGAACAGCACCGGGGAATCTTTTATATATATAATATATGCTGGAGCGGCTGGAGATCCGCTCCATTCAGGCCTGTTTCGGAGACAGAAATTGTCGGATCGTGTTCGGAACTCCGGATTCGAAACTTTTGTTGGTGGTGGAGTCGAGTAAGGATTTATTTGGCGGCTGGACCTTCTTTCTCCCGCCGCTATAAATACGCAGGTACAGTGTGGCGAAACCACCTTGTAGCCTGAAGAAGATTGTATACGAGGCTGGGTGAGATTCAGCCATTCAGATCACGGGCGATGGTATCTCGGAACCGGGCGGCGGCGGCGGTGGAGCAGGATGATATTGATGGCCGATGCAGTTTCCTGCACGAACTGTCCGGCGAGGAGCAGCTGCGATTGCGCACCTCTCCCATCTCGAGCGCAAGCGCATGGGGAAGCATTCGATGCGCACGGAAGAGTAAGCCCCTCTACACTCCATCAAACAATCGGGTCAGCTAATCAGATCAAAACTGCTGCAGAGATCGCGACGCCTTGGTCATGGAGAACGTCCACCACGCTCTCCGCCACTACAACGCCAGGCACCCGGTACATACGTCTTCTGTTTTTAGCCGGTATACGAGTAGTCTTCGCTCAAGCCCCAGCCTCTACACATTTATGTGTGTGAAAGGCTGTGCGCTAAACAACCTGCCCCCAGACTCCGCATAGTGCGGGAGCCTACGGCACTGGGTATGTCTTTTTTTATACGAGTAGTCTTCGCATGGTGCACGGTTTTTACTAATATTGTACGACGCAGGCAGGGTGGAGAGTTCGATCCTGTGAAGCCGTTGATGGAACCCTCCGTGTGTTTTAAGAACCACACCTGGTACCACGTCAACTTCTGGGCTCGCAGCCGCAGCAACAACCCAGGGACCGTGAAGATCAAGCGCTTCTTCGCTGAGCTGCGCTACAAGAAAGGCGGCGGTGACCCAATCGTTGAATCGTGCACCATAATCGGTAACTCCCTTTCTTGATAGTACATTGTAGTAAGTTGCTGTACCTATTATCCCCCATCCCCCCCCCCCCCCCCCCCCCCCCCCCCCCCCCCTGCTGTCTTACTGTTATTTGGTTGATGTCGCCAACAGAGGAGCCGCTCTACCGCTACAAAAGGAGCTGTGGATTATGCCCCGGCGAGTACGACATCTTGCACCCCATGAATGGCAAGTATCTAAGCGGGAAGAAGGTCCCCATCATGAAAGGCGAATTCGGCTGGTGTGGGACTATACACCTTGAGCTGCCATTCACTGGTCGTCAAGACTTAGACAGAAGAAGATATGAGGATGGTACTGAGCTGTTTCGATGCCTTCTCAACTGGGTACAATGTGTATTCCACTTTTTGCGGGAATCCGCTCTGTGGACAGATTTTTGTCGAAGCAAACATGGTGTTTCTTAGCGGTTTTTTCTTTTACAAAATATATCTAATTCTAATGTTCATATACATACACGCATATGCTCATCACTATGAATGAAACATGCACACCCACCTATACGAGCAGAAGATTGGGCTGGCAGATCTGTTGGACAAGCACGTTGTGAAAAAAAGTAAACGGCGACAAATATTTCGATATGGAGATAGTAATATTATTAAATTCTAGAATATATTGCCCTAAAAAAATTCTAGAATATATTTTGGTAAAAAACAAACACATGCGCTAAATGGATGAATTTGGATGGTCCTCGTGGACCCCGTGTTGATTACTAATTTATGTTGTAGTGACTAATGAGGATCGTTTCGAGTAATCTTGACAAGTGATTGCAATAGTCAGTTATTCTCGTGTATTGTTGCTTGTGAACTAAGCCCTTGTAGTCATATTGTAAAGATTTTTTTGCTCACTCAAATACTCAATGGTACACAGGTCTCACTGTTGTTGCAGTTGCAGAAAGGTAATACCTCTCTCCATAAATATATAACGTTTAGGACATGCTATTTAGTTCAAAAATAAATTAATTTACTTGTACTAAACATCCTCATATATTTGAGAATGGAGGTAGTACTCCAGACAGACATCATCAACTAAACTATCCTCTTAATCTTATGCTCTACTCCTATAATACTATATGTGCCAAACCACGAGATGAATGGTGCTAGTTTCTGCAGCTATCTCTGCATGGACATGGTGAAGCAGAATATGGTTCATTGACTTTGGTGGTTATTTGGAAATTAGTATATTCCAATCGGGTTTCAATTTTTTTAATAATGATAATGAACCGTTGCCTTCACCTTATGCACAATCGTCGCAGATTTGCAGTGGAAATTCGTAGAGAGAGGAAGGTGAAAAATTGTCAGTGTTTGGACAGTGTAGCCTTTTATTTTTTAAGAGGTTGAATAGTGTTCTTCGTGCAATAGTCGATGGTATCATTTTTTGTTTTTAAAAAAGGAATGCGGTAGTGGCTCAGCTTGGATCTACATGCACAATCACAAATACAGAGTAGCTTTGCTTCGTTTCTACTCCAAATCTCCACATGCACCGCGGATAGCCCGGCCCGACTTCAAATGCGCCGACGCGAAATTCACAGTTGAGACTCCCAATGCACAATTCCAACTTGGCGTACGCATTTTGATACCACGAGTGCACATGTACATGGTCAACGGCGTTTCCATTTTTTGCGGCCGGAGCCACCGTAGGTAGATCTAGTGTGCCGCAAACATTCTAGCGATCAGTACGAATTCATACATGCGTCAACGCCACTGTTGTTGCAAACTGTCGCCCAAACACTGAAACGGCCAGCCATGGCGAGGATCACCACAAGCACGAAACATTCCATTATCAAAACCACGCTCTGCCTCCTCCCTCCTCTCCTGCTCGCAGCCGTCTACCTCCACTTCCAAACACAGCTCAGCATATTCTCCCCCGCCTGCCGGTGCGCCAGCCAGCCTGCCGCCGTCGACGTCGACCGCCTCCGCGCGTCGGTCACGTTCCTCCCGCTCAAGGACACGCGCCAGGGCGCGGAGACATGGTTCATCAGCACCCTCAACGCCACCTCCGAGCCGGAGGGCGAGGCGAGGAACCTGGTATTCCCTTCGCCAGCGTCGGCCGGCCGGCTCCTCTGCCTGTCGGCCCCGTCACGGCGCGACGGCGCCAGGAACGCCTACGCTCTCGCGTGGCGCGACGCGCTGCCCCGAGGCGCGGCGCTCCTGCGGGGGCTCGCGTTCGTGTCCGAGACGGCCTACGACCACACCAACATCTGGCACGGGCTCACGGCGCTCGTCCCGTTCGCGTCGTGGCACGAGAGGAGCGGGTGCAGGAGCAGGGCGCGGCCGCCGGCGAGGTGGGCGCTGTTCCACCACGGCGAGGTGAGGACGGAGATGAGCCCGTGGCTCGCGGCGCTGGCCGAGGCGACGACCGGCGCCGCCGTGGCCATCGAGACGTTCGATGATCCAAAGCCGGTGTGCTTCGAGGAGGCGGTGGTGTTCAGGGCGAACGTGGCCGGCATGAACAAAGAGCGGATGCTCCGTGCCGCCGACTTCATGCGGTGCAAGGCCAGGGCCTACTGCGGCGTGGGCGCGTCGAGAGCCGGAGGCGACAACCCTTCGGCGCTGCGCGTCACGCTTCTGCTTCGCACGGGAGCAAGGGCGTTCAAGGACGAGGCGGCCGTGACGCGCGTGTTCGATAAGGAGTGCAAGCGCGTGGCCGGGTGCGCCGTCGCCGCCGCGCACGCGAACAACCTGACCTTCTGTGAGCAGGTCTTGCCCTGTCCCGCGCACAAGCGAGCGTGTACGAATTCTTTGCAAGCAGATCCTGAATTTAATCGTCGTGTTCTTTGTTTCCTCTGTATATCTGTCGTGTTGGCAGGTGAGGTTGCTGAGCGCGACGGACGTGCTGATCTCGGCGCACGGGGCGCAGATGACGAACCTGCTGTTCATGGACAGGGACAGCAGCGTCATGGAGTTCTACCCTCTGGGCTGGAAGCAGAGAGCCGGGGGAGGCCAGTACGTGTTCCGGTGGATGGCGGACTGGGCCGGGATGCGGCACGAGGGCTCGTGGTGGGAGCCCGTCGGCGAGCCGTGCCCCAACAACCCGGACATCCTAGACTGCTGGAAAAGCCGGCAGATCGGGCACAACGAGACCTACTTCGCGGAGTGGGGGGCCAGAGTCTTCGCCGCGGCCAAGGAACGCAAGGCTAGGACTAGGAGTGCCGGCGAAAGGCAGGGGCCTGCAACTTCAGCTAGCGGTGGTGTTGCGTGCTGCGAGCTTGTGATCAAGCAGACGTCCCGTTAACAATTCTCATACTCGCTACGGAAATTCCACCACTCAAGCTTTGCCACCTCGGCGAATTTAGCCCATTGGGCCTAGGCATAACCTAGCCCATTGGTTATGATAACATTTCTGCTAATGGGACCTTCTTGGGTGGCGGCGACCAGCGCATTATTTAGGCCCAGACAAATTGGGCTGTGTTACTGTGTTCTATACTGCAGTGCAAAAACGTTCAGAACAAAAATAGGATCCTTTCCCGGCAGCCATAGCAGCTGCTGTATATTTCTTTGCTGCGCAGTAAAAGAAAGATATCGAATGAAGTGTTGTGGGTTTACACTGAAGATTTTTCTTTTTTCAGAAAAATGATCCTGGGTTTTTTGTTAAGAAGCAGTATCAGGCTTCGAATATACCTGATCATGGGCCGGCTCGACCTGATAAACCCGACCCTACCCGTCCGAAAAAAACCTGACCCGGCCCAACCCGAGCATGCAACGGGTCGACCGCGGGCCATTTTTTTTAACCAAACATAAAAAACACGACCTAACCCGACTCGACCCGAAAAATTACATGTAAAACCTAAAACCTGACCCAACCAAACCATGTGACGGGTCGGGCACGGGCCAAGATTTTTGACCTGACCCGGCCGATCAGGTCTAGCTTCGAATGCGGACAGAAGGGGAGCTCACTGCTCTAACAGTGTAAATCGCGAGAAGTTGGTAGCGGCAGGATTATTATTATTGTAGACTTAAAAATAAATTTATAGTCATAGGAACAGTTTGCGGCTTTGTGCTCTTGCTACCTTGCTCGTTCAGAAATTCCTTCTGCGCGGTAATTGTTAGGCTGGTAACATCACAAGTTACTGCCATTTTCTTGACACAGTACAACTCCAATGCATCTTGGCTGGCAATAAAGGGAATACCATCACTTTTTTTACTTCCACAACCCTACAAGAGAACACGAGCATGTGAAGTGATTCATTTCTTCACAAATCCAGAATAGTTGCACTGACCAAGTGTCTCTCCGTGCCTGAAGATCAGCGAGGGTGATAAAAAGGAGGGTCGTACGTTTTGTCCATAAGAAAGTGGCGCCACTGTAGCACCCTCGTGCATCATTATGCGAGACCGGCAAGTTGCTCCCGTTGTAAACAAACAAGTCCCGAGTGAACGGTCACAAATCAAATTATTGTTGCCACCTCTAGGAGCAACATATCGAGTGTCGTCAACAGTAGCCTGTCAGCAGCAGATTGTTTTTTGCATCCTTCTTTTGTTTACCACGGACCGGGGCTCTGTTGACCAATGATCTTCGGAGAACGTGGCTTGTTATCTACTCTTGCATTACCATACATATGCTCTCCTACTAATGGTGAGATATTATGGCCGTGGATCGCAAATGTCTTTTACCCTCTTTTGAGTTAAGCTGAAGGCACACATGCATTATTTTACTTGTGTGCCATGATCTTGCAAAAGCATTTAACCGCGAGTTAGAGTCTTGCAAAATTAGTGTGAATTTTTTTTGCTATAACCGAACTCACAGCATGATCACCTTGCTTTGTGTAATACTAACATCTTCAATGTCTTTTTTTTGTCACGATACGGAAGCGGAGCAGAAGTACAGTGGTACACCGACCGGTCATTATTTACTCGTGCACAAACAGAAACGTAGCAGATTTCAGTGCCCCCACTCGCTCCGTTCTCGATGCATGGCATAAAGACATCCTGCCTTGTCTCCATTCGCCCCTCCTCATCATTGCCATAATTTCTTCCTGCCTCCTCTCCTAGCTCATACCCTATGCATCCATCCATGGTCGGCACTCCCTGCAGCTTACTTGCTCATGCATGCATACTCCTAGAAAGGGCGGCCTCTCTTTCAGAAAGAGAGATATCATCATACCCTCAACCTGAAGACCTGAAGCAGTGCGCCTGCACTTGCATGTACACTGCATGCATTACGGAGACTTGCATTTTCACAAAACCTGATATCTAAAAACCTGATGACAAAGTAGTGGCAGCTCAGCAAGGTGGTGTGGCAACTGTGCATGGGAGCAGGAGGGAGAGAGCATCATCAGTTGATGTGAGAGCGACATGCGGTGCCCTTCGATCACGGTGCTCCTCGTTTGTTTGGCCTCATCCTCTGGTGGACTCATGATTAATTAGTCAATTCTCAATTGCATGTTTTGGCCTCATCACACTGCTCGCGCGCTTGTCGGCTGTCACCAACCCTCCCTTCAGGCGGACGGCGACGAGGCGCAGGCTCACGCCCGTGCCTCCGTTCCAGCGATCATGCCATAGCAGATTGGCAGAAGGAGCCAACGCAAGTGCTGCTCGAAAGACGAACACGGACTGGCCGGACAGCGTCGTGTTCCTCCGGCTGTTCCGGCTTAATTGCCCGCTGGACCGACGAGGTTGCCTCGCTGGCTGCCATTGATCCGTCGCATTCGACATGTTTTGTGCTGAAGAATATATGCAGGCTGAGCAGAGAGAGACTAGGAGGTGCACGTAATCGATTGCTTGGATGAAACGATGGCCTGATTAGGACAACACAATGGAAAGGGGCACCTCGCTCCACTCAAAGTAGCAAAGTCCAATCCATGTTATCCGTCTCGGTTCCATTCCAAAAGGCCGTCGCCAAGGTAGTAGCTGCCTGCATAGGCCATCTTTAACTGGCGCAGCATGTGAGTCGGAGTCTGCCGCGGCCTGGGCAGCAAGGGTGGGACGTGGGAGAGAGCCCAAAGATTCGGCAGGAAACGCACAGCCGCACAGGTGCCATGACGCCGACGTGGGATCCGATGCTGCCGCCGCTTGCCGGGAAGAACTGGCAGTGGTCGAAGCTGCGGCAGCGGGAGGGCGGCGCTGCCGCGCTGGTGACCTGGTAGACTGGTAGGATTCTTTGAATCTTCGCCTTTCTCGGCAAGGAATTAGGAACAGCGATCGGCCTCGGACCTGAATACATCCCGCGAAGGTTAGGGGGGCCCCCGTTCCGTCGTCCTCAGTCCTCACAACTTCTCTGAGCTGAGCGGCTACTAATCTGTTTGACTGTCTGAAGCAAGTCTTAGCTCGGTTGGTGCCTTAGCAAAGCTTAGGTTGAAGGACGTAGCTGGAGGAGAGTAGTCAAATACCGAAATTATTGAGTACAAATAGCAAATTCAAAAGGTAGTTTTCGTTTGGACTGGAAAGAGAAAAAATATCTGAATCGAGAGTCTTTAAAATATAATTCATTTAAAACTAAAACTGCTGATAAAAATATAAAAAATATTCTACACGAAGTGGGAATGAAAGACTTAAGTAGATGCTCCCAAATACAGGCCGGTCAGACAGTCTAGCGTGGAAAGTGCTGAATTCAAATTTTCAGACATTCATGTACCCTTGTACTTGAGCGTTTTTATTTGAGCCATTGTCGTCTTGACTCCTTTGTAGTAGCTCAGGAGCTACATCTGCATTTGGGGTTTAATATCCCAAGATCTTGTAATCTGGTTTTATTCCCGTAATATATTTGAGTAGTTAAGTATATAAAAAAGTAGATGCTCCATGCAAGATATAATTAACTCAAAGTTAAAAGTTGGGTTAAGATAGTAAGAAATAGTACTTTGATTTAACAATCTAGTATCTCAAGGAGCAAGAAATAAACCACCTATTCGCTCAAAGTGTCTATAACCACTACGGAAAAACTGTGCAACCATCCCTGCACTTTAGTGTCGGTCAGCAGGAGCCATAAAGGAGGCCTTTAAACGGTACTAAAGGAGGCATTTAGTACCGTCTCCAAGAAACAGTAGCCATAAAACTAAGTTAGTACCGGCTGCGGAGACTAACCGGTACTAACTTGGCTTCTGACCCTCGTCAGAAGCCAATTTAGCTCCCCAGCCGGTACTAATTTTAGCAGACAATTTAGTACCGGGTGAAGGCTCTACCCGGTACAAAACGCAACATGTTAGTACCGGGCAGAGTCCTCAGCCGGTACTAACCAGACAGGTAGCTAGCGCTGGCTGGAAAAATCCAACTCCCGTAGCTCCTTTTCCTCTTCCCTTTTTAGTATGGCCTCCTTCTCCCTCCTCTCCTTATCTACTCCTTTCCTTATCTCCAAAGCTCATCTCTCCTCTCTCTCTCTCCCTCTGAGCAAGTCGGTGGAGCGCAGGGCGTGTGCGGCCGTCCCGGCGAGCGGGGGCGTGTAGCCCTCCAAGCGCGGTGCCGCCGGCGAGCGCGGGCGCGCGGCCGTCCCGGCGAGTGGGGGCGTGCGGCCCTCCCGACGCGGGGCCGCCGGCGAGCGGCGGCGCGTGGCCGTCCCGACGCGGGCGCGGTGCCACCGGCGAGCGGGGGCGCGCGGTCGTCCCGGCGCGGGGCTGCCAGCGAGCGGCGGCGCGTGGCCATCCCGACGCGGGCGCGGCGGCCTGGGAGCAGCAGCCTCCGGCGGGGCGTGGCCTGTGGGAGCGCCCTCCGGTGGGGCGCGGCGGCCTGCTGGAGCGGCGCCCGGCGAGCGCGGGTGAAGGACCGAAACGGCGACCAGAGAGGGGGGGAGTGAATGGGAGCCGATAAAAATTTCTTTCCCAAATCAACTCCAAGCCAATCCGACAATCTTGCCAAGATCACGTAGCTAGTGAGAAGCCACTGACCCTAGGAAGTAGATCAATGCAGCGGAAAAAGATTCGAACAAAACGAGCACAATACGTGGCCTTAACAGGAAGAACTCTGCGAAAGCTGTATGGGTCAATTGATCCGACCGGGCAAGAAGAATCGGTCGGATCTATCGCCAATCCTCCGACCGCGACTGAGACTAAGCCAGTGAAAAGATTCGCGCAAAATACACTGGTCGATTGATCCGACCGAGCATGGGAAGCACCGGTCGGACTAATCACCTATGCTCCGACCGCTCTCAAGTCAAAACGATCTTTGAGTGAAAACCCTCCGGTCGATTGATCCGACCTGTACAACAGCGTTTGGTCGGATCGATAGGTCCACAGTGCCGGCTGAGCGATCGGATGATCCGACCGGTCGATCGGAGCTTTCAGTCGATATATCGACCTTCTACTAGAGAGGTTTCAAGACTGCAATTGTAGGCGATCGTTTGATCCGACCGAGCCAGGAACAACTGAGAAAACAGTCTACGCAAGACTGCAAGGCTGCAAAGTACAAGCGATCGATTGATCCGACCAAGCTAAGGAAAAACCGATCGGATCAATAGATCGACTCGAAAATGGTCAACTCGAAAACGTATCTCCCAAACGACTTGGAGTCTTGAGACAAGATTTTGGGTAGATGAAATACACCTCAAGGAGAGGCTATGCCCCAAAGATCTTGGTCTCTAACTCGCTAGAACTCCAGGAATCACAGATCTCGTGAAGAACACCAAGAACTCGAGTTCATCCCAAAAACTTCAAATCCAAAGCGATTCCCGGCGCTTGGAGGCAAGAGATCACCAGCAAAAGAGGCACAAGGCACTCATACGTGATTCCCCCAAAGAAATCCGAGAGAAAACACCCAAGGAAGTGAAGAACGGAAATCACCCAAAAATAGCTCCGAAAATACCTCCGAAAATAAGGAAAAAAAAGGAGCTCGTGGATTCAAATCATGGCACAAAGATGAGCAGCAAAAACTCAATCAACCAACCATGAATTCACCTATACAAACTACGAATGATTCGAAATAGTTCTAGGTGGAAAGGATGAAAGGGAAATACAAGTCCAGAGGAAAACTAGAGAGATAACTAGAGAGGATGCAAAAAGATATAGCAGCCACCAACCCCTAGGGGGTCTATTATATAGTCCAAGTGGTGGTGCTCTAAAGACTAAACTACCCCTAAGTGATACATACCCCTCAGGGACAAATTTGACATTTGGTTTCAGATATTTTCCGGCTGGGACACCTTCCACCGCAAGCTAGCTTCCCTCCGACGCAAGCCTTGCGGTCACGCCGCGTGTACTCCGGATCTAAGCTCCTCGACGCCGAACTTGGGCCTGGCTGGTCACCTCGGCCCAGCTGCCCAGACTTCGCCTCGTCGAGTCCTCGGGCTTGGTTTTGAGGCCCAAACCAAGAAACTGTCCTCCTGATGATTTTGTGGCCAAATCACCAAACCCCGCGTACAAGTTTCGGTCGTTAACCACTACCTTGCACCGGCTTCATGTCCGCGTACGAGCTTCGGTTGTGAGCCGTTACCTCGCACCAAAACCACGTCCCCTCGCTCGTTCTTGCACCATGTGAACCGCACTTGATCCATCTGGCCACCAGGTCCCTCGAACCAAGCCTACTTGTCTCTCCGCTCCTCGGAGGCCGCCATGGCTAAGACCTTTCACGCCTGTTTTTCACCTGCACCAATGCAATCAAGCCGCATTCTACACTTGTAATACTTGAGCCAAGGGAGACGTCAATCCACACCACGTTGTCAATCACTCATCACACCAGGAAGCGACCATCCACCGGTCCTCGGACACACCGGATCCTCAGTGGGCCTCCGGCCACGAGCGTGGCCGAGGCCGCGGGGGCGGGCCTGCCCGGCGCGGGCGCTCGGTCCGCCGCCGGCGAGCTGCCGAGGAGGCAACATCCAGTGCTAAGTTTCATTAGAGTAAATTTTTCATTAATTTTTTTTGTAAAACTGGTGATTCGATGTGTTCTTGTGATCTTGTATGTGGTTGTGATTTGATTGTATGATATGTTGTGATTCGATTTTGTGATGTTTAGTTGTGATTCAATTTTGTGATGTGAATTAGTCTGAGATGACCGTGCGGGAAATGAAGAAGAAAGAAGATGGAAAAAGAAAGAAAAGAATATGAGAAAAGGAAAAGGAAAAAATATACGTTTAGGGCCCAAACATGTTAGTACCGGTCCGTGTCACTGACCGGTACTAACCGGCTGGCTGTGACTGGTACTAACGTGCGGCACATTACGGCACATTAGTACCGGATCTTTAGTACCGGCCACAACGACCGGTACTAATCCGTCCTATGACCGGTACTAAAGGCCAATTTTTTAGCAATGAACATGACACGTTGCTCGTGAGGGCATCTGAAAAATGCACTGTCGACTTGACATAATATATATCTATCACAAAATTAACATAAATATATATTGTAGTATGTTGCATTGTTGTTGCTGAGAACGACAAAGGAGAAGTAAAGTAAAAAAGTAGCTTACACATAGCTCATCACCTTTAGGAAAGCTAGACAAAAAAAATACCTTGAGTTTTTTTAGTCTATGATTACGTATACTGATTCACTGCGATAGTTCAAGCCATTCTAGCCAAGCTACTATTGCTGGCTACTTTGCTAGTTATCTTAGCTAGCTATCACGTTTGCATAGAAAGCCCTAAAAAATTGCCATATTAGTTGGAAAAGGGATTTGCACCATTTATTTTAATGATCATCTAAAAGTCTAATTTAACAATAGAGTCCATACCAAAGGCATTGAGAGAAGAACAACCTTTAAATTCTGAAGAAATTACATGCAGTGCATCACTAGAATAACAGAAAAATACCTAGAGGAAAATATTATTGTTTGATTTTTTTACTACCTCCATTCATCAATAGATGGTGTTTCGGGCAGGAAGTACTACTAAGAATAGGCTAAAATGGTTGGTCAGAACTCAGAAGTCAGAACTCGGAATGTCAAGTAAAAAAAGATGGAGGTGTTATCTATCACTATGGTAGTTGGAGCCATGCTAGCCGCGATATTATTACACAGTTGGTTTCAAGGGGAGCCTAAAGAGATTTGGCAGCAGATTATTGCGATACAGAGAATTTATAATTTTCATAATATGTAATAATACGTGCCAACCTAAATCTAGTTTATTTAAAAATTCCTCAGTTTCTTTAAATTAACAAACCTAGCATTGAGACGAGATAGAAACTAAACAACTAAAGCAAAAAAGCCACAAAATAGGAGCTTATGTGTGATCAATCGCTTTGTAATTGGCAAACTTTTTTTTAGATGATGGTAAACCCGGCCTCCGCAACTCCAGGGGAGCGCTTGTAGCCATAATTCGATACAAACAGCTCATAGGCTGCAACACACCTTGCACACACTGCGAGTTCTAAACCGACCCTCTGATCAGAGGCTATATCCTCCTCCAGAGCAAAACCACAGATCGTTCTTAAGGAAAAGACAAACCACCACCAAAGATTAACCCTGCAACCTATTTCTGTTCCTCCATCCGAACTTGTTAAAGATCTTCATAACCGTTGGTAACTCCATGTTGTATTTTTTCCACTTGAAAGGCAAAATATGTTTTAGCTTTTTTTTCCTACTTATTATAGTCTCAACAAATAATACGCAATGTTCCGCGTTACACATGCATGCACTCAATCGTTTCAAACCTAACCCCAAGATGATGCGTTGAGTACTTTAGTTTTTTTCAAATGGTACCACTAGTTTTCTTGGCCGACATGTGTACTTCCCGCTCCAGTAACACTAATCGCTAATTACTGACATGAAACAAAAGTGTGCACAGGAAACATAAAATAGAACAAATCAAGGCCGGACCTACCCCTCGTATTGTCACCGTCTCGCAACCACGAGCTAGAGCACGGCCGTGGCATCAGCAGCCACACGGAAACGCACGTAGTACGCTCGCGCGGACAGGCGGTCGGTCGCCGGAGCCAGCTAGCAGCACGCAGCCAATTAAGAGCAGTGCAGTGCGTGCAATGTGCATGCCAGTGTGTGCCACGGACGTTAGCTGATCTGAATATCAATGAGCTGCCCGGCCGTGCAACCGTACGTCCATGAGTTGCGGCAGCATCTGGCGTGCCATTGTGCCAAGCTCCGTGCTAGCCAGCTCCCCCGTGCGCTCTTTGCGAAGCGCGAGCGCGCTGTAGCAGTAGCGAGCCGATCCGCCATGCATGGCCGCGCGCACGTACGTGCGTACTTGCTGCACGCCCTGCAGGCGCCACTCCCCAAGGGCCCACAGGCCACAACACAGTGCCTTTTGTCCTTTTCATGCAATGTATGCATGCTCTCTCAATTCTGAAACATGAAGACCTCTGTAGCTCGCCAGGGGAAGCATGGCCGGCCGGACGTGTGCAGTGTGTGCCTCGCCGTCCTGGAACGGGCGCAGCTGACGGCAGGTACGGCCCCGGGAGGGATGGTGGTCACATGTCAGGGCAACACGGACGGTCGGACGGCCGGGCCCGGGCGCCGCGCCCGGCCGCCGTGCATGCACGATCTGTTCTCTGCTACCGTGGAGTGCGGACACACACGCCTCGCCCAATATTGACAAGCGCGCACACCCGGCGAATGCTTCAATCGATGATGCCGTGCGTGTATGTACACGGTGTGTACTGCGGAGTCACACATGTACGCGCATGATAAGGTTGGGTTTCGTTTCGAGAGATTGAGGTGCTAGTAACAGTGCTCTAGCTAGTACCACATACAGACGTACACGGGCCAGACGACGTGCATGCATGTGATCAGAGGCGCCCATTCACATGGAGATGCATGGTGTGCTAGGGGTGCCGAACGGCTAGATGATTAGAACATTTCGCGCGCTGTTACTGACAAAAGAAACATCAACTCAAATGACCAACCCAGCAGGTGTTAACTGAATCCTCTAACTGTGAAATGGTGCGCATGTAAAGTTTGACGCATACTGTAGCAGTTTGCCAAGTTAGATTTGAATCTTTGATCGACGCACTAGGCCAAAACGATTTGGCGTGGCAGCGCACATTTACCGGCTCCGGCGCTAAACCACCCGGATCGACATGGGTTGGAGTCCGCCAACACAGATAGGTGAGTGCTGACCGCCCGCCAGCAAAGATGGGTACATCATCGCTGGCGGGCCGTTAGCTGGCCCGCCAGCACTCTAGCTTCAGCGGCGCCGCACGTGTTGTCTGCACCGCCGCTCGTGCTGTCGTCGACGTTCTCGTCGTCTTCTAGCTGCTCCACCGTCGAGCCTAACAAGGTAAGCGTCATGTCGTCCAGTGGCGCGTCAGTACCCAGTGAGACGAGGGTGCCCCTGTCGGTTTGCCCGGAATGTTTCTCATCCATCATTTGCCTCCGCACATTATCAGGAGATATCGTATACAAGTGTTGCAAGAACATTAAGGTATAATTTCAATTCATTGTCTTTGCATTGGACTTTTGTGTTAGCTATTCAATTATGTCTTGATATATTAGGGTTGTTATTGTGTTGTAGAGAGACTCAAAGTTATGCCCCAAGTACCGGTGGAGGCACGGTGCATACTTGACCTCGCTGAGAGGCCGACTCATCCTGAATTGCTCCCTTCAAACCGGTCAGAGTTCTGATGTTGCAAACTTAGCCCAACATCTGATGCTTCCATGGGCTATGCTAGTCTGCGGCCGGCCGCATGGGAGGGTGCGTGCGCTCGCGCTAAGCGACAAACTCGCCGGGCCCCATGCAGGCCCCCACTCCTCCCGCACGGCGCGCTGCCCACTCCACGGCGACAAAAACCGGTGGACCCCGCCCACCCGCCTTACGCGCTCCCCGTAGCAAAAAAAAAGTCAGAATTTTTTTTTAAAAAATTTTTGCAAGAAATATTTGGAGAAAAACGTTTTGCAACATATGTTGGAGAAAAAATGTCAGAAAAAAACTTCACAATAAAAGTTTTGCAACAAAATCTTGAGCAAACTTTTTAAAAATGACGAAAGATTTTCAAAAATGTTTTTTGGAAAAAGTTTTCCAAAAGATTTTCATAAAAACTTTTCAGAAAAGTTTTGCAAAAAAGAGATGACGAAATATTTACATAAAAGTTTTGCAGAAAAAGTTTTCTAGAAAAAAATTTGCAAAAAAAAATCACCTGCACTCCTACGCTGGGCCAGCCGCCGGCATGCCGCGGCTCTACTTGCCCCACGGCCGGCCAGCACCACTGCCCTTTGCGCCCTCCCCGGCCGCCGCTCGGCTCGCCGGGGAGGTCCGACGAGGGCCGCCGCTGCTCGCTCGGCTCGCCATGGATGCGAACGCGCGCCACTGCTCGGCCAGCGCCGCCGCCCGCGCGCCCAGTCGGCCCAGAGTCGTCGGGTCACTGGTGTGGATCTGAGTGCAGAACACAGGAAAGAGAAAAGGGACGAGGAACGCCTCCGCCCGAAGACAGAAAAGCGAGGAGACTGGAGGGGCACGCGGCGGACTGGCGGGCCCATACACGTTGGTGACTTTGGCCGCAAAAAGCCACTGAGCGCAAATCATGTTTCGTGCGGACCGCACGCAGAATTGGGATCTCGTGCTTCCATTCAGCCTTCTACCGTCCATGCAAGTCCTGACATAGTAAATCAGATTACTCCTGAAAACCATCAGAGTTGAATTTAGTGGTATAATAAAATAAGTCAGAACTAGCTTGTTGTGGTTAAAAACCACCGGCTTCATTATGTAAATTTGCAGGAGTTGTTGCTAATCCGGTTTTCAACCACATCAAGCTAATTCTGACTTATATAGAATAAGTCAGAATTAGCTACAGTCAGCCAACTAGTCGTAGCGGACCTGGCTGAATATATTTGTAACAAACGAACGGGATGAAATGAAACTGCTTGTAAATATCAGGTGGCAGCTGACACTGTGGGCCCATATCCTCCGGTGCGCACCAACAAATACAGCCAAGGCGGCATGGCGCGGTCTCCTCCTCCTGGCAGGACCGGCAGGTGCATCATGTGACGAGCTGACGGCCGCGCCCTGCTCTGCGCCTCTGCAGCCCCGCTCGAGCCCATTGCACTCCCAGTCCCAGAGGTCCGCCAGAGGCCAGAGCCGTGAATCTGCAGATGAGCCAGCGGCGCTACGTGCACAGGCCACAGGAAGACATGCACGCACTGGCCAGCCGCGCGGCCGGCACCCCCAGCCTGAAGCCGTTCGTTCGTCCGGCCCGGCCGGCCGGGCCACCACCCACACCCTCGGCCTCCGGGGGCCATCCCAGGCAGCTGGTGAAGCTTTCCCATGCATGCACACGCAGCCGGTGTTGGCGCTATCAATCCGTTCCCCCTGCCGCCCTGCGTCTGCGTTAGCCACAGCTAGCCCACAGGCAGGCCGCAGAGCAGCGGGCAGCGGGCCGGCGAGGGCGAGCGCCGCCTGCGCTGCGCGCAGTCCGAATATTACTGGAGTCCGCGCCAATGGTTGGGCGGCGTTTGTGCCGCGCTTTTGTTCCTTTCCGCGCTTGTCCCCCTTGCCCACCTGACGGGGGTAGTAGTACTGCGACGCAAACGCATGGCTCGGCTCTGCGTCTGCGCTGCAAGGATGCATGCCTGCCTCTGCCTCCCTCGCCATGCATGCACGAATACGAGACCCGTCTTTTCAGCCCTCGGCATGGCCAGCGCCCTGTCGCCGCTGCATGCTCGCGCATACTCTTCTTTTGGCGCCACGGCGCGCTATCTAGCTGGACTGAATGAATCGCTTCGTCCAGTCGTCCCGGGCCTGGCTGGGTTGGTCGCACGCAACGGGCGGAGGCAGCGCATGATGAAGGTGCACGATCGAGCGCGTGCGCCATCGTCCTCCTCGCCTGGTGCAGGGATCGCATTGATCGTAAGGTTGACCTTTTGCTTGCTCTACATGTGCAAGCAGTGGCAACTGGCTCCTGTACTATTACCGCACCTGGCGCGGGGTAAATAGAGTGGGGGGACGGTAACAGCTACTGTACATACTACAGTACAGTAATTAACAATCAGACCGATCGAAACGGGGCCTAGCAAAAGTGCAAAACCGGCCAGCGCCAGCAGTGAGTACGTAGGTAGTACGTGATGGTCATGTCACGCATATGTGCTGCACGCCGGCGCGCAGGCCGCTACAGGCCCACAGCAGGAGATCGCGAACTGGATCCCGTTGCCGGATCGCACGCGCACGGCCGGCCCGGGTACCGGACCGGACCCCCGTATCCAAACTGCAAGCCACCGATAGCAACCGGGGCGCGCTAGCTGCTAGGTTTGTAGCTAGCGCTCCTCGCCCCCACGCGGGCACGCCACGCCTGGACCACGCACCACCATGCATCACCCGCTCGATGGAGACCTCCGGCGCGCGGATCCGGTCAGCCGGCCGGATTAGCAGCCTGCGGACACCTGTGGCGCTTAAGCCCTGACTGACGCCACCTTATCGCCCCAGATAAGGCCCTAGATAGCCCAGGACAAGGCCGGCCTTAATTCCGCCCGATTCGCCTCACGCGAGATGGGTGACGTCCTCACAACATCTGAAGAGCAGCGAGACATGCCGCGCATGCAGGGCCCGAGCGCGCAGGCCTGAACACGTGTGCTCCGGCCGCCAACCACCTGGCCGCGGCAGGACGCGGCTTGGGGACGAGGTGCCGGCCGCCGGCCCGGAAGTCGGACGGAGGCGCGCGTGACATGACATGGGCGCTCGCGGATCGGACGAGAAGACAGCAACGTGGTGGATTATTAGACAAGGGTTACCTGCAGATTAGGTCGGTCGACCGGCCGGAATTGGAGACCATTATGCGCTCGATCGTTAAGCGGCCGGACGACGGCTGGTGGTCAACCTTGGCAACCGCCCCTCGCGTGTCGATCGACCGAGTTGATTGTTAAGCGCGCGGCAGCACGTTGTTCAGGTGGTGGTATAGTTTGCCCTAGAGGCAATTCCGTGCGTTGATCAGAGAGGAGGAGAGGGTCTCTGTGCGTCGCACTGGAGACGGGGACGGTGGCCGGCCGGGGGACCAGACGGATAGTGGAGCGGAGAGATGCGGGAATATGCACATCTAGGGTGGTCGTGCTCGAGCGTGTAGCTACAGGGCTACAGATGGTAGCCCATCCGTTGCCATTTTCCGATGCTTTTCGTCCTCTTGGCATCGCCACAACGGGGACCCTGCCTGAAGCGGGGAAAAGGAACACTGTGCAAGCCCGGGTTTATTCCTCCGTCACTTCGAGTCGTCGATGCGTCTTGTTGGCGAGTTGACCCAACGACGGGGGCGTCTTTTTATTTCTGCTTTACTATACTTTTAACAGCGTGCGTGAGAACATGGGAGTGTCTGCGTGCGACGACTTCATAGTTCATACTAGGAGTAGCGGTGTACTAGTTTTCCCCGGTTCCTGCTGCGATGTGATCAGTAAAGACGTATACCGTATACGTACAACTAACTGAGTCATGGAGTAAGATGAGTACAAAAAAACTTCAGTTAGCGAACGTATTCCGTTTTTTTTTTTTGCGAAACGTATTCCGTTTTAGTAACACTAGTCTCCACTGATTAATTTGCAGCTTTGACCGATATTTTATACATATGTGTGCGACGGGTATAATAATAAAACATTTTACAAAAAAACATATCGAAATACTAATAATACTACAGTGGCATGGTTCATATGAATGCGATGATGCGGATTTGGCGCTGTCTTTTCTTGCTCCCCTCCCCTCTTCTCGAAAGTGACGCGCTCCCACGCACAGTTCGACGTTGTGTGGGAAAAGCCTGATGCCCACATCACTTCCATTCTTCCAACTGTAACCAGAGCCGATTAACGACTTGATGCTGTATCTAGCTAGATTTGATCTGATCATAGGAAACAGCGCTGCATCTGATCATAGGAAACCTGAGAAGTGATGACTGATGAATGAATCATGGTTTATTTCACCAGCCAATGAAAGCGCCTAGTTTGGAATCTATACCCACTTATCGAATGGACGAAAGCACCCACGATTACTGATGTGACGCTAGCTACCTCCTTTAAAAAAAAAAATTGCGAGGATGCTGTGACACTATCTAAAAACAGCATGTGTTTGACTTTGCTACCTAGGGCCCCTGTGTGTGCTGTACGTGCTATGTACGCAGCGCTGCTAGGCTCCATGGGCCCCAAGAAATCCCCAAATACTGTACTGCACATAGGCGACGACATTCTATAATTTACAGCATGCACCTGATCAAAAGACACCGTACTATGGAGCATGAGCATATGAATTTGACCGCAAATGTCTTTGTTAAGGCCTCGAAGCTGCCATACACTGTATGCTACTACATAGATTCGTGCAAAAAGGCGCGAGAAAATAAAGACCGGCGGGGGTGTCACGGTCACATATTCTAACCCGCAATTTAAAAGGCGCTGGAGCCAAAACCACTTGAAAAGAGCAACCCGGAGAGGGACAGCCCCGGCCGTGCCATGCGGCAAAGACATGAGCACGACTCGAAAGAGCTTCGCACAATCTCACGCACGGCCCCGGCCGGGGGCCGATCCGCTGCCGAGAGATCAGATCAGACAAGGGCCGACCCTGATCGATCGATCGGTCGACGAGAGCTGCGGTGAACGGGAGACAGAGACAAGAGAGGGAAAGCGAGGAGTTGGTATTGCGCTGCAGCTAGAGAGAGGAACAGAGAAACCACAACCAGCCAGGGTTACATCATCGCCCCTAGTAGGCTACTAGCAGCTAGTCCGCACCAGCGGCACAGCGGCGCGTCAAAACTGGCAGCCAGACGGTGTCTGTCCACACTCTCTCCCACCTCTCTTATCTCTTCATCCCGCTCTTAACCTTGTCTAAGCCCCTCTTAGCCCTCGCCCCCCATAACTCGAGAGAACAACAACACGCGCAGCTACGCAGGCCAGGCACAAGAAACACCTGCCGCTGCCGCTGGTCGTCGACGGACGGCGGCCATGGACTTCGACGACGACCACGACGACGGAGACGAGGAGATGGCGCCGATGCCGGTCAGCTCCAGCTACGACACCCCGCCGCCTCAGCCGTCCGGGTTCGGCGTCGGCGGCGTGGCGCCGCCGCCCAAGCCGCCCGGCGAGCCCGTCCTCCCCCGCGCCAGCAAGGCCCCCGGCGGCGCAGGCGGGAGGTACCGCGAGTGCCTGAAGAACCACGCGGTGGGCATCGGCGGGCACGCCGTGGACGGGTGCGGCGAGTTCATGGCCGCCGGCGAGGAGGGCACGCTGGACGCGCTCCGCTGCGCCGCGTGCAACTGCCACCGCAACTTCCACCGCAAGGAGTCCCCCACTGCCGCCGCCGGCGAGGGCGGCTCCCCCATCTCCCCCGCCGCCGCGCTGGTGGCCTACGGCGCCGCTCCCCACCACCAGTTCTCGCCCTACTACCGCACCCCGGCCGGGTACTTCCACCACCCCCACCAGGCGCCGCTCCACATGGCCGCGGCGGCGCCGAGGCCGCTGGCGCTGCCGTCGACCTCCCACAGCGGGCGGGACGACGGCGACGACCTGTCCGGGTTCGGCGGGCCCATGTCGGCCATGGGCCCGTTCAGCGGCGGCATGTCCATGTCCCTGGGCGGCGCCGGGCCATCCGGGTCGGGCGGGTCCGGGTCAGGGAAGAAGCGGTTCCGCACCAAGTTCACGCAGGAGCAGAAGGACAGGATGCTGGCGTTCGCGGAGCGCGTGGGGTTGCGCATCCAGAAGCACGACGAGGCCGCCGTGCAGCAGTTCTGCGACGAGGTCGGCGTCAAGCGCCACGTCCTCAAGTCTGGATGCACAAACATACAAGCACACCCCTCGGCAAGAAGCCGTAGCCCGGCCAGTTGCGGCGGCGGCACCTGATCGGTCTGATCCCCACTCCCCCAGCTAGCACCGCATTCACGCACGGCGCATGCGTCCCAGGAGCTCGCAACGGGCGGCGGCCGTGGCCCAGCCTCCGCTCTCTCCACCAGTAGGTACTTGCATCTTCTTCTCGTTAGCAATCGTGGCGGCGTAGGTTAGTTGCAGTTGCAGTAACTCCCTAGTGATCGTTGGTTCTTGGCTTTATTAGGCGGGTCTTTAATTTATTTGTCAGTCATTAACCGTACTTGCTGGTGTTGTTTATTAATTAATTCCTGCGGCATGGCCATTTGCCGGTAATTTGGTTCCATCTTCTTCTTCTGCTCCATGAGAATGTGGTCTTCTCGCGACTCGCAGCCGGTCGATGATGGATCGGCTGCCGGCGAAGAAATGTATATCTGGGATTGGGGCTGCATGGATTCTGTGTCTCTATGTCGTGGCCTCTTATATTTTTGTGGTTGGGGCCTGCTCGCCGGGAGGATCGGTTGATAATTTTGTTCATGGTTCCTATGCTCGTTTACCTGCTGCCGCGCCTAAAGAAGATAGCCCGCTGTTGCATTCTCTATTTCTCTTCCCTTGTCTTCTCTCCAACTTCTTGCCACGTACTACTACAAACAAGCCATTGCTTCTCTTGCTCTCAGGCCAGGAGGAGTCTGTGCACTGCGTTTGGACCTGCATTGTTACATTCCAAATTACTCTTACCACGGTCTATAGATGAGTTTTCTACTGTCCTTGGTAATTTTGCAAAAAAAAGGAGGAGAAAAACTGTCCCTTGGTTTACTCTTACCACGGTCTTATAGATGAGTTTCTACTGTCCCTTGGTAATTTGCAAAAAAAAAAAAAGGAGGAGAAAAACTGTCCCTTGGTTTGGTTAAGTCTAGTCTCCCCCTCACTCCCTCAGTTACTTTGATCCATGATGCATGCTGCATGCATGCATGTTCAGATGCACTGGCACTGTACACATGATGATGTGTTCTTCGCTTGTCTTTTTGGCCTCTTCAGCTTTGGTCCGTCCATCAATGTGCGCTCGCAACTGTTGCGCGAGGGAGAGCTCCATCCGCAATAACTCCTCTCCCCCGTTTCGCGAGCCGTGTTAAGGTTGTCCTGACACGAGGGCCGATGGACGGTGACGGCATGGAGCTCGCCTGCTTGCGCATGCATGCATCCGCCAAGCCGTGTCGCTGCGCCTCGTGCCATTTACTCCTACATACGGAGTAAGAGTACTCCTCTCCCCACGCTTCCTGGTGACCTTTCCACTTTTACTCTCCCCTTGCATTCATGGCGGCTCCAAAGAAAAAAAACACTGATGTTCTCTCCTATAAAGTGAATCTAGGATGGGACCCTGCTCAGTGGATGATTTATGCCGTGTTTAGTTTGCGGAAAAGTGTCTCCTTTTGTTTCATGAAAAGTTATCCACCTCGAAAACCGTGTCAGTTCATTTATATCTTTATGCACGCTTCTATAGAAACAGTATTTGTCCGCGCTTCCCACCCCTTTTCTTACATATAAACACAACCTTAATTTTGACTTCAAATATGAATGTACTCGTACTGTATTGACGAATCACTACCAAGCAGAACGTACTGTGAAACATGTATGCATGTTCTACCGCATCGATTGTCGTGACGATGTCGCGTTCCTAGTCATGCATTAGGCCATCCTTAACTCATAGTTTTTATAGGTGATGTCTAGATAAAAAAGACACTACCATCTCAACACATAGTCTCTTCTCTCTCCTTTTCTCGCTCTATCACTCTTCTCTCTTTCTTGGTTCTTGTGTAGACATGATGTCTTGCATGATAAACCATGTCTACATTTCTCTGATTAACTCTCATACCATGTCATCAAAATGCTTATGTGGCAGCCTCATTAATACCGTAGAAATTATCCTACAGAAGTTTCGTGGGTAGCCTTACATACGGCGGGTGCGCTCATCCCTGTCATCACTGCAAGATCAAAAGTCAGAGGGGAAGATTACAAGGCGGTAAAAACAAAACAAGTGACAGGGCTCCACAGCACCGTGTTGGCTTTTCCTATTTGGGCCCTAGTTCCAAAATCCAAAATCCAAAATAAATGTTTAGACACATGTATGGCGTACTAAATGTAGGTAAAAAATAAATCGCATTATATTGATGGACTGGAATTTGCGAGACGAATCCAATGAGTCTAATTAGGACGTGATTAGACACTAAATTGCTACAGTAAACATGTGCTAATGACAGATTAATTATGTCCATTAGGTTCGTCTCGCGAATTCCAAACGTAATCTGCAATTAGTTTTTTTAATTAGTAGATGTTTAATACTTCAAATGTGAAAAGATTTCAATCTTTTCACCGCGGAACTAAACATGGCCTTGACCCGATCTGTGTCTCCCGCTCTGCACTGCTGCTTCGAGCTCCAACTCCGAGGCAAAGCACACATGACCCGAGGTTAATGCAATCGCCGGTCCGAACGGAATCGGCGGCACCTTGTCAGATTTTTCAAACGGAACAGGGAGGCGGGGTTGAAGAAGGTGCTACCGTCCAAGCCTAGAAATGGAGATCCTGTAACTTTTACGTTTGGTCGTTGCGCTTGGAGCTTTGAGCTCCCGCTCAGTAGGTCACCGCATCAAGTCAACATTTGCACTGGACACGGAGCACTAGCCACGAGCCACCGGTGCGACGATGATATGAGACAGTACGTGTTTGCACACGATGCACCTGCACACATCCTAGCTAACCTCCAAGTTTCGAAAGCCGTGTGTCACGCATTGATTTTTTACCGTACTCAAGTAGGGCCCTGTTTAGATGTTTCGCGAAATTTTTTTCGAGTATGTTCCCTCACATGCATGGCATATTAAATGTAGTCAAAAAAAATAACCCATTATATGGATGGAGTGTACTTCGCGGGACGAATCTAATGAGCCTAGTTAGGTCGTGATTAGACAATAAATTGCTACAGTAAACATGTGCTAATGACGAATTAATTAGACTCATTAGGTTCGTCTTGCGATTTGCTGACAGAATCTGTAATTAGTTTTGTAATTAGTCTATATTTAATACTTTAAATGTGTGTCCGACATACTTGAAAAAAATTTCGCGAAACATCTAAACACGGCCCATGTGTATATCTGATTAGATCAAATGCATACTGTATTGAAGAAGATGCTGGAGTAGGTCCTTATGTTACATGTAAGTTCTGGAACATCACTTAAGTTAGTAGGACGAATACGGGGAGCAAGCAAAGCATTTCTTTTTTTTTTTCTTTCTGGATCGAGCAGCAGAGTAATTTTGTATGGAGTAGAGGAGCAAGGACACACATGTCATCATATCATACCAGTATACCACTCTTAGATCTGTCAGATGATCGATCTGGTCATCCGGGTAAGCCGGGTCGCCGTCGTTTATGCTGCAAACATATGGCGCGCTTGGGGGTAGCTCGAGTACGGATACGGACCCGGCCGCGGCCGCCCCAGGACCCCATACGCACTGCACCGCGCGTCGACGACCCGACCCACACTCTGCCCCGCCGCAGCAGTCGACACGGAGAATATGTGCATACGGATCGAGCACGCGCATCACACGGGCACGCACACACGGTCTCGTCTCGTGCGCGCGAGCCCGATTGGACACGCACTTGTACATGTCTCCTCCCGGTGCCGCCGCGTGCGTTGGCGCAGCGTCGTCTAGGCCACACACGACCCGAGCATGTGTAGTGGTTGAGGGTTTGGTCGAGGCGAGGAGCGGGAGCCGATCGACGACGCAAATGGACGCGACGCGCGCGGGACGATGAGTACACGGGCGCATGGGCGAATTGAAGGTGGTGCTGGCCGGTCGACCGGCCGTCGGTAAGCGTCCAGACTCCAGAGCATCCGCCAGCCCCCAGCTTATCAGCAGGACCGCCGGGCGGGCGCGGGCGCGGCGTCGGCGTGCATGCTCCTCGCCACAATCCGCGCCGAGCCGCACCGCCTCCCCATGCGCGGCCGGGTCCCCGGCCAGACTCCGGGTCGCCTACGCGTCACGCGATCCGACGATCAGGTCCTTGAATACTTGGATTTCTTGTAGTACTCCAGGTCGCAGCAGTTAAGCACGTGAATATGTGTTTAACACGTAGTACTAGCAGCAGCTGCCAATGACCACACACATCTGTACGTCGACGGGGCGAGTTGGGAAGGGCTGTGTCCTCTCGGACATGAGTGAGTGTTTTTTTTTTTGGAGAGTTAAAAAGTTGGCATTGCTCGTTGATACTGAAGTGGGACGGTGTTACAAAATTCACCTGAAGTTTTTGCGAATCTCGGCCTTTTCTTTAGCAAATTCGGCCTTTCTGAAAATTACCATTTGAAAAGATAATCTTTTAATCCAATTTTTTAGCAGAAAAAGCAAAAAAAGGAACAATTGTACTAGGGAGTGTGCTGTACTGCACACTACAGTGCCTAGTGTTATCCGAGTCCACTCTAAGCTTCAATCATGTACTGCTCTCCCCTTGGTTTGTGGCGTGATTAGCCCTTTGAGCGTTGGAGGAGTGCACAGATGCGTGCTCGCGGCTGGCGTGCGTTGGCAATGGGAAACCCGAGAAGCTGCTGTTAATTGCAGCTGTATACTACATGCGCCTCGATCGGGGTTAAAGAATGGTTGTCCGATAAACTATGATCAAGCAACAGTGCTCGCAAGTCTCAAGGAGAGAAGAGGCGCCAAAGGGGTGGCAAAAGAAGTTGCCAGAGAAAACTAAGGATGATGCCCTGCTGATGACCGCTCCCGCAGTATTAGATGCAAGAGGGAAATGGGATGCTTTGCGTTTCAGGTGGTTGTGCGTTTAGGATGCGTCATGGAAAGAAAGCGTTTAGGAGGTGAATGCTTGCTTCGATAATGAAATGCTTTGCAGAGTTGCAGTTGTTAACAGCACGCAGCCACTCTGGCGGCGTGCGCCGTGGGTATGCAGTGGCAGCAGCCAGCACTCAGCAGATACGGAACCTGGGCCCTTCCTCACTCAATATGCATAACCAGGTCCAGGAATTTTTCTCAAGGCCTTCGGCCGAGAAGTTTTCTCAAGGCCGGCGGCCGACGACGAAAGCCCATCATTTTCGCGAGCGCTTAGCCCACATCCATGTGTCAAAAAACACGGCCCAAAGCTCGCCGTTACCGCGCCTCTAACCACGGCACGCCACGCGGACGGGCAGACCAGTGGCCTGGCACCCCCCCACTCGAAGCGGCAACGCGCCCTGCCTCGCTGCGCACCGAACCAAACGCCTCGGCACACGCGGCGCTCCACACCGCGGCGCGTCTGCTACAGTGTAGTACAGAGACGAAGCGGAGCCGCCAGCGCTCCCCCAAAACCTCGCCACCCCTCTCCCTCTCCGCCCTCGCCACCGAAAAAGCAGAGCGAAAAGGGGGAAAAAAACAGAGCTCAAGCACTCCTGCAGCGATGGCTCTCGCCGCCCGCGCCGCGCTCGTGCGCGTCCTCCCGCCGCGACCCTCGCAGCCGAAGCAGCTCAAGCAAGGTACGCTTCGCCACCCCGCCGCTCCCGGTGTTTTTGGGATCCACTATTGCTGACAAAGCTAAAACCCTAGGTTCGCTCTTGCTACCCCAAGGTTTAGGCCGCCGCGGCGGGGCTTCGCTGGCCGTGCGGGCGAAGGACTCCGACGACTTCGGGGCCCTGCTCTCGGAGAAGCCCGTGCCGCTGGCGCCGGCGCCGGGGAAGCGGGACGAGTGGGAGGGGTTTGGTCGGGGTGTGACCGGTGCGGCGGAGGAGGAGGAGAAGGAAGAGGAGGCGCAGAGCGAGCCGCCGTCGTGGGACGTGCTCAACCAGATCGGCGTCGAGGTGAGAGCGCGCAACACATTGCTTGTAAGCTTGTCGTATTGTGGATTTGAAATGGTTGTGTTGGCTAGCTTGAGGTGAGAAATATTTCGTGGCTGTATGTCGATGCTAACATAAAAGAGAAGTTCGTCATGCTAATGTAGCATATTAAACAGTATCAAATTGATTGCAAGCTTTCCAAAGCCACAGCTGATTTGTTCTGAAAAATAGAGAGCACGCAAGCCACCGATCACTACTCACCATGATATCTTTTTTTTTTTTTTTTTGTAATTTAGTTTGGTACTGAGATGCAGTATGTTTTTTTATTTAATGCTTGTCTTTAGAGGATGGTTGATGGTTTTCATGATAAAACTAAACTATTGTGTTTGTTTTGTGCTCTATGTTATTACAACTGATGCTACAACTGAGTGCACTCATGTTCTCTTTTCATGGAAGAAAACATTTCATGCAGCCTTTTAAGAAAGGTATCAGGATACTGTCAAAAAAGGGAGGACATTGTCAAACTCCAGAAGAGACCGTTTATGAGACATTGTCAATAGTTTGCAAATCCTTTGTTAATGATGTAACTGACAAATGACAACAAAGAAAAGACACACATTGACACATCTTATATTTAGAATTGTGTTGATTTGGGTCACATGATTCACATATTATTTCTGATAGCTAGTACTTGATCTTACTAGAAAGAAAATGTGTGGTAAAACTTCTCAGTTAATAGAAACTGCAACTTTTTGCCCACGGATAACTGGTAAGGGCTGGCGGAATGTAGATAACCACCTTGGACATTGGAAGGGCAGCAGCAATGTAGTCACACTTCATAGGGGAAGGGACCTTGCACACGTTTCTATCATAGCACTCATCAAAACTGCCTACCGGTTTCTTGTAGTTTGATAGTGTTATGTTACTTAGTAGACCTTGGTTGCTGCTTGATTGGTATGTTTTTACTTCTTGCAATTAACTTTGATAACTTTATGCTAGGTATTTGTAATTTCGTTGTAATTGAATTCTAGGGATCTTATTTTTATGGTAAAATGAAGGGGAAGGATAAAGTGGATGAAATGGTAAAAACCCAATGCAGAAAGTTTAAATGGTAATAAAGTGTGTCAGGATCTTTCGGTCTTAAAATAGTAAAATACATATTATTTTATGGCATCTTTTCCTTATTATAGAATACCTATCTACTAATATTAACTACCCAAGAGCTTATCATCCAAGGACCTACGCCTGTGCCAAAAACTGCTTGGTTACTGGTTTATACCAGCCAAGTATACCGTTCAATTTTTTGAACTGAAGACTGGTTACTGTCCAGTAACTGACTGACGTTTGCTTGTGTTCATATAGTTTCCAATGCACATGAAACCATGATTAGTTGATTAATATATTATATTGTAGATAGAATAAGTATTGTAAATGCCAAAATATTGGTTTATGACATTTTTGTAGGTAATAAATTTTTAACACAGCAAAGTTCAATATGTGTAGGGTGTTGAGTATGCCAAAGGTTGGTGGTCCAGTGGTTGTGCACACTGTCATTTAAATACCTTGGAATAGGTGCCTCTTCTATGAATGTGGATAAACTCAATTAGTTTTACACTAATATATACTTCAATTAACTGGTAAGATAAAGAAAGCCACAATATTTTAAACGCAGAATTTGAAGTTTAGACTTACAACTTTTTTGAACAGTATTAATTTAGTGGTCCAGGCAAGCTTGGTTGGTTACCAATGGCAGCTGACTAGTTACCTTCGATTTTGCTACCTTTGGTCCCGTCTAACGCATTAACAAAGATGCAGTTTTCAATTGCTTACCTGTTGTGTATGATTCTATGAATTATTCTTGTGCAGTTGGACTCTGACAAATCATATTCCGCTCTCGTATATGGCACATCTGCTCTTGTTACCATTTGGATATCATCAATTGTGGTTTCTGCACTTGATTCAGTCCCTTTGGTATGTAAACCTCTGTCTTCTCTGTGCATGTGATATTTTACTTCAATTCTTGAAATAGCAGTAGATTACTGGGATCACCAGGATTGAAATCAGCAATAGTTTTGAGCCTTCTGGGGTATTAATTAGTGTGATTTTACCTAACAACTGGAACTTTATGGGTAGCGTCACAGGCGTCACCCAACAATATGATGATTATAGAATGGCTAAACTCCTTGTTGTAATCTTTTCCTTGTTTTTTTTCCTGACTGTCTTTCCTGTATCTTTATGATGCTTTTCTTTTGAATATGACGATTGTTTTGGATGAACAGGTTCCCCAGGTAATGGAAGTTATTGGCCTTGGCTTCACAATTTGGTTCACATCAAGATATCTGATATTTAAGGTGATTAGCCATACTCCATTAGAAATATCCACGTCCATTTGATGCCTCTAGTAGTAATATTTTGATGGCTTTTTGTGCAGGAGAACCGTGATGAACTTATCACCAGAGTTAGCTCCATCAAGAAGCAAATATTAGGGTCTCATGACAACTGAGCGTTATGCTTAATCTGTAATAGGTTTCTGTGAAGACACTGTTCTGAATAATTAGTACGTTTTTGGACTTCTCCTTTTACTAATCGAAAAGTGGTAGCTGCGCTCTGTGGTATTTTTCCAATTAATTTTAGGTAAGGGCAGGCTGCTATGCCATTCTCCTTTGCACTATGTTCTTAATGTGCTCTGCTGACCTACTGAGGCGGCTAACCTTCCAGAGTCGTGCTGTCCGCCGTGCGTAAGGTGGGTCATGGATGCATTGTGCATAGGTTCCTCTGAACCGGCTTACGATTTGGTTGGTGCTGAAATGTAGTTTTCGCCGCCGCTCACAGACCAATTATGTTCTTATTAGTTCCCTTTGAATAATGTATAGTACAGAAAATGTTCCCTTTAGTTCCGGTTGATACAGGTGTTCTGTGGCGTTCGGTTGCTCGTGGGCAATGCCATCCACGGTCCGGCCGCTCCGTGGCAGGGACTTCCGGAGTTGTGGTTTCTGGTTTTCCCGCCTTGCCTACAGATACGTGTTTGACTCTTGCATTTGGTTTTTCTTTCCCGAGAGCCGTGAAGCATTTGCGATGCGGAAGGGGGATAGTTAGCTGGTCAGATTAGGGAGGAGACAATCAGAAGAACTAAACGGCCATTAGCGTCTGCATGAGGCAGCAAGCCAACAAAGTGTATGGATCTGTCGTGGTGTGCCGACCACTAGAGGCTGCGCAATTAGCAGCCGACGTCCATCATAAACTATTGTCGAATGGTATTGGTTATCATTGGAAGTTGGAACCAAAGTCTTGTTTCAGATGCAGGAGTTTCCCCTGCGGCAGTTCGAATCCTTTGGCCGCGTTTAGATTGTTTCGCGAAAAAATTTACAGTATGTCGGGCACACATTTAAAGTATTAAATATAAACTAATTACAAAACTAATTACAGACATCGCAAGACGAACCTAATGAGTCTAATTAATCCGTCATTAGCACATGTTTACTGTAGCAATTTATTGTCTAATCACGACCTAACTAGGCTCATTAGATTCGTCTCGCGAAGTACACTCCATCCATATAATGGGTTATTTTTTCGACTACATTTAATATGCCATGCATGTGAGGGAACATACTCGAAAGAAATTTCGCGAAACATCTAGGCGAAGGACTGTGAAAAACACCTGCCAAGCCTGTCAACTAACGAAAGTGGCATCGGAATCGCTGGCCTCGAACACGCGAAAAAGAGAACAGCACAAAAGTGCCGTCACAATCAGACCACACAATCCCACGGCGACCAGCGCTTCAAGTTTTCCGGCAGCGGAGAAGGGCGATTGCTTTATTTGCCTTCCTCCTCCGCGGGGGTCGCCGTCGACGAGCTCGACACCAGCCAATTTCCCGAAAATACAAGCCTGTTGCAACTGACAGCAAGAAAACAAAAACACGGGCGCGAGGCGCAAATATCTCGGCGATCTCCTCGCTTTTGGGCTTTACCTTCGTGGCTTCGTGCGGCTCCTTGTCCCCGTACCCTCACGAAAAGATCCCCGGGCCCGCGCGCCATCCCCGCGGCCGCGGCCAGCCAGTCAGCCGCCACCTCTCGCCGTCTCCGCCGCTCCGATTTTTCCCTCGTCCCGGCCGGCGACGGCGTGCCTCACGCAGTCACGCTCACCTCCTCAACATGGGCGGCCACCCGGTTTCGAGCCCACCGCTGGCAGTGGCAGGTGGGGTTTCCAATGCTGGCTGACGGGTGGGGCACCCAGCTGACACGGTCGACGTGGACGGGCTCTCTCTTCCGCCTCCGGCTTCTTTTTCCTTTTTATTTTTTTTTAATTTTTGAGGGCGGCTTTCGTCTTCCTCCCCCAAAATAAAGCCAAGCCCGGCGACGCCACCAACTCCGACCTCGTGGACTCCTCCCCCACAAAACTAAACCCTCGCACAGGAGGCGGCGCGTGAGACCGTGAGGCGGAATCAAGCGAAGGGCCCCACAGCCGCCACCTGCTGCGACGACTCCGGCGGAGATGGCGTCCATCTCCGGCGCGGCGGCGCCGCCCTCGTCCGCCTCGTGCCGGCTGCGGCTGCATCGGCAACTCCTGCTCCGACCCTCCCACCTCCGCCTCCGCGCGCCCCACTCGATCGCCGACCTCTCCCGCTCCTCCAGCTCCTCCAACTCTGCCCCGACCCCGGCGCAGCCGCTGGGCCCCAGGGCGGATAACGGCGCCGGCGCCGGCGGCAGCCGCGCGGTCGAGAAGGACCCGATCACGCTGTGGGAGCGCTACGTCGAGTGGCTCTACCAGCACAAGGAGCTCGGCCTCTTCGTCGACGTCAGCCGGATGGGGTTCACGGAGGAGTTCCTGCAGCAGATGGAGCCCCGGATGCAGCGCGCCTTCGCAGACATGTCGGAGCTCGAGAAGGGCGCCATCGCCAACCCCGACGAGGGACGCATGGTGGGGCACTACTGGCTCCGCAACCCGGAGCTCGCGCCCAACTCCTTCCTCCGCAACAAGATCGAGACCACGCTCGACAGCGTCCTCGCCTTCTCCCAAGACGTCGTCTCCGGAAAGGTTGCTGCGAAATTTCCCATTTCCATTTGCTTGACATACTTGCAAATTGCTTCTACTGCAGAGATCGAATTGCACATCATGCTTGGTTTGCAGTGCTACTCTAGCATTTTTAGTTCCATCCATTAGAAAGCCTCACTTTCATGGTAATTCAGCAACTCTAGGGAATCTCAAGTCTGTCCGAGAAATGGTGCCACAATTTAGGGGGTGAGATTGTAGAAGTTGATTACAAGTTTCTCTTTATTTTATTTTTTTTACATGGGTGGTCATGTGTTACAAATGTGGGGATATGCCATCAGCCCATCACGAGAGAGCTTAGAGCATACCTGCGAATGATCGTGCTCCACCGTACTGCAGATATGGGCATGATAATCAGGTGACTTTGCTTTAGATGGTTCCCATATATGGGATTTAGGAATGTGCATTATACAATAGATAGGTGCTATAAATCTATAATCCTATTGATGTGTTTGGTACATTCGTTTTTGCGCTGATGTCTTATAACATGGTGTAAATGCAGATTCAATCCCCATCTGGTCGTTTCACTTCAATCCTTTCTATAGGAATTGGAGGGTCAGCTTTGGGCCCTCAATTTGTCGCTGAGGCACTTGCACCTGATAACCCTCCACTGAAGGTATGCCCCTAATTCATAATTGGAGCAATGCACTTTTATTGCATTTGTCTGTCCTGGATTTAAGATGTCCACCAGTTGTAAGATGTACCTCTTATTATGCTTGATATCTCAGATAAGGTTTATTGACAACACCGATCCTGCCGGGATTGATCATCAAATTGCTCAACTTGGACCTGAACTTGCAACTACTCTTGTAATTGTTATTTCTAAGGTATGGAAAGACGCCAAATTTGCTTAGTTTGTTGATCTTCTCCTAGCTGCATTATTAATTTATTTGTGGCACTGTTTTTTGTTTTTGACAGAGTGGAGGCACACCTGAAACCCGCAATGGTCTGCTGGAAGTACAGAAAGCCTTCCGAGATGCAGGACTGGAATTCTCAAAACAGGTTTTGACCCTAGGTTCTTGCTTGTTTTTTTATGATTCCGTTCCAAGCAGTTCATGGCCAATAATTTCTGTTGGTTCATACACTTCCACATGCTTGATATATTGTCGCATGAGCAATTCATTATTTGATGGAATGGTCATTGCAGGGTGTTGCAATTACTCAAGAGAAATCTCTGTTGGATAACACTGCCAGAATAGAGGGATGGTTAGCTCGGTTTCCTATGTTTGACTGGGTTGGTGGAAGAACTTCAGAAATGTCAGCTGTGGGTTTACTTCCAGCTGCATTGCAGGTCAGTGCTTTCCCACTTTTCCTTTATGTTGATTCACACGCTTTCAAATTAACACGAGAGGTTGTTGCCAGGGTATCGATATCAAGGAAATGTTAATTGGCGCAGCTTTAATGGATGAAGAAACCAGGAACACTGTGGTATGATATTATAAGAACATGGACAATGTACAGTTTGATATGGTCATCTATTAAGAATGTGTCAAATATGGTTTGCCTTTTGACAGGTTAAAGAAAATCCAGCAGCATTGCTTGCTTTATGTTGGTACTGGGCATCAGGAGGGATAGGCAATAAGGTTTGCAGCTTCATTGGTTGCAGCATCTTCTATTGATGAATGTGGTTCTTAGTAGTCTCCTTACTGTTCTGACTTTCCTCTCTTTAGGACATGGTTGTACTTCCTTACAAGGATAGTTTGCTACTTTTGAGTAGATATTTGCAACAACTTGTCATGGAATCTCTTGGGAAAGAATTCGACCTGGATGGCAATCGGGTAAAAAGTCTTTCACTAGTCAACTTACTGTAATCGTTGTTTCTGAACTACTAGGTTTCAGGTCCTATGTTCATTACTGCTCTTTGTTTAACATAGAAATTTCCAATGACAGGTCAATCAAGGTCTAACTGTGTATGGTAACAAAGGAAGCACTGACCAGCACGCGTAAGTGTGTACTCTTTCTGCAATATTTACTATAGTTAAATTGCAGGATCTAATGAATTATTTCTGATCACAGTTACATTCAGCAGCTGAGAGAAGGTGTACACAACTTCTTTGTTACTTTCATTGAAGTGTTGCGAGACAGGCCTCCGGGTCATGATTGGGAGCTTGAACCTGGAGTCACATGCGGTGACTATTTGTTTGGGATGTTGCAGGTAAACCTTGAACTTTAAAGAGACAAAATTATCTTGATTTGTCTACGATAGAGATACCAGAGGTGTACAATATTTTGCAGGGAACCCGTTCTGCTCTTTATGCAAATGACCGGGAGTCCATCTCTGTTACTGTTCAAGAAGTAACTCCTAGAGCTGTTGGTGCACTGGTTGCACTTTATGAACGTGCTGTGGGGATTTATGCTTCTTTGGTAAATATCAATGCCTACCATCAACCAGGTATGCTTCTCAAAACAAAGTAATGTAGCTCAGTATGATTAAGCTATTTTGTTGTATGTGTTTATGATTTATGTGTGGGCTATGTGATTTATACAGGTGTTGAGGCTGGGAAAAAGGCAGCTGGAGAAGTATTGGCACTTCAGAAAAGGGTGCTGACTGTATTAAATGAGGCCACGTATGGCATCTCTGATTTATGTTTTTGGTTATAGTTTGTTTCTCTATGCAGTGATTAGTCGCATGTAGTATTTTTTGGTCATATTTCCTGTTATGATTTTTTCCTAAAACCACTAAAAGTGCATACTACCCCACAGTTGTGATAATGCTCCCTTTCTCCTAGAGATACCCACTGAAGGCCTTTTAGATGTTTGACATGATATAAATTTGATAGTTCTCGTGGGGCTGCAAAATTGCAGATAGCAGCCATCTTTAACAGTTACACATCCTTGAGTCGAAAACAATCAATATTCTAACAAATAGAAACATGTGATTTGCATTTCAATACAACTCAACATTTCCTTACTGATGAAACATCTTTTGTTGTTTCCAAATTTCAATGCGCATGGCATCAACATAAATCTTCAGCACAAACAAGGACAGGAAGTTTGTTTACAAACATCTATATTTTATACGTCCAATAATATCTGCATTTTACTCCCTCAATCTTTGTCTCCCAAATATCGGAGTTACTAGATTCCTGCTCATTTATGTATTGCAGATAGCAGCCTGCTTTTTTAACAGCTACACACCCTTCAGTCGAAAACTCAATATTGTAACCAATAGAAACACGTGGCTTGTATTTGAGTATAATAACTCAACCTTTCCTTACTCTTGAAACATTTTGTGTTTTTTCCAAATTTCAATGCACATGACATCGTTTTTCATCAGCCTTAGCAAGGTGACAAATTTTGAATATTAAAAGACATCACTTAAGTTTGTTTACAAATATCTGAATTTTTCTCCCCTAATTGATTGTGTCCTGAATGCTGGTGTTACCGAATTCCTGCTGATTTATGTACTTGTCTCCCAGCTGCAAGGATCCTGCTGAGCCATTGACCCTAGATGAAATCGCAGATCGCTGTCAATGCCCAGAAGATGTAAGTTTCGCGAATTTTCATCTGCATAAACTGGTTGCTCTTTTAACTAACTCATGTATATGCCTGCTCCCTCAGATCGAGATGATCTACAAAATAATACAGCACATGGCTGCAAACGACAGAGCGGTTATAGCAGAAGGCAGCTGCGGTTCTCCTCGGAGCGTCAAAGTGTATCTTGGAGAATGCAATGTAGATGAAGACATGCAGGCTGCATAGATTGGGGGCTGTATGGATCGGTGTAAAATTATGTTGGAATAAAAAGGAGCAACATGATGGTGACTTGGTGAGGCCATGCGTGTATTCCTGATGTGTCATTACCATTAGCTTATTGTTTGGCTGTGCTTGCGCTGTCGCACACGGTTGCTGCAACGATGTATCCTAGATTTTTTTTCCCCCTTGGACTCCCTTTGCATACAAAATACAAAGGGATGAAGAAAGGTGCCCGCATAACTTGCGTTCGTTTAAACGTATCTTCCATCTGAATATGCTTTTATCATTCGAGCATCTGCGTTGCTGTGGCATCTTCTCCGCATCCATGTTTCTGTCTCAAGCAGCACTGGTCTATGCAAATGTTTCTCGTTTCGTTTCGGTTGATACAGTGCAACAGTAGATAAAATATATCTGATGACTCGGCCATATTGGGTTATTTTGGCACAGGCAAAAGTTGTATTCAAGCGAATGGACATATTGAGAAATTTTGGCACAAGCACAAGTTTCGTATTCAAACGAATGGAATATTTACAGTTATGAGATACAAATGCTAAATATAACAGTGGTACTACAAACCATGATCTCACTCGCCAACGCAGGTTAGCATCAGAACGGAATGAACAAATGATTTCAAGTTTCGTGTTTACACTTACACCCTGAACAAAGGGAAGCAGAAGCAAGCAATTGTAACGTGGCTATTGACACAATATTCACAGAAACTTGGATATCACACGGCAGGACGTCCGAAAGGCTGTAGTTGCAACCGTAAGCAATGCTCGGTTATTGTAGACGCTGCATAACCAGGTACAAAAACATTATTTTCATAACTATATGTAGATTGGAAGGCAAAGATCAGCAGCCTCAAGCCCCAGTTCATTCAACTTGGGAAAGGTCATTGTGTGAAGAATATATACTAGAAAGAAAATCGGTGTCCAAGGTTACTATGACGAAAAACTTACCCAACAGCCGTAGCGCCCCATGAAGCAACATTATAGATGACTTTAGTCCCATCCCAGGCCTTCCTGATTCTACTTTTCTTCTTTTCAGCTGAAAATGTCTTCCGAAGCGCTGGTACAGGGAAGGCAGAATATCCATTCAAGACATGATTTAACCATTCATCTTGATTAAGAAACAAGAAACTAACCTTTTTGAAGTTGATCAGGAGACAGGTCCTGCATAACATGACACTCGCATTAAGCATCACTCATACAAGGAGAGACATAACTCCTTGTGGAACATAAAGTAACGGAAATAGCTACCTTAGTTTTTTTGAGTGATAACAAGTATGCGGCCATAAATGAAGTAATCCCATCGACTACGTCCTCCTGCTTAACAAGAACAAACCCACCATCCGGGTCATCATCTTCCGACAAATCCACGGCATTTATTATATCCCATGATATATCAGGTTCAACTGTGACAAAGAGTGGATAACCTTTTAAGTATAGTGATCACTAATTCAGGGAAATGAGAGTGAAAAGGAACTTGTAAGTAGCACTTGTGAGTTTATATCCACCACAATAGTAATATAATATGTTCATCAAGCAGAGGCATACCTGCACCATCTTGATATACTGAATTCTGAATGCCATCGAGCTTTTTAAGGAACTCAAGTGATTCAACCTTAGATTTAAGAAGGTCACACATCTACAAGGTAAAAGCAAGGGGTTTAAATTTTAAGGCAGCATCAGAGCATATGAACTATGTGAAAAATTCTGTGATGCCTCGTCACTTCAGAAATAGATTTCTGTTGAGTGCAACAAGTAACGAGACTCTTCACCCCACATTCCAGACAGGAAATTGGAAATACATATTGGCATACGGCAGATATGACTTGACTAACTAACAATATACTATTCTTGAAGCATCTGAATCAGAGGTCCCAAAATGTTTATTTTCAAATTTTGGAGAAATATACATGCAACATACCACACCCAACCTTATCAGGAATGCCCAAAGTCATCTATTTCATGGTGTCACCACTGACAGAAGTACAGAACACAGACACTGGTAATCGCCAAAGTCCAGCATCAGCAATCAGAATCAAACTGGCGGTAATGCAACTGCACATAATGCTAGCTTTCTACTAAATTTACCAACAGGTTCACACTAACCTGAATCCACCCAACAAGCTACTGAAGTCTGAAACTACAAAGACGTTAGTCTCACAACAGCGTAGAAACAGTGGCAACAATACTTCAGTAATTTTGAACTACCCATCAACCTCGGATACTATTTATGAAGTGTTTAGTTTGAGTTCGCACTGTCCAAATTTAAACTGTAGAAAATTCAGTTAAATCATCGCAATTTACCAAATCCAAATCCTAGTTCCCGAAATCCTCAACCTGCCTAGAAGAACTCGTGACTCGTGAGGGATCACGACGCCTCCTGTCCTGCTCACCTGAGCCGTCTCGTAGTCGGAGTCACTCGCCACCGACGACGTCGCCGCGTCATCCGCATCGTCACCGACACCGCCCTTGCGGTCCTCGCCCTCCGGCAGCGGGGCCGCGGCGTCCTCCGAGAGGGACACGCCGAGATCAGCGTCGGCGTCTCGCAGCATCTCGACCGCCCGCTGGACCTGCTCCAGCACCTCCTCCAGCGCCCGCTTCCGCACCCTCCTCACCTCCGGCGACCACCGGCTCGCCGGCGGCGGCGAGGAGGAGGAAGATGGCGAGGGCTCCATCGGGGATTGATGCGGGCCCTGCAGCCGGCGACGGCGGTGACGGGCGGATTGGGCCTCAGAATCGCGCGGCCTACATGAAGAAGAGAGGACGATTGATTCGATTGGCTAATCGTCGCGTAATCGTGTTGGCTTGGAGTGTTGATTGCAAAAGGCAACTAAGAAGTGGGCCCGGATAGTGGGTCCTACCTGTCAGTTGAAGCTGATATTTGACGAGGGTGTTGAAACTTGGGGACGTCTTGAAAGGGGATTGTGAATCTTGTGATGAAGTTAAATGGGCCTTGGACCAACAAAACGCCCAGGCCGACGAGGCCCATTCTGCACCGTCTTGCGTCAATGTCTTTTCCTCCAAAAAGGAAAAAGAAAAGGAAGAATGCCAATATCTGGCTGAATGTCTAGTGGATTCGTGCAGAAGTTTAAATTTGAAAGAAAAATAAAACATAATATAGTGATGTTTATTTTTTTTCGTATTACTAAATTTGTAAACTTGGCATGAAGTATACAGATTTGAATGAAATTATCTGCAGCAAATTGCACGAGTAATTTTTCAACCTCGTAACTGCCATGAAATATACAGATTTGAATGAAATTATCTGCAGCAAATCGTGCAAGTAATTTTTGAACCTTTCTGAAGTGAGGTAACCACAAATGATTTGATCGTGTAATTAGTAACTACAAATGGAATCACATCTTCACATGACTAAACAGAAGATGGTTGTTGCTACCTGCTAGACTGATCTAGTCGAGTTAATTGTGAACGGGAGATATGGGCATCGGATATGGAGAAGGCT
This sequence comes from Urochloa ruziziensis, assembly GCA_015476505.1. NCBI lineage: Eukaryota > Viridiplantae > Streptophyta > Magnoliopsida > Poales > Poaceae > Urochloa > Urochloa ruziziensis. The sequence goes on along the minus strand of CM027119.1, from coordinate 53,658,299 downwards.
TCAAAACTCAGCAATCAGCATTGAGACACCGTGATAATAAGCTGTGCCAAAATACTCCATCGTTCCGAATTATAATTCACTTTAGCTTTGTTGTCAAACTTACGTAACATTGATCCAATTTATAAAAAAACAATAACACATATAACATAAAATTTATTTTATTGAATCAATCATGAAATATGTGTTGATAGTACATTTGTTTGGTATTGTAGATGTTATTATATTTTTCTGTAAATTTGATAAAAGTTAGACAATTTTGATCAAAGTTTGTGGTAACTGTAGCTTCTAAATATTTGATCAGATCCTGTTTTAGTTTCTGATCTTTCCAAATGTTTCAAGGCTGGATACCGGCGAAACGCTACTGCTTAAATGAGACAGAACATGATCCAGTTAAAAGTGGAAGTATCATCGATCAGGATTTCAAGCCTGTGCTGTTTTTTAGCCACTATAGTAATCTGTAGAAAACACATGGCACGGTCCATATATCAAATATGATCAATAGTAGAGATTGAAAAAATAATGGAAGAGATATTTACAGTTGTGGCATCGATTTTATAACTAAACTTTAAGCTTGAAAATATGTAGTTTGGAAACACTGAACAAATGAAATTTAGTCTAATGTTCAACATGACCTTTGGTATCTATGTAAATAAAATTGGTAAAATGGAATAGAGGGATAGAAAAGCATATACCTACTTTACCCTCTCCACACCTGGTATAGAAACACCATGTTTATGATCAGTTATGAAGCAGAGAAAAGAAAAGGCATCTTTATTACCTCAAAAATCTTGTAACAAATTGTACTTTGGATGGTGTAGCAGATGAAAAAAGAAGTCTCAATGTAGCTAGCAACAGGGTGCGAGTAGATATCTCCACATATGATTTTCAAGAACAACAATGTTTTCCTCATAATGTGTTTTTCCCTAATAGTGAGCAGAGAATCATGTGTTCTGAATCGATACTGCCCAACAAATCATGCCCAAGGTGTCCATACAAATAGATCGCTTTTGCCAGATTATCCAAACAAGTTAGATGTGCCAGAAGCTTCCCGATGGCAAGGACCACCTTAAAGATTCTAGTGTACCAGAATCACATGGCTGCATCAGACAAATATAGATTCCAGTGGACTTGAAAGAACACAAATGCTGGCTTATTGAACTTGGGTAATCTACTAGAGTTCCAACTTTCAAAAGCTGGTAACAACGTAAACATTAATACCTAAACAAAGGCACAAGAAAATGATAGGAACAACCGACCTGAAGAAAATTACTGACGTGTTTTGCAGCTTCATCCAATCATCTTGATGAGGTAAGTTATCAAACTAGCACTTGCAAAATTTCAGAACGAATGGACATCAAATAGCGTAAGTATTCAGCTACAGAACAGGATGTAATGGCTCATCTTAATTATTTTAGAGGTTTATTAAAAGCAATCATACCCAAACTCATTCTGATTCCTTTCTGTAAATATTGCAAAACCAGAATGCCACCTTACATTGTACATGACAGATAATACAGTCCTCTGTATGCATGCCTCCCGCTTCAAAATTTTACTGCATTCCATAGAAAGACCATTTCTTACAGTACAATGGCATTTAGAAAGATCAAGAATCATTGAATATATGCTGTGTGCGTCAAGCCCGTCTTGTTATAGAACAATCCAATTGTCACTTTGTTCATAGTGAATGGGAGATTTTTAGTCCAACTGATTATTATCCTTTTAAACATAAGACTGTGGGCTGTAAACAAGATTGTACAATGTATGATGTATCTGACAGTGGAAGGAAATAAACATTAAACGATAGAATTTAATTACACTGTTACTGGGAACTATGTGAAAGCCCTAATTGAACACCCCAAAATGCACAGTGGACCGTTCATCTGACCAAAACTTGTCAGCACCACATTATAGGGCAAGGCACTGCTAAACGTGACGTTGCATTAGGCGCCGATGAAAGGAATAGCTGGTGGCGCTATCCTTCTTACGCCGCATGTTCAATCAATAGCCACATGGATTCGAGAATGAACTGCAGAACAAAAATACAGAGGCAGTTCAGCAAACAACCAGGCTAAACTCCACTTTGGTGTTAAATAATTCAAAAGGCATGGCAACTTACAGAATATCCTTCCTAGGCAGGCGCAAACCGAATGTACAAACTACTATAAACTTGTACTTTACCTCCTCAGATGTCTCATTAATCAATGTCTACTTGAACCCCCAAGATTATGTAAGCAATCCCTACTATAAACTTGTACTTTACCTCCTCAGATGTCTCATTAATCAATGTCTACTTGAACCCCCAAGATTATGTAAGCAATCCCTTTTCACAGTAAACTGTAAGCATATGAGTCAAAACAAAAGGGCTGATAGATATGAATTGCTAGCCTACTGACACAAGAAAGATACTGCCGAACCCTTTAATATCAATTATTTCATCAATTCATACCCAAACAGTCAGCAACTTTCAATCGGACACTAGTTTGCAGCCAATGGTGCTCCTGAAGAACAATGCCCATCCACCTCGAACAAACCACATCAAAAGACTCCAATGCATGGCGAACCAACATGAGCAATTGAGCACACCAATTAAATAGGGAAGAACCCAGCTCCCTCCCTCTCCTATACGCTGACACTGGATTTCTTCAGGACCCCAACATGCGAGCCCCCTGTCGCATTGCGCCGGCCGAGTCCCAACTCCCAACCACCTACACATGCGATGCGGGCCGAGTGCACTGCATTCCACTTCATAACACAACGGTAAATGTGGCGATAAGCAGCTGTCTACGTCCCCTCCCTCTTTCCAGCCGATGGATTTTTCTTTGAGATTAGTGCACTACAGTAGATTGCTGACGTCAGCATGACGTGGATGCTGACATCAGCAGGACAGTTAGGGTTCCTGTGAGAGGGGGTGCGGTGGCGGCGGGAGGCATTGGGCTTAGGGTTTTGGGGTTTTGGGGATGAATCCCCCCATTGGATTTAGAGAGGGTGGTGGTGGTGATGGCCGGCGGCGGCGGAGGTCCGGCCAGCGGCGGTTGGAGGGCGGCGCGGGCGCCGCCGGCCGGGGGTGGCGGCGGCCTTAGGGTTTCAGGGTTCGGGGGTGAATCCCCGTCGGATTTAGAGAGGGTGGTAGTGGTGGCTGGCGGCGGCTGTGGGACCGGCGGTGGCGGTGGGTTGGCGGCGGCGAGGCCGGGCGGCGATAGCGTCGCCGGCCGGGTGGTGGAGGACTGGCGGCGGGCGGAGCCGGCGGCGGGGCGCGAAGAAGCTGGGCGCAAGTCGGCAGCGGCTCGGGGGCTCGGCTGGAGGTTGAAGAAGCCGACGTGGCGCTGACGTCGTGCTGACGTCAGCTCGGGAATGGGGGGACGTAGACCGCGGCTTACTTAGATCCGCGTTAACACAACAGCCTTGTTTTCTTAAAAAAAACACACAAGCAGCCTTGTGAGTTGTGGCCTTGGCACCTTGCACCTGTTCCTTTCCTCGTTCTGGTTCCGGGTATTTAAGAAGAATGCTTGATGCCGCGGGGACGGGACGGCGGCGGCATAAGTGGTTGCTCAAACGAGGAAGCTGATTATGCGTCGATGGGGATGGGTTGCCATGGCCGCGATGGGCCGATGGTCGAGCAGATCGACATCGACTGGTCGACGACTGGACTTAGTTTGGCTACTTGGCTTGGAATGGGGATGAAGGAAGAGACGGGGGGATTTGGGGAGAAAAGAAAAAATGGCCCGTCTGGTTGATCCCAAGCGGGGATCAGGGCGGGGATCTGAGGAAGCGCTGACAGTAGGGAACTTGGGTCACCTCGGTGTGACGCCGTGGATTTGAACGAACGCGAATGCTGGCCGCCGGGTTTTCATCTGCCAAGGTCGAGGCCGGAGGGCGGCGTCGCGGCGAGCCGGCGATGCCGCGATGGGATCAATGGAACTTGGAAGGCGAGGAGAGAGGGAGAGAGGCAGAGGCTGACCGTTGCCGTAGCAGGCAGCCTCTTCTGGGCCGCTAGAGTGGGCTTGGGTGAGTACGGGCTAGAAGTTAGTTGATCATCGACCAAAAAAATACTAACAGCACGGTTATTTTCATGATCCATATACCTCGAACTACTACTACTACTATCTCCCAGTACAAAATTTCTGCAAACTTCTAGTAAAAATCCTTTCGTATTGCTGCAATACAAACAAGTTCTAAAGATGTTTCAAAAGCAACGGCCCAAATGCATAAAGAAATGGTTGCGTAGATCTTTTACAGATTATTTTTTGCATTTAGGTTTGGGATTGTATGTTAAGGAAATTAAATCACACTATAGAGGAGGGATAAATTTTACCAGCCATAATAAACCAAACCAATTGAGTTAAGAGTCTTTGAGTTAGCATATACTCCTATATTTGTGCTCCCTCCATCCCTTTTTGATAGTTCTATTTTACCTTGGCACAATGACCAAGGAGAGAAACCTTGCTTGTCATCTAAGAGCAAGTTTTATAAAAACGCTCGCTAGCGGGCGTATAGTGTCCACCTCACGCGAGCTTCTCAACGCTGCTGGTGGTGGGTCCCTCCATCCATTAATGCTTTGCGTGCTACAACTGCTACGTGGAAACATCCGATGGGACGAGCAGAAAAGCGATGCCATTTCGCCCGTTGGAGTTGGCGTCTGGTGATGCGCTCGCTGCCTTCTCTCATGTCTTCTCTCTCTACCACATCGACATTACGCCCACTCCACACCACCTATTATACTTACTCTAATTAATTATATCATCAAACATTCCTTTTTTTTTGCGAAAACTCCTCGGTATTGATGTTTTCATATACATGCACCAATCTTTTTTCTAGAGGAATCACTCTGCACATAAATCGAAACAAACATTTATGTCAGATCTAAAACCACAACTCAAATAGGACTATCAAAAAAACTCAGATTTTAAAATAGGACTATCAAAAGGGGATGGAGGGAGTATTTGATGACTTCATTAGTCTTAAGAACATCCGGTCTAGTTTGTTAATTAAAGGTGCTCATGATATAGTAGGATGTGTGCACACGAGTTCATAATAAGGATGGGTCCATGTAGGTGAGTTCTATACTTTGTTTCGAAGAAAATACTGGCAATAAACTTCCGAACTTCCCAGGCACAAGAAATCACCTTAGCAGGGCAGTTAATTGGTTAGGTTACAACCTTTTTTTGAAACAAGAGTACAACTATATTTTAGTCTATGAACGAATAGAGCATCTTTAACTGTTCCTTTATCCGCTTTCCACTTTCCAACCATATAGGAGAATTGGAAGAAAAAAATCATCTTTAACAGTTCCTCTTTCCTCTTTATTTTTCCTCCACCTCCTTTTTCTTTTCTCAATCCAACCTGTCCTCCCCTTCCTCTCCCTTTCCTTCTATTCACTACAGCCGCTAGATCTCCACCCCACACAGTGCATCTCGACCGCCCGGTGTGCAGCCGTTCCCCCACGCTCGCGCCCGACCGGCGCTGCCCCACGCTCCGCCTACCCACGCTTGGCCCTACCCGGCGCGGAGCACCTGTCTCGGCCGGCCTACCGCAGCGTTGCCCGTGCCTCTTGCCCCGGCTATCCGCGTCGTCCGCGCTGGCCTTGCCGTGCGCTGCCGCCGGCGATCGTCCTCGCTAGCCTGGTCGCATGCGTGGGCTTGGGCACGCCACGGGCCACCCCTACTTCGCCTGTCCTGCCGGCCTCACATGGAGAGAAGAGAGGGCCGGCCTCGCACAGAGGAGAGTAAGAGGAAAGCTTCGTAGACCCATCGACAGGTGGGCCCGCATGTTAGGTGAATGGAAAGGGCAAAGAGGAACTGATTTTGGCACCTCTACCCTAAATGATGAAAATGTGAAAGGGAATTCCCCTATAAAGTGAGAAAGTGGAAAGGGAAAATGTTGAAGATGCTCATGCACGTGGCTCTCGATCGGACCTTATTTGTAGATGATCCTTAAGATTGGTTTTGTGTTAAAAATGGAACAAAGTTATGAGTGTTTTTCTATGCTCGTTAGTTGCAAGCAGTAAAAACTGACTGAGAAGTTCTATTCACTACTGTAATATTGAAAAGCTAGCTAGAAATTGGCACGCAAAAAAAAAAAAAAAAAACGGTAGTAGAAAAGTTATCTTTCCCGCCAAATGCAACGGACAATGCATGTAGTTTAAATTTGTCTATCAAAACTGTCAGCTTCAGCTCCCAGCTGATTGATTAGACAAAAGACTAAGCAGACGCCAACAACCAATCAACAATGTCAAGCCCAACCGCAACAAATTCTTCTTTGCCAAAGTTCAAATAGAAGGAAAAAACATTCTACAACGAAACAAGAACACAAATAGGCCCCACGGAACTCCATTTATTAATTACCAAAAGCAAACAACCCATCGCATTTTTTGCTGATCTTGATGGAAAGCCGGCCTCCTTTTCGACCAATGGCATAATGGCTCTCATTCTCATATCGCTCTCAATGGAAAAGGTACAAAGGTCGTCAAGACAAACAAAGGTTGCCATTTAGGAGGGGCCAATAAAATTTTATGTATAAAGTGAGAGAAACCCTACAAAAGGCATGCTAACAATGTCGTGTCTACCAAGATATTGACATGCTAACAATGTTACGTCTAACGCTGATTATTCAGGAAGCGAAGCTTTGGGCCCGGGCGGGGTTCAGCGGGCTGTGTTTGTTGTTCGGGATTAGAGCCTTGCCTTTCTAATTTAGTCTAGTTTTTTCTTCGTGCCCTTGTTGTTTTATCTGTTTTGTTTGCTTGTCTGTGTTGTAACAAAACTCTCTCTTCCGCTTAATAAAAAACGTGTCATGCACGTTCTAAAAAAAGATATTGACGCATCGGTTATAATATGCTTATAAACTACTCCCTCCGTTCCAAAATAGATGTCATTCTCGCTTCCCGAGAAGTCAACATTTTCAAAATACCGGCAATTATATATTAAAATATATAAATATTTATGCTAAGTAATTAGTATCATTGAAAAGATCTTTAAGTCTAGTTTTTTAACAAATTTATTTGGAGATGAAAATGTTGCACGTTTTTTCTACAAATCTAGTCAAAGTTGAGAAAGTTTGACCGGCACGCATCCCATAACGTCATCTATTTTGAAACGGAGGGAGTACCACATATCAGTCTCTTCCGCTCGAGATTAGACAATTAGCTGACGTGAGCCTCTGAAAAGGCATGCTAACATCGTACTTATTATTATAGGCAGGCAGAGAACAACCATAATAAAAGACGTTAAACTATACATGGCAATATGACATCTGTATCTCTCTTCCCCTGGAATGCCTGCCCGATGCCACCGTTAGGGACGGACAAGTGAGTGACTAACAAGCGGGTACCTTGAAAGTAATTAAATTTATGAAGATTAAATATGGTAAATTTTTGCTAAATTATTTAACACAAAACGATTTGAGTGAGGGGCCTTTGCCCCCGTTTTTTTCCTAACCCTTCTAGCGAAAAATTTCCACAAATAGACCTCTAACGGAAAGATTTTCAGAAATACCTCAGCGCCAGAAATCATACACCGAGGTTACATGTCTCGGCACCGAAAATCATGGCGCCAAGGTTACATGGCTCGGGCCATAAGCACCCAACGCCGAGACGTATAAGCTCGGCGCCAAAGACCATGACGCCGAGCTCGGCGCAATGATCATTGGCGCCAAGCTAACACGTCTCGGCGCCATAAGCACTTGGGGTCGAGACGTGTAACCTTGGCACCGAGATGATTGTCCATTTCGGAAAATCTTTCCACCACATGTCTATTCGTAAAATTCTTTCGTGAGAAAGACTAGAAAACAAAACAAAAAAAAAAAGTCGGGCCTCTGCCCTCTAGCTCAGGTCTAAGGTCCACTTCTGGTCCACATGGGTACGAGGCACAATTTGCTCCATATCTTTTCCCACTAAAATCACCACTCTCATGTTGATTCTACTGCCTGGTGGCCCCATAGGAGAATGATCCCATGCACCCAAATCCTTCCATACCCGTGCCGTTGACAGATGGGGCCAGACCGGTGGGAACCGGCCGTCATTCCTCGGACAAATGTCGAGCATGCGGCGCGGAGACTCGCGTGTGGCAAAGCCGCAGGGCCACAGGCTGGCACGCGGCTGACGAGTGACGACACCTCGACCCACGTCATCCGGGCTCCGGTGACTCGCCCGCGGAGAAGAAGCTCGTCACGGTGGGCCGCGGAGCAGAGCGGCAGGAGTGTACGTAGGATCAGGCACACAACGTGACAGCAAACGACGACGACCGACGAGGGAATGAAGCTTCGTAGCATGATGGCAGCAAGAGAGCGATACTTGTCCTTGGGAGTTTTACATGCTAGTACACATTTCCATGCACTAAAGAAACGATGAAATTCGTCTCTAAAAGATACTACGTAAAAAGTTAAGTTAAAGAGTAGCAATACGAAGTTGCTGGACACATCGTGAAGTTCTTTTTCGCCCCCAAGGAGCGTCCACCGAGAATTTGATGAGTAAACACGATCACACAAATGGTCCAAATTCAAAGTGTCAAACCATGCATTGAACATGATGCAGGATTCCAAGTGCTTACACTAGCACTCCTTTAATGCTCGATGGAGCAATTGACAGCTATCCATCCTGACAACCGTAGCGTGAATGGCTACGATTCCAAACACATCCTCCTCAAATCTTAGACCGATACTGCTAACACATTAATAGCCGTGAATAAAACCGCTGCTAATCCTGACACCACCAAGTTGGAGCATTAAAGGACTGCAAACCATCCTTTTCTTTGGACTAGAATGGCTGCTAATTCAGTCGCGCATCTCTAATGCAGGTAGCATCAGTCGGCTGCTAATTTGAATTTGACCCGAGCAAACACGCCGGGAAGCTTTGCCTTGCCGGTCGCGCGAGCCCGGGAACCAACGGGCAGCGCGGCCAGCCAGCTCTGTACAGTTTCCCGCGGCCCCTCCCGCCGTCCCCTCGCCATCGGACGGCCCGCAGCGGCCGGGAGGGATGCTTTGCGGATTGCGGTCGCCAGGGAAGGGAAGACCGGAAGAGGGAGGCGTCCGCTCCGCTCTCGTCTCACACACCCGCTGGCCGCTGTGGCCTCTCCTTCGCTCCGCGACGCGCCGAAAGGGGAAAACAGCCGTTACCATTACCACTCGCCACTGCGGCGCTGCGCGCGGCCGCGGCTACTCCCCCCGCCCCGCCCCCCTTCGCGTTTGCCCACCCCCCACCTCACGCCAGCCAGCGCTCCCTGGGCTGCGCGCCCCGGAAACGGACGCCGACGCGCGGCAGCAGCCCTCCCCTCCCTCGCCGCCTTCCGGAGCCTTCCGCGACTTCCGTTACTACTCGCCGAGGCCATCATAAGGGGGTGGGCGAGGGCGAGAGGGGGGAGGCGCCCCCGTCCAACCCTAAATCACTCCCCCCCAGGCCCCCACATTCCTCCTCCGTGAGCCGGCGGCGCGCGCGGTGAGGAGATAAGGTTGCAGCTCTGCGCGGCCGGGATCCGGCGCGAGCCGCGGCGGGAGCCGTGGGGGTTCGGCAGCGCAGCTAGCGGATTGGGAGACTGCTCGTGCGTGCGGCGGGATGGAGGTGTCGGCGACGGTGGCGCTGCTGGTCGCCGTCGCGCTCATGGCGCTGGGCATGGCGGCGACCGGGTGGCTGCAGCGCGCCGAGGCGCGGCGGGCGGAGGTGCGCCGCCTCGCGTGGCAGGCGGCCGAGGAGGTCGAGGTCGCCGAGAGGGAGGAGGCCTACTGCTACGGCCAGTACGGCGCCGAGTTCGTGCGCGCGTCTGACGTCCCCGAGGCGCCCGTGCTGTGGGCGCCGCCACCGCCGGCGGTGGCCCCCACGTCGAACGAGGCGGAGGATGAAGCCGCGGCGGCGGTGGCGACAGCGTCCTCCTCGCCCGCGGGGAAGGGCGTCTGCGAGATGTGCGGCAGGCCGACGACGCTCCGGTGCAAGCGATGCAAGAGCGTCAAGTACTGGTCAGTGAGCTCCCCGCCCTGCTCTCGTTTCCTCTTCCGATTTCGTGCCGATTATGTCCCTGCATTGTGCGACGGGCGTGTGATTTTTTTCAGTAGGGAGCTGCGATGCAATGGGTTCCGTGCTTTGTAGTAGGTGCTAGTAGTTAGTACAATGTCAATGGATTACAGTGCGAAGTGTTTGGTTTCCCGGTTTCCCCCCAATCGTTTTAAGTCCCAACCGTGTCAGGCTAGTGGCTTTACCCCCCGACTGCTTTTGTGACATCAGTTATTTGCTCAACAAGGATTGGCAGGGACCAGCATTGCCTCTCATGCTTATATGTTACAATTTCTTAAGATATTGTTTCATCTTATTTCGTTTCTAACTACCCTAGAACTGGCATTGGTTTTGAGCGTGGATGCTGCTTTAGAGGCTGCCATGCATTAGCAGTAGCATATTTTTTTGATCGATCTGTTGATGTAGCAGTTCTCATATTTTAGAAGTTTATGCTGGACTGGTGGTTTAATTCACAGTGTATATTTATGGAGTTGAGTTCAATGATTCATTCATTCTATAAGACAGAGTTAATATTTAAAAACTAGTTGCTAGGAAATTGAGACTGCCTTTTGTGTGATTCTCTGTTGCATTGATCTATGCTTCGACACTATGGGGTTGCAGAGGGAGAGGATGTAGCACGGGAAATTTGAGCTGTGCCTAGATAGTTGCATGCATCTTTCATATTAGGCAAATAAAGTATGGAGAGACAATCTTTGATTATGCTGTCAGCTTTTGTTTGGCAAGACATCTATGTTATTTGGAGGGACCATACTTTATATTTTAGCCAACCTCAATTGTCAATTTGTCCAATTATGAGCAATGAAAGACCTTGTTCTCCACTTTTGTATCACCTTACATCTACTTTATTTCTCCAACTGCCTGAAATGGAGATGTGAAACAGCATGGGTCCCCAGTATCTTAAGAGTTGCATTTTTTTTCTAATTTATTTTTTATTGTATGCGTCTTTATTCAAGAAAAGGCTTAGGAGCATATCAAATGAAGCATTGATTTTCTCAGGTTATGTTTGTGTTACTATATTCCTGAGGAGCAGAATTTCACCGATTAATGTGTTTACTATAAGGTGAATCCTAGGTAATTTATGTTCACAACTTCCCAGTAGCGATTAATGCATGCATAAATTATTATCTTCATTGAACTGTGTTGCTTGTACAAGTAATATTTCCTTTCAAGGTATGTGCTTCGCTAGAAATGAAACCTCAAGGGTCTCTTTCAAAACTGTAGCACTGAAGATGTACATTTATGTGCTCAACATTTCAGCCCATTTGTAAAACGAGGAGTTTGTATTATGAAAGCCAGTTATCAGTAATTATGTTGGGGTTGGATTGGAGTTAGTATGGGAGATTTGGATTTGCAGGTAGTTTCATGTCTCCTTCATATTAGGCAATGAAAATAACCGAGATACAACCTAAGTATGCTGCCAACTTTTGTTTGGCAATGCATCTATGTGATGTGTAGGATCCATTCCTTATATTTTAGCCAATGTCAACTACTCAACTGGCAATATATCAAATAGTGAAGTTGGATCTGTGAGCTCCTTGGATCCCCCCCTTTTGGAGACCTCGTTTTCCACTTTATTACCCTTTTCAATGAAATAGAGATGTGAAACAGATGCATGGGCTGTTAATGTGTTAAGAGCTGTGTTTTAATTTATTTTTCATTTTATGCATCATTAATCAAGAAAAATGCAGCTAGGAGCATATGTAATGAAGCATTGATTTTATCAGGTTAAGTTGGAATTAGGGCTTATTCGTTTCATCCCTTCCCCCGAGATATTGGGAGGTATTGAAGTGTATCGAGGGGTATTTTGACTTGTTGGGGATTCAATACGACCTAATACCTCCCAATACCTTTCGGGAAGGGATGAAACGAACAAGGCTGTGTTGCTATAAGGTGAAGGCGATTTATGTTTGCAAATTCATCGATTATTGCATGCACAAACAGAAGTTATTCTCATCTTTGAGTTGTGTGCTTATATTAACAGCATTTCTTATGGAAGCTATAACCAGGCAGTTACATCATAAAAACCAAAGAAGAATATACTTAAAGGATTTGCAGATTACAATAGCTCTCCAGACCCAGTAGCTCCTGTTCATGAAACCAACTATCTGTGAATTGGTCCATGATGTCCTCCGTATCTAGGCATCAAGACTGCTGTTTCAGAAATCCCATGCGTCCCTCTTGAATAATGTAACTTGTAATATGCATTGTATGGCATTAGTCCTAAGATCCTTTATTCAAGAGATTAATGTCTGTAACCCCTTATTATGTGTGGAATAAAACAGCTCTATTGTGTGAATTGTTTGCCTTAAGTAACTTCCTTCAGAGGCTGGAACTTCTTTCCATTTTTATTTTTAAAATGTAACTTTCCTTCTTGTTGGTTGCAGCACCTTCAACTGCCAGATAGATCACTGGAGAAGAGGACACAAAGATGAATGCCATCCACCAAGTCTTGGTGCCACACGAGATGGGACACCAGAGAATGTGGTGGCCAGAGTAGAGCTTAAGGATATGCCCTCTGATAAGCCATCGAATGCAGCAGAGGCCTATGCGGAATATTCTCAGTTTACTGGGAAGGCAGAATCTGTTGAGTGCTCAAGGCCTACAACTTCAAGTAAAGCTTGCAAAGGTCATGACACTGCTGTTTGTGAAAAAAATTATCTTATTAATGACCTGCATACTGAGTTGGAGAGTGAATTGGATCAATCCCACAAGCAAGCTCTTGGCGCAAATAACCATGAAAGCTCTATAAATTTGCCATGCATGTCAGCTGTTGACAAAGTTTCTACTCACGGCAGTGCATATCGTTTGTCACATAATCCTAGTCTGTGTGCAAGGCCAGAGAGTTCAGGAGTGATGTCAAATAATCCATCAACAGAGAAGAAATATGCCAGACAACAAACAGCTCCAAAAGTTGCGAGGCATTGTCCAACGGAATCGGTAAATAGAACAGGGTACCTCAATTAACCATTATTCCCTCTGTTCCAAAATGTAGGTTGTTTTAGTTTTTTCCTAAGTCAAACCTCTCAAACTTTTACCAAGTTTATAGAAAAATGCACTAAGATCTACAACATAGAATAGTTTCTTAAATCCACCATGAGATATGTTTTGTGGTGCATTTATTGTATTGTATATATCAATATATTTTTCTATATACTCGGTCAAAGTTAGAGTAAGTTTGATTTAATACAAAACTAAAATGACCTACATTTTGGAATGGGGGAGTAATATATACCACGATACAATCATATTGCCTGATGATTATCCTAACTTGTCAGGCACTTTTTCCATACAAACACTTCCTTGAGCTCTACAACTTCGAGAAGTTGGAGCTGCATCCTTTTGGTCTATGCAACCTTGGGAATAGGTAATTCATTAATGGATCAGTTATTATTTCATACAGGAACATTCATGTGCTTCTATTAAGCAAATCATACATGGTTTCATTTGGAGATTGTTAATGTCTGTAGGTCAGAAACTATTTAATTTGCTTCTTCCATTATATTATTAATGCTAGAATTTATGAATTATGTTTTCTCGAGCATAATTAATGAAATATGTTGATGTGTTAATCTATGAGCTGGTCCATTTTGTCACTGCTTCATACTGTCATACTTTTCCCATACTTAGCTCATTGATGTGCTTTATGTATTGACTGAATTTTGTTTTATATAGATTGGTGCTCAAATGAGATAGTATTATCGGCTTTAAAGTGCACTTAATGCCACTGTTTTCACTTTTCTAGGTTTTGATTGATTGTCATTGCATTAGGAATGAAGCCCAATCGGCTTTTCTATAGCATAAAATAATTATATAGTTATGTAATCGGAACACATAATAAACTTTTTGGAACATAGTCAACCTACTGGTACTTCAAATGCATTAAATACATAGGGTTGTGGACAGGCGAAGCTGTACAGGATCTCAACATTAGTCAGTAATGCATGAGTTTCCTTGTAAGCTGTACTGCTATGCATATGGTTTTATGAATTTAGTCTTATCTTAATGTAATTTTATTTGTAGCAGTGAATTCTCCACTATAGCATGGATAAATAATTAGTTTGGAGAAGATCCACATGATTCAGTATTAATTTTCTTTTGGAATGGTTCCACATAACTTAATTATACAATGACACTAGTTTTCCATTCTGCTGGTTGCAAATTGTCCAGTGCTTGGACAGCTGTATGGCATTGGTTGCAGTATGAGTGTTATCCTATCGAATCCCTAATCACCATGGGAGCTAGTAAATTACACTATGAATGTCAACGCTTTTATTCAAACAGTTTCACAAGGATGGTTCAGATTGAATTAGGCAATGTTACAGAGAACCTGACACCTCAAGCACCGATGTGAATTAAACATTCACATGGAATGAGGGGGGGGGGGGGGGGGGGGGATTAGGTGTTCAAAATGATGTGTCAACAATAATTAGTTTAACAACCACCGAGCTTAGTTTTTCATCATTGTATGTATGCCTACTTGTCTGTTTCATTGTTTTCAATGATACTTAAGTTGTTTTAATTTGGGAAAAAATATTTATTACTTCAATGGCAAGACACAAGCAGGGTCTGGGTATTCACAAATCACATGTGTTCTGCATGACACATTGACACTAGTGGTGGACACTAATTCCTAAGCAGTTGCAATAGGCACACTTTATCTTGGTTTGCCCTTGTGCTGATTAAAATTTTGCTGTCCAAAATAACTTCAACCGGTGTTTCTTCTCAGGAGATTATATACTTCTTGCATTGTGTTTAACAAAATTATATTGTTTTTCCATGTCATAGTAATAAACATATTATAGTAACCAATTTATGATAAACATGTTATTTCACTTTATTAATTGGAAGTAGTTTGTCGAATCTGAGTGTGGCACTAAATACTGTTGTCTTTGCCTAACTTCCCTATCTTTCTTTCCTTTGCAGCTGCTATGCAAATGCTGTTCTTCAGTGTTTGGCATTTACCCGACCACTCACAGCTTACCTTTTGGAAGGATATCATTCACGAAACTGTAATTTACACGCAACCTACATTTTCTTTGTTACATTCTGTATTTCTTTGATTAATAATGTAGCACTTTTGTATTTTCTAGGTTCTAAAAAGGAATGGTGCTTCATGTGTGAGTTGGAAAAAGTCATGACAGAGGGCAAGTGTGGAAAAGCTCCAGTATCACCTACTGGAATACTATCTCATCTGAATGAGATTGGGACTAGCTTTGGCCACGGTAGAGAAGAAGATGCTCATGAATTTCTAAGGTGATATTTTTTCTTCACTTCTCAACTTCCTAGGTCACATAATCAGCATCCATGTGCATGGACAGTTATGCTCAGTATATTGACGATGTTTTGCATAATGTTGATGATTGTATACCTGTTTCATGAAAACTCATTGATCTGTTGATGTACTCACAGAAAATTTATGCTATCCAGATAGTGTTGAAATTGTTATTCATATGCCACGGAATCTAAATGTCAAATGAACTCTTATGTTCAGATGTATAGGAACTGCACCCTGAAACTATTATGGTCTCTAGTCATAACAAAACTCTGTTTGTTAGCAAAAGCTTGATCCAAAACAGCATCCCTAATAATTGATTTTGTTGAATATGTCATCTATAAATTTATAGCCAAATCTTCCCACTAGGAATAGTGTTCATATAAACTGTTCTGGTGGATAATTTTAACAGGTATGCAATTGATACTATGCAATCTGCTAGCATGAAGGAAGCAAAGAAAAATGGTGTCCATAAGCTAGCTGAAGAATCAACTCTGGTGCAGTTAATATTCGGGGGCTATCTACAATCTAAGGTTTTCTACGTGTAGACCACTCAGCCTTTCCATGTCCTAAAGAATTCTAGTGGCAACATTGGATTTCTCATGAAAATGCATATTTATATTATCTTATAATCGTTTCCTTTTTTTCCCTAGATAATATGCACAAAGTGTCAGGTCAGTTCAGCACATTCTGAACGTATTTTGGATTTAACTGTTGAAATAGATGGGGATATCAATACCCTTGAAGGTGCACTTCGTCGGTTTACATCTTCTGAACTTTTAGACGGTGATAATAGATACCATTGTAGCAGGTCGGTTCAGCTTTATTTTTCACGTTATGGTTTATCTTATCTACAATACCTTGTGCACTTGCATTTTTATGATTTTGCTTGCATATATCATCTTGCATAGTTAACGAAACTGGAGCTAAAATGCTAAACCAAGGACCTTAAATCAGCAGCTGGTCTTCAGCTAAAGTATTCTCAGTTTCTAAACTTGTAGCAACTTCACCCGTTGTAGGAATTGAGTTTGGTTATCACCTTGGAATCATTACTTGAAGTTTATGGAAGAAATGAATACATTACGTATCTATGTCTACTTGTCTAATCCTTTTGATCCTTCTTTTGCTTCTATGAGCCTATCTTCTTGAACTTATGTATTTTCATCAGATGCATGTCATATGAGCGTGCCAAAAAGAAGCTGACAATATCAGAGGCCCCCAATATTCTGACAATCGCACTGAAAAGATATCAGGTACCACTAACAATCTTAGGCTATTTCCTTCACTGGTACCATGTGCTATCAAGGATTTTTTTTATGTGTCAATCTGGGTTGTTACTTAATGTGTTAGGTTTGGAATAAATTTATATAGCATCATAGCGTTTACATTTAATGCAAATCCTTCTTCTTTGAACAGTCTGGTGTTTTTGGCAAGATCAGCAAGGATGTTGAGTTCCCAGAGCACTTGAATTTGTCCCAATTCATGTGCAAAACAGATGATTATAGCCCTGTGTACAGCTTGTATGCTGTGGTTGTCCATCATGATGTTATGAATACTACCACATCTGGTCATTATGTATGCTACGTGAAGGATTCTCAGGGGAAGTGGCACGAGATGGATGATAGCAAGGTAAATAATACGTCTGAACCTACCTAGTACAGTGTATTACATAGTGGAAGAATTTAAAATAATACCATGTTTCAACATCAATCAATTTTTTTATTTAAGCAATTTCCTTATCTGGGATTGGTTTTTGCGTTATCAATGAAAGACTAGACCTTGTATTGAAATCCTGATAGATTGTGTTTCATTTTGCTTTGAGCAAGGCTACATGTGCCACTTGAACTATTTTTTTCCAGCTCAGTAGCCTTGAATGTTGTCTGTAGGTGAAACCTGTTTCTCTCAAAAAGGTCCTGTCAAAATGCGCATACATGCTGCTTTATGCAAGGTAAATACTGTGTTGCTTTCACTTCTAACAACATACTCCGTAGTTGTGCTGCATGTCATCATATTGATTCTGTTGATTATCCTAAATTATGTTGTGTTAACTCTCAATCAGGTGTTCACCGCGTGTCCCAGACTCTGTAAGGAAAGCAATACCTAATCAAGGTGCATCAAATGCTAAGAAACCCAATGAGATGGCTGATTCAAGATCTACTCCTTTGGGAGAAGGCAGTTATGTGAGCATGCACCAAGGTGGAAACTTGGGCAACGATTGTGCAGTGTACAACCTCACATGCACATCGGAAGGATCCGATGTGTTGTCATACCCGATACCAGGATTCAGTCTAAGTGACAGTTCCTCGCTGTTCAGCAACTCTGATGTAGGGTCAAGCAGCACTTTCAGCAGCGATAGCACTAACAGCACCAGGAACTTGGCCAGCATGGAATATGACTACATATTTGGAACCTCTGATCATCTGCAGCCAGTGATCCCAGCAGTTATACCTGAGGAAGATGAGCTAAGCTACTTGAGGCAAAGGTCCAACGTCAACTCTTGCTCCTCAGGCCATGACATGGATCAGGCAGGTGAGTTTGCACCGCAGTATCATCACAGGCTTCACGTTGGCAGAGGGGTTTTGGAAGAGGGTGGTGAGAACCCATCCTTCTACAGTGACCAAGGTAAACAACAGGGTAGTAGTAGTAATCGTAATCGTAGTTTTAGTAGAAACTGTAAGTTAACAGAACAGCGTAGGTATACAGGGGCGGCTATTTTCTTAGAAGGTCAGCTAGGGAGAGGATTGTCCAAGCATTTTACTGGCACGGGGGGCCTGGGTTTGTAGAGAAATATTGATTATTTTTTCATGTACATGATTACATCATTGCAAAAAAAAAAGGGGGAGGGGCGGTTCATAAATTGATGTCTGTCTTGCTTCATGGGCTTAATGGGTTGGTGCCTGTGGCACAGTTCTCTCGCCTGTTACGTGTTAAGGTCGGGCAAAATTCTTATTTTTTGCCAAAAAGTTAAGAAAAGGGGAGTAGTGTTCCGACTTGCTCTGTGTCTTCACCAGATTTGGTGGTCCAACCATGCGCAAATCGGGAGGAAGACAGATTGAGAGAGCTGTGCCAAAATACTTGGTGCACGTTTTGTCACTATCGTCTTATCTCTGTCGTTTTGTAAACGGTCGGACAAACAAATTTGGCAGAATCTGAACATGTTGAACACTATCTGGCTCCTCTTATCTTGAAACTTTGGGCGAAAAAGATCAGTATTGCACGGCTTTGCACGGTTCAAAGGTATTTGCACTAGATGCCAAGACCAAAGAGGACTCAAGTTTCTCCGCTTCCGTCACGACCTTCAATTTGAGAGGACGATGAATGTCCACCCATCAGTGAAATCTTTCGCTAGCTGGGCTGACTGTATCCGGCCTGCTCAAGCGTACTGAAGCAGGCCAGAAGTCTTGTGAAGAAGGCCTTTTTTTTCATTTCGATGCATGTCACTTAAACTCTAACATCCATCTTTTTTATTCTTTCTTTTCCTTTTAGGGTCTTTCTAGGCGTCAGGTGACTGGTAAATTAGCTTACTGTATGTGCCAGTCACATTCTGCAGCCAATCAAATCTTCATCCATCAGCTCTGCCGTTGAGCCCGTTGCCCCGACTTGTTGGGCAGTATTTGCTGGACTGCATGGAGCCCCATTGGAACTAATTGAGAGCTTCTGTGGACCTCTCTGGGCTGACTTGCTGATTTACATTTCAGGCCGTGTCCTGCTGGGCTGTTTATGTTATTTGTGTTCCGTTTTTGCTAGCTATGTTTGGTTCATTTGTCTATTTAGCCAGAAGGCCTAGGAGACATGTGCATAGCTTCTCAGCTTCAAAGTACATACAAAGAGAGTTTTGTCCATGAAAATGAATGATTCTGCATAGACTCCTCTTGTAGGGTCAGCTAAAGTGGTAAATTTCCTAGCAAAACCTGGCGGAGATCTGCCCTCATTTTCTTGTCCTATTGAGAAACATTTTAATTTTTTTTTCTTCTCCCCATTTGGACCATCGAAGGATTATAAAAACATGGATAGCGGACAGTGATTGTGAGAATTTGAATTTTGGATATTAGGTCCTGTTTGGATACAGATTATTGAAACCTGGATGATAGCTATAGATTGTAAACATCTAGATTACAGATTATAAATAGATGAGCTATTTGGATTATAAGTTAGTTGGAGGGTTAGTTGTGTCTACAATATCTCAAAACAGCTCGGGGAGGGTGTTAGTTGTGTCTACAATATCTCAGAGTAAGTTTTTACCATGTTGTTCTTAGACCATAAACTGGATTATATAATTCGGAGAGAAAATAAACAAGGCCTTAATTTGTTTGATCCCCAGGATTATAATATGTATGGGAAAGTGGGATTATGGATAGTGATTACCCTCACTGGGTAGTTATTACCCTCACCGGGTAGTATAATAATTAATAATAGACTAATAGTTAGTAGAATCATAAAAGGACATATAAATATCTGTCTCTCTTGTGTAATGAGCGGAAGTTAACCTTTATTTGACTGTGACCTCCGTTCTCTAAGAACAAGCTCATATGGCTAGTGATTGGTGTTGATATAGACTACATCATTAATATATGAACCACCTAATCCTTTCATATAGCTGGTTGTAACCTTACAACCGGCTTTCCTTCTCTCATCTCATCTCTCCTCCACCTGAGTATTAGTGTTAATGTCATGTGACAACTCTCTTAGTCTGCCTACATCAAATATATGCTTACATCATCTTATTATATTTTTTTGTCGAAATCAGCAGGGGAAGTCTCAACCTATTTTTTACAATTTTTTATTCCAGACTCAGTTAATTCGCTCACACTGGGAGTTAAACATGGGTCTGCTAAATGCTACTCAGGTGCTCTAACCACTAGACTAGAGGCCTTTTCACCATCTTATTATATTTACATGTAAGCAAATCTTGATGGCGTGTTTAAATCCAGTAAAAGGGTGAAAAGTGGTGAGAGTCTTTTACATTGGGTTGCGTGCACAGAGAGAAGAATGAACTGACACGGTTGTCTAAGTGAAAAACTTGCGCCTTTTGCAAATGTAGAGACTACTCATTTCTTTATATATTCAATAATGGGAAAAATGATATTCGATAATGCGAAGATGGAAAGCTGTATCAATGATTCTCAATGAAAGATCGGGTTTTCTTTACCAATTTTCATACTAATCCAAAGAAATTCCGTTTAAGAAAGAAGAAAATCCATTTTAGGTTAGAACCACCAACACAGGCCCTGGCTCGCCTGGCCAAGAGATAGCAGACGACCAGTCGGTCCAGACCAGCCTGTTGAGGTCAGGGTCATGGGTCAACAATGGCCGTGTTTAGTTGCCGTACGGAAAAATTTTCAAAACAGAATCTTACATGCACGAAGCACTAAATGTAGACGAAAAAAATAATTCATTACATGGATGGAGTGTATGTCGCGAGACGAATCTAATGAGCCTACTTAATACAAGATTTGCAACAGTAATGCTACAGTAATCGTCCGCTAATTGTTAATTAATTACTCTCTAATTACCCGTCATTAGATTTCTCTCGCGTTTTGCTAGCTAGATTTGTAATTAGTTTTACCAATAGTTTACGTTTACTACTCCTAAATGCTAGATCTGTAATTAGTTTTACCAATAGTTTATATTTACTACTCCTAAATGATAAATTTTCTTTGATGTGACATCTCGAAAACTTTTCACCCTCCCATCTAAACACACCCGGTACTTTCGAAAAATTTTCAAAAGAGAATCTTACGTGCAACTCGCGAAACGCCGTGCTCTGTGCTGCCAGTCTGCCTGTGTTGTGTTGTGAGTTGTGACCCTCACCCTCTCCTGCGTGCCAGCCACCACCAGCAGGGCAGGCCGTGCATAAATGGCAGGTCGCGCCGCGCCGCGCCACGGCCAAGCTATATAGGCTAGCAGGCTACTCCACGGCGCGCAGCGGGTAGGCCTGCGGCATGGGCGCCGCGCAGACGCGATAGGCCCGGTGGGGGCACGGGCGCCGGGCGCGGCCGGCCGGGCCGGCGGCCAGTCCGATAAGCTAATTAAATCCCCAGTGTGTGTGGGGATCGGACGGTCGGACGGAGATGGATGGTGCTGGTGCCGAGATCTGGCCGGTCGACCGCGTCCGTCGCCGGTGTCGAGCGCCGCGCCGTGCCGGCCGGCATTCATGATTCAGGGCCGGACGGTTGCGTTGCGCTGCGCCCACCAGTTTCCTGCCTTGGCGCCTGCGTGTCAGCGCGTCTGTCTGCCCGTGCACGGCGGCGGACATGGCGACCCTGGCGATGATTGCATGCGCGTTCCTTCCCACTTCCCAGCCAGGCAGCCACCGGGTCCGTCGTGTAGGGCGGCCGCCGGGCGTCATGATGCCTCGTGCTCCATTGTTGCGGGCGCCGTCGTCGACGTTGCGCTTGCTCACGCGTGCATGAGGCTGCAGGGTAAGGCGGCGCGGCATCATGAGCGAGGCCGCAGCCCGTACGCGCCATGTGGTACTCAACTGGACATGGCAGTGGACCATGGCTTGTCCGCCCGCCTGCGCCACCGTGGCGCCGCGTGGGGTATGGGGTATCGATCGACCGCGCGCAATCCGAGTTCGTGCTCCTGATCTGAAGAAGAACCGGACTCGTGCTGCCGTTCGTGGCTTCGTGCCTTCGTGATGATGAAGTCATGAAGATGATAGCGCCGAATCTGGACGAACGGAAGAGCGTGTCGCGTCGGTAACTCGGCAGCGGCGCACGGTAGGAGACGAGAGGAGCTTCCTCACCTGTGCCGGGGGACAGATAATTAACGCGGTGCTGCTGCTCCGACAAGCAGTAGATACTCTACGCCAAAGCCGGCCGGTGCCCCGGTCAAAACGATAACTGGTCATGTGCTCAGGATCTGCCATCAGCATGTTCATGCACCACAAGACCTCGTGGTCCCGGGAGGGACGTACGGGACGGTGCGCCTCAGGCGCACATGTCAAAATGTTGTGCTGCGAACAGCAAAGGTACGTACTCTCCTGCTTCATTACGGCCACGTACATACCGTACCGCGCCGGCCCAGACGGCCAGGCGCAGACCTGAAGGCCGCCGAGGAGCGTGGGTTACTATCTGGAGCCGTCAACCAGATCTGCGCTGCGGGTATCATGTGGTTTACTCGAATTGGTTGGGGTACAGAAACATTGTGGGACTGGCCTGGGCCTGGCCATGCATGTCCCCGGAATCCGGTGGAGTATGCACGTCGCGTGCCCGTAGACGGACGACGGTAGGCCGATGGAAATGGGAACGGGATGGCCACACATACGCTGAACGTAGGTGCGTGCCAGTGCCACCAGGTTCTGGCGTCGTCGCCGCGCCAAGGTGCCACATGACACGACGCGTCTTCCAAGTCCGAGCCCCCGACTCCCCGGGTCTCCCCTCCGTCCCAGCGTACTGTACAGCGGATAGCCCACGCCACTGCGAATCTCCGCAACGGGTACGTACTCCTTCTTGGGCACCGGGCCTCCGGCGCAAGCACCGAAAGGTCCGAAGCGCAACACGGCAGGCCGGCGGCGGGCGCCCACTAGACCGAGAGAGAAGATTTCCCGAAGCGCGCGCACGGCCACGGGCCACGGCCGCCGGCCTCGTCCGCCGCTCGCCCGCTCCCCGGCTCTCACCGTGGCGCTTGGCGCTTTTGCCGTGGCCAGTGGGATTTGGGAATGGACGCCGTCGGCCTGCGGGCGCCGGGCGGTGCGGTGTCCGGTTCTGGTCGCCGCCACGGCTGGCTGTTCTCTGATCTCTGGCCGGGCGGCGAAGCAGGCCCCGCACGCGCCGGCACGTCGGTGCCAACGCACTCTGCAATCTGCAGCACTGCTCGCAGGTGCATCTGCGCAGCATGCCTCGGGCAACAATTTTTTTTTTTGAAAAGGCGGGCAACAATATTTATGGGGGCCTTTGCTAATCCACGCGTGGCCAGTTGATCAGATGCTCTTGGTGATTTTTGGATGAGAATCGTCGTGCACAAAATTTCTTTTAAAAGAATTGGAAAAAGTATTGGACAAAATTTCTTAAACTACATCGGGACTAATTACTTTAAAAATTGAGGTTTTTAAAAATGCTTTTATCAAAAAAAACTATGAGCAACCGTTTTAGAAAGAAAAAAGAGAGCAAAACTTTTGAAAAAGCAAAGCAAAAAAAAAGTGAAAAGATAAGCAAATATCCATATCAATCTTGGCACTAGATTGGATAATTATCATAAGCGGTACGGTAGTGTGAGGATGCGTGAAATATAGAAGCGGAATGGGGAATGCTATTTTTAGGATTTTGGTTGGACTGTTCAGCTTCAAGATGGTTTCATAAAATTTGAGAAAAAAACACTGATTCTTTGAGAAAGTAGCATTTTACTGAATTAATTGCCAACATAATCCTATGGTGAACAGAAAAGTCTTTTATTCATAAGTACATGTACATCGCTCAAAGGTTTGCTTTCCATCCAGACCACCATCCCTGGCTGCGTGACACGTTGAGTGTTGGCCAATCGCCACCGTCCATTCTGCCGGCCAGCCATTGAGCGCCACGTGTCCTACTGTTTTATATTGTTCGCAAATAAAATTGTGACGGCTCACGTATTATCACGGATAATTCGAGCATGATTAATAATACAACTGACAGTGGGCTACATATTTTAGCTACATCATATATAGCTAATCAATAGTCCACTCATATAATTGATACTAACTAAACCAGTAATATTTTGCCTACCTTAGTCTTTCACAAAATTTCTGAAAACTTGTGCATATACTAGCATATGCTAAGCATGGCTAATGATGTAGCCGACAATAGGGTGTATATTTTTATCACAACATATATAACTAATTAATATTCCGCTCATACCATCGATACAGACTAAATCATTAATACTAGGCCCGCTTAGTATTTCACAAAGTTTCTGCAACCTGTGCATAAGCTAACCATATATCCCACTTCTCTTCTCTATCTCTTATGCTTAGTATTTCACAAAGTTTTTGCAACCTGTGCATAAGCTAACCATATATCCCACTTCTCTTCTCTATCTCTTATAACTCATCACAAATCTAATGTGACAGCTCTCGCAGCCTGCTTACATCATCGTATTATACTTGCTATATCGCGTCTTCTCACATATGTAGTCAGCCGGTCCGTGCGTGTCCAGAAGAGAGGTTCATGTCTCGCCATAAAATCGAGGACATCACACAAATATCGTGCACGTCATCATTCTTTCCGCAATGTCTCACCTGTCATGTTAGCTCGCCTCCTCTACCCCGTCACTCGAGCCTATACTCGGGTTAGAGGTCACCACTGCACCGGTAGGTGCCACTGTGCCCCTTTACCCAATGCCCTCATGTGAAGGCCACATCCACCGTTTTCGGGGAGGCAAGTTTGTCGGCCCGTACTTCCCTCACATTCTCACCCTCATTCGTCGTGATACATCACTGTAAGATTTTCTCCGCTACAAGTGCATCTCAGGTTTCTCCCTGTCGTCAGCATGACATGTGGTCTCTGCTAGCCGTGCTATTCCATTTCACCGCAGATGGGCCTGCTAGCGTCCACTCAGCCTATTATAGGCCTCAATCACTCCTCAATATTTTTGACCTGTTTCGTTGATTGCCTTTTGTGGCCTTCTCGCTGTTGCAGTGGCCTGGATCGATCGACGACACCATCTATGTCACGTCGGGTGGGCCCTCTTGGAGCCTATGTTGCCGCTTCCTCCATTGCTCCTGGCAGCGGGTTCATCCTCAGTTCGACCGACTGTTTTTCGTTCTTTACTTAGGTATAAGCCTGGTCGGTTCCTCTCCTTCCATTTTCCACAAGAAAGAAGGAAGAAACAGGTCGTGTGGCCGCTTGCCTGCTAGCGAACACGCCACTCCACATCCACTGGAATTAACTCTATTGGCTGACCGTTTTTGACAGGATAAGATGAGGGAGAGGAGCAATTGTGTTGTGCCCTCCATTTCCAAAATCCAAATTCGCCTAGGAAAGCTAGGAATAGGAAAGTTGTTGTAGCAAACATTTGGCGCATCGTGAGTGGCATTTTAAACTGAAAAGCGGGAGCGAACTATTGGCATCCAATGCCTTTTGAATTGATTCATTCTTATTTGAATGGGCACCGAGACCAGTAATCCATGAATCCAGCTGGCGCAGCGTTAGCGCGCCCCCCTACCTAGTAAAGCATGTGTTTACATGTAGATCAACCATTCAAATTGAAATGCAAATGCATTCAGACATAACTAGAAAAAAATTATTCTTGCACAAAATCATGCTTAAAATGATAATTACATTTGGATTGTTATAAGGGCGAATGGAATAGATACCGAAGTCATGCATGACTTGTGAATGAAGATTTGATTGAGAAATTTGATCGAAGAAGATTATGAACCACGTTTTACACATGCATTTGTACTAGAGTATCCTATGGATGCAAATACAATTATAAACAAAGCCCTCCAGAGCACCAACATGTTTTTGAGTGTTTTGCTATTTGCGAATTGCTTTACTACTGGTGGCCTTCTTTCTAATTTCCTCAAATTGTGATGTAGTATTTTCAAAGTCCAGTTGACATTCGGTTCAAAAAAGTCTAATTGACATATTTTAAAAGAGTTATTTACCACGTGGCCGATGATTTTGGTCGTTGGGGTTTCTTGTTATCATTTTGTTTTCATCCCAATAGAGTGTCGAAATTAATCTCTATACATTACATTAGTTAATAAAAAAATTGTTAGCAAAACCAATAATAATCCTTTGGCTATAGAAGGGTTGAAATATAAAAATTATGAAAAAATATGTTCAGATTTCCCCCGTTGAGCAATCAAAAATAAAAATCATTTGTGCATTTGGGCAAAATGTGTTGCAGTGATATGTGAGGTGAGGTGATTTGAATCGTCAAAACCTGCTTTCCAACTCGTCCCGATAGTATACTAGGTTGTGTTTGTTTCGAGTACCATGTGGGTTGGGTTGGCTCCAACCCACTTTTGAGGGCTGGGCTGGACTCATCTCATGTTTCGTTGTGAGAGTTGGGTTAATTCCAGTTTTTTGTTTGATTGGAGGGGTGAAGTGGGTTGGAATCGATGCCATTTTAACACCGTTAGCAACAGTTACACGTGGGACCTAGATGTCAGCCGTGGGGTCCACATGTCAGCCTCTATACCTTATCTTCTACCTCTGCCCGTCTTCCTGGAGAGGCCCAGACGGCCCGCCTCCCACATCGAGCGGCCGCGCCGGCCCTCCCCCTCCCCTCCCCTCCCCTCCCCCAACCTCTCCTGTTGGGCGAGCTCCTTTGCGCCGCCGGCGCTTCCCCAGGCGAAGCTCGTGCACCCAGCCCGCGCCTCCCTCCGGCCGCGCGGCTCACTGCGCCGGCCCGCAGCCGCCGCCGCCCTTCATCCCCACGTCGCCCGAGTAGCTTGCCTTCGTAGAGCCACCGGCGGCGGTCCACGGCCGCGAGGAACTCCAGCTGCCGCAGCGCCGCCGTGATGAGATCCGTGCCAACGGGCACCTCCACCCGCACCACTGCCCGCCGCGGCGTCTGCTCCCTGTCCAACTCCTCTTGTCGCCGCCGGTCGAGCCTCCTCGCGCGGATGGCGCCGAGCATCCCTTCTCTGCTTGCTCCGCTGCCGTCGCGGGTGCTCCCCAAAGCGGATCTCAAGCACCGAAGGCCAACGGCCCCACGCTCACGCCAGACGGCGTCGGAGTGGGTTGAGATGGTCCGCTCGATTTGGAGGACCATCCCAACCCGGATCTACTGAGAATATGTCCTATAGGGTTCAACCCAACCCACCTTATCTTCCTTCAAATATGGGTCGAAGTGGGTCGCCTCCAATCCAACCCAACCCAACCCAGTTAGACCCTCAAGGCAAATTACACAGCGCTAGTGTACCACGGAGTATCACCTCGGGCCTCCGGTTGGGGAAAAATTCAAAAGAAGGAGCGGAGCCATGAAAAGACAAGAGGATAAAAGGATCACCTCGCTGTCGCTCTCACCAGCAGCAGCAGGCACCGCCTACCCTCCCTCCGGCTTCAGGCTCATCCTGTCCTGTTCCTGCTACTGTGCCCTCTTCTGATCTTCTCTCCCATCGCTTTCTTATCCCGCCCCCTTCCAAAGTCCAGAGACCTCTCTCGCCGTCACCGAAGCATCACGCGCGGCTGCCATCCATCCATCGCCACTTGCCGCCGCCCGTGTTCTTCACATCTCCCTCTCTCTCCCCCTCGCTGTCGCAGCCGCATCTTTCCAGCTTTGTACCACCTGATTGCTCGGTGGTGTCTCTCTTTCTCGCGACCAAGTTGTTCATGTCGCTTGGCAAGAGCGACATGAGCCAGGAGCGCCTTTACCAGGATCACAAGGACGTCGTCCCCGTCCACTTCACCACGCCGCCGCCGCCGCAGCCACCCCACCACCGCCACCACGGCGGCCTCGGTGATCAGCAGCTGGAGTGCTTCTCGGATGAGGTGGACAGCCGCGGGAGCGCCGAGCTGAAGGACCCGGCGAGCAGCGGCGCGCTGGTGGTGTCCGGCAGCGGCGGGGGCGGCGGCGACGGGGCGAGCATCGAGGTGTCCAAGAAGCGGAGGGGCCGCCCGCCGGGTTCCAAGAACAAGCCGAAGCCGCCCGTGGTGATCACGCGTGAGGCGGAGCCGGCCGCCGCGATGCGCCCGCACGTGATCGAGATCCCCTGTGGCCGCGACGTGGCCGACGCGCTCGCGCGCTTCGCGGCGCGCCGGAACCTCGGGATCTGCGTGCTCGCCGGCACAGGCGCCGTCGCCAACGTCTCGCTCCGCCACCCCGTGGCGCTGCCGGGCGGCGTCCTCGGCGTCGGAGGCGGGGGGGCGCCAGCCACCATCGTGTTCCACGGGCAGTACGAGATCCTGTCCATCTCCGCCACGTTCCTGCCCCCCGCCATGTCCGCCGTGGCGCCACAGGCTGCCGCCGCCGCCGCGTGCCTCTCCATCTCGCTGGCGGGGCCGCACGGCCAGGTCGTCGGCGGCGCCGTGGCGGGGCCGCTCTACGCCGCGTCCAACGTCGTCGTCGTCGCCGCCGCCTTCACCAACCCCACCTTCCACCGCCTCCCCGCGGAGGACGACGACCAGGCCGTGTCCGTCTCCGTCTCGCTCTCCGCCGGCAGCGGCGACCCGGCGGACGACCACCGCGGCGGCGGCCATCATCATCAGCAGCAGCAGGAACACGCGCCGCCACCGCCGCAGGAGCACCATCGCCCTCGCCACGTCGTCCGACGCCAGCCGCCGCCGCACCTCGCCACCGCCGCCTCGCAAGCGCAGCCGGTGCAGGATCCGTGCGGGCCTCCGGCCGTGCCCATCTTCGCCTGCCACCCGCAGCCGCAAGACGTGATGTGGCCGCCGCCGGCGCGCGCGCCGCACCCACCGCCGCCGCCGTACTGATCGCGCGCCCGCGCCCGGTGATCAATGATTGGTACGCGTCTACCGCCGAACTCGCATCATGTAAGCAGGTTAATGACGTGATGACCATGGGCGCCCCAGCGTTCGATCTACTACATTGACCTTAGCTGCTCCTAGGGTTTAACTCTCTTTTTTCCTCGTCTCGCGAGGATGACAATCTCTGATTTCCATTGGAAAGAGTTCGCACGCTACTGCTTTTGTTTCACCATTGCATGCATGCGGCACGCCTCATACTAGATTACTAGCAATGCTAGGAGCTAGCGCGTGTATACTTTGTTCTTCTTGTTGCTATCCATTTTTGTGTGTGTGATGTTTATAACATCTAACCAAAACTTGGGTGGATAAATTAATTAAATTTTCGAGTAGTTACATTATTTGATGGTTCGTCCATTCATTTGTGTGCAAAGATTACTAGCGCTTAAGACCAGTCAAAGGAGTGCTCATGTGCACAGGAGTCTTCATAAGTCCATATAGTTGCTGGCCAAACCTTTATAGCCATCTTTCAAAAAAAAGAAAAAAAAAACTTCATAGCCATTCAGACCATCTGCATAGCTAGCTATCCGGTCAGCTAGGTGCGTGAACCCATTCTCTGGAAGCACTGATTGGTCATTGGTGCTTCTCCCGTATGGGCCTTCACCCCTCACAAATGCCAGCAAAACATGCACAGTGACATTATCTAGGTACTGTCTGGAACCCGTGGGAATCCCAAAGAAAAATCTTGGACATGTGCAATTGCTATTTTCTGTCGATACTGATTCGGCCGTGCTCGGTCAAATGTTTTCAAAATCGCAAATAATGTATCAATTACGTACTGAAGTTGCAGTACTCCACGCTGTGATTCTATGTAAAAATTGAGTTTTATCATACTATATACGGAGTATGCCCAAAGCTGTGCCTGTGCCGCTGATATATTGGGCTCGAAGCTGTAGCACACAAACCAGAAGCAGCGATGAAGTGACATGGATGTCGGTAGGCAGCGCCTGCAGTCGCACGGCATTTGATCTTTGGTATAGTCAACGCTGCAACTTTGACCACTGCATACTGTACATTTACGGAAAAGTCTAAGAATTAAAAAGAGGTGATTGGGTTAGTTCTATAGGTTGCCAATTGACATTGTCAAGACTGGCCCTTGATTTATTTCATAAAAATTTATTTCAAAAGAAAATTTTATTAAAAAAAGACTGGCCCTTGTTGATTTGTGCCTTCCCAATTTAAAATAATTCCATGTAGCTAAAATTTTGATTGGTCTTAGAGCCTGCTCCGTGTTTCAATAATATTTTGTGGGGAAGCAGAACAAGCCAGAACAAGTCAGAAAATAGATAAGCGACAGACCAATATGCGAGAACCAACAGCAAACAGATAAGCAGAATTGAGGCTTTGTGCACAGGACTCAACGGTGAGCGTACAACGTGCGGCTTGTTATAAGCGGTTAGTGAACCATACGATGCAAAGATAAATTCTAGCATGCCAAATAAATACTACAATGGATTGTTATAAGCGGTTAGTGAACCATACGATGCAAAGATAAATTCTAGCATGCCAAATAAATACTACAATGGATAAAAAGAGCAGAAATCTCGTACTAACTCTATATCCTAAAATATGATCATTTCTAGTTGTGTTTGAGGTTAATTATTTTTTACAATATCAACGTGTCGTTAGGTCCATTGTGGAATACTTTTCACATGTATACTATTTTTGTTGTGGTTGGTGTGTAAACTCTCGTATAAATTTGTTCAAAGTTAATATTGTCTCACATAGGAAAAACTAAAAACACTTATGTTTTGGACTAGGGAGTTGTTTTCCAGAAGATGGCAGGGCTTTGCGGTGGACCAAATAGCACCACAAAAGTGCAAGATGTTAACGATGGCCTTAGAGATAAAAAAAAACTAACCGGTAGAGCGCGGCTCGGGGTTTCAACTGCAACTTCAGCAATGTTTAGAGTGTGGGGCTTGAACTTTTTTTGAAACGAACCAGGCAGGAGAGCTGCCGATTATATTAAAAAGAAAGAACAACGCTCAGACTGAGCACGACAACAAACAGATCACAACAACACCAACACGTGCCAACACGGCCGCACAACTCCTGTCGAAACTCGACACAACAATCGGTTGGATTGGGACCTCAACACGGTTGTGCAACTCAATGTAACTCCACCCAAAAAACCACCACCACACGCCACCACTACCAGGAAGAAACTGACAAGCAGCCCACAACAAGCGTCGTCGTTCCCGACGATGTCCCGCGCCAACCAGCCACTGCCATGCAGGACTAGCTGCCGCGGTCCACTGCAAGCCATGAAGCCACCGTGACTCCTCCACCATGTCGTCGTCATCTTCAAGTCGCACGCACACGATCGCTGATCTCCCAACTCCGGCCTTGCGTTGGCAGAAGTCACTAGAGGAGTTCACCGCACCCCACCGAAAGAGCCACCGCTATGCGGGAACCCTCGCCGAAGTACCGTTGTAGTACCTTGCACACCCAACAACCGAAACACCACACGGATCCTGGCTCTCCGAGATAACTCAAACGTGTGGGGGGCCTCGCCACATCCACCATCGCACACCACTCCTCGGACTCACCACCTTAAAGCGCACAGGGGCCTCGCCTCACCCGTCGCTCGACTCTCTAAAAATCCGGCCTTATTTCACCGTCAGGGTAGCATGATACCGCCAAACCACTCCATCACTCTCACCTTCGTCTTGCCGCTGCCTAAATCTCAGCTGCACCGCACGCATGGACACAAAGCCTCTGAAGACATAGCTCATCACCTCCGCTCAACGCTAGTTACCCATACCCAAGTCAGATTGGGACATCAACCTGAGTCACAATTCACCCTGCCCGGTCGGATTGGGTCCTCGACGCGAGCCGCACCACCGCCACGGCGACACAACCAACACACTTCTTTTTTCCCTTTTTCTTTTAAAAGAACGGGGACGAAGAGGAGAAGCTCACCGAGCCGATGGAAAGAGGTGCATAAGGACGCCTCCAAGGAGGAAGCAGCATCCGCAGACGTCGCCGTCCAAGCTTTCGCCAACACCTCACAGCAGCAAACCTTCATGGTGAGGAAGGGAGGTGCCTATGGACGCCTCCAAGGAGGTAACGTCGTCCGCAAACGTCGTCGTCCAAGCTTTCGCCGACACTAAGGATGGGCGTGGGGCGGGTCGACCCAACGGATCGACGACCCGCACCATCAAAACGAGTCCAATGGAGCATCGGTTCAGCGTAGGAAGAAGTTACGGTGCGGACCACAAGGTCCATTG
This sequence comes from Urochloa ruziziensis, assembly GCA_015476505.1. Lineage (NCBI taxonomy): Eukaryota > Viridiplantae > Streptophyta > Magnoliopsida > Poales > Poaceae > Urochloa > Urochloa ruziziensis. Next base: position 53,626,385 of record CM027119.1, on the reverse strand, counting down.
GATCGTGCGGATCGAACCTTTTTGACCAACGCTAGTAACGGAGGCGCACGTTTCGGAAGGGAGCGCGAGGGCCGCCTCTGCTGCCACTTTCGCCACCAGTCGCGCGCCGGCGCCGTGCTCGCTTGAAACCATGCCGGCATGCCACCATCTTCCTCGGTGCACCGCTCGTTCACGGCCGCCATCAACTCATGTATAGTCTTGGTTCGATCCGTGCCATCCATTGGTTCGCGTGGTTCTCACGGTTGAAGCAAATGAATCGAACCTTTGCCCCTACGTTTCTGGATGGATCGCGTGGAGCAGCCAGGTTCGCTCCATGGATTACCCACGCCCATCTTTAGCCGACACCTCCGCCAGGCCACTCACGGGAGTGCGAGCAGATTAAGGCCGCAACAGTCGTCAATGGTACAGGTGAAGCAAAACGAGTGTCTCCGTCGTCACTTGACCGTGCACACCGCGGGCGTCCCCGCTGTGACGATTGCCGCTGCTTCCCGGCCCAAGATGCAAGCACAGGTTGTGACCCCTTCGCTGCCACCGAAGCAGAGCCCCAGTCATGGGTGTGCGCCAGCCCAAGCACCACAGAAGCGAGCCCCGCCGCAGGAGCCGAGCACCTGGAGCGGAGCACTGTAGAGCGTCGGCCGTGGGCGTGGCCGGGGGATGCGTCCCCATTGCGCGCGAGCAGCAGCAGGCACCGTGCCCCACCGAGGGCCGGCCGCGCGGGCGTCGCCAGGGCTGCGCCCAGCCGCACACGGGCGCCGCTGCCGAGCCCCACCGCTGCCACGAAGACCCGCAACAGGCACACCGGCCGGAGTGAGCTGCCGAAGTAGGGCCTGCCACCCCTGCCGAGTCCCGAAGCGTTGAAGCCTCGAAGGACCAGATCTGGTGCCCTGGGCGGTGGATCTAAGCCCGCACACCGCGGATGTGGTCGCCAGCCGGCGGGGGGCCGCCGCAATCACCGGAACGAAGGGCGCCGCCGCCATCTTGAAGTGAACGAGGGGGAGAGGAGAGGAGGGAGGGAGGGCGGAGCCCTGCCGCCGCCTTCCTTGCGGCCACGCGGGCTTCCGGCGGCCGCTCGGGCGGCGGCAAGGGCAGGGACGGAGGGGCTGGGGTGCGGCGGCGCTGTGGGTGGAGGTCCGCCCGAGTCGCCCCAGGAGGAGCGACGCGGGGCCGGGTTCTTCTGGGGTGGAGGTGCTTCACAGTTGGCTTGAACTTTGCTGCCCGTGGGAGGCAACGGTTATTTAGTATCGTGATAGGGGTGCATCATGAGTTCATGACAATTGTTTGTCGAAATCAGGTTTGCAAACTCATAGGCTCGGTTGCTGGGATCCATCAAAGATGTGGAAAGGCAGGTAAGAACGACAATGTGATGAAATCGCCAATAATTAATGGGATCTTATGGCAAGGAAGGGCGCACGGGCTGTTCGTTTCAAATTTCAAGTTTGAATTCTAAGTTATTTTAGTTTGTTTTTCTATATTTACTAAGTAGGAGTATCAAACATAACGGTACATTTAGATGTGTAGTAAAAACTATGTACGTAGTACTTAGAAAAATCAAAGGGCCCATAATTTCGGAGGGAGAGAGTAGAAGGAAACATTGATGAGTGGCGGCAAGCTCAATCTTTAGGTTGTGGTTGTGCTCTAGGAAGTGCACAACAGATGTGTGGTGGAAGTGGAGAAGCTTAGGGAAATCGGGTCTTGACATCTCTTTTGCATGCAAAATATTCTTAGCTGCACTTGTAATCCAAAGTATTAGCTATGTTTGGTATAAGTATAGTTACATGTGCATCGCTCCTGGATTAAGCTTTAATTTTTCTGGCAGCCCGTATAGAATTTTGCAGTTTTGTATATTACTTTGTAGTTTTAGGTTATTGTAAATACACCTAAGCAACTTTGCCCATGTACTCATGCATATGAGCACCTCCATCCGCCTGGGTCAGCAGATGTCGAGATTAATGAATGTTCTGCCAGGGTCGAGTCCTACTTGCCACATTTTCTCGTATTTTTTAATCTACAAAATGTGAGAACATGTGGCAAGTAGTACTCAATCCCGGGTGAAATAGTTATACCATAATAAATCTTACTAGCTGAGCTACGTAATTCACTAGAGTCTGTTGGATGGAGGAGATGCAAAACATTCTTGTATGTAGGCAGTTTTTTTTTCTTCTAGCTTATTGCAAGTTGCAAAAACCAATAGCTGGAGAAGGTAGCTTAGCTTTTAACTAGCAAGATGGCCCGCGCAAATTGCGCGGGTAGCTAGTTTTATTCTTTTTTCCAACATTTTAATTTTTACTTGAAAATAAATAGATGATAATAGTTTTGTTTAGTCATATCATGGTAATTATTCTGTCCTAATAGCCTAGATCAATATGTTTCTTTGTTTTTTCACATCATCATAATATGGGGCGTATTTTTTTGGAACATGAAAAAGAAATACCTTATATAGAAACATCTTAGCATATTTACTAAAAATAATATAAATAGTTATAAATTTTTAACATAAGTATATATTTTACAACTTTGTATATGAGGTGTATAGTTTGTTTCAGAGTTTAATTACAGAGCACAATAAACTATTATTAGATTTTTAGTGGTTTAATAAATACCACCAAAAGTAATAATCTCCTTTTTTTATCCCCTAATCTCCCACTAATATAACCCTATGAATGCTAGATCATGTATTACCTTAGATATAGTCCTCATTTGCGCTTATCCCTACTCTCCTACTTATGCTCCTAAGGATATATATGCTCGCATACAGCGGTAATCAAAGATGAATCCATGGCAACATATTATTCTCTCTTGACAAATGGTACTTGAGGCTTTCAATGGATGGGAGTGCATGTCAAATACCTATTTTGTAGTTACTTCTTCATTCTAGATCGCATGTTCACTTAGCTGTGAGTGCATCATTTCATTCCTTCTCTCCTAAATTTTTCAGCTCTCTCTCATCAACTAATCATAATACTACATAATGCTTATTGTTGTAGCTATTATACTCAACCTAACGGTTAAGCTCAGACCATGTCGTGGCTACGACATGGCTGCACTGCCATGCTATCATTGCCTCACTCTATTTTTTTATGCTTTCCAAGTCTAGCAACTCTCAATGGCTTATCGTTTTGTAGATCAGGATTGCTTCTTAGCCTTGGGATTCTCATTTTTCTTTCTAAGAATGCTGCTGCCCGGCTACAATTCTTCATGAGCAACTCATTGTTTTTCTTCGTGGTAGTGATTACCATCGAATCTGATCCCCGCTAATTTATTTAACTTCTCTCCTTATTTTGATCAAATTTATTCCCTGCAAGCTGCTAATACTAAATTGTGCATTTCCATGGCCATACTACAAATTCAGGCATGCCTCGAAATGTTATTTAGCTGTACACTTTGCTCAACTTTGGTAAATTCTATCCTCAAATAGCATTACAGATAAAGTTCAGTCACTCAAATAGATAGTTCGTATCCAAATCCGGCTATTCAATATCTGAACTGTATGTGAATCCGAATACTCATAATTAAAGATTAGCGGGTCCTTACAACAATTCCAGCAATAGTCTCTACTTCAAACCTTTACTTTACAACGTAGGGGGTGCCCTCACTTTCTAGGGCTTTAGATTTAACCGAGAACTCCAGCAATAGCCTCTACTCTTATATGACACATGCAGGACCCGTTTATGAGTTGATCAATTTTTTCCTTTTCTCGTACCTACCCTTACCTTCCCCTATGATCTCTCTCTGGATCCAAGCAGCGCGTGGGGGAGCCCAAGCAATGCCTGTGGAGAAGGAGCAACAAAGGAGAAAGGATGGAGGCAGCGATGATGCTTTGAGCGGCAAAGCGAATCTCTATGCGGTGAATAAGTGGAAACATGGAGCCTGAGCGACAAAGAAGGGGGCAACGGAGCTGGTTCTATGCATGTGCAGGAGGGGGAAGAGAAAAAAAACTTTAGAGTAGGAGCCTCCCTTCCACCCATGGGAGAAAGGGATAGAGGAGGATTTGGGTGCTTTTCTACTCTCGGAGATTGAATAAGTACTTTCTAGATCTTTTTTGCCTTCTGCCCCCTTTCTTTGTGTAGAGGTCTTGTTAAGTTGCTCTTACCCTTTTATCTAATTAGATCAAAAATATATGAAAACTATTTTACTGTTATTTTGCTCTAATAATAATAGGATTGCATCGTAGTTTTCTTATGGATGCATACCCTGAATATATATGCCATTTTTTTGGCCGAAGTCATTAGAGAAGCCCCAACCTATTATATATATATATATATTCTAGACCCATTTAGTTCACTAACAGAGGGAGTCGAATTTGGGTCTCCTGAATGCTATTCAGGTGCTCTCACCACCAGGCTAAAGGCCCTTTCGTTATGCATTGTTGGGTTGTACAAATCGAGCGCTAGCTCCAATCACTTTCCAGATCAAAATTGCTTCTTAGTCCCGCTGTTGTCGATTCTATCTTATGCAAAACCTTGTATTAATTTTATTAATTTTAAAATTTTGAATTTAGATATATTTATTACTTGTATTTGACATGGAATTTTGAGGTTAGTTTTAATGGTTAGATCTACGTAAAATATTATGTATATTAATACGGTCATTTCTTAGCCCTATCAATGGAGTATGTTTGAAATAAATAATTGTATATGTGACACCAGAGCAAGATTGCTTGTTTTAATCTTATTCGGGATAGTTCTAAAATATTTTGTTTTTTCTAGTGAAAGCAAGGGCTGATCAGGTGGATGCGAAATTAAGAAAGAAATCAACATTTTCTTATATGTCTTTAACTTCACGTAAATAATTCTTATTTCTTATTATTGGTTTTATTCATTTGTTGCACCGTTTAATTCTTATATGTCTTTAATTTCACGTAAACTAATGTATATGTTCACGTATGATATGGAGAGGTATTTTTCAATCATTTTGATTTATGGGCACGTAAAGGAAAAGAACTCCAACCTTTTCAATGCAAGGGCATCATCTTTTTTAATTTTATCTAATTATTAACCGAATTTGATATGGGCACAACTTAAGAAGAATTTTTTTTAATATTTGCCATATATGTTCACGTATAGAAAAAGGACTCTACAATCTGTTCAACTTTGGACGTCACTTTCCTATTATTTTATTTCTAATTTTATTAGCTAAATTTATTATGTGTATTTGACATGGACTCTTTGGGCTAGCCTAAACCATTAGATCTTCATAAAATCCGACGGTCTAAATCCTTCTCTTTTTTGGATTAACGTGGGATTTTTAGGCCCTCTCGGCGAATCTGGTGGCTTCTTTTGCTTCTCTTTTAATAAGATAATAGATAGTTTTTAATATTTGCCATATATGTTCACGTATAGAAAAAGGACTCTACAATCTGTTCAACCTTGGACGTCACTTTCCTATTATTTTATTTCTAATTTTATTAGCTAAATTTATTATGTGTATTTGACATGAACTCTTTGGGCTAGCCTAAACCGTTAGATCTTCATAAAATCCGACAGTCTAAATCCTTCTCTTTTTTGGATTAACGTGGGATTTTCTAGGCCCTCTCGACGAATCTGGTGGCTTCTTTTGCTTCTCTTTTAATAAGATAATAGATACATATATATAAGCTGTGTGATTTGGCAGTTGAGAATGGACTATATACTGATATGCTTAAATCAAGTGAATATTTTTAGCACTTTTCTGTTAGTTTTGACTTATTCGAATGAAGTTGTCGGTGATATTATCTCCGGCAGTCTTCCACGGGGTAGCCCACGGAAGTGATTTATAATGTAGGGAAGATCGCAAAGATCGGAAGCAAGATGGTTAGGATGGACAGACACAAGGGTTTATACAGGTTCGGGCCGTCGACTCGACGTAATACCCTACGTCCTGTTTTGGGGTGTTGTATTGCGTAGATTGTGAGTTGGATTGTGGTGTAGTTGCTCAGATGTGTCGAGTTGTTTTGGAGGGGATCCCTGCCCGCCTTATATATCGGGGGCAGGGTTACAAGTCGGTTTGTATCCGATCCTATCTCTAAGAATCCTTTCCTTTTTTACAATAATTCATATTCCAACTAGGACTTCTCCTTCCAGATCCTTCTTCCGTGCGCCGACTTGTCCCGCACGTCTTTAGGTCCAGAACGGTGGGCTGGGCCGCCCCCTTTTGGTGGGCTCCCAGGCTTGCTCGTGAGGTACCCGGGTACTATATCCCCCACAGTAGCCCCCGAGCACTTCTTGGCCGATCGTTGGCTGTAATTGTTCCATCTTTTCTTGCATGATTTGAGTGCTCCAAGTTGCCTAAGATCTCATCCGAGTGGTTTCGAAGAAGATCCAAGTGGTTTCGAAGAAGATCCGAGTGGTTTCTCAGACGTTCCTGAAAACAATTCTTCAATTACAGTCAAAATGAGGGGAAGGAGTGCTCTTCTTCACGACGCGACAGCGAAGTGAATACACTTAGCCCCCGGGCTTTGGGCAATTTTAGCATGAAATTGGCCAAAGGTCTTCAATTTTTACACATCTGTTTCTTGATCTTCAATGGTGTGCACCTCCAGGTGCACCCATTGGGTGTAGCCCCCGAGCCTTGAGCAGAATAGAATATTCTGGTCGAGGGTCAAAAAGCAAAACATCATGAATCTCTTTTTAAACTTAATCCATCAATGGTGTGCACCTCCAGGTGCACCCATTGGGTGTAGCCCCCGAGTCTTGTTACGACTCAGCATGATCGTGTCAAGACTCTGAAAGCCATGAATTCCGACCGATTTTTTCAGCCCCCATGCCTCTAGACATGGATTTTAGATAATCTTTTCCTTCAGGAGCTTTTTTGTTTCCCCTTTATAAGGATTTTGTCCTCAAGTTCTTTGAACTCGGCATGACTCCCGAGTCGTGTCCCACGACTCAGCTTGACCATATGGTAAGCCATCTTCTCACAAGATTTATACTTGTCAGCATTTGACCCAGATTTCTGAGTCAATTTAGCGATAGTATCGCATGCCTTACGTAAAAATCAGTTGCGAGGTCGCAATATTAATTGCAAAATCGAGTCTGGTCGTCGACTAATTTTAGCCTCACGACCGAGTGGTTTCTGCCCCTGAACCCTAGCTCAGGAACCCACAAATTTATTATCGTAACAGAACCGAAAGGTCGTGCTATATTTCAGCCCATTTAGGCCCATTATTCCTAAAAGTCTGTTGCGTCCCTAACGGTCGCTTTACGGAACGCGAGATATCGCGATATATCGCGATTCCCTGCCGCATCTTTGAATTCAAAGCGACGGGACGTGCCTGCGTCGGTTGAGTTCCCGAGACAAGCGCCGCGCCGCGCGCGGGAGGAACGGTTTATTCCTTTATAAGCCATCCCCGCCGCATTCTTCTTCCTTTACTTGCCATTTGCCTTCCCCGACGCTCCAGTTCCCTTTGCGCCAGAGCAAAACCCTAGATCTGCTCCCGCAACCTTCTTCCTCGCTCTCCAGCACCGCTCGCTGCCATGGCGCCCAAGAGGAAGGAAGCCTCGAAGCGAAAGGAGAAGTCGCCGGCAAGGGCCCGGTCGTCCAAGGGCAAGGCCACCGCCGAGGTCGCCGTAGATCGCGCCGCCGAGTGGAGGGAGTCCATCACCACCACCAAGCGCCTCGAGCAGCACGTCATCGACGGCGTCCTCCCCGATCAGCAAACCGCCGAGTGGCGCGCCGCCGCCGGTGAGTCTTTCCCCACCCCAAACTCCTCTGATTTGGTGGTGTTCGAATCCTTCTTTCTCCGTGGTTTCGGCGTGCCCGCGCATTCTTTCCTCCGCGGGCTGCTGCATTACTATGGGATTTGCCTCTGCGCATTGAATCCCAACTCCATCCTTCACATCGCCATTTTCATCAACCTCTGTGAGGCCTATCTTGGGATAGAGCCTCACTTCAATCTTTTCATTCATCTTTTTCTTCTTAAGCCTTATCCCCGAACCGACTGCCCACAAGTAGTCGGGGGCGCCGGACTCCAACTCCGCGAGGGTCGAACTCGGGAGTATTTTGATATCCCTTTCCTTACCTCCAATAAGGGGTGGCAGTTCGAGTGGTTTTACGTAGGAAACCACTCGCCTGCCATCTCTCCAGAAATTGATTCTCGTCCTGTTCCCTCCCAATCCTGGACCGCTCTTCCCAAGGAGAGTGAAATGGACCAGGTTCGGGAGCTCCTGGGTCTTATTTCCCAGTTGAAGGACAATGGGCTGTCTGCCGTCGGTGTGGCAGCCAACTTTGTTCTGCGCCGGGTTCAGCCGCTCAAGCAGCGGGCTCACCCGGCGTATGAGTATTACGCCGAGGTGGACAACACGCGCGAAGCCCCCGAGCGCGTCGACAAAGTCCAAGCCGCCGCTCGGCTTGGCAAATTCTTCGCACCTGGAACGTCGCGGAGGACCACTGACTGTCCTCCAGCGTTTAACTTGGGAAATCCACGCCCTGAGGTATTTAGTCAGTCTGTTCTTGTTTTTATTTCAATTCCACCCATTGGGTGTAATCTCAGAACTGAACCCTTTCCTTTTTTACAATAATTCCTATTCCAACTAGGACTTCTCCTTCCAGATCCTTCTTCCGTGCGCCGACTTGTCCCGCACGTCTTCAGGTCCAGAACGGTGGGCTGGGCCGCCCCCTTTTGGTGGGCTCCCAGGCTTGCTCGTGAGGTACCCGGGTACTATATCCCCCACAGAAGTCTTATACATGGCTAGATTTTTTTTTAAAAAAAATGGATAAATATATAGGGCTAGATAAGCCTTACCCAAGCTTGCAAGCTTTTTCGACGATGGTATCTGGAGAAATTGTGATCGTATATCCGCTTCGTCTCTTTTCCAAATCCGCATGCGAAATTGAGACTCACACTACAAGCAGTACCGCATGGACTAGCTCTCGAGGTTTTAGTGGATCATGCGTTATGGTTTTTTTAAAGCATTAAGTCAAGACAAGGCAAGATATCACCGCCTTCATCTAGGCAGTGTTTTTAAAGAGTTCAGATGAACCGAGCCGCCATCGCCACACGTTGCTTAGACGACGCCTGAGAGTCTGAGACGCCGACTCTGTCGTGCGCCCCGCCTCGTCTGTACGCATCCGGCATCTCTCAAGAAGCAGGGAAGCGGGAGCCGGCCGGGAGGGAGAGAGCGCCTCCATGGCGATGGCTCCATCCTCCTGGAAACTCCCGGTCCAAAAGTTGGCCTCGCCTTTTGCCTTTAGGGCTCGTTCGCTTTCGTTGGAACGGTTCCACCCGGATTGAGATGAATATAGTATAAACTTTATGATACTTGCAATGAGAGACCAGGATTTAATCCAGGTGAAGAACAATTTACCCATGATAGGGACAAGAAGAGACCGGGAATTAATCCACTAGTCAAGAGATGGGGAACCAATCCAGGTCTTTTGTTGTCCATATCATGAGTAAATTAGTTCTTCACCTGGAATAAATCCCGGTCTCTCATTGTAAGTATCATAAAGTTTGTACTATATTGATCTCAATCCGGGTGGAACCATTCCAATGAAACCGAACGAGCCCTGCCGCAAGCCTGCAGCCCGAAGGACAGAGGACTGCGTTCCTGCGCGCAGGCTGCAGCTAGAGGGCGACTGCATGCGAGCTAGAGCGGCCGCAGCGCAGCGGCAGAGGCCGGCAGCGTCCGGGGCCGGCCGGACCAGCAGGGCCGCGCGCACGGCAAAGACCGGAGAAATTAACCAGGGGGCCAAAGAGAGAAGGGGATCTGCCCATCTGGGATGCAATGGCGCGCTATGCCATGCATGGTGCCATGGTGGTGGCGGCCGGCGGGGCACGGGCAGGCGGCCGAGGCCGCGTGGGTATCTTGCTGCTGTACCTGCCTGCATGCAGCATGCACCACCCTTCTGGCTTTGTTTTTCTCGTTTCCTGGGCACACTAGACTATACGTGTAGCTCCTGCCCCGGTTGCTCCGATCCGGCGCGGCACGTAGCTACTGTAGCAGCAGCAGCTCGGCTATGCCGCTAGCTGGGTGGGCAGCCTTGTATGCATAGTTGTGTCCCATGATAAGCACTGTTCAAGACTTTGCAATGCATGTATGCATGCAGGAGGGACGAGGCTAGCTAGCTAGCTAGCTACAATTTGCAAGAGGCCGGTCTAGCCGACGGGGCGACGTACGTGTACAATACGGTCCACCTGTCATGCAAAGCTAGGCGCGTACAGTACAGTACTTCTACGGCACTCCCTTGTTCAAAGATGATGATGCGCGCGAATGTCGGCTCCCGGGGGCCTTTGGCCTTCGGCGGTCGGCCACTCGGTCCTGTGTCTCCGCGCCGATGAGACCTGAAAAAAGGCTGCGCTTATCTTGCTTGGCCTAAAAAGAAAAGAACCACCACGGAGAGTCGGAGAGGAAATGGGGACAAGACAAGCAAAGGCTTGCTTGCGGCGAGCGCGGATGGTTTCTTTGTGTTCCCACCCGGCGAGGCCGGCGGAGTCCGGCCGGATAGATTACGCAGAGGCGCCGCGCCGCAAGAGGGTGCATGCGCTCGATCGGCTTTTCCCGCGTGCAGCGCCGGTTGCAGGCGGCTGGCCGCCGATCCATGCACGGTCGTCGCCGTCTCTCTCTCGCCTTTCCTTTCGCGTGTGGGCTTTGCTAGCTCGGTGCTTGTACTTTAGCGAGCGGTGCAGTGCAGCATGCGGCGGGCGGCCGGGCCCTGGATCGTATCCCGCATCAGCTCTGATCGAGGAAAAGCTAAAGCTTGAGACTGAGCTTTCGGGGAGCCGGACGGTGACTAGCTCGTTAGCTACGGTACATGCTTGCCTTTTGTGCCCACTCCGATCCCCAGCCCCTGCCACAACACTGCCATGCGTTGGTTTCTCTCCCTTCTCTGGCGTGTTTCAATCCCTGCGGTGCTAGCTGCTTGCCTGATACTACTTCGTGCTATACTCATGGTTTTGACCGTGTTAAGCGGAGGCGAGCCACTACCGCCTTATCGACTAGGCGACGCCTAGGCGGACTAAAGCGACCTAAGACGGCGCCTAAGGCGAGGCGAGCCACCACCGCCTTGTCGCCTAGGCGACGCCCTAAGGACGCCTTGAAAACACTGGCTATACTACGAACTAGCTACTGTAGCACTCGTGAGATTGATTTGCACGTATATGTTACTGCGCCTTTTTTCGCTGTTCCAATTCATTGTGATTCATATCGAGTAACACTGTACAAAGTCATTCGTTCGATCGATTCACCATTCATGCATAGCCTTACAGGAGCATGTGGCGGCTTCAGTCGAGCTGTGGGTTTCTTCGGCCACACACTATACTGTTTGGGACTTAATTAGAGGAAGGGTCCAGTCAATTTATCCAAAAGTTAATGTGTGGAAGGTGGAATTTTTTTTACACCTCAACACTTCATTCCTCCTGTGTTTTGGCTTCATCGGATCTGAAACGTGAAATTCTTCATGTGCCGAATCGATTCTTTTTTTTTTTGAGAAACCATGCCAGTCAAGCTGACGGTTCAAGAATGGAAAAGGCAAAAGGTGAAGGAGGATTTTGGACGCATGAAGCCCACTTACGAATTGCCAGCCCACTGGGCTGCTTGCGGATCTGCGGGGATATTGACGGCGGCCCGTTTACGAACCGCTCTCCTCGCTTGGACCAAACAACAGCATCCCATGGCGCAGTCGGCCCAGCCCACCTCTAATGCCACAGTAACTCCGCAGAACCTACTAGAAGGCCGACCCTTCTCCGGTGGGTCCTGCGGCTTCTCCCAATTTCTTTTTTCTAATGAAACACCTCCCAATTCCTCGGGAACCAAACCAGTAAAACCCGGCCAACTCATCCGCTCAGCGTCCTTGTCCGGACCCGCTCTCGCCGAGAGCACAGCGTCCCCCGCCCACGCGCAGCCGAGATCTCCGGAATCCATCATCACCGCTCCCGTCACGTGGCCGGTTTGCTCAGCCGCGGAGCCGAGCCATCGCTGTTGGCCGCTACGCTGCGCGCCTGCGCACCGCGCCATGGGGCCGCGGGGTCGGGTCTCGGCCTCTCGGGGTGGGTCAAAATCAAGCGCGCTGGCGCGGCGTGCGTTCCGGCGCCCGCACGGCACGAGGCTTTACGCCCCGGACGACGACGGCTCTGTTCGCTCTCGGCCGGCGCGTGTGGTTCTGCTTTTCTGGGGGGAAGTTCCGTGCCGGGGCCGAAGTGTCTAGTAGCGTGGCGTAGGTGAAGGGGATAGGCACGCCGCTCGCTGTCCGAGTGTGCAGCCCGGAACAATAGAACACGCTACCTGTTGCCATGGAAGCTGGGAGGGGAACAGGAGCCTGTTTAGTAGTAGCAGTAGACACGTCGTATAGTCCTGCTGTGCTTTCCTGGGGGTCCAGAAGCAGAAGCAAGAATCGTGTTCTATGCTTCCAAGGTCCTTGGGATCAGCGGCGCGCCGCCTGGGCTTGGCTGCGGCGGCTCCCGCGCGCGCGTGCGCATCCTCGGCGTCCGCGGCGCGGCGGCTGTGGCCACAGTCCGACGGCGAGGAATCCGGACAGGATGAGCTTCGTCCGACGCCCCGCACGCCGGATCCGGAGGAGCGGCGGCGGCAGCCTCGCCGTGGAGAGCATCGGTGAGCATCATCAATAGCAAGCTCGCATCCCAGCACTTCTGCCTCTTTGTACCTGTGCTTCGTATGCGCAGTCTCTGTTTTCTTCCCCCACCGCAGTGTTGTGTGCATTGCTTGCTGCGGTCATCCTCGCTTCCGCGTGGAAGCGCGCCATCGATCGATCATGCTCATTGCTCCATGCTCAATGGCGGATCACTTGAGAGCTTTGTTTTTTTTTTCTTTGCTGACTTTCGTCCAGGGAGTGATCTTCAAATCAATCAGAGAGGCGCCATGAATAATTACAAAACGACACGTGAGCAGTATGGGCGCTTGCAAATCCAATCACTCAACTGTTTGCCACGCCACACGATAAGGTCGCAGTAGACCACTGACCTATCATTGCGGCCAAACAAAACCACGAAGGTCCTGCGGTCCCACAGCAACTAACCAACCACTCCGACAACTTGGGAATCCGACGGCTAGGATCCCGCCACCGCATACGCGATCCAACGGCAGAGACACCATTCGCAGACAGGCGCCGCCGCGGCCGCTCGCGCTCAAACCATCGAAGTTTCAGCCTAATCACCATAATTAATTCCTCTTTCCTGACAAAAACAAAAGGATAAAAATTCGCACCCGCCTCGTCCTCGATTCCTCCGCCACATCGCCCTCGTCTCCGGTGTCCTCCGCCTCCCTGTCTGTCCCCTCCCCCTCGCTAAAAGCACCGGCCATTGCCGCAGCCAGCTCCCCCTCATCAAATGCCCGAGACCCCACCGCCGCGGCGCGCCCCACCGTCCAAGCATGGCTAACGGGCTCCTCCTCCGCGCCGCCTCCCCGGGCCTCCGCCCCGCCGCCGCGGCAAACGGCGGCTCCTCCGCTGACTCCAGCCGGGGCCATGGCGCGGTGACGGTGAGCCGCTCCTCCCCTCCATTTCTTAAGGTCTCCGGCTCGTCGGGATTCCCTTTTTGCTCATCTGTCGGTTTTCTGGGATGCCCGCAGATCGGCGATTCGAGAACGCGCGGTGTTGCTCTGCGGCTGGGAGGATCTAGCCGGTGAGTTGAATCGATTTCATTTCTAATTTCGCAGCATGCGCGATTGGATCGTGGAGCTGGTTACGCCTTATTGCTCCGATCGCTTTTGTTCCAGCCTCGCCTGAATCTCTGATCAGGCGTGCAAATTTAGATGTTGAATGAACTACGCTCTCAGCCTTTTGTCCAGCTGTCCTACAGCCTTCTGCTTGTTCAGCTTGATTGACGAACGATTTCTGTGTGTTAAGCTGGCTTAATTCTTAGTGCCTGTTCCTTAGCGTTGATGCTTCTGTTCTTCCTGTCTGACGGGGGTGCGCTGTGCTGTGGTCTGTGGGAGAAAGGAGATCCAACTTTGGGGAATTGTATATCTCGGGGCGTGTACCTTAGTAAAGGACACGATTCTACAATTCAGATCGGCCTTCCTCTTTTTTATGATTTGAATTTGAATTTGCTGTGTTAGTGGTACACTCTTGTCAGGTGGGAATAGTAGGGTGGATGGATGTATTTGTTTTTCCCTGTGTTGGAGTAATTAACATATTGTTAGTGTCCATTGAACTGCTTGATGCAGCTGGACTTGCATGCTGTTGTTAGTGCGCCCACGAGTGATTCCAATTTAAGCCTAACCTAAACATCTCTTTCACTTAACTGTATATGGTATTATGAACAAGTTAATGTTGTTCAGTGGGTATCCTGAACCAGCTGGTGAATTGTAACAGCAGTGCAAAGATATTCTCCAAGTAGGAATATCTTTAGCTAACAGAGTTATACCATTATTGTAGACCTTTAGCTACCTTTTGTCAATTTAATATTGTTTCTGTAGTATTTTGTAATCTGCAGATGGTAGATAACCCTGCACGAATTTATTAGCTAGGATTTTTCCATTTCTTATATGTTGAACAATTATGCATACCAGAAAAATATCTAATGTTTTTAGGCAGCAAAATATTGAATAAAGTGTTCTTCTACAGGAGAGATCTATCATTTGTCACAAAAGCCTCCAGAGATCATTCTGGCTTGACCCGACAACTTCTAGATTTTCAACATGATACAATAGAGGAGGAGGTGGGTGCAGAACATGATCCATTCATGGGGTTGAAAGCGAGGTTCTTGGACTTCAAAAAGCGAAATTATGTGTAAGTAAATCATGAAGCGCACAATTTATCATTCACCTTCATATTTAACAGTTGTTTCCTTTTGTTTATTGACATTGCGATATCTGAATTGTGGACAGGGAAAATTTTTCAAATTACCAAAGCCTTGCTGAACAGCAAACACCAAAGGTATACGATAGTGAGTTTTCTAGCTAATTATCTTAATATTGGCATTACTGAGTCTTATGGGATTGTTTTTGGTTTCTGTTTGCGTGTGCAGTTCATGGTGGTTGCTTGTGCTGACTCCAGGGTCTGCCCTACCGGTATTTTGGGGTTTCAGCCTGGGGAAGCATTTACAGTTCGTAATGTGGCAAATTTGGTGCCACCATATGAGGTAGTATTATAATTGTGCATCTCTAGGTTGTAATTGAACTTTGAAAGCAATGCGTTTTCTTTGTGGAAATACTGACATTAAACTAATATTGCAATACCAGCATGGGGGTTCAGAGACTAGTGCAGCACTAGAGTTTGCTGTCAATACACTCGAGGTACAAATGTATTGTGATATATATTACTGATTTGCCTCTTTTTCTTCCTCCCTTGTTGCTGAAGGAGCATATAAACATTCTTGAGATTTGACACACTTACCTTCATTTGCTCAGGTAGAAAATGTATTGGTGGTAGGTCATAGTCGATGCGGTGGCATCCAGGCACTAATGAGTATGAAAGATGATTCAACCTCTGGGTAAAAGCTGTAGCTATTTCTGTTACATGTTATTGTCTACTTTTACATGATTCGTTTCTGAATTTCTTCTTTGTATATTGATGCAGAAGCTTCATTAAAAACTGGGTTTCAATTGGTAAGAGCGCAAGGTTAAGCACGAAAGCTGCAGCGGGAAATTTGGGTTTTGAAATGCAGTGCAGACATTGTGAAAAGGTGATTTTGTTAGAAGGTTTATGCATATTTGTGAGCCTTGAACTTTTAAAAAAATATCCAATCAATCAATTCCATGGTTTTTACTATTTCCAATTCATCTCAAGATCTTGCCTGCTGATAATATTGTGCTTCCCTGTTGTAGTTTGTATGAATCATAGGATTAGATTTGGATGCCTCATAGTCATAGTAGTTTTACAATTCAAATTTATTCATTTATTGTTTATTCAATGTTTATGATAGCTATTATGTGATACATAACTAACACAGTGATGGCTGGTTGTCATGTACTTGAATCAAGTGCAGTACTGCTGTTGTCTGACATGTATCGGTTTATTCTTCTTTTTTCACAGGAATCAATAAATAGCTCTCTTTTGAATTTGTTAACATACCCATGGATAGAGAAAAGGGTGAATGAAGGTACTCTGAACCTTCATGGAGGCTACTACAACTTTATTGATTGCACATTTGAAAAATGGACATTAGTGTACCGTCAAGGGCTGGAAGGTGGAAGCAAGTATGCTATAAAGAACAGGTCCACCTGGTCTTGACCAATGAAGGCCTTATTTACTTGGGTAAATTTCACTCTGCCCCCCGCGGTTCAGCATGGTTTTGCTTTGCCACTACGTTGTTCATTCCCATTACACCTTGCTCCATTGTGGCATTGATGTTCTGCAGAAGGGAGTCCCTGTATCAAGGAGCTGCTACATTGTTGCTGTTAATCGTCCATTGTCATGCATGGCATTATGCTACTAGCAAGACAAGTTTCAAGCGTATGTTGTATTGCAATTGTAGACACATGTAGATGCATTGGCATTGTAGCAGTTATTTGATACAAGGACTCTCAGACCGTAGAAGGACAAAACTACAATGGAGTGAAGTGCAAGACAATGGACAATATGGTAGCAAAGTGAAAGTCTGTCGAACTGCTGGGGACAAAGTGAATTTTATCCAACTATTTGTATGTTGTTTTCTGATTTATAAACCGTTAAGGAATTACAAATAAGCTGCAAGATCTGTCAGACTCATAGGATGAATGTGTGTAGTTATTGCCACATTTGGCGTCACCGCGTGTTGTTGTAACATCGTTTGTACCATTTGTTGTATCATTGTAACTGTGAGAGACAGATGTTATACATCATGTGAAATTGTTAGTCTTTATCACTTCAATGTTCTGGAATGCTTGGTGATGGTCTGATGGAGTTCAAATATTTGCAAATTAAAGCCAATTAGAGTAAGGAGGCAATGGAAGTTTGGTGATATTCTACATGTTACAACTAAAAAAGTAGTAGCAGACATGTCACACAGTCCTTCCCTTTCCCTCCTGTCTCCCATCACACAGCCACACAGGTCGCTCCCTCCTACAGTGCCACTACTGTCCTGCTAAACCCTGGCGAGGTGCGCCGAGAAGCGCTGCCGCTTGTAGCACTCGGCGGCGAGCAGCTCCTCCCGGCTGAGCAGGACGGCCCGGAGCGCCGCCTGCAGCGCCGGCCGCGACGACGACGCGGATGCGGACGCGCCCTCGCCGACGTCCAGCTCCAGGACGCTCCGCGTCCGGCCCCCGACGGTGGCGATCTCCGCGCGCACCGCCCTCGCGCTGACCGACCGCACGGCGCGGCCCAGCTCCGACATGAGCCCCGGGCGGTCGGCGCAGCACACCCACGCCCTGACGCGCCTGGCGGCGGGCCTCTCCCTGTCCACAGCGCCACCGCCGTTGCAGCGGCAGTGCTGCTGGCTCTCCTCGACGCCGACCTCGTCGCCTTCCCCCGGGACGGCCACCGCCGCGCCAGCCGCCGCGGCGTCCGCCTCGCCACGCAGCTCCCGCACGTGCCGCACCACCTCGCCGAGCAGCGCCGCCTTGTCCATCTGCATGATTCGCGCGCACGATTGCACGAACGAGCGCAACCGTGATCAGTGTTCACCACCACGCCGTCGTCGCATGCGTTCCAAGAACGGCGGCCAAAGAAAGGGCTTACCCTGGAGGCTGCGGGGAGGAGGGTGCGGAGCGTGGCGAGGTGAGCATTGATGCGCTGCCGCCGCTTCCGCTCCGCCTCGCTGTGGCTCCGGCTAGGCCCGCTCCGCGTCGTCGCTACTGCCGGCGGCGGCGAGCACTCCCCGTCCATCGCCGCCACGTCGTCCGCTTCGTCACTCCCGACAGGCACCATCGCGTTCTTGCACCTGTGAGCTGGGTTCAAAACGAAAACAGGCGGGAAGCCGGCCGAGAGAGCGAGTGGAATGGTTACGTACGTGCAAGTGCAAGCAACGCGCCAACACGATCGATGGCTCTCCTTTTGCGTTCGCCGGTGCCGATCCATCGAGCTGTTAAATAGGCCAGGGAGGCCGCCCCCGCGGCTGCCGACACGGCCTCTCGCTGCTGAGCCGCGGCGCAGGCGCCGGCACGGCAGCGGCAGCGGCTGTGTTGGCGCATCGGTCTGCGGCGCGGTCGGGTCCGGAAGGAGAAAAGTTGCATGTGGTCTCCGTCGGTTTGACGACTTTCTCGCTTGGGGAAAAAAAGGGCGATCGGCCGGCCGGCCGGCAGCCGCGACTGCAGCGGCTTCACGTCTGTCGCCGCGAGGCGAGCTACTAATAAACGGCTAATGAGCTCTCGTAGTCTCCTCGCATGTGAGGGTGAGGAATTGAAGGTGATGATCAACCACAACCGGTCTGAGTTTTCGCCGTGATCGCTGCTTGCGTTTCACGGGGCTTTTGGGCGGGGTTTGTCGGAACTCGGAAGCACACGGCACGGCAGTGAAAAAAAGGGGGCGTCGGCCGACACAGCCGCTGCGCCGCTACAGTGGCTCCTTTTCCTGATCGTGTTACACCATCTGGTACCCCTGTCGGTTCTTGGCGCATACCAGTGTACTTATCCTTGCACGATCGGTCCTGTGCACTTATGTTTTCTGCACGATGCATCTTTGTGATCCCCCATCTGTCCAAGTGTCCATTCCATCCGGTGCACTCGTACGGCGCAGGGCAATTACCACGATCTCGCGAGCTAAACGGGAGAATTCACGATGACAAAGCTCATCCATTGCTACTCTGGCAGATGATGGCCAGCCGAGCATACTATATGAATATGAGCTCGATCTGTGTCTCGCCTGGCATGCGTGCGTGCGTTCCAAAGGCGAAGCTCTGCTGCATGCACGAGAACGGGGCCCGTCCGAAGATCACTACTGCTCGGCGTAAACCTCCCCCAACAGTGGTCAAAACCCCTCGCATACTTTCGCCGTTGCTTCCCAAGGTCCAGTAAAATGTCGATGCCGGCAAAACGGCGAACAAAAGCGGTGGACGACAAGAGATGACCGCTCGCTTTAACAGCCCCCCGGCGCACTGTAACAGCGAGCTTGCACGCCCCCGCTTTAGGTTACAGAAAGCGAGCCGCCGAGCCCGAGTAGTAGTAGCGGTGCTGGTAAGAAAGGCGCGCGGTGAAAAGTCGCTGCCTAGCACGCCACGCCAGCGCGCCCGGTTGCGACGCAAACCGCATCATGGTGCGTGTGCGTGTGCACAGTGGCGCTCACGTCCTCCGGCGGTCTTGGCCGGCCGGGGTCCGGGCGCGCGGGCAGGGCGTCGACGGGCGGGTATCTCGAGACGGGCGGGCACCGGCAGGAAGATGACACCGTGCGCGCAGAACGTGAGGAGGGGGGAGAGGGGACACGGCCGCCTGGGCTTTCAATCCCTTTTGCTCCGCTTCGGGATGGCACGCGGCGTGTAGCCAACAGGGGGCGCGCGATCCTGCTGCCGTCAATGGCGTGCAGTGCAGGGTCCGACGCCGAGGAGACATCGCGTCATTGCTTGGCCGGCAGGCCGGGCCGGGCCGGTCCGCGGGGTTGGGGTACGGCGTCGTGCAGGCATCGATCGCGTCCGTCGGTCGTCGCGGGGAGAACAGAACAGGAACAGGAACACCTCTGGCGACGCTGATGGGGGTCCCGCCAAGGACGATCTGCGAGTCGTCATCCCACGTCGTTGGGGGGTCCCCGGCCGGCCGACTGATCGTCCTCGGACATGGGCTGCCGGTGCCGGCGAGGGGGTTCTCAGCATCTCGCAGCAGTTTCACCGGATCACGAAGCACCTCTCAGTCATTCTGGGCGCCCCGAGCAATTTGGCTTTGGGAGTGTACTGCTTGAGCCATCTCAGCAGCAAGGTTGTGGGTGTTGGGTGCGATTTCACCGCACAAATCGACATGAGTGTCACCAGGAATGCAAATTACCTTGCATTTACAAGACCTGAAAGCCATCAGAAAACAACCAGGTAAAGCTCATGGATCCTGATCCTCAGTTCCAACTGTGAAAAGGGAACACGAAACGAAACTTATGAGGCTCGATGGACAAATGCCCAGGAAAATACAACCTGCAAATTCTGCTGCACTATGAACATTTTTTTTATCTCATGCGACATCACAATTCCTCAGTTTATTATCTTTTGTTCCCAAGAGTATCCATGAACCCTTTTGAAACAATTCATGCAATGTAATTTGCCATTCCACTAGTCATGCCAACCGATTCTATAGTTCTCTTCCTTGGAGACCAGAAGCATCAAAAGAGCCGTACTAAACCTTGGAAGAGAGCACTGTTGAGAACACACTTGTTTACAGTAGCGAGTCCAAGCAGGTAAACAGCAACGGTCTGGCTCGATGTCTCAGCACTGCATCAAAACAAGCACTGTAGCATCTGAGTAGCTATCGTCATCATCAACTGGAACTTAACTACCCAGTTACCCTAGTACTTTGTCTTCCAGAGCATAGGTGCACATTTAAATCTGCAGCACATTGGTCCCTCACCATCTCGCCATCACCTGACTCTTTGAGGCAGCATTTGTTGTATGCTTGAGCATGTGGGTGCAGTGTTTCCTTCGTACTTTGGACCAAAAATTGGCAAGGGCAAAACATTTCTTGCCGACGAAAACCCAGTAGCCGACATCATTACTTCATTCAAAGTAATTGAAGTTTTGCAGATCATGAGACTCATAAGAATGCTACACAGGCTTCCACAGATGAATGTCACTCACAAGTCACATGCCTGAATACTGTCTTCACTAGCTGATTGCTAAGAACTCAGACTAGATATCAAAAGTGGCTCCTGAATTCATGAAAATGGAAAGGACAACCTTGCACAGACAATTTAATAAAGGAACTAAATATTAAATAACAAAGCATGAAGCTAAGAGCTGTCTGCAAAACATCCTTAATTCAAAACAGCCTATCAGCAAAGAAAAAAAAGATGATAACAGAGTGGTTCAATGGAGAAGATACAATCATGATGTCCTGGTGAAATCATCACCGTGTACATTTATTTTTTTTAATCAAAATTCAGCAGAATAAAACTGTAATAATTCTTATATGACAAGTGAACTACTCCGTAATAAACAGGAGCTATTTAGTATCATGATGAGAGAAATTAATAATTGTTATAAAACTTGAAAAGGACAAAGATCTCCATCACACGGCATTGCAATAAAGGGCAGGCAAACTGCAACATTCTGGTACCAGAAAATTGTCATGAGCAGAATTAACATTAAAAGAGCAGATCTGTAAACAATTACATTTAATGTAGCATTCCTAAACAGAGCGCAATTTACAATAGCACTAAACTCAAATGGACAATAAACCATACCGAGCCGCATTCACATATCATTTTAGATCAACTCATCTGTCTCCAGATCAACAACAGCTAACAACTAAAGCTTACTAGCAAGAAAGGCAATGTAGCAAAAACCTGAGATTAACACTATCTGGAAAAGAAGAATTCTTCCATCAACAACATGCCATGCTCCTCATAAACGATCCGGTCAACAGAAAATGAGAATTCAACCCGCTTCAGTAGATCTAAATGGCAATGTGATTGAATGCATATCCCAACTAATCAACCTCATAACCATCATTTTCATCATTAGCATTCACAATTTCATCTTGTTCTTACTACCCTTGGGCCGACCACGCTTCTTTGCACCCACCTTCACTCTCATTGGCTTCGCTGGCGGCGTCACAGCAGGCATCTCCACTGGTTCATCTACTACTGGGGCACCAACTGGTGGCACCCCATTCTGAACATTATCCTGAGTATTACCTTTCACACCACTGCTGCCTCCAAGCCATGGCGCATTCAGCTGATCTGGTCCCAGCGGCTGTGAATTGACCATTCTTTCAAAGCCAGGACATCCAGGGAACCCAACGGGGAAGAACCCCCAGGTGCAGTAATACATATCAGTGCCTGGCACAATTGGCGGTGGCTCGGCCATCGCCTCCGCTACAAATGTCTGGCGGCAGCTAGGGCACCGCAGCTTGCGCGTCTCATATTGGCGGTCGTACTGGTGAATGTGGCAGCAGGCTGAACACACTGCCCAGAAAGTTGATGAAGGCGCTCCAGACTGCATTGCTGGGATAGTTGTGGCGATCGGCGTTTGGGGAGTAGACGGCAGCGGCGGATTTGGCTGTGTTTGTGGAGCAACCAGTGGTGGTGGAGTAGGCCGTTTAGGAGGAGCTGGAGCAGCCTGCAGCGGTGCTGGCCGTGTTTGGGGAGCAACTGGCCGCTGAGTTGGCCGTGGAGGGGAAGCAACCGGCCTCTGAGTTGCCCGTGGAGAGGAAGCAACCGGCTGCTGAGTTGGCCTTGGAGGGGAAGCAACCGGCCGCTGAGTTACCCGTGGAGGGGAAGCAACCGGCGGCGGTGTTCGCCACGGAGGGGGAGAAACCAGCGGCGGAGTTGGTCGCGGGGAGGGAGCAGCCGGAGGTTGTGTTGGCCGTTGAGCAGGAGTAGCCGGCGGCGGGCGTGGAAAGGGAACAACCGCCGGCGGAGTTCGGCGTGGAGAGGGAGCAGCTGCCGGCGGATTTGGCCGTGCAGACAGAGGTGACTGCGAGTGCGGCTGCGGTAGATTTGGAGCAGGAGAGTGGTATGCGCGAGCTGCGGCGGCGGCGTCGAGCTCCGCGTCGAGGGCGGATTTGAGGACGGGATCCGAGAGGAAAGCCCAGGCATCGGCGACGAGGCGGGCGGCTTCGGCGAAGGCGAGCGAGCAGGGGCGGTCGGGGCGGGAGCGATTGAGGAGGAAGGAGAGGCGGCGGTACTGCGAGTGGATGGCATCCGGGCGGCGTGACGCGGGATTCGCGGGGTCGAGGCCGAGGACACCGTAGGGATCGGGCCGGCCGCTGGGGAGGAGGTGGCGCTGGGCGGCCAAGAGGGCGGCAGCGGCGGCGTGGAGGTCGTCGGCGCCCGGGGTGTGGGGATCGGCGGCTAGGGCCTGCGTGGCGAACTGCTTACACCCTTCGAGGTCGCGCGCCACCAGGAGCTTCTCGGCCACGCTTAGCCACTGCTCCGCCTTCCGACGCGAAGCACCGGCGGCGCCGGCGCCGGCGCCGCCCGGATCCATCGGCTGGGCCTGGGTGTGGGAGGAGGGGTGGTGGGGCTGGGGTTGCGGTGGATAGATCGGTGGAAGCAGTTGAGTGGGAGTAGCAATGTTCTGAAGTAAACACCTCTGACCTGACGTAATTCGTGTGGGATTAAGGTTTACACAATGAAGCGCATAACCAGTTTGGGAAAAAAATTACACCCCAACCTTGAAAACAAGCCACAACATAAATTGGCTAGACAAAATATCTATGATTTACGATAATATTATGGTCTTCCAATAATAATCTCACAGAATCACGAGCCGGCAAAACCCCCTAAAACTATTGAGAAAAAAAAAGCCGGGCCGACATTGACATGATAAGATTGGCATGACCAGTGGATGGACTGTTTGAACTTCGGTTCAATAATACATATATTTCATGTAAATTCTATTAATTCACAAGTAAAACAGAGTGTATGCCTCAAAGAGGTAGTGAGCAGCACCTTAAAGTTATGCCAAAAGGACATTAAATATAACCTATGATTTAATCTTTTTTTCTTCTTCCTTCTTCTTACTTTTGGAGAGAGCAATAATGTTATACGAGAAAACTCTATTTGATATGTATTATTAATTATTATGAATTTTAAGGTTAGTTAGGTTATGCTATGTAATCTAGCGACCGAGACAAACTCTCATGAAAGAACAATGCTTTCCCTAGTTCCTCTTACATGTGACATGTGATAGGTGCAATGCTCGGGTTCAAAGATCAACCTTTGAAATGAGTAAATTGTTAGAGTTCCTCTGGCCTTAGCAGTTCATGTACCGCAAATTCATTTGGGAGGGGGAAGAGGGACTCTTATTTGTAATGTGTGCTAACATACTTCGAGTAGTGTAGTATGAGCCGCAGAAGGATAGTAATTCGTGTGGGCTGGCTGGCAGCTCATACTATCCTTCTATGTAGTCACGGAAGGATAGTACGAGCCACCAGCCAGCCGGTCACAAGAGAATTTGAAAGAAATAAATTTGTTCTTACCAAACCAAACATCCAAATTGAATTCATATGTTTCGTATGACAAGATTTTCAAAACGATATCATCATTGAGCATGTTTAGATGGTTTTTTAGCCGGAACATTTCGAGCTTCACAATGAAATTGTTCTGGCTATAAAAAATATGTTCCCAATGAAATTTGTTTAATCGTAGTTACGTATAGTGTTATTTAGAAGACCACCATATCGTAAGATTATAATGGAAATTTAATTTAAACATCTGTTTGATATATGGTCCCTCCACTGTATGTGTGGTTTTTTTTAAGAGAGGCCATGTATGTTCGTGTGATGTGAAGTATTGTGGTATTCTAGCTAGATTGGTGCACTATGTGCGCCTCTAAAAATATTTACTTATATTCAAAATAGCATCACATCGAACATCAAACAAATTAGATATATAACAAACTTAAATGAAATCTAATTTGAATTGTTCTTGCAAAAAAAAATCTAATTTGAATTGATATATGTAAAGATAAACTTAACTACTCTTTTTGCATCATTCTGAGTCTCCAATGCTGCATGATAGCTTCCTTGTCTGAAAAGTCACCGATTGTTAAATTTTAGTATGTACTATGCTGACTTATGGTTTAAATAAGAAGGATAGAGTTAGCAATAAATATTTGGAGTAGATCTTGCATCTTATTGTTATTTGAAGGAACAAAAGTTTGTAGTTAGATTTTAACTACTGTTTTTACGGTATTGCAGTCCAACTCCAAGGCAGTGCCATAGCACGCAATAGTAGAAAAATTTACCATTAATAGTATATCATGAACTGTAGGTTTCATGTGGCAATCTCTCTGGATAAATTATTGACTTTTAAATATTATGAACAATATTGTGAGTACAGTCGGGAGATTCGGGCCAATTGGGCCGTGTCAGCCTTTTTCTGTTTTCTCCTCTTTGGGCCTGACTCGTAGAGCTGTGCGTTTGGGCTACATTGTTGGGCGAACTGTGCTCCACGATTTTCTTCATTCTGCAGACAGAATAAAGAACACAGGTCGTCCTTCTCCCTCCTGATCTGAACTCATAATCCCTTCAGAATAGTTATAAAAAAAATAGTCCCTTCAGAATCCATCTCGTTGTAAGTTTATTCATGGTCTTGAAGAAAGAGAAAAATATCCCCTAATAAAAGGAGAAAATCCCCTCAAGACAGATCATTGTGGCCCAGAATGGACTGCACAACGCCCCGCTTATAGGTTGCCCATCTTGATCGGAAGACGGAGCAGCCCCACTGAACATGACTCATCTTAATTTCCCAGGACCAGATCCTGTCCAAGGGGCGTGCATCGGCCATGCATGCTGTGTTGATGCTGCAGCTGATCCATAGCTCTTCCATCACTGCTGCTATGAGTTCCCTGCCATCTTCGAGGATGACAGCTACTTGTTTCTCTACAGCGGTTGGCAAACAGTTGATCACGAAAGTTCATTCCACAGTGAAGCATTATTCCAATTACAGGAACATGTGTTGGATATTTTAATTTTGCACTCTTTCTTTCTCGATAGAATCTCTCGAGAACCTGCTTTCTCTTTATCCACATGGCATGAAAAAGTAAGGACCATATCTCCAGAGAGTTGCCGTTAGTTCAGAAGTCTTTTCACACAACGATGTTCTGACGAGACACTTCATTTCTGTACACATACCTACCTTCTCAGGAGCTGCTCTGAAAGTTGTAACATGCATGTCAGTTCTGGACCTTCATGTGCATGTGGTACTTGCCTACTTGGGTCGAGAATGCGGTAGTCCGGTTGACAAATTATTTAGATTCGCTCACCTCAAAGGGACAGCCATCGTGGCTTCTCAGTTTTGGGCAACAGAAATGGTAAGATAACGAGGCACGAAAAGGCTCAACCGCTCAAAGCGTTTGGCTGGTGCAGCAGAACACTTGCCTTTCTAGCTCATTCTCTCTCGACGACGAGGTGTTATAAGGTTTTCATCAATTGTTTTGCATTCGAAGGGAACAAACGAATGGCGCGCTTTAAAAAAATGGCATATACACTAGGTGTAAATACTCTTGAAAACTCCATTCTCCTGAGTATATGGGCTAGAAAGGTAAATTTCACCACCTTTTCTAACAAAAATGAGTTTCACCAATAAATCAGACCCCATTTTGTGACATTATTTATTTATATCAAAGATAAAACTATAATGAATCTACCTCATATTCATTTTCGAGAACACGGGGAGCATGATCATCCTTTCTTAATTTGTAGGTAGAGAAAAAACTAATTTGTATTCAATGATACATAAAAGGATAATGTATAATACTAGCTTCTTCAATTCTTATGAAAATTATTACTCCCTCCGTCCCATAAAGAGTGCAATTATGACGTTTGAAAAAAAATCCCACAAAGAATGCAATCCTATAAATTGGATCACAACTACCTTCCTAATTAGGTGGCCAGATTTGATTTGCATGTCAAAACTAACCACTTTAGGTAAAAAACCGAGGGCAGGGGAGTCTTTTCGCACCACCACTAATCTGTCCGAAAAAAAACTAGAATTGCACTCTTCATGGGACGGAGGGAGTATTATCCAAGGCAGCCTGCTAATCTTCATGCCAAACATAAAAGGTGTTGAAGGGAAATAATGCTGCTCCAAACTTGATACCAGTATGCCTAGCTACCAGATTCCACATGCATCACTTAAAGAGGAATTATTATGGTACTAGTACGTACTAACGTACATGTGTGATCCATGACGTGTTGACAACGCACACCCTAACACTTCCGTATCTCATCACAATAATAGAGCAAAAATAATTACACTGGAATTATTCACCTTTTTTCTTTCTGAAAAATAAGAGAAAGAATGTACATCCTAAACTTTAAAAACTTCTTGGCAATATAATAATCCGCAACAACAATTTGCATCCCCTGGATTTGATCCCACGATTCCCAAAATCAATTATCTAACATGGAGATATACATCATCTAGATTACAAATTACTATACACACCTCAATCTATTGACAGTTTCACAGAACACTCGCTGTGCAATAGAGAGTATGTGTGTATATTTCCAGATTCACAGTGTGAGAACAATACGGTATATGATCTATGTATACATACCGGTAATTATATATACGTTGTTCATTTCATCCTTACTAGGAAAATGCTCAGCTCCGGCGCGCCGCCACCTCCGGCGGCGCCACCGTCGCCGCCGCCGCTGTTATTGCCGCCCTCCTCGGGGTTGATCATGTAGAAGGCCTCCGAGTCCTTGGACCCGACGACGCGCTCGACGCGTGCGCGCACGTACGTGAGCTCGCCGTCGGGCCCGGCGGCCGCGGGCGCGCCGCCCTCCTTCTCGGGCGCCGCCGGGAGCACGCCGGCGCCCATGGACACCCCGCGGAGCAGGCGGAGCACGTGGCGCTCGTCGTCGGAGGCCTCTTTCCTCCGGATTGCGTACCCGGCCTTGCGGCCGTTGCAGTAGACCGCCCACACGTACTCCTCCACGAGCCGGCGGCGCGCGCTGCGGGTGTCGCTCTCCAGCGCCAGCTTCACCATCCCGGAGGAGATCTCACGGTGCAGCGCGCTCGTCAGCATGGGCAGCTCGATCAGGAACAGCGGCGGCGCGCGGGTGTCCTCGTGGATGGCGAGGCTCACGCGGCCGCGCCGGGGGCCGAACAGCGTCACCGTCGTGGCGTGGTCGGCCAGGAGCGCGCGGTTGTGCTTGCCGAGCAGCGCCACCATCTTGCAGCCCGAGGAGAGCATGGGCATGAGCTTGAACATCTTGAAGATCCCGCCGCCACTGCGGCCGCCTCCGCCGCTGTCGGAGATCTTCGTACGGCGGCCGTTGGTGGACGGCCGGAGCAGCGTGCGGAAGGTGGGGCCGTCCATGAAAGACGGCATTTTGATGGGAGTGAGTTCGAGTTGGTGTAGTGCCGGCGCGCGGTGTTACTTTTCTCTGAAGCAAAGGGGGCTGGCTCTCGTGTGGATATATAGCCATACGACATGGGGACGGCCGAAAAAGATGTTGGAAGGTCGTTGTTGGGCTGTTCATTTGCTACTTACCGATACCCCGGTTTTGCTTGCTTGGATTGTTGTACGCCCTCCGTGAAGTGTCAGGGGTACGTCGTTTTGACTTTTCTAGTTTGACACGTACTATCATACATGATGCATCTAGACGATCGGCATTTTAAAGTAGAGGGTACGTAACCCTGGCAATAGACTTCCAAACTGTAAGTCTATAATAACAACCTAAGTCTATAATAACAACCTATATACAGACTTCGGTAAAAGGTTTGACATGAGGGACCACATAGTAATCAGATAATGTGGCAAAGTTGATGGTGTATGCCAAAACATATACTACCTCCGTTCTAAATTATAGGTCATTTAATTTTGACTTTTTTTCTAGGTTCATAATCTTTGTTAAAAGGGCGGCCTTTTTTTTCTAGGTTTATAAAGGGGCGGCATTTGGTGCAGTGGTAGAGCTTCACCGCCTGTAACCGGTAGGTCCAGGGTTCAAGCGCCAGCCTCTGCACATTTATGTGCGGAAAAGGCTGTGCGCTAAACAATATGCCCCCAGACCCCGCATAGTGCGGGAGCCTACGGCACTGGGTACGCCTCTTTTTTCATAATCTTTGTTATGTACCTAGATAAACACTATGTCTAAATGCATAGCAATATCTATGAACCTAAAAAAGCTAAAACAACCTATAATTTGGAACGGAGGAAGTAGGTTTATAGCGCATATATGTGTAGTACTATGGTAAAAGTGCAATGCAATGAAATGTTGTTTTTTTTGGTAACTTTCAGGAATAGGTATGAAAAATGGTTACAACGCTATCATGTCCCATGATTTAAACGCACCCTAACAAAACTCTACTTTTTTCGACGAATCTCACTCTATCAATTAATCCCAGGGTTGAAATGACAAAGTTTGCATTTGACACAATTCATTTCTTCCTCTTCAAAGTTCATGATTGAAAACTGAACTTAGCCAATAGCTGAGGGTTTAAGCTTTAAACCCTGCATTTATATATATATATATAATTAGCCTTTCCCCAAAATCTAGTGAATCTAATCTAACTCATGTAAAGGCATGGCAACAACACATCATGTTAAAGAAACTGTGAGTGGTACGTAGCTATATCTACGTGCTGGGCTACTACACTTCCATGAAGGTTTCATCAACAAGGACGATCTGGATCATGGCAAGACCTCGATAGGATCGATGGTGATATGCACGATGGGCCACTTGGGGTGGCGCAGGATGGAACATGGTTGCTTTTCCCGTTCGGCATTCGGCAAGTGCCCTTCCCTTCGTCCATTACCCTGAAAGTCCCCATCACGGGTTCTGTCCGCGTTTCGCCTCATCGATCTCAAACGTCTGTGTGTGTGTGTGGGTGTGTGGGGTGGGGGTGGGGGGGGGGGGGGGGGGGGGGGGGGGGTCTATATATTTTGTGTTGCGATTAGTGCTGTAATTGGTAAATAGAAAGAGTAGAATCAATGGTTAGACGAGTAGAAGGCTAAGATATAAGTCATACGTGCACTGGTGGATGTGCTTTTGCATTTCCCTTTCCCCGTCTCAAACAGTACTCTATCTAGATAGGTGTCACACCTTTAAAACTTTCATTTCTATCATCCTTTTGTACCTGATCGAGAAACTGTATATGCTTTATGCTTATCTCAACCCATTATATCCATGAATTTGTCAATCAGAAGTTTGCCTTACATCTGTCCATCCAGTAATAAGCGATATGGCCTGCGTGTCCGATGACCAGGATCACAAAGACTATTAGAGATCAATCAGATTATCAGAGGCTCACGAAGTCGCAACGTGCACACACAGGCATGCATTTCCTGCGCGTACAATGATTTCCTTGTTTCTTTGTTAGCGATATATCGTCGAGGCACTTTCGTTGCGTAGCGATTTAGCTATCCAAGATCGAGGCGCCGTGTGTTAAGTCATTTTCTTCCGTACAGTAGCTAGAGAAGCCGCGCGCGGCCGAATTATTTGGGGGCGGGTAGTACGTGCAGTGCTGGGTGCGGCCGTGGGGTTTGTGGGTGTGCATGCCGCATGCACATGGCGTGTTGGAACGATCGATGATATGGATGCATCGATGCATAGCGCCGGCGTGCATGTGTTGCTTCGGGCTGTCAGTTAGTTAAGGCAGGTGCATGCGCAGCTCGTTTCCGATCATGCAGTTGGGCAGAGATCGATCGACAGTCTGCCGGCGGCGAAATACGTTCGTGCTCCCGATCCGATCACCTTTAATGGCTTAATTGGATCACGTACGTGTGAGCTAATACAGTACAATTTAGTTATCTAGAGTTCTTGGCATCACCTCACCTTTTTCTCAGATCGATCTTCATCACGTCCTTTTGCCACTGACTGACCGCATGATTATATGCATCGGAATTGAAAAGCTTTATTACTGTGAAAATAATGGCAGCTAAATAGTACGATACTTGGTTACTTCTAATTAAGTGACTAATAAGGACCCTTTAGTAGAGCTCCGTCTCCAGCTAAAATGGCTCCGGCTACGAAGCAGATTTTTTTGTGCTTCGGTTTGTCTGGTTGAAAAAAAAAACCTGTTTGACAAAACAATTTCTTCTCCTTATTCAAAATGGGTAAAATTATGAAATGTCTCTCATACTCTTATCTTTCCTTTTTTCCTTTATTCTTTCTTCCCTTTCTTTTCAACCCTTTCTTCTTTTCTTATTCATTCACCGGGCGGTCCTCATCCTTCCCGTCGACACTCCGCCCCTTTCCGCCGCCCCTAGACAAGTTCAGCACCACCGCCTCCTCCGGCCTTGCGGCTCGAGTGCGCCTTCATTACCTCCTTGTCTCCACCTCTGCCCCCGTCTGGCCCGTGCTGTCATCGCCCTCGGTCTCATCTCGCTTGTGTCATAGTCGCCTTCTTCATTCCCCGGTGAGCCATCTCTCTCTTGTGCCCGCCGGTCACCTCCGTTGTGCAGCCCTCCCCGCTTGCCATATCTGGCGTCGGCGGACATGGCCCGCGCATCCCCAGCGCTTCGATGGCAGCCTCGCCCGCGCCTGCCTGGCGCCCGCTGGCCGCAGGTCATATTGCCAGTGGGCCCTCCTCGCGAGGGCAGATGTGGAGTCGCGAGGAGCAGGTTTTTTAACTCTGCCTACGGCAAATCTATATATAA
Organism: Urochloa ruziziensis; assembly: GCA_015476505.1. Taxonomy (NCBI): domain Eukaryota; kingdom Viridiplantae; phylum Streptophyta; class Magnoliopsida; order Poales; family Poaceae; genus Urochloa; species Urochloa ruziziensis. The sequence goes on along the minus strand of CM027119.1, from coordinate 53,595,352 downwards.
CTTATATAAGTAACCCTCACTAAGAATTTCTCTCAACTCTCATGAAGCCACATCATCGCCTCCCACTAAGATGTATTAATTGCTATTTCTCCCTTATGTAGTGCACATTTTCTATTCATTAGATGTATATCTTATTATTATTTTTCTTATCTATTCAAAAATAACATAAATAAAAGTTTATGATTTTAATCAAGAGATAACTCATATGGCTCTCGGGGTAATCTCTACAGTGCACTATTTTTACGAGCAACTAAACAACCACAATGATTTATAGTTTATCAAAAAATCTGATGAACTTTTTGGAAAAAAAGACACTGAAATTTGATGAACTTAACCGGAACTACGACTATCCCAGCAATAATCAAAAGCAACCCCAGATTGACCCAGCGGCGTTCTCTTGTATTGCCTCCACTGAGATCCATAGGCGTAGCTTTTGTAAATGCTCACGATCGAGCTACCTCATTCGCTATCGACCATCCCGTGCTACTACGAGCCTCGGCAACTCGTGGTGTCGTGGCCACTCTGCAACTGGAACTGAATTACATCAACAGCAGGTAGCCAGCAGCATATCACTCGGTGCCTGATAAGTGTGATAATAAATGTATCTCATTCTTCAGAAACTATAACGCATTCAGTTCGACCACGTGTCACGGCAAGTAATAGTGTATACCTATGTTAGGCTACCCGCTACCGAATAAGTTGCTGGCGCAATGGCGCACACAAACAGGGTTCCCGATAGAACGCATCGGCCTGAGATGAGGAAGAAAGCAGTGTTGATAGGGAAAGATCCATGTTGGTTGAGGGAGGCAGAAAGCGACGGATCACATTTCACATCTAACAGAAACTGGAGTCGCGAATCGAGACGAACGATCGACCATTCATGACGATTGACGAGCTCCTGCTTTGTTGTTGCTAGGATGGATCGGAGCTGGTCCATCCATCCACCATCGATCATCCGTGTGGCAAAAGCGGAGCGGCCATGTGACGCTGCGTGTGCCTGCCTGCTCCTCCCTCCCAGTCCCAGGGCCTGCGTCCTGTGCGTGCATATGCTCGTGTCGTGCCGGCCGGCGCATCCTGCTTGCTTGCCTCGCCAGCGCACGCCGGCCCCCACGCGTGAATTCGTCGAACTGCCGCCCGGTCTTCTTTTAATGCGCATATGCCCCCAGGCCCGTTCCCGATCCGGCCAGGGACACGTACGGGTTCGGCCGGCGAGATGCTGCGTTAGTTTGCCCGGCCTATCCTTGTTGTTCTGGCTGGCTAGCCTGGCCCCGGCCGGCGCGATCGCTACTAGCTCTTGCCGGCCGGACACGGCCATGCGCGTCGGGCTTGTGCCTTCGTACGACGTCCGGTCCTGCCCGCGAGGGAAAAAGCTCGTTGGAATTTTGTGTTTTTCGTACGTGGCGTCAACAAGCTAAAAGCATGGGGACCGGCCGCGCCTTCCGTTGCGTTGCGTTGCGTGCGTCGATGCCAAACACTGATTGGAATGGAAGTGGGCACATCGGCAACTGGGGAACTGGGGCAGCACTGGACCCCGTCGGTGCTTCCAGGAGCCTTCCTTTTCCATCTTGGCCTCCTGTGTGTCACCAGTTGTATGGTAATGTAGTACTCCAGTGGTAATGCAGTAGAAGTACCGGCACTACGGGGGCGGAGCCAAGGGGGGCAGGTCAGCGACAGTTAGTTCTTTACAAGTGCTGATGCATTGATCCATAATCAACTAGCTACTGTATGTGTATATCACATTAGTTGCCGGCCACGAAGGCCGTTTGCTGCGCCATTTCAAGGCCCAAATAGGCAAGAGACCAATCAATTATGAGCCTGTAGGTTTGCTGAATGGTAACTGAACCTTGAAGCCTTCAAGAATTGACCCATTCATCGCTTAATTTTCAGTCTCCAACCTTGATCAGCCGGCTGCCTCTATTTGACACGGCAGGTGGCACCATACTTATGTATATTCATCTCCAAATATGTCATTAGGAGAGGTTATTTTTTACTAGTCTTGGCCCCCGCCATGATAAAATCCTGGCTCCGCCCCTGACTACAGGCACTGCGTGTGTGTGCGTGGCTGCGTGCATACATGACTGGTAAGTTATTCTGGCTATTATTCCAGTGCTGGGATCACAGACGATCGAAGAGCCAGAGATACAGTGATGCTGCGTATTCTCTGAATTGCTCTCGGCCGTGAATCACGTGTCCAGGTGAGATTTTGATTCATCGGGCAGTTCTGGAGCCAGCGACACGCTCGCCCTCGCGCGTGCAGTGTCCGTCGTGTCGTTGTTGCCAGCACCTTTCAGTTGTTGTTGCTCGATGCTACAACTCGAGGGGCGCCATTACACATCGATCAATCATCGGGCCGGGCTTGTTTCGCTTCCTTCCGCTCGACACGACCCCCACGCGCACGCCCCCACGTTGCGATAATGATGAAGCAGCAGCGCTGAAAGCGATGGCAAGGCATGCAGATCCGGGAGGATCGGAAATGCTCTATCGTAACAGAGGACGCGCGTGGAAACTAGTGCTGCGCGTGTTAGTGGGACTCCAGGGTCGCACGGAACGGGCGATTGGCCCTTGCTCCCTCCGCACTTAGCTGGAGACGGAGACGTCTTCAGGTGATTGTGCACCTGCAGAGAGAAGAGGTTGCAAGGAGGAGAGCAGCAAAAGAGCTGCTCGAACTTTGCAGCTCTCTGCTGCTGATGGTCTTTGGGTGCGCAGCATTCGGCCCAGGCGTTGAAAATTTCCCTGTGAATTACTCTCGATAATGGGCCGGAACTTTCGATATTTGATCATGGGCCGCAATATTCCCTGTTGGGCAGAACTTTCCTCCAAGGCAAACATACTGGCCCGTTCCCAACCACAGAACAACAGAGAGCGCCCGGCACGGTGAATCTCGGTGGCAAGGGTGACCTTGCCTGCCCAAAGGTACGGCACAAGGATGTGGTGCGCCGGCACGGGCGGTGGAGAGCCTTACCGTTAATCTCGGTGGCAAGTCGGGGCACGCGGCGGACGAGGCGGACCTTGCCTGCCGGTGCGGCATACAGTAAGATCTGCGCTCATCCTTGTCGAGGGCAAAAATGCCACCGAAATCGTTTCAAAAACAAATGATAATACTGACAAAAAACTTGAATTGAAGCACGGGCGGGTAGAAACGCAGTAGGCTCAGGCTCAAATAGTGTCGCTTGATCAAAAGCGCCTATACGTCGCTAGAGCTAACAGCAACTCCAGCCCAGCCCTTAAATGAGTCTATACCTATTTTATTTTAGTTCACCAAGTTGAAAAAACCAACTCCAGTCGAGCCCCTAAACGGGCTACCATTTTGTAGAGACCTTCAAATGTTGGTCCAGGGCCTCTAGATCTGGAGGCCCTCTATTTCCACGTGGGCCCCACCACTTCTCCTCCACTGCTCTCCCCCGCGCTGCCGGCCCCGCCGGCCGGCTGCTTCCCCTCCTCGACTGCCGGCACGCCTTGCGGGCGCCTCCCGCCGCGGAGCTGCCTCCGGGAAGACGAGCGGACCGCCGCCGTGGGACCTGCAAACGGCGACGGCGGCACCCTCGCGGCGATGCTTGGCCCGGCGCTGCACCACCCGAGCATCCTCTCCATGCTGTCGTCCTCCCTCCCGTCAGCGGCCGCCTCGAGGCTCTTCTCGCCGCTGCCCTTCGACGCCAGCAGCATCAGCTGGCTCAACGAGCTCAGCCCCATCCTCCGGCCCGCCTCCGCCAGCTTCACCGCCGGGCCATCCGCCGCCTCCTCCGCCTCAACCTTCGCCGCCGGCGCCGACAGCAAGGGCGAGTCCCGCCACCTGCCGCCGACATACTACTCCGACCCGTTCGTCCCCAGCCCCCGTCACCTCCTCGCCACGCCCACCGTCCCGTCGCCGGCCACCTTCGCCGAGTTCTTCGTCAGCCTGTCGGATCTATAGCTTCGCCCCATCGCCGCCGCCGCCGAGTCCGTCCAAGATGGGATGCAGCAGCGGCCGAAACTTTAGTGGCATTTTTCCACACCTTTTCTCCATGTGCCAGACCGTCCGCGCTGCACAGGAACCACGCGCCCGCGGGCGCGCCGGCCGCCGCCGCCTTCACAGCCTACGAGAACCGACGCAGCGCGCCGTTCGCCGGCTCCACCCGCGCCTCTGCCGGCGTCGTCCCCGGCGCCGCTGCCACCGCTGTCGCCTCGCACGAGTTGCAAGCTCCCATTGCCGGCGAGAAGAATCTCCTGGGAAGAAGCCGGCGAGAAGAATCTCCTGGAGAATATGGAGGAAGGGGGAGAAGAAAAGATAGAGAAAAAAAGCTGACATGTGGATCCCACTAGGCAGATTGATTTATGGGCTATTATTTGATCTCGCTAGAGTTCATAGAAAATTTCAAACCCCTAAAATTTTATGGGCCGGCTCAAAATGCAAAATAGAGGTTCATTTTTAGAGAGCCGGCTGGAGTTGCTCTAACGATGACCAGCCACTACAAAGCTACACGACACGGTCCCGATTGATTGCCACGCAACTTTCCCCCCCCCCCCCCCTTTATTTCGTTCGAAGACGAGAGGAGGGATCGATCTAGAGTACTCATCGATCCATCGCTGGACTGATAGATCCACAGTTCCACGATTCCATCACTGCAGGTACAGGAACACGCGTAATCCCCGTGTCCCCGCTTTCCTCTTTCCAGAAAGCCAAAAAGGTGCTAGCGCCATTGGCATTTGCATCACAGCCCCCCGCCTCACACTCTCCTCGCGGGGGGTCGGGGGGACTACGGACGACAGCGGAGCGGCCCAGCGCCGCCCTAGTAGGTCACTCATAGTCACAGGCCACGAAGAGATCCGATCGATTGCGGAGCCGTGACCCGGGCAGATTTTTCCCTGCGATTTCCTTGTCCGCGGCGAAAACAGAAGGGAGGAGGATCCCGCCGCTGGGCTGGTTGGTTGCGCGCGGGGGACACCGCGCAATCACGCTGCCCCGGGCCAGTCCTTCTCCTCCTCTCCCCACGCGGCCACACCGGGCGCAACACGCCCACCGCGCTAGACGACACCCGCAACCAGTCTGGACGCTGGACAAAAGCCTCCCCACGCGAGCGCGAGCGCCTCCAATTTGACCGCGCCGGTCCGGACTCCGGACTCCGGCGCCCCCAGGCCAAAGCAACGCGACAACGGATTGGAGGCCGCGCGTCGTCGCCGCCCGCAGCCACCGCGCGCGGGATTCAGCGCCTGGCCAGGTCTCGGTGTCAGCGGTGAGATGAGCGGGCGCCAGCGCCTGCGCCTGCGCGTGCGTGCTCGACCTTGACAGCTACGGAGCACCGGTGCGCATGGCGTCTGGTTCGCGCGATCGCGGGGAGAGGGACACGCACGCGGATGGAAGCGGGGAGGAGAGGAGGGATGGGGGATCATTTTGGCTTGGTGCCTTGGAGGAGGCACGGCGATCGACGAGCCAGCCTGAAGGCCGCGAGCACCGAGTAGTGGCAGTGATTATTGCTAGTCGTATCGTATGGTAATTAGCGCTTTGAGTGACTCGGAGGCCGGAGAGTACACGTTGACGCAGGTCATTCCGTCTGCCCGGGCAAGGACCGCACCGGCCGGCCACGCTGTCAGCCTTTATACGGCAACAGAAGTCCTTGTCAGTTCCAGCCCTCGAGGCCCTACTATTATTTGGTTGGGTCCGCCTGTCCCCACGGATCCCGGGGCTACGTACGACGACGACGCAGCTTGTCTTCTCTCTCGTGCAACGACCGCGACATTACATTACCACTTGTACAACCACCAAGCAGGGCAAAGCAAAATGCTCGCTCCACTCTCCTGCAGTCCCTCCTGCAATTCTGCACACCAATGCTCGCAATTTTACCCAACTCGTATCGCCGCTCGGCCGCGGGTAGGGTTGGGTTCGGTCCTCACTCTGTCACTCACCAGGGGGTCCAGGGCTGAAACCTGAACCATGCCGGGATGGAAGGTGAAAGGCAAAAGGCTGCAAGTCCAGGTTAATCATCAGCGACAGACGACAGCGTGCAGTGGCGTCTTTTTCGCTTTCCGGCCACGGCCCGTCGGTCAGCTGTGAAGCGCACAGTAAAACATTTCTTGCCAAGCACAAACAGCGATCGAATTACCAACCTTCTATACTACTTCCTGTCCTTTACAAAGGCCAAACCGCAGCTCGACAGTCCAGCCTTTGTTGCAAGACCTGTGTACAGAGTACAGCTACTACGCTTCTACACACACCTGAACAGAGCAGGTGCGCGCGTCACGACGAGGCCAGCAGGTACCTGAACCTGAACTCGTACGGCAGGACCTGGATGCGCCGGGGCTCGGCGCCACCCGCGCCGGCGCGCCGCCCTTCCTCCACGGCCCGCACCGCCTCCTGACGGAGCCCCGCCGGCAGCTGCAGGCACACCCAGTCCATGAGCGAGTCCACGTCCTTGGCGAAGTCCAGCAGGTACCAGTGCAGCAGCTTCGGCACCGCCAGCTTCCCCGGCGACGACACGCCCACGGCAGCCTGAAGGTACTCCCGCTTCGCCGCCTCCAGCTCCTCCTCCACGCGCGCCGCCGTGTACACCCTCACCTGAAGAACGATCATCAGCAGCTAACATTGCTAGTTTATCATCGATTCACTGATGCAGGGTTCTCGTTATTGTTACTGTCGTGAAACATGAAGAAGGAACTTGTTACCGCGGGGGAGGACCAGCTGCCGCAGGAGAGCGCGAAGGTGACGAGGGGCTCAGGCCACTCCAGCCCGAACGCGCCGCGCGCCGCCACGTCGTCGTCCCCGCCCTTCGTCCCCTCCGGATTCACCTGCTGGTTCACGAGTCATATGTTGACGACGTGTCCAACTAACCACTGCAACGACGGGTCACTGCCAGATGTGTGGCTGCATCGAGCACGACAAGCTAGGCTAGGCCTCACACAGTCACACCCACTCACCTGCTTGACGCTGTAGGGCAGCCTGAGGATGAAATGCTCGATGGACATGGCGCTGTGCGTGCGCCCACCAACGTTTATGGTCGCCTGAAAGCACCAAATTAAACACATACACACACACACCACTCTCGTCAGACCCAGCGGGCATGGGGTTCCAGTTAACTCCTAGCGCGTGTCTGGAAAGGATCGGCAGGTGAAGCGGTGCCGCCGGGCGGCTGGTACCTTACCTTGGGCATCATCGCCACGAGCATTTGGGGGGTGGTAGGTATCCCTTGCTCCAGGAACGCCTGCAGGACAGAGTACAGAGCAGTATTAAATGGGGATCATCAAGCATGGGCCGTGGCACTCCCCGTCTGCCTAATTCAAAGATCTGAGCTAACAATGGCGGCATTAGAGCTGATTAGGCCGTTGCTAATGATTAAGGGGACATGGAGCATTTTCTTTATTCAAAGTTTAATGGCGAAACAGACTACTGCAGTGTGCAACAATGCAGACATGACAGATGTTCAGACTTCAGACTTAAAGAAGGCGCATCTCAAAACCAAATGGCCACGCTGTAGGTGTGCCTGTGCCATATGATAGGCAAAGCTATGGGCTTTTCTTTAAGAAAAGCACCATCATGCAATAACTAGATGAACTTAAAGCGGACACTGGTAAGGTACGGTCACGGCCAGATTAATCAGCCACTGAAATGTAAGTTGTCGGTAACGGAAAGATGCCCAAAGATAGAAATGGAGGTAGAGAGAATTCAGGAGCCAGAGAAGGGAAGGTGGCCAGGCCACAATTATGAGTGACAGACAGACAGCTTACGTTCATCATGCAGGAATTGTAGATGTTGATCCAGAACGCCAGCTTCTGCTGATGCGCGAGCCCCGCCAAGTCAACCGACGCCAGCCTCCGCAGCAAGGCCCTGCAGAATTTGCCAGGCCGTATCAATCAGCACGCGCGCGTTGCGTTCAAGTCAAACCGCCACCCAATCGCCAGGCAGCCAAATCTAGCTTTAGCAATAATTGAGCCGTGCCCGAATTATCAGCCGCGATAAGCAAGAATCATCAGAATCACAAGGAACAGGGAACTCACTTCAGCCTCCGTGCGTGGAACGCGTCGCCGTCGCCGCCGTGGACGGCCAGCGCGTCCCGATCGAACGACGCGGCGTCGACCACGTGGAACCGCCTGTACGGGCCGATGTCCCTGGCGCCGAGCTCCAGGATGCCGTAGGGGTCCTGCGGGTACGCGTCCTCCGACGACCCCGAGCTCTCGCTCGAGCCCGACACCGACGGCGACGGCGCCTGCTGATCCTCCTCTCCATGGCTGCCGCCGCCGCCGCCGGCCGAACCCATCCGGGAGAAGATGGTCAGCAGGCACTGCAGAAGCTCCTCCGACAGCTTGTTTGCCACGGTCGAGTCGTCCTGGGACGCCGATTTGTCACGGTTGATGGCTGAAGCGTCCGCGGGCCTTTTACGGTCACTGGTTGTCTGCGCGGACGATGGAGAGACAAAGAGCATCAGAACACCAATCAAGTGACAGTGGCAGCAGCTCTGAGCCACAGTGAAAATGAAAAGGGTTTTACTGTTTTTACCTGAGCAGGAGTTGCCCTGCGCCTGTCAGGCACCACGGCTGCCGGCGTCGCCCTGGACTTGTTGGGCGTCTTCTGCTGCAACGGCGTCTGGCGGCAGTTCCTGCTCGTACTCGAGCTCGACGTGTTGCTGCACGACTGGTTCTCCTTCCCGGCCCCGGACCGGTCGTCCTGGCTCGCCGAGTCAGGGACGGGCTTTCTTGTTGGTGTTTGCTTGCCGTTGGCCGGCGACGGACGAGCGGGAGGATGGTCTGGACCTTGGCGTACTGCCGTCGTCGGAGAGACCGCTGAACTGGGCACCGGGGTGGATGGTATGAGCTGCACTGGCACGGGGACTTCGCCGCCGGGGAGATGGGTGTTCTTGACGGAGGAGAAGATGATCGCCTCCTGGTAGATCCCTTGCCGGAAATTCACCACCTGCTCCTCCAGCCGGACGACCTCCTCCTCCAGCACCGCCACCTCCGCGAGAAGAGCTAGCGTCTTCACAGCACAGTTCAGAGCAAGGAATTCAGAACAATTCAAGGCACAATTCAGAGCAAATGAACAGAATGCAGTTGCGGCGCTAATTAACCTGAGACGGCAGGTACGGTGGCAGGCGAGGCAGGGCGCCGAGCGGCCGCGTGAACGCCCGCTCCAGAGCTCGGTGGACGTTCTCCTCGTGGCGCAGCTTCTTCTTCAGCTTATCGACCTGGAAATTCAGCACCGTGAAATGTCAGAACGAGCTGCAAGAAGCAACTGAATCCGACAAATTGAGCTTGAGGGCATAGAATTTCAGGTACATCTTGCTGCAGGGCGAGCTTCCGCTCCCTCCTCGACTGAATTCTGTTCATTTTTGCGCCCCTGGTGCCCGCGCTGGCCGACGATGCCTTCACCGGCGTCGCGGCCTTCCTCGGATCCTTCTCCATCACCTGAACGCAGACGCCATCATTAAAAGAGAAGAAAAGATGCCTCATTGAGCTGCGAAAGAAGGTTACTAACGGAAGCAAAGCGCAGATTCCTCTGCTCCGAAAGATAAAGCTTAAAGGAAGGCTAAAGAAGAAATGGGGCTCAGGGGCCATTGAAGAGATACTACTCCATCCCAACGCGAGTAGCTCTCTAAAGCAACTGCCGACTGATGCCAGAGAGCAATGAACCCGCGCCGAGATCTTGTCATAAACGCCCGGCAGGTCACCAACCATTCTTTGCTCGCAAGAACACCAGATGCCACTGTTCATCGTTGTACTGTTAGCCCACATTAACTAAGCCGTCGTACGAAATATCGACACAGCAACAAACAGCCGACGATCGGGGGATGTCAGAAATTGGTTGCGGAAACGGAAAATTCATGGCATTGCCGCCGCCCGGACGCCCAATTCGAAGTTTCTGTTCCTCCAGAGACAGAGCACGCAAAAGAACTGAGAGGAGATTGACGAAAGCACGTACTCTGCTGCCGCTCTTCGCGGCGGCCTTCGCGCCGTGCGCCGCCGCCGGCCTCCGAGCCCGGCCGTTCATCTCCGGCGCCGTGTGCATGTCTCGAGGCAGCAAAATGCGCTGCGGGAAGAGAGGAGCAGCGAGTTGAGAGCTGATCGCCTCGGCACCTCAGGCTCCTATGGCCGGCGATGCGACTCCGACGCCATTGAAGATGCCTCCCCCACGAACTCTGCGGCGTGGTTGGACGGCTTCCGGGCGCGGGTCCAGCCACCGCAACCGGGTTAAGACGAGCGCCGCTGGTGGGAGGAGGAGTGTGGGAATTGGGATTGCGGCGGCGGTGGCGTCGGTGATGGCGGTGCGCAGGTTTCCTTGGGTCGTGGGAATTGGTTTCGGGTTGCGTACAACTTGTAGGAGTGTATAGTCGCGGCGGCGGGGTCATATATATCCAACGGACAGGCGTAATAATTGGGCCGATTAACCTTCTGGCTTCACACAGTCCACTTTTATCTTGGGTATCCTTTTGTTTTCACCACTGGTCACTCGCTATGTTCCGTGGTCTGCACAATTTTGGGATATCCTTTATGATCCAAAAGTTGAAAAAACAGAGTAATAATCTACATTACTCATTCTACAATCTAGCAATCTCTCACCATTTTCTGCTAGGTGGTGGAATATAAATATATATTCACGAATATAGGGCATGTTTAATTTCAAAAACTTTGCAAAAAGTTTTAAGCTAGAGAACTGTGTCAGTTCATTTTTTCTCGCTGTGCATGCGTCCCAATGCAAAAGGTTTTCATCATTTTTTATACTTTCAGCGAATTTAAACATGCCCATAATGCATATCGATGCCATCGTCCGTGCCCCTCGATCTCCTCGTGCGTGCATGGAACAAAATGAGAATAGAGGGCAAAGAAGATGGTGATCTTAGATGTTGTCAGTTTGGTGCTGATTCACCAGAGCACCCGTTCGAGATGGAGGCAGTCAGCGGTATGTCATCCCGGTGTGGGTTGACAGGAAGTAGCGTAGGGATGAAAAAGGCGGTTCTAGAAGCTAATTAAAAGTGTTGTCCTCAGGCTAACCAACCATTTTCCCTCCTGTAAATAAACCATCTTGGGTAAAAAAAAAACTAGAAATAACCCATCACGACTTTTGCCGTGTCCGGTTTTCCACCCATCAACAAGCTTAAGACACGCAAAGTGTGTAATTCCTTTACATGTGTCATTGTTGGCCACCAACTTGCCACTTTTCATCTCAATAGTGTGGGAGGTAATTTGGAACCCATATAAGGTTGATCAGATGCAGATCAAGGAGGCGCACACACCATGGATAACATCAAGCTCTAATTGTTGCTGCTATAGTGCCATCCACACGTGTCACATCAATGAAAGCGTGCGCTATTAGAATGCACGTGTGTGGAGGGGAAAAGGAACACAACTAATTCAAAAATGCCCTGCCTGAACTGTGAGTTCAATAGTTCATGCTCAAAAGTGGCTTATTCAATTGGTGGGGGTACTGGGGTGGGATTGTGGGAATCAAATCGGCAATTTGCACAACATGCCTTGCATGTTGCAACACAATTTCAACCAAAATTATACTTATGATACTGAGCATCGTTCGCACTTGTTTGCTATGGACGTTGTCGGAGTTTCATTCCCTCCTGTTTTGGGTCGTGTATGAGCAGGCATTTAAAATATCGAGTAAGTTAATGATGTTTAGACAAAGAAAACAAAGCTAGTTTGACTTACTGGAGGTAGTATCGAGTTTATTAGTGCTGAGAACGACTTCATAGTACCGCACTTTTGTGTTTGCTGATTGTGTGATAGTCACCACATTTTTTTTGCGTCATATATGCAAGTCCTATGCAACAACAAATTTGTCATAATTACTTTTAAAATAAAACAAATTTGTCATACTTTGGCCGCTAATTTCTCGTGTGGCTACTACTATACTCGCAGTCTACTGCATTTAACTTTCGAGGGAACTTCATAGGAAACCTGCACCGCGGACTGCGGATTGCGGTTGCGGCTGCGGTAGATTGGTTCGGGGTAGGACAACTCAGAAGGGGACTGTGGGGCTTTAAGTGCAATGTTGTGCCAATTCCCAGGCACGGAGCCAGCGGTGGGGCGGGTGGGGCTCCAGCCCCCCCTACCGCTGCGGTTTCAAAGGAAACCCATTTAATTCTCTATCCAATTTCAGAGAAAATATCTACACCAGGAGGGGCTAAAGTTTATTAGACCAGCAATTCAACAAGATAGAAGCATAAAGCCTAACTATTACTTTTATTCAGCCCATCCTAATTTTTTTCCTGGCTTCGTCCCTGCCAATTCCGGTACCAGTAATTTCAGAAATGTTTTTCTCAGCTTCGGCTGTGGGCAAATTTATGTTAGCTGATTGAGGACAGAGATTTGCGTTCGTTTGCAGCCTGCGGGCGATGCATCCTCAGTTCGCACGGCTGGTAAATTGCTGATAAATGTGCCCTAAAAAAATTGCTGATGTAAATGTCGCTGACAGCCAATGGACGCATTGGGCCCAGCGGGCAGTGAAATTTTGGTGACGGGATTTGACGGACCACAGTCCACGGTCCACGGATCACTTCTTTTTTCTGCCGAGTAGGCCCAGCGGGGCCCGCAGCTGCTGTCGGCTGGAGCCCGGAGGAGAGGGCGGTAGATGGGCCCGGGCCTGGCAGCAAAATGATCCAGAGTAGCGTGCGCCCGGGGGACCGACCTTTCCACTTTTCCAGCTTCGAGGGACGGATCATGCAGGGTACACCTTCCTTCCTTCCGCTGTCGTCGTTCTTGCTGCGAATCCTGTGATGTCTCCGTCTGTACAAAGTTACAGCCCGCTTCCACTATACTGCTGGGTAACACTACACACTACCGGATGTAGCCCGTATTAGGAGTAAAATACACTGGACGCCAGGCGCAATGCGTAACATGCAACACCAGGTAGCTGTTCGGTGTCAGCGCACAACGAAGAGCGAACAGTACCCGCCACTCGTTTGGCTGTACGTATACTTCGTAGCTAGCCTGAGAATCTGACTTATGACGTTTGGGCATTGGGCCTGCCGTAAATGTACTGTGCAATAATCAAACTCACGTGTCATCCTCATCCTTGTGAAAAAAAAGGAGAAGCTGTGGAAAGAAAAGGTTGGTGCACGCTGGCAGAATGAGTAGGAGTCGAAACGGCTAATTGGCGCGGGGCGTCCAAACTCCAAAGCGCGCGGGTGGCAGCGAGAGAGAGCGAGGCCGATCATGAGCGGGGCGCTCGGGGGCGAGCGCGAGAGGGCACGCGCGCGGACGCGGCCACATGCCGATCGCGGAGCGTGCAAGCAATCCCCTCCCGGCCGGCCGCGCTTTATCCAGGCCAGCCATACAGCTCGGTTCCGCAGGGAGAACGAAATCAGGGCTTGCCGCCTTTGGTTTTGTTTTGTCCACGTGGCGCGCGTGGTGGTCCACGGTGGCGTCGGATTAGCAGCACGTCGTGGCGTCTACGTGGCAGTGGGTACGGCGGTTTTTTGGTACGAGTTTCGGTACGGCGACCACCTCTGTTCCCAGTTCTGCATTTTGCAGTGCTTTCTTTCTTCAGGCCTACGGTGCTCACTCATGTACCAGCTCAGCTGAGACGACGGCGCATGTGTTCGTACGGACGGGAGTGGACGCGGCAGCAGTTTATTCGATCGGGCATTCATTCCTTTAGCTGAAGGCCGTAGACCCGTACAGTCTGTACCGCACCGCAGCTAGCTGCTACGCGGTCTTCGGTCTTCAACAGTACTCCGCGTAATCTCCTGGCAGCCGCAGATTAGAAAGCGGTTGGTTTCTACCGACGTGTCGTCAGTGACAAAGCAGCAGGTCCAAATGGCCGTGTGTGCCGTTAGGCTAACAGTGTATACGTTTGGAAGTTTGATACAGAAAGCTGCCGATGCTCGCGTAATCACGACGGGCCGAGCGCCTGCTGCTGCGTCGTCACACCGTGGCTACCTAAATCATGGCGTCACCTTTTCTGAAAAAGCCTGCTGCCCTTTTTCGTCCCTGGCCCCCTGCAATGCAGGCATGCACGAAAGCACGATAGAGTGTGTCAGCAGCCAGCAGCCCCACGGTTTGCAGCGCGCGGCACCGGTCGATCAGGTGCGTGACAGCCAGGCCCAGGCGGCAGGCGACCGTTCCATGGCACTGATGATGTCTCACTCTCGCGCCCAATAATAAGAAGGCGACCGGATTTTGTTGAGATCGGCTGCAGATCTTTTGTTTTGTATCCGCGCACAATTAGTACGCAGTAGGGATCACTGTAGGTGAGACTCCTGTTTTGGACCGAAACTGTTGATGAAAGGGAGATGGCAGCGGGTGCAAAGCAAGTGCTACATGACTAGCGCGGGCACAAAAAGTCACACCATGACACCCAAGTCCACTGCTGCTTGTGCTCCTCCCCATTGCTTGCACATCTGGGCGGAGAGGGCCGAGTGGGGCTGGCTACGTCTACGTGTAATGTATCCCGGTGTGGCAGAGCACAGATTATTATCGATGTCGATGCAGTACGTGGAGCACATGGACAGGAAAATGGGGGTCACTCACTGTCCTGCACGCACTGTATGCGGAGCGAACAGAGGAGCCACCGAGCCAGATCCAACCAACGACCGAGCTCGTTCGTGCGCCCGGGCGTGGTCATGCCTGCCAACTGAGGCGATCGAGCGCGCCACACAACACGCCCCCGACCCCGAGCCCGGCCAATGCGCGTAAAGATGGGTGTAGGTGCTCCGCGGAGCGACCCTGAAACTATCCGCCGACCCATTCACTGAGATAAGGAGCATTGCACGGTTCATGGGTGCACCGGTGGTTCTAACGGTTCGAACCACTTTTTAGTTCGTGCACACATTGGCGCTATGCCGCGCTACGCGACGGAGGCCGACACGGTCTCCTTGGCGTCGAAGTCGACGGCCTCGTCGGAGGCGGCATCCATGCAGCACCGCCACGCCCACCTCCGAGCAACGCGCGTCGTCCGCCGCCACCGTCACTAGAGAAGGCAAGGATGAATAGCAGAAGGGCGCCCACCACGACCAGAACCGCCACGGCGACGAGCGGCGCTGCCCACGGCCGGCTTCTCCGGCAGCCCCGGGAGGAGCGTCCTGCGAGGCCACTCCGCAGGCATCGAGCAGAGGACCCATAGCAATTCGTCGCCGCCCGTGGCCATGGCGGCTCATGCCAGAGTGATTCTCGCCGGGATTCTTGGATGGGACGCATGCTCGGAGGGGAGGAATTGTGGGATTCTAGGATGGCGCGTTGGCTGAGATCTGCGGACGGCGGCGGCGGCAGTTTCAGAAAACGGAGCGAGCGCGAGACCGCGAGCGTCCGTGTGAGGGAGGGGGTGGATCGAACCCCTGAACCCATCGGTTAGATGGTTCTCAACGCCTGATCTAAAAGGGGCCCATTGGGGTCGTTTTGACGGATCGGGTCGACGATCCAGTGGGTCGACCCGCTCCAGGCTCATCTTTAAATGCGCGCAACGCATGCATGCCGCCGTACGTGTCCCCATTGGAGAGCTCGCAAGCAGACGGGCATGCACGCAGGCGGAGGAAGACCCGCGCGTCCTGACATTTTCTCTCCTGGCGCGCGGGCTGAAAAAGGCCTGGCGTTGTCGTGACCCCCCTTCCGCCTCCGGGGTCCGGTGGTGGCTGGCAGCTTTGGCCGTGCGCCCCTGCCCGACCGCGCGCGCACGGCGGGGTTGCCGTCTCGGTATCGGAATCCAAGGCTGGGTGCCCGGCCGGCTGGCCGCGCCCGCGCGACGCGACGACCGATCAGCGGCCGTGCGTGGCGGATGCGCGCGTCCAAGAAACCAGTCGCATTCGTGGCCATGGCAACGCACGGGAGGGATGGGAGGAGAACACGCAACGGGACAACTAACCGAATCGAAAACGATTTGTTTGTTGAGATACGAGTTATTGAGTGGGCCTGCACGACAGGTTAAAGACGTTTCAATGCCAAAATGCGTACGGCCAAAATTCATTCCTGCTCTTTTATGGTGTGATCGATGAGATCGAGCAAGCCAGCTGAAAAAGTTTATGGGGGCCGAAGATGGAGCTAGGCCGGCCGGTGCGGCGCCTACCGTGCCGAGGCGATGGGCGAGGACGATGAGGGAATACCGCAGGCACGTGTTCTGCTTCTGCCCCGGTGCTCCCTGCAGCTGCTTCGCTATGCTAGGCTCTCATTCCGAAGGACGACGCAGCGGGACAGAGCTGTTCGCGTCTTGTCACATGTGTCAGTGTGTCACAGCAACTCACACACGGTGAAAGTGGAAGCAACGAACTGAACGAAAAGTGATCGCCGGCTCTGCCCAAGTCCTCAGATTATCAAGGTTCTAAGCTCAGTGTTTTCTGATAAACCATGCGTGTCATTGTTCAGTTTCAGACTTTCTGTGAGCATGCCAGGCAGCCTGCCTGCACGCTGTATAATCAGAAGCTTCTTTTGCTCAGCTTTTGTTCTGCTCAAGAATAAAATAAAACAAAACGAAAGAACTTGTTTGTTTTTGAGTGGCATGAATGCATGATTAATGCAGCGATTACTTATTCTAAAAAAAAAATCCAGCGATTACTGATTTCAGCGGGCGAGCGAATGCCGCGTGTACTTCCGCGAGGAAACTGTGCCGTGGCCCTCCGACCAGCGCGTTTACTCACGGAATCGGCGAATTGCATCTTCAATTCATTCATGTGGTTTACTGCGCGCTAGTCCTGGCGTCCTGCACAATCAGCTGTCTGCCCCAAAAGCGCCACGACACGACACCTTCGCCGCCGTGCCAACTGCGAGCTGCAACTGCACCGGAGCAGCGGTACACGCGTGACTGTTCGTGCATGTGGCCAGAGGTTTCCTTGAGATGTACCGCTCGTACAATCTTTTTTTTTTTGACAAGACCGCTCGTACAATCTTGCGTGCTGGTTAGGCAAAGGCTTAGTTTAGGCCCTGGATCGAATATGCTTGCCGCACGGTACATGGCTGAAATTGTCAGGGTGATGGTACGGAACTAATAACCACGTAATTCGAGATGCTAACCTGACAGCGTGGCTTAGCTTGCAGCTGATTTCAGACTAGTTTCTTTTCTTTCCCTGATGAAGGCCTGCATTTAGACCATATAAAAAAAATCTGACACGAGGAGGCATCTTTCCATGTACCGCAAACCGCCCGAATGAGTGTATGATAATAATCTAGCCATCCTTCACTGCATCCTCGACACAGGACTAGCCAGAGTTAAATATACGTTGTTATGCTTATTATGCACGCGTTTCATATCTAAAAAAACCATGTGTGTACGGCACCACATCCTGTAAAACAATTGCCCTGTCCCTGTACGGACTCATAGAGGGATTGGGAATGGATTGATCCATCCACCAGCAGACAAATTGCAGTGGCCTTCAAATCAGCGGAGGAAAGCGAGCAGCGGCTTCCGCGGCCCTGTTTAAATGTTTAGCGAAATTTTTTTCGAGTATGTTCCCTCACATGCATGGTATATTAAATGTAGTCGAAAAAAATAACCCATTATATGGATGGAGTGTACTTCGCGAGACGAATCTAATGAGCTTAGTTAGGTTGTGATTAGATAATAAATTGCTACAGTAAACATGTGCTAATGACGGATTAATTAGACTCATTAGGTTCGTCTTGCGATGAACTGACATACTCTGTAATTAGTTTTGTAATTAGTCTATATTTAATACTTCAAATGTGTGCCCGACATACTGTAAATTTTTTCGCGAAACAATCTAAACGCGGCCGATAATTACCCTCCTTTTCGTCCTCCAGCTGCGCTGCGCTGCGCTGCTAGAATCTGCGCCGAAAAGACGGCGGTTGGTTTCTCGGGGGTCGCCCGAAAAGGGTGGCCCGGTTTGTCCTCCGGGCTGTGCCTGATTGATCGCGTCCTGGAGGCTGCTGACTTGTTTTAGTCGTTGCTGGTGATTTGGTGAAAAATCCATTGCTTTTTGTGGTGATGCGAGGAGCCGAGCATGTGTTTCTTGGGTTGTTGCTGGGCGTGTGCTGTGTGATCTGCGATTCATTTGCAGCGGATGGTGAGGAATGTGGTTAATGCTGACCGTCTTGGCAGACAGGGTCGACGAAGGATAAGATCAGGGCTAGATTCTTTTTCTGCGGATCCATGATATGATATGGCCTATAACGATTTCATATTGGTGCGGTGCTGTAGTGCTGGATGGTTGTTGTGTCATTGGCATTGTGCAAGGCACCACTCTGCACCACAAGATCTGCATCTCTGTTTGTGCTAATGTGCATGCCAGTGGAGAGCACCTCTGAAGATACTACCATGCTTCACATTGCCACCGTACAAACCGGAAACTCTAGTGAAAATCCGATATCCGAATTCTCCATTGGCTCCTCTTCCTAGTAGTAGTACTAGCATTTGTTTTTACCTGATGCAGAGTTTTCCTTGTCACGTTGCTCCTCACGAACATTTACCACCAATGACCATAGCGATTATTCGGAAAGTGACTGGGAGCAGTTCTTGCCAAAACAAAAAATTTGGTCGTTTGGTGGCTTTGAGGCACCTTCCAAATATGCACACCACAGGCGTCAGCAGATCCAAGCAGGAGCTGACAAAGCAAGGGCACTGCCCACACACTGGCAGATTGCAGATTTGGAAGGCGCATGCCGCATGCAGAAGCGGACTAAATTCTGGCCGTTAATTGAGGAAAACAGACAAAATAGTTGATGCGACGGGTTTGGTATCAATACGCAGCTGATGGTACCACTGTACCAGCGTTGCATTATTGATACGGACCGTCTGTTTCAGTCTTTCAGATGAGTAGACCCCTTTGTAATCCTGTTGGAAATCAGCTTATTCATGCACATGATAACTTTGAAAGTTGAGTGGTTACCATTTAATGCACAAAAATGGATACGCATTTCGTTTAGATAAAATGGATACACATTATACTTGTACGTACAAGTACAAGCCAGACCCCACTATGGAATTTCAGCTTAAAAAAAAGGTTCTCCCGTCTCTTGGAGGTATATGGGCCTCAATGTTAAGCATGGCCCAGCTTCGGGATTAGTTGAGCATTTAGTGTGGCCCAAAATAATTTGGAACTTGGCCAGTCTGAACCCAACCAAGTGGGTTTTTAGGCACCCAACCAAGTGGTTCAGCTCAGTGAGACTAGTTTTTCCCGGGCAATGCTAATTTACGCTCACCTGTACGAGCTCGACCGACGGCTGCAGCTACTTGAAAAACTTTTCACACAAAAATAGAATGAGAAAAAAATTCAAAAACTTTTCGCAAAAAATATTTCAAAAAAGTTCTAAAAAAGTTTGAGAAATTTTTAGAAAACTTTGTAGAAAAAGTTTACAAGCAAAACTAATTAGAAAACTTTAATAAAAGTTTTGGGGAAAAAGAAAAAAACTTACCGGATTGACGGGCAGGCGCCGCCACTCTATATCGCGCCCCATGAGAGAAGCAGCACTGCTCGCTGGGCTCGCCGCCGCGGGCGGTGCTCGCCGGGGTGCCGGGGCCCACCTCTCGGCGAAGCAGGGGCAGGCAGCCTGCCGGCGGCGAGGAAGCAGGAGGTCGCGCGCGTGCAGCAAGGGTCACGACGGCGGCGGGAGCACAGGGAGCCAGCGACGGTGAGAGGCAATGGTTGTGCTGGACGACGGGGCGCGATGAGGATGGCGAGATGTGGGCAGGCACGGAGCCAGCGGTGGGGCAAGGGGGGCTCGAGCCCCCTACTGCTGTGCTAACCAAAGGAATCCCTATGTAATTCTCAGTTCAGATTCAGTCAAAATGTGTACAGTAGGAGGGGCTAAAGTTTATTAAGCTATCAATCCAACAAAATAGAAGCCTAAATCTCAATTGGTGCTTTTGTTCAGCCTCTCCTAACTTTTTTTCTGGCTTGGTCTCTGGATGTGGGCATGCGGCTGTGCTGAGCGGAGCGGGGCGCTCCCATGTGCGTTTGTGGGACTCAAGCGTGTGGATGCACGCGTCCGCGCAACCGTCAATTAGGATTGCGGTTTTTCCCTCCTCGGTGAATTGGTGAAATACAGTCATCAAGACCATTTCCCACATGCTTTGCTTTAGCCTCCAAGACAGCTAGCATATCAACAACGTAGAATTGAGCCTGCACGCGTTTGACAGAAATATCACCTCGGTCTCTACATCATCGATATGATCGTTTTGGGTTGTTGCCGAGAGATGTCACCTCGGCATCGGCGGCGTCACCGGGACAGGACAAATTGTCGTCGCGTCTCGTCGATATATCGAAAGCTCCATTGTTGAACGCCGGCTGGCGGTCATTCCAGACATCAGCTGGAGTTTGTAAGGGAAAATATGCAATGCTTGATAATTACTAATCTTAAAGGAAGTAATGCAATTCCACATTGGCGTTACGGTGGAACAAATCGAACGTTGATACTAAGAGTGACGTGTGGGTATAGCTAGCTCATGCCGCTCGGATTCGGATTTCGGAGAATCCAAACACCAACATTCTGGTTGCTAGCTCATGTCCGGACCGCTCCATGCCACAGCACTATATAATCACCAACCGATCTTCACATTTCTCAGCGACGAGCAGCTCGCAAGACTAATCTCCTGACAAACAACAAGATGGGGAGGAAGCACATTTCCTGCTGCATTCTCCTCGCGATCCTACTCGCCGTGCCGCTCACGAATGCCGCCGCCCTGGACGACCAAGCCTCGCTGCTGAGGCAGTTCATCAGGTCCCAGTCGTCCCGGGTCCAGACCTCGGACGACGACGACGGGCCTGCTGACGAGACCGACCTATGGGCCGACCCGGTCAGCAGCTTCGGCCACCTGCCCACGTACTGCAAGAACCCCAGCGGCAGCAAGGAGGCCGACAGGATCGTGGCGCTGCCGGGGCAGCCGCCGCGCGTCAACTTCGAGCAGTACGCCGGGTACGTGACCGTGAACGAGGAGCACGGCCGCGCGCTCTTCTACTACTTCGTCGAGTCCCCCTACGACGCCGCCTCCAAGCCCCTCGTCCTCTGGCTCAACGGTGGCCCAGGATGCTCGTCGCTGGGAGCCGGCGCCATGACGGAGCTCGGCCCGTTCCGTGTCAACCCCGACGGCAAGACGCTGAGCAGGAACAGGCACGCCTGGAACAACGGTGCGTTGCTGATGATCTCGATCAATAATGTTCTCTTAAAAGTTCACGAACGTGATAGTACTAGTTTTGGGCAGCAGTTGAGCCAAGTAGTGATTCATGACTCGCATATATGCAGTGGCCAACGTGATCTTCCTGGAGTCGCCGGCCGGAGTAGGCTTCTCGTACTCCAACACGTCATCGGATTACGACAGAAGCGGCGACGGGAGGACGGCGGTGGACGCGTACAACTTCTTGCTCCACTGGCTCGAGCGGTTCCCCGAGTACAAGGGCCGCGACTTCTACATCGCCGGCGAGAGCTACGCCGGCCACTACGCACCGCAGCTCGCCGCCGTCATCGTGGCAGTCCGCGAATTCACCGGCAAGGACCCCACCAGCCTCAAGGGGATCTTCGTAAGTCCATAGCCATGGCTACTCATTCGTTAAGCAAGATAGTATAATGGTAGTTAGTAGTTACTCGATCGGCCGGGTTTCAGGTTGGCAACCCGTACCTTGACAAGTACAAGAACGACAAGGGCGCTCTCGAGTTCTTGTGGAACCACGGGGTGATGTCCGATGAGGTGTGGGCCAACATCAACGCGCACTGCAGCTTCGGCCCGTCCGATGGAATTCTGTGCGCTGTGGCCAAGTCGCCATACGACGACCCCCAAAACTTCTATACCGCCGCCGGCCTAATCAGCCCTTACAACATTTACGCTCCGATCTGCATCCAGGAGCCCAACGGGACGACCTACTCCAATGGCTATGTAAGTTTGTACGTAAGTTTGTACGTACTCCCTCCGTCCCAAAAAAACAAGTCGTTTTGAGATTTAAAATTTGCCCAAAAAAACAAGTCGTTTTACCCGATTTGATAGGTTTGCAATGTGTATATAGGCATACAACAGTCGGTTAGCACCAAATCTGGCAAAAAGATAGAGGCAATCAAGGTCATTTCATATTTTTGTTAATCTGTCATAAAACATCTAGAATGACTTGTTTTTTTTGGACGGAGGGAGTATGCTAGTAAATAATAGCTTTGTTCTTCCCTCAACCTGCTAGTAGAATAAACATACTAGTAACCCCCGTTTCAAAATAATTGACAACTTTGACTTTTACAATTTATATTTTGATTAGCAATATCTCTTTGAAATTGATGAACTAAGTAAAGTGAGAAAGGCACCACTAAACTTATTCTCAAAAGTACTTAAAGCATGTAATATGTTTATATCTTGTTGTAAAAATATTTACATAAAAGATGAATGGTCAAATGATGAATAGTAAGTCAAAATAGTCAAGTATTGTGAAACGAAAGTCAGTAGAATCGTGGCACTGACGGTTGATAAATTTGGCCATCGGTGACATGCTGTTCCATAAAATAAAATAAAATAAAAATTCGGTGACATGCTGGCTTCTGAAATCGAGACAGTTACCTGGCTATGATCCGTGCATCGGCTACTACGTCCCAAACTACTTCAACAGGCTTGAGGTGCAGGAGGCGATCCATGCTCGGATCAACACACGTTGGTCCACTTGCTCGTAAGTACTGTACTACTACTACTACCTATATTAACCCAGCCAGCCCTGGGTCTGAACAACCCCGGCCAGTATGCTTTAAGCCTTGTGCAATTCGACCAGTCGCAAGCTGCACTGGAAAGAGGCGCCGGTGACCGTGGTGCCAACGCTCTCGTGGCTTGTCAAGACCGGATTGCGAGTGTGGCTGTACAGGTAACCTCCATTTATCTGCACTTCTGCGTTCTGCCACACCACGCGAACTGAAGAAAATTAGAAAACAAGAATCGGATGGTTCGATTTTGCTGTTTCACTTACACGTTCCATGGCTGAAATCCATTGTCAGTGGCGACATGGACGATGTGTGCCCGATTACAGCGACGAGGTACTCCGTCAAGGATCTCAACCTGGGCATCACGAAGCCATGGCGCCCCTGGTACACCCCTACCAACGAGGTGAGCACGAGAATTCAGCTCGGATAATATGAAGATCAAGTAGGATCGCTAGCTTGCTTGGCACTGATGAACTGCGATGGTTTGTCACACAGGTTGGAGGTTACGTTCAGCAATACAAGGGAGGGTTCACGTTTGCGTCGGTGAGGGGAGCTGGTCACCTGGTGCCCAGTTTCCAGCCTAAGAGATCGCTTGTCCTCTTCTACTCCTTCCTGAAAGGCATGCTCCCACCTGCAGTTTCATTGTGGCAGCCGTGAGAAGAGCTGGTTCTCGTTGGAACTCCACATCCCAAGAGACGAAGATACAAATAAAATTTCGCTATGCACCTATACTACATGATTTCCCAAGTGTTATCTAGAGAATGGTTATGGTTGATGGTTATTTTTCAAAATGACCAATAAAATTTCGCTATGCACCTATACTACATGATTTCCCAAGTGTTATCTAGAGAATGGTTATGGTTGATGGTTATTTTTCAAAATGACCAAGGACTTTTCAATGGACATTTCTTGAGAATTATTTATGTGATTTTTATGGTTGAAAAGTGTCGGTTGGAGATAATATTTTAACTACCGTGAAATAAGTAAATTTGACTGAAAAACTGTCGCCAACTTGAGAATAAATAGCAAAAAGAACGCCAATTCTTTTTTCAATTTGACTGAAAAACTGTTGCAAACACTTTTAGTTTGTTTTTGAAAAATGTCCATTCGCCAATTAATTTGTTTTTTCAATTTCAGTATAAAAAACAGACAAATCGACATTTAGTATTATCTGAATGTCTATTCTTTCACTGCAAGCAAGCTTTTAATTAATACTATTATTTTGAACGGGACCAATGATTTGGTTTCTTAAATATTTGTTTCACAATAGGTTGTGTTATGCCGGTACACCATCTTTATTTACTGACCTATTAACAATTATGGTAAAAATTGATCTTGATTTCCAATTTTTTTTCAAAAAGTAAAGAAATAACTTCATTTTTTATCGAAGTCAGTAGGGGAAGCTCCAACTTTTTTTTGCATATTTTTTTATTTCAGACCCATTTAATCCGCTCCCATATGGAGTCGAATGTGAGCCTACTTGATGCTACTCGGGTGGTCTAACCACTAGCTAGGCTCGAGCCCCTTTCGCAATAACTTTATATTTTTGGCCTGCTAAAATATCATTGTTCCTTAAATATGACGATGTCATTGTATATTGCAAGATAGGCAAACACTACCATAGAAGTACAACACTACCCATTATTGTGGACATTATCTTTAGTTTGATCTATATGAGTATATTGAACATTATGTGAATAACAATCTGTGTCAGTGGTGTTTTGACAAAATATTTTTTTTGCTCAAAAACATTTATATTAATGTAGGTGTTAATAAATATGTTGTGCCAACATAAATACATATAAAAATAATAAAAACAAAAATAAAATATAGAGAATCCTAATCTTAATACATTATTGGTGACTTACTATGTATATGATTCATTTGAGATTTAAAATGAAATTGCATCTGAAAATTTGACTAAGCAGATAGTAACTAATTTTTTCTTTAACACCTTGGATCATGTATCATTTTAGGTCTTGTTGGGTTGGGCTGGAATTGACCGAGATTCCGGCCCGATCCACGGGGGTCAACTAGGCCCGGAAGAGATACAAGCCCACAAGAAAAGGTGTGTTTGTTTAAGCCTGATGTGGGTTGTACCCGGCCCAACCCCAGTCATTCCTACCCACCCCGACTCGGTAAATCACCAACACGACTTTGGGGGGAATTACGATGTAGCACTGGTTTTCATGGGTGTTTAGAGAACAACACTAGAAATCTACATATTCAGAGAATGGCACTGGTTTTATCAAAATGAATCGCTTCATCTAGGTTTCTCCCTTTCACACACACTGGTTCTGGTCTATCCGTCACGTATAAATGACCAAATTGCCCCCTGCCACATTCCATCGTTACAGAATCGTTGTGTCACCGGTTTCCACCGGTTTTCATGAAATAGCACCGATTTCCGTGGAGTCACAAAATAGCGCTGGTCTTATCAAAGATACTATAAACAACACCGGTTTCATCAAAAGTACTATCAAATTGCCCCTATTATATTTTACCCCACAAACGCTAAACTCTAACCTTAAACCCTAAATCCTAAAACTCTAAACCCTAAACCCTAAACCTTAAATCCTAACCCCAAACCCTAAACACCAAAATCCTAAACCCTAACCCTAAACACTAAAACCCTAAGCCCATTAACTCCAAAAACTCTAAACCCCAAAACCTAAACCAAAACATTAAACCCTAACTATCCATAACACTAAACCCCTAAACCGGTGTTGTTATACGAATATGAATTTTACCGATGCTATTTCATGAGCACCGCACGAAACCGGTGCCGTTTTCTCAATTTTATTGAATGTATTATATGGCCCACAACCAAACAAGAATACTAATACTTCACAAA
Organism: Urochloa ruziziensis; assembly: GCA_015476505.1. NCBI lineage: Eukaryota > Viridiplantae > Streptophyta > Magnoliopsida > Poales > Poaceae > Urochloa > Urochloa ruziziensis. The sequence continues at coordinate 53,569,980 of CM027119.1, read as the reverse complement.
ATGAGGAAGAAAAGAGAGATAAAAAACAAAATGTTATGGGAATGGGAAAGATAGTAAGGATCGGTAGGAATGCCTGATGATCCTCCTTTGCATGCAAAGTCTGATAATATACAAACACATGGATCAACAAAGCATGCAAAGTCCGATAATATACAAACACATGGATCAACAAAAATAATTGAGAAAAAGGTCAGGAGGGGGGGGGGGGGGATAAAGTCAGTCATTTTCCTTCTGATGGAAACGAATGGAAATAAATGAGCAGACGGTGGAAAAAATGAGTAGTGCTATTTTGTGAAGCGATGCAGTGCATAGATGTTGTTCTCTAAAGGCAACTCCAAGGGGTGCTGTTTCCTGAGCATGATGTCATTCCAGTGCTATTTCCTCAATTTTCTCCACGGCTTTGTGGCGTCGAACAAAATCACAAAGGGATTGAGTCATGTCACCGGTATTAACTCAATCTGTCCTGTATTAAAAACACTTAGGGGTTGTTTGGATCACACGTTTTGTGGAAACCAAAACTCCTAAAACTGATTTTAGCCTAACTACATGTAAAATCTTGTTTGGATAATCTAACTAACTCAAGTTTAAGGAAAACTCGATCTCCGTAAAACCCAAATTATGTGTTTTGTGGAAATTGATTATTCCCTGTTTTTACCAGAACCATCTTAGGAATTATCTAACGAAAAAGGCTATTCTTTCGGTCAAGATAAGGACGCTATAGTTTAATTGGTTGTTCACGTCGCAGAAAAAATGGGAACTAATTTGCCCGTTGCATATCCTGTAGCTTGCTTCTTCACACCCGTCCAAACAAAAAATTCATAAAACCTAAGATTAACTAAACAACTACCTCGATCTGGTTTTACAAAAAAATACTCTTAAAACATATTTTATTAAAACTAGATCGTTTTACATGAGATCCAAACAACCACTTATGGTTTTAAACCTAGCCTGCCGAACAAGGGCTCATGTAGAATGATAAAACCATTTTATAAGTGTTTCTAACTATAACATATCTTTATATAGAATGATACCTGATCCATTAATTCTATTTCTAGCTAGTTTTGTTAAAATTTTAAAGTCAATATTTAATCTTTATATTTTTGGATCCATTGAGATTCTTTACTCTTATGTAGCATAATGATAGTTCTAAAGCTGAAGATAGTTGACATTATATAATATACTAAACAAAGGTAGCATGTTATGTTTATTTTATAAAAATCATTGGTGTAAAACATATTTCAATTTCGAAGCTTTGCTATGTTTCACCTAGAAGATTCGCCTCTTTTACTTCTTTCAATTTTTCTTGATGTTTCACTTCCCACTTACGAAATTTGAGGTCTATTATATATAGGTATTTGTTGTAGAATGACTACTCTCTAAGAACAACATTTTTTTTATTTTGTGATGCACGTTTGTGTTTAGTGTTTCCATATATAACTTCTCACTTTTGTTCTGCTTGGAAAATTGTTGCTTTCGAATATTTGCCAGTTGTCATGAGATGAAAGTATAAAGTATTACAGTCCCCCTTTAGCAAATCTTTAATCTCCATTTTTTTATACCACTTAATTTATTTTCTCTCTCAAAAGCATTGAATTCAAGTAATGTTTTATCATGTGATCTCTCTAAGGGTCTATACCATGTCAAAAAAAGCTCTCTCTAATAGTCATCCATGTTCAGATATAAATATTGGTCGAGTATTTTAACTATGTAAGGATGAACTTTGCACAACTTCAGAGGTTAAGTATTAAATAGGAATAGCCACCTATCCTTGCTGTTATTATTATTTTATCAAGGGGCCCTCCTATTATTATTCAAGTTACTGCCTCTCGTAAGGTTTGATTGCTAGTCTTTCTAATCATATTGTCATAAACAAGCGACATTTTGGACATTGAAGTAGGCTTCAAAAGACAACTTGACAAGTAGGTTAGCTACAAAATATTTATGGAAAATGCAGTAGATTTTAAAACAAATGTACGCGTACCATTTTCAAAATACCTAAAGTGAGCACATTGAATGTAGCATACAACCAAAATTAAAAATGATTAACTCACTTCTTCATTACTGTAGGGATCCCTCTAGTAATGAGACTACTATTGGAGACAAATATACTCAAATATTCAACTTAAAAAGTTACTAGTAATCTAAGTTTTGAATGGTGGACTAGTAGTTTGTACAGCCCCTTCGTCTCGCCCGAGCTGGGCGACATGAGCGGCCTCTCCTGCCCCCAACCTCGAGCCCCTCCCCCCCTGTCACACCCTGAAATTCTCCAATTTCAGGATGTGAGTTTAGAGAGTAATTAAACAACGATTTTCTCTCAATTTGAAATTTTTTCCAACATTTATTTATTTTACAGAGAATTTAGCGTAGAAATAAAAACAATTGTTGTTTTCTTAAAATAAATTGCTATCTGCGTGTGCATTCATGCTGAGTTGCATCTTCATGTTTCATGAGTGCAAAGTTTTGAAAAACGCTTTTATCCAACGTTTAGGCGCTTCTGAGAATTTTCTAGATCTTTCTGGAAATTATTCTCCTCTTCCTAGAGCTAAATCTATTTATTAGAAGGCCCTAAAATTCTTTTCCTGAGCTCTAAATATTTTATTTGGACTCCTCGTGTCCCAATCTATCTCTAGGATTTTTCCAAGAATTTTTGAGATTTTCTAGGTATTTTTCGTGCATTAAAAACATTTTCTAGATTTTCTGGAATTGTTTTCTCATTGAAAAGTAATTCTGGAAAAATAAAAACTTAATCCTTTTCCTTAACGGATCGGGTCGGATCCAACCGAACCCGACCCGACCCGCTTCACCAACACGCCCGGCCGCCCTTCTCTCTGGCTGGTGGGCCCCGCCAAACCTAACGGGCCGAGCCGCCCCGGCCCGACCCGCCAGGGCCCATCACGGCCCGGAGCGCCGCCGCCGCTCGGCAGGCCGCCGCCGCCGGCCTTGGCGTGCGCGCCAAGCCGCGGCCGCCCCCGCGCGCCTATAAAGCCGCCGGCCTCGCGCCCCGCACCCCTGCTGCCGCGCCGTCACCCTCGCCGCGCAGCGCGCCGCCACCGCTCCGCGCCGCCGCCGCCAGAGCTCTGCGCCGCCGCCGGCCGTCGTCGTCGTTTCGCGCGAAGGAGTGCTGCCGGGCCGAGCCGTCGTCGCCACGACCTCCGCGACGCCGAGACGAGCGAGCCCCGCCTGTCCTCGCCGACATCCCGCCGCCGGAGAAGCTCCTCCGCGTGCAGACCGAGCCGGCCGCCGCCTCCAACATCCTCCGCCAAAATCCGGCCGACGCCGTCCACCCTCGCCGCCGACGAGCATCTCTAAGGGATCCCCTCATCCTCCTCTCCGTATTCCCCACCTCGGACGGGACCCCCGCGGCGCCAATCGCCGGCGAGCCGAGCGGCCAGTGCCGCCGGCCTTGAGAATCAGAGGTAGAAGATGACCCCAGGTTTTGCAGTCAGGCCCTTGGACTAACATGTAATTTCCTGGTAAATCTTTGTGTCTTGCCAAATCTACAGAAAACCCCCTGAACCTATTGGATCCTTTCAATCTAATCCGAGCCCTGACCTTTTGCAGATCTAACCCTGAAGTTTTACATATTCGCGGGCACTATTCACTGAGTCTCGGAATTCTTCTCAGCTAGCCCGTGGAATCTTTGGTTAATCGCGATCAAGTCCCTGCAGCCTTGTTTTAGGTATAACTTTCACGTTTTAAATCCGTTTCGATCCGTTTTCGTTTCGTTAGACTTGTAATCACTTAAATTACGTGTTAGTGATGTTGTTCATGATAGTTGTGTTTTTCTAAATTAATTTTAAATATTAATTTGATTAATTGCTTATAGGCATATTTTGCAATTAAAATCTATATAGCTCTACAATGCGTGTTTCATAATAAAGTTTAATTTGATTAATGTTTATGAAATTATCTTTTCTGAATAAAATTTAATTAGAAAATATCTCGGCTTTACAAATTAAATGTTAATCTGGTTAATGTTTACTTTACATGCCTTTTCTAAATAAAACATGATTAGGCTTATACCTTGGCTTTTATAACAAAGTTAATATGGTTAATGCTATTACAATTTATTTATGATAATAATATGATTAGTGGAACACGATTGATAAATTTATTCGATTAGATGCTTCATATGTCTTCCTTTTCTAAAGTAAACCGTTTAATTGAACTAATATAAACTCGAACATTTATAAATAAAATATGACTAGGTCTTATAGCGTTTTTCAAACATGAATGTAATTTTGATTAATCTTAACCTTGGTATTTCTCTGAAATACCTTTTACATTATCTTTTCTTAATTAAAATAAATGAAGCACCTAGCTCTTGTTTGGATAATTAAAACCTTTCGATAGTTTGTTTATAATCACAGTTCCGTTTTCAGCGTTCCTTGCGTCTTTGCTTTTGTAGCAACGAGCTTCTTCATTTAGTACGCTCTTTAAAAGTTTTTATTTTGATTGGTGTATTGTTCTTAGTTGTCTTTGTTTGCTTGCTCTAGAATGTTTGCTTTGCTTGGATGGTTGCTGCGAGTAGAAGGAACTCGGTTCGAGAGCTTGAGCAGCTATTCTCTGGATTTAAGGCAAGTGTGTTCTTGATATTTTATCCCAATAACTATATTTAATCACCATTGCATATGCTTTTGCATTTAATTTGATGGGTCCCATTAAGGAGTGCCTAGACTTTTATTATTATTCCTTGTCTGCCCGTGTTTATCTTTATGTTGGGTAGCTCTGCTAGTTGCTATACTTGGGTTGTGGTGGTTCTAATGAACCTTAATGATAAACATGCTTTACTTTATGCTATACCTCTGGTTAATACAAGATCATATGATTTAATCGGAACATGGAGAACCACCCGGGAAAACAGTACAACCATAAGACTAATGGGCTCTAGTCTTGGCTAAGTAATTAGAGACTCTAGCTTGGAATAGCTTTACCTGATAAGGGCAAGGGGGGACTGAGTCGCGGTCTAGCCCGGTCCTCTTGGGAAGTAGCCTTTGCTAAGGTACATGCCTATTAGGGAGGGTTAGGAGCGCCAGACACCGGAACCATGCGAGCTAAACCTTGTTAGAGAATCTTTGTAAAGGCCTCGTAGCGTCCCTATGCAGTCACACCTCGGTAGTGCGATATGTGCCTGTGTGGTGCTGCATGGTTGGGTTTAAAGTTCTTTTGGACTTTTACGCGACTTATGGTGAAAGTGTACAACCTCTGCAGAGTATAAAACTGTTATAACAGCCGTGCTCACGGTCAAGAGCGGCCTGGACACTCACATGATAATTGAACTTGAAGATGGACTTAAATCGTGGTTCTGGTTGTGCCATATTCTTGTGGCGCTCTGTTTATATTAATGTGGTTTGGTATATACTTATATCTTAGTAAATCAGGTACTAATAAAAGTTTGACCAACTAAAATTACTTATCGCTTTAAACCTCAGCCTCTCCTTGAATTAGCCTTGCATTCATACTTTCCCCACACTTGCTGAGTACGACATGTGCTCATCCTTGCTATAAACAATGTTGCTCAGAAGAAGGAAGCTACCATGGAGTTATTTGAAGATGTTGCTGAGTTCTAGGCGTACGCAACCCCCGGTCGTCTGCTTGTGGATTTGGAGCCTCCGTTTCCAGGATTTGAGCTGTGTAATACTCTGATTCATTTTCTTTTACGTGATAGTGTCTCTATTATACACGTTTTGTTCGCCGTATGTGTGAAACTTGATCCTGGCACACATACGGTGTGCACTCTGTTTTGTTTTGCAGAACCGGGTGTGACACCACACCCCCCCCCCCCCCGCCGACCTCTCCTTGCCTCCATCGCCACCGAGTTGCCCACCAGAAGTCCGACGAGCTGCGAGGAGGACGGCGGGAGGGCCATCTCCCCCGTTTACTCCTCCTCCTTTCTTCTTCCAACTTCTTTCTCCAACTTTTTGGTTGCTCAGGCACCATGGCCATGGCTGGCCGATGGCCAAATCCAGCAGAGTGGTCACCGGATCCGCGCATGTAGCGTAAGATCTGCGCCCTGCTGGTTGTTCCCGGTCGGTGGCGGCGGCAGGCTCTGCTCGCGGCGGCGGACGACGGCACGTGGCTGCGGAGGCCCCCTGTGCGACGCCATGGCCTGGCTTCGGCTCGGATTCTGCCGATGCGGTGGGCCCTAGGCTTCGCGGCGGCGGCACAAGACTCCGGTTTCAGCTACGGCTGCTGGGCCCTATGACTTCACGGTGGCCCGACGCTCTGGTGGCGGCTCGTAAGCTGCGGCAGCGCCCCTGGCGGGGCCATGGCAGCGCCCACTGTGGCGCTTTCTCTACTCGCGGTGTTGTTGTCAGCTGGTCTTCATGGAGGTACATCGGCGACGCCATGGTGGTGTGGTCGATAGTGGCTTGCTCGGATGCACGTCAATGACACCGAGGTGGTGTGGCTGGCTGCGACCAAGCAAAGGTGCGTCAGCATTGCTGTGGTAGCGTGGCTAGCGGCGCCGGCCACCTCTTGCACTACATGTCCGCGTCCGGTGGGTAAGGCGTGTGAGGGTGAGGTGAAAGCCTGGATGATGACGCTTGCGGGCGCCGCTTCCTCCTTGGAGGCATCCTTTGTGAACCTCACCGTCCTACGGTGTTGCGGATGAAACTCCAATCCTTCTTGGGCCGGTGTTGACGGTGCCTTTAGCGTCGTGTTCTTCTTGAAGCAACATTGGGCATCTACAGCACGGCGGTTCAACATCCTGGACGTGGCGAGCATTCTTTTTTCTTCTCTTTTTTTCTTTTTGTTTCTCTTCCTAAAAAAAAGCTGAAACAAACAAAAAGAGAAAGCTTGTGGTGGTGCTGGTGGTGGTGTGGGTGCTACAGGTTGTTGTAGCGGCTCGTGTCGATGACCCAATCCGACATGGCAGAGTGGGTAGAGGCTTCGGGTTGATATCCCAATCCGGCCCGACAGAGTGAGTAGATGCTTAGATTGATGTCCAATCCAGCCGAGCAGAGTTTATGTAGAGCCTCGACTCGTGAGTCGATGTCCCAATCCAACCGAGATGTGTGTTGAGTCGAGTGAAGACCGATGTTGGTGTCTATTGTTGGGCCCAGTCTGAACGATTATTCTTTTTAATATAATCGGCAACCCTTATGGTTGGTTGGTTAAAAAAAAGTTTCGAATTGTCAACTCAAAACAATTCTAAAATGCCACTTTCTTTTGAAACCGCATTCTAAAATGCCACTTATTTGTGACTGAAGAGGGCAACATTTAGACTAATCCCTCAGAAAATTTCCTTCAATTTTGGGCAGTGCCCCCCCCCCCCCCCCCCCACAAACGTACGGTACCCCCATTTGGTTCTTGGTGTTGAAGTTTAGCATCTAACATATCGAAGAGAATTTTTCATGCATAGAGTATTAAATATAAACTAAAAAAATAACTAATTGCACATATTGTGACTATTTTGCGAGACGATTTTTTTAGCCTAATTAGTCTATGATTTGACAATGTGTACACATGTGCTAATGACAGGTTAATTATACTCAATTAATTTGTCTCATGAAGTACTCACGAAATCTGTAATTTGTTTTTATTGGTAACCGAAAACTTCATCCGACATATCGACTCCGTCCGATGTGACACCCACTAAAGTTTAGCGCTGTGTCCAAACGTCCTGTTCAATTTGACAAAAATGTCACCTCGATCTCCAGTACATCAATCCGATCTTTTGGATTGTTGCGGACAGATGTCACGTAGTCTTGCATAGGTGGCGTTGGTGGGAGAGACAAATTGCTGTCGATATATCCACAGCAATGTTGAACGCTGGTTATGCCAGACAGCTGGGATTTTTAAGGACGATCCCGGAAGGACGTAATGCAATTTTAGTATTCACTGTTCTAATCTCGCCAAACCATTTACATCTGAACAAACTGTAAAGAACTGACCGACTGACGTAGATAGCTAGCTCACGCTGTTCGTTTTCCGGAGAACCCAAACACCCAAAATTCCAGTCGGTTCGGACTACTCCATATACGTCACAGTACTATATAAACACCAACTGCTCTTTGCATCCTCAGAGCTTGCAGAATCCGATTTCCTGATCAACCAGGAAGATGGCGAGGAACCAGATCGCGTGCTACATTTTCCTCGCGATCCTGGTCGCCGCACCGCTCCCGAATGCCGCCGCCCTGGACCAAGCCGCGCTGCTGCGGCAATTCATGGAGTTCCAGTCCCGGAGCGTGTCGTCCTCGCCTGGCGATAATGGCGAGACGGACCCATGGGCCGACCCGGCCAGCAGCTTCGGCCACCTGCCCACGCACTGCAAGAACCCCAAGGGCAGCAAGGAGGCCGACCGGATCGTGGCGCTGCCGGGACAGCCGCCTCGCGTCAACTTCGAGCAGTACGCCGGGTACGTGACCGTGAACGAGGAGCACGGCCGCGCGCTCTTCTACTACTTCGCCGAGTCCCCCTACGACGCCGCCTCCAAGCCCCTCGTCCTCTGGCTCAACGGAGGTGATGATTTCAGATTTGCAGGATGCACACCCGTTTCAGTGATTGGCACGGCACGCCGACGCAATCTTAATTTGTGCGTGTTTTTGGCATGGGCGCCGCAGGGCCGGGGTGCTCGTCGCTGGGAATCGGCGCGATGACGGAGCTCGGCCCGTTCCGCGTCAACCCCGACGGCAAGACGCTGAGCAGGAACAGGCACGCCTGGAACAACGGTACGTTGTTGGGTGGCGGAGCTCGATCGATCAATAATACTGTGTTTGCGATAGCAACAAGCTCAGCTCACGGACGGCGTTCGTTGTGTGGACATGCAGTGGCCAACGTGATCTTCCTGGAGTCGCCGGCCGGAGTCGGCTTCTCCTACTCCAACACGTCCTCGGACTACGACAGAATTGGCGACACGAGGACGGCGGTGGACGCGTACAACTTCCTGCTCCACTGGCTCGAGCGCTTCCCCGAGTACAACGGCCGCGACTTCTACATCGCCGGCGAGAGCTACGCCGGCCACTACGTCCCGGAGCTGGCGGCCGTCATCCTGGGTGTCCGCAAACATACCGGCAAGGATCCCACCAACCTCAAGGGGATTTTCGTAAGTTGATCGCGCGCGCGCCATTAACCATGCACAACAAATTTAAGCAAACTTCAGCTGCAACTAAATTCGATCTGCAAGCAAAGTAGCAAGATAGTAATAACTAATTGCGTCGCTTCTCGATTGATGGTTTTAGGTTGGCAACCCGTTCCTTGATCTATTAAAGAACAACAAGGGCGTTCTGGAGTTCTTGTGGAGCCACGGGGTGATGTCCGACGAGGCGTGGGCGAACATTACGGAGCACTGCAACTTCGACAAGTCCGATGGCAGTTCGTGCGATGACGCGGAGGCGCCGTTCAACATCCTCAACTTTGCTAAAACCGTCGGCAACATCTATACTTATAACATTTACGCTCCGATATGCATCCATGCGCCAAACGGAACAAGCTACTCGAGTAGCTATGTAAGTACATATATACAAACATCATGCATGTAAACCTTGAGTTTTTTTTCCCCACACTAACAATAAAAGAATTGGATAGTTTATAGAAGCACATACCTTGAGTATAACATTATTTTGGTATATATTTTTTATATATGGGAACCAGCAATTTAGACGCAGAGGTGTACTTTCATTTGTTTCTAATAATGGACAGTGTCAGTGATTTTCTTACAAACACAAACACTACACACTCGCCCTTATCACATCATAAACATCCTACACCTATAACCGCCTCTAAGAGAATGGACCAACAGATTTTTGAGATTGTCAAAGTCATCACAAGCATTTTACTGTTGATAGGCGTATTGTTAAGAAAAGAAAAAGTAATAGCAAAAATATGAGCATGTGGTAAGTTAAAGGCTCGAATCCATGTGGCTAGATTCTATAATTTGGAGAAGATTTAGAATTATTTTAGATTATTTTTTATAATGACATAGGGAGAAAAGAGTAAAAAGAATAAGCCATTAGCTCAGCCCATAAAGATTTTTTAGGATTTCCAAGTGCTTTTGGAATCCAAATTCAAAACTTATTTGAATTAAAGATATATATTTTTCACACATAAACACTATGTAAACATCTTTAGGAGAATAATTATTTCCTTCAATTAAATTATTTACTAATTAATGGAACAAATTTAAAATATGTGAAAGTATTGGATTACCGGTATTATTTATTGATAACACAAAATTCGAAATGTTTTATGTCAAAGGGCTATTATAATAAAATATGATTATAATATACTGAATTAGTGACTATATATTAGTATTTCTTGTGAGTTATTATCAATCTTTTCTAGTGCGTATTATGATAATATTTTTGACGATTTCTACCTATTTTTTTATAATTTTTTATCGTAGACCCATTTAATTTGGTTTCATGGGAAGTCGAACCTATATGTTAGATGCTATTAAAGCGCTCTAAACACTGGTCTAGAGGCCCTTTCATGCGTATCATGATAATTAAGCCATTTCCAACCTTCTAGTAGGATAGTTTTCATAGCATTAATGAGGGTGTCATGTAAGCGCTCTAAACACTGGTCTAGAGGCCCTTTCATGTGTATCATGATAATTAAGCCATTTTCAACCTCCTAGTAGGATAGTTTCCATAGCATTAATAGGGTGCCATGTAAACAATTTGATGACGTGGCAGGATAATTAATGTGAGAGAAGGACATGCATGGTGTCTCATGCAAGAAACCATGTTTATACAAGAACCAAGAAAGGAAAGAGAGGGATAGAGTGAGGAGAAAGAGAGAAGGGAGAGGATTGAATACTAATTTATTTCGAAGAAACTATGCATGTGAGTAGTTTCTACTGTAGTGTTTATGTGACATGACAATCATAGAAACTACTTAGTAGTGTTTTGAACTGGGGATGGCCTTAATATGAAGCCCAAAAAAAGTTTCTTTGGTCGATCTTTGACACATTAGCTCCTGCAATTGGACAGTTACCTGGCTATGATCCGTGCATCAGTGACTACGTTAGCAACTACTTCAATAGCCTTGATGTGCAAGAGGCGATCCATGCTCGGATCAATACACATTGGTCAAATTGCAGGTAAGTAGTTAAGTGGCATTACCCACATCGACTCATTGTGATCTTGGCAAACTGGTATGCCTAACTAAAACCTTGTGTAAATTGGTCAGTATTCTGGTGCACCTGCACTGGGACTTCCCCAAGGCCCCATTGACAATGGTGCCAACGCTCTCGTGGCTTGTGGACACCGGACTACGAGTCTGGTTGTACAGGTAAGCTTCATTTTTCTTTACTGCAGCTAGCTAAACTGTTTATAAAAAATAGTCAAATGGCCTGATTTGATGTTTCACAATACCATGGATAATTTGCTGTTAGTGGCGACATGGACGACTCTTGCCCGATTACTGCAACGAGGTACTCCGTTCATGATCTCAATCTGACCATCACAAAACCATGGCGCCCCTGGTACACCCCTGCCAACGAGGTAGTTTGAAGGACCCAATAACACAAGTATTTCAGCTCTGAGAACGAAGATGTACTATAGGAGCTAAATTTACCATGGTATGTCCGCAGGTTGGGGGCTATGTTGAGCAGCACGAGGGAGGATTCACGTTTGCATCAGTGAGGGGAGCTGGCCACATGGTGCCCAGTTTCCAGCCTAAGAGATCACTTGTTCTCTTCAACTCTTTCCTGAAAGGCGTCCTCCCGCCTGCAGTTTCATTGTGGCAGCCGTGAGAAGAGCTGGTTTCACGCAAAAGTTATAGGTTCCGCCTGCGTCACGCCTGCAGTTTCTTTGTCCCACAAGATGCAAATAAAATTATACCGCCTGCGTCACGAGCGTTCCAACTCGTCTCCATTGTGACACGTGTCTTTTTACTTGAACAAAATATTTTGAAATTGTAAGAAATTAGCCCCACGATAACGAGCCGCCCGGCCAATCTCCACGCAGCGGAAACGACGATTGGATATATCGAGACGAACATGCTAGATCACAAACGACACCAGAGACATGATCTTTGTTAACGAGGTTCAGCCGAAGCCTACATCCCCGGGGCATGACTACGGGCGCTCCTTCCCAATACCGCAACACCAGTGGCGGACCCAGGATTTGAACATTGGATAGTCCTGATCAAAATTTTAGAACGCAAAACGCTATAATGTAATAGGAATTCGGTTACCAGTTGATATAAAATGCTTAAAATTAGCTTCAACTAAACAAATTAGTTAGAAACTTAAATATGTTACAGCTCCGCCTAGTCTATGGCTTTTGCTTTAGGCTTTCTCATGGCCATAAAAGAGTGAACAATGTCATCCTCATTTACTTTAGAGAAAATATCACGCTCAATAAAAGTGACCAAACAGTTGTTCAATAACTTGTCACTCATACGATTTTTGGTGTTGTTGTTCACAAAATTGAATCCAGAGAATACTCTTTCCGCACTTGCTCTTGCCGTAGGAAGAATCATAACCAACTTAATGATCAAGAACACCTTACTATCTGATCGATTGAATCTAACTTGCAATTTCCAATCTCTAGCCGAGATTGAGTGGAGAATGAACTGAAAGAGGAATGGATAGCATTTATACCATTCAGATTCAGCAACTATCGGATTCGAGCCGAGAGGTGAGGGAGACACGGCATAGGGCGGGGCGGTCCTGCGCCGGGGCGTGGGCGCCTGGCCTGGGTAGCCGGAGGCTAGGGCGGAGGCGGGCAGGCGGTGGTCAGGTCGTCAAGGCCTCAGGCGCCGGGCGACCGGTGGCGGCGAGGCGGCCTCAGGGGCCGGGCGTGTGACGGCGGAAGTCTGGAGCACTAGGCGGCAGCGAGGTGGTGCCCGCGGTGGCTGACAGCAGGTGGGGTCGTGGGGAGCTGCGGGATCGGGAGGATGGAGGGGGCGTCGAATCCCGCGGGAAAGACGGAGGAGCGCTGGATGCATGATGCTAGATGGGCTAGGTTTGCTCGTTTGCTTGCTGGGTCAGTTTGGGCAAAAAAATAGAACTAGTTAAAAAAAATTTGGGCCAAAATTTGGGGCAGTCCTGGGCCTACCTGGACTATCCACTGGGTCCGCCCATGCGCAACACCAGCCGCTCCGGGGTCCCGGCATCGTGCCGCTCCCCCTGCGAGCCTGTCGCTATGTCATCATGGTTACAACAACAGCCCTCCTCTCATATTTATGAGAAGGCCCGGGTACAGAGTATGACACGGACTCTACACTATAATGCTAAATACAACTCCAAGTCCTGTCGTAACCGGACTCGTACAAATATTCGACACATATTCTAACAAACTCCACCTTGGCGAATATTCCACCATCCTGAAGTCGTCATGTGCGAATCTCCATGTACACCAGACTTGAGTTGTTGCCTTTGCCGCTCTATCCAGAGCTGCCCGAAGAAACACAGCTATCCCTGCAACTCCCAACTTCGTGACTCTAGCTGCAACTGTGCACCTTTCTCTTCTATCACCACAATCTTTGCCAAGCAAAATTAGATCCATCCTAGCTTAACAGCAAACTAGATCTAACACCATGCTTCAGCTGACTACACACAGGATACTGAGAACCTGACGATCGCCATCCGAGTCACATATTGAATTGCCACATTAGCATTGCTCTTCAATTACTACTGCCATGCTACGCCTGACGTCTTACACCGTAGCCTAATGCAGCCATGTCCAACTAGATTACTCCAGTTGCAAGTACAGACATCACAATTTATACTTCCTTCAAGTTCAGCCCTTGGTATACCATTACGCCCATCGATTCACGCTTCAGAACCCTACACGTGCAACTCGAATCGATCCGCGCCTTTGCTGATTTGGAAGCACGCAAACTCATCCCATGCAAACCTACACTCTGAGCTCGCGCCGCGTGTCGCCACGCCACAGAGAACAACAACCCCATCAGCCGCCACGCTCCTATGTCGTCATCGCTGATCCCGTCATCACCTCTGACCACGGTCTAACTAGCCTGTTGCCGCCCGTCTCTCCGCCTTGCACCACGGTATGTTCACCCTCCAAGTGAACTGTCCGCCAGCCATCCTGGACTGCTCGCTATGTGCCCCGCAAACTGTCCGGCTCAGTCTATCCATCACAGGTAAACCACCAATGAGCTGCTCCAACTCGACCATGTCAACCTGCCACGGTCACGAGTGCTGTGCAATTCCTCTAGTCTCTCAATTCCACATCAGCGCGCTTGAGCTCCCCCGCCGATCCTCGTGCGCCTAGCATCAGTCACGTGCCTCAAGCTCAAGATGGGAATGGGCCGGGGCGACCCATTGGGTACTTGACCCGGCCCAAAAAATCAAGGCCAATGGGCCACACGGGTTGGCCTCGAAATAAGAAAGGGGCCGAAAAGGCCGAAGCCTGCTGACCCGTTGGGTGGATAGGGTCCGACCCATAGCTCATTCCCCACACAATCTCACGATCCCATCCGGCGTCGCCATGGAGGCGAGCGAGCAGGCGACGGCGGCGGCGGCGGCGGTGCGCCGTGTCACAGCCCTCCTGCGGCGCTCCACTCAAGCGGCTCTCTCCTCCGACGAATCTCTCCTCCAGTGAGCTTCTCGCATCTTTTCTTCCCCCTCTCAAATCTCGTGTCCTTACTGTGTCTTAGGGTTATTGAAGTTCTTGGATCCATGGCGGCGAGAGTTCTCTGGCTTTGAGTCTCATGTTCTTGGCTCCGTCCTTGGCTCTGTTCTTGTCTGCACGACACTCTCAAATGCCCTTGCCCACGCGGCCGTTTTCGTCACGAAATCCTGCGGCAGATCCAGGGTATCTGTTCATATTTGGGTGTCGTTGGGTTGCTCAAATGTACTGTCTTGTGCATGTTTGGGTGCCTGTTCGATCCGGCCATGGCATGGAACTAACTACTGACATGCTGCTAAAATGCTCTAGGCTTCTACTGTTTTGTTCAACTGTACATGCACATGACAAAGCTAAAGAAGTGGCTAGCCTTCCTGTCTTTACTCTTTACGTATGTTTCTGATAGTTTGTAGTGTATGTACTTGTGAGTAGCATTGCTGCATTAGATACAAGCAGTAAAGTTTTCTTGCTTAGAATTTTAGTTTGTACAAGTAGCTTCTTTTTCCTGATTCTTGTTTGTACAAGCAGCTTCATTTTCCTGATTCTTTATGTCTAGATACAGAATTTTAGTTGATACAGAATTAGGTCGGGCCATTGATAAATGAGATATAACTGTGTTCTGAATATTAACATTACCCATCTGGTCTCTGCACAATACCCTAGTCAGGTTAGAGTTCAAAAAATGAGTTTGCCTCTATGAATTCTGATATACTATCAGAGTAAGAATTTCAATCATGCTTGTTTATTTTTAGTAATACCCTGGTGATTGTTTCCAGATGTAGCTCAGGCATATGACAACTTCTTGTTTATTCAGTGCATTAGTTTCCTCATTTAATTATGTGAGATTTTACACTTCAGCTTCTTGTCTTATGATGTAATCTAATGGATCAGCGGTTTTCGAGTCCTCCTAAACTTGCTTAAAAAAACTCCTGCTAAACTGTTGCTAATCATGTTAGTTGATGTTTGGTCATCCACTGATGAGAAACTATCAGATGTAGTAGCTGCACTAAGTTTCGTCACTATTAAATGAGGAAAACTATGCTCCGAGTATTAATGCATTGCATATCTAGTCTACTATGTTATTAGAGTCCCAAGATGCAGACTAAATTTTATACTTGTCTATGCATAGCTATAATATCACGACTGATAAGCCTCTGATTTCATTTCATTTGAGACACGCAGGTGAGGAGGCTAGTGAGGAACTCTGATTTCATTTGATTTGATACAAGCAGGCGACATCCAGCAAGCATTCAGTAACATGCAGTAGGAGCGTAGGACATATGGCAGCAAAGTCTAATGAAAATATTATTTATCGTTGCTGTAATAACCTATGACTGTGGAGAAACGCTATATATCATTGCTAACATTTGATGATGACCTGTAAGGCTGTAACTATCTTTAAATATTCTCCAGCAACATTCATGTTGTCCATTTGCTATAATGTCTAAAAGTGATGGCATGAGGATGGGCTGGCCCATGGTACCCATCGGGCCATTGAGGCCATAGGCAAAGGCCTTTTTGAGTCGGCCCGTGGCCTCACTAATTGGCCTTGAAGCCATGGGGGCCAGGTCCAAGGCCAGGTCCGGGCCGGCCCATTCCCATCTTGACCTCAAGCAGACCCAATCTGTTGTGGAGCACCGCTGGAAAAAAAAAACGACACGTATTCCATACCAAACCTGCATCTGCATGCAACGTTCTTTTCTTTATTTCCTTCATCGATGCCGTGAACTTCCAGGTCTCCTTGGCCCTGCTCCGTACTGACTCCGCGCCTGAACCTCACACACGGTCCAACTTGATCGCGGCCTGCTCGTACACCGCTTGAGAATTGAGATTCGCCGAGTCCGACACGGCGACACATACGCCGGCACGGCCACGCAGCCTCCACAGGACCCGTTTGTATCCACGACGATCTTCACGCTACGTACGCATCCAGCCTTTGTCGTCACCAATCCGCTGCTCTGCACGCTTGTAGTTCCGCGCTCCGGCTCCTATGACAAACCATCACACCTGCCCCTGCGCTATATGCTCGCGTCTTGTGCAGCCCTTTGACGACATCAATGCCACCTTCATCGACAACAATTGGCTAGTAACTCTAGCCCCCCGCCGACGCTCACATCGGCCTGCGGCGACCGTACGCGGACAGCTTTCGCGCTCCAGCCGCCACCGCCATGCTCCACCTTGTGCCAGATCCGCACCGCAATGATCGTACGTTGCACGACACCTTGTAGATGCATAACCCTCGAAGCTCCAGGTGATCTTCCGCATAGTCTCCAGATCCAATCTAACCATGGCTCTGATACCAATTGTAAGAAATTAGCCCCACGATAACGAGCCGCCCGACCAATTTCCACGCAGCGGAAACGACGATTGGATCTATCGAGACGAACATGCTAGATCACGGACGACACCGGAGACACGATCTTTGTTAACGAGGTTCAGCCGAAGCCTACATTCCCGGGGTATGACTACGGGCGCTCCTCCCAATACCGCAACACCGGCCGCTCCGGGGTCCCGGCATCGTGCCGCCTCCCCCTGCGAGCCTGTCGCTATGTCGTCATGGTTACAACAATAACCCTGCTCTCATATTTATGAGAAGGCCCGGGTACAGAGTATGACGCGGACTCTACCCTATACTGCTGAATACAACTCTAAGTCCCATCGTAACCGGACTCGTACAAATATTCGACACATATTCTAACAGAAATGAAAGTTGAACAAAATATGTGCCATTTCCTTTCCCATGGAGCACTCCCGCCTTATGTTAGCCTTAAGATCCTTTTTACCATTTTCATGATATATATTTAATTTTAAGGATGCTCCTAGCTACTAACCGATATCACCAAATCTTATCAGCTTCGCAGCCAATAAAAAGGTTCCACAAAACTGAAAAAAGGAATCCAACAACAAATTAGAAAAGACACCATGCTTAACAAAAAAAACGTCAATTAAATACCAAGTTAGAGGGAGGAAGGAATTGGGGATTGGAGCTCGGGGAGCTCAGCTATGACTATGAGCCTATGACAGAGACGAGGCACTCTGTGGCAGTCTGGAGGAGAGAGCAGCAGCCAACAGCTAGTGGCGCAACTGTCTTCCATCATCAATGGTGGCGCTGTTTGGCTAATGCTAGCGGGCGGTGTTACATGAGGCACTGTGCGGCCTGCGGCGACCCCACGGTAGTGTGTGCGTATGCTACGCGGGCAAGGGACACGAGACACGACAATGCAGTTGCGGCATGTCGTCATGTCGATGGAGCACTGATGATGCACTAGCTTGCCCCTAGGGCTTGAGCAACTGATTATCAATGACTAATAAGAGACAGGGATGCAAGTCATAAATACTTTAGGTCACTGAATTGATCTAAAAACATAATAAAATGAACTAGAATAGCATTCCACATGATTAATTTGAAAGCAAATGAGTAAGAGTGGAATGCCATCGCAATTCATCATCTGAATAGAAAACACCATTGGATATCCGCCTGCATCCCTACCGAGAGGGTATACACAGACAGTCGAATTTGCTTATTACAGGGCCCAACAAGCCAAAATCACGCATTATTGCTCTTCTTATTTAGCTTCACTTCTTCCACCACATCACGTATGCCGCATCCCTCTCCGGGTGTCACTCCACCTTACTAGGGTATCTGGTATTGTCCACCACCACCACTACCATATCCATTTTGGAGCTCGATCCATACCTAGAATTGGTCCACCTGTATACAACACCTCCCATGGCCATGCAAAATTTCCTCTATGCTTGAAGACATATGTGACGCCCCTCAATCCTAACCAAGCTCCAAGCTCATCATGCATCTAAAATTATATGATAGTGGTCCTGATTCTAGAAGAGATCAAACAAAGTATTACAACATATGGAGACTACGACAATGCGGTGTGGCGGTCATATGGAGACTACGACAAGGCAATGTGACGGTCAAATGGAGATTACGACAAGGCGGTGTGGCATTACGCGCAATGAGTCACATCAACTTGGCACACAAGGTTCCGTGGAGCTCTACTAGGCATGCGTGCATGCAAACCCGTGGTTTGCGACAGGTGACAACAAGTTGCTCTACAGCAAAAGGCACTGCAAGATCAGATTCTGATCTCTAATTTGCGAATAAGACATTCTTAATACATGGCGTATCCTGAGAAAGCCGCACAAATATATATGGTTCAGCTCCACAAACCTTGTAAGTTTGCTATGCTTTTAATAAGTCTCACAAAGTTGAAGTGTCAGCTAGCCAAATTCAGTGGATCGGAGCCAAATCTTGAGAGTGCTGTAGCGCTAGAAAACTTCAAGCCAGGAAGAGGAAAGTGCTAAGCTGGAAGTGACGATGACAACATCAGAAACCGCCTGTTCCGTCTAAAAAGCAAGGATGGAACATGGAAGCATGTCCACTGCAGGAATTGACTGATCATGACGCGACCTTTTGTTGAGTGTTGGAGTTGCGCTTTGGATTGATCCTCTCTTGATTGTGTTGGATTCTGTGATGGCGTTGGTTGGGAAGTGAAAGAATCCAGCCAGCTCCAGCTTTATTTTTGGAGTACATTCTGTGCCTTTAGATCCAGCTCCACGGCAAATCATGTGCGCCAAACTAGACCCCCCGTTTTTCCGAGCATCTCGCACATCAATTTTGGCATGGCTTGCTTTGGCTTCGAACCGAACGTGTCCGTGTTTTGTCCTCGTACTTCAGAGTAAGACTCGGAGTGTATCAGCACGGGACCACCTTACTTTGTCCAGTGTGTGTGTAAAAACGAAAGCAGGCAAGCTCACACGCACCTTGGGTTTGGGCCTACATAAACAGCTGCCAATCTTCCCCCAACTCCTCGCCGGCTGCCAGCAGCATCTGCCAAGGATGGCGAAGAGGAAGAGCGCCCCCACCTTCTTCCTCCTCTCGCTCGCCATCCTGTCGTGCACCACGTCCCTCGCCGTAGATGCGTCGTCCCAGCAGGAGGCTCAGCTCAGCAAGTTCATGGCGTCCAGGGTCGGCCCCCTGCCCGGGCGCTGCAAGGCCACCCCGCCGAGCGGCAGCAAGGAGGACGACAGGATCGCCGGCGGCCTCCCCGGCCAGCCGCCGGGCGTCGACTTCGCGCAGTACGCCGGGTACGTGACGCTGGACGAGGAGCGCGGCCGCGAGCTCTTCTACTACCTCGTCGAGTCCCCCGAGGACGCCGCCTCCAAGCCCCTCATCCTCTGGCTCACCGGAGGTAATTAAGAAAACATGGTCAAATAATTACATATAATCGCGCATGCAGTTGTTTTTGTCTCGAATCTCACCGGCCGTTTTGGTGGACATGCGCAGGGCCGGGGTGCTCGTCGCTGTCGTACGGGGCGATGATGGAGCTGGGCCCGTTCCGCGTCAACCCCGACGGCGAGACGCTGAGCAGGAACGAGTACGCCTGGAACAACCGTACGACCGACGCGAAACCATTTCGTCGTGATCTTTACTGGAAAAAAAGGGCACTAGTATCTATTTGGTACTGAACTGACCGGATATATGTTATGCAGTGGCGAACGTGATGTTCCTGGACTCGCCGGCCGGCGTCGGGTTCTCCGTCTCCAAGGCCGAGGCCGACTTCAAGACCGTCCACGACGGGAACACCGCCGACGACACGTACAAGTTCCTGGTCAGGTGGCTGGAGAGGTTCCCGGAGTACAAGGGCCGGGAGTTCTACGTCACCGGCGAGAGCTACGGCGGCCACTACGTCCCGCAGCTCGCCGCCGTCATCGCGCTCATGAACCGCCGCATCGCCGCCCACCAGACGCCCATCAACCTCCGCGGGATCTTCGTGAGTGATTATTAATTAAGAGATTTTGTGCTCGAATAAAATAAAACCAGCTTGGCATGGATTGTTTGCAATTAAATAAGCAATTAATTTTGTGCCGTGAACCAGCTTGGCAACCCGTTGCTCGACAATGGCCTGTTCAAGAAGGGGTACATGGAGTACCTGTGGAACCACGGCGTGATCTCCGACGAGGCCTGGGATCACATCGTCTCCGAAGGCAGCTTCCAGATTCCCGACGAGTACAAGTACTCCGTGGGAGATCACACGATCGGGGGAACCACGGTCGATTCCTTCGACATCTACGCTCCGGTCTGCCTGCAGTCGCGCAACAACGGCACCTACTACTCCAGCAGCTTGGTACGTAACATAACACCGTTCCATCTCTATCGAGCACCTCTTCTCGTGACATCTAGTATCTTGCAAGTCACTGGTCACGCACAGTCACTGAGCGACTGAGCTTTGCAACTAATTGGTTGCCGTTTGTCAGTTACCCGGCTACGACCCGTGCAGCGAGCACTACGTCCACGCTTACCTCAACATTCCCGAGGTGCAAAAGGCTCTGCACGCTCGGAGAGGCACCTGGACAGCCTGCATGTAATGTGCCAACTCCTGCTTGGTTGCTGCTTTGAATTCTTCTTCCACGTAATGAGACCAAGGGTTTGGGATCCTGAATAATGAGAGATCGACTAACTGGCATGGAATTTAATTTTGTTTATTTCAGTCCAAACTTGACCCGGATTGATTCCCCAGCGTTCATGGTGCCAACCGTCAGATATCTGGTCGATATTGGGCTGAGAGTATGGATTTTTAGGTACTGTGTTCAAATTACGCCTTTCATTATCACGCATGCGCATATATGTAGTTGCCCAACATGAAAGAATAGTTTCACATTAATTTGAACAAATAATCGCTGCACCTTAAAATATTGCCACTGAATCTTTTTGCAGTGGTGATTTCGATGCCATATGCTCACTTACTGTGACACGGTACTCTGTCAAGGACCTCAACCTAGATGTCACGAAAAAGTGGCGCCCTTGGTACGCCCCTAACGGCGAGGTAAAGAATCGCTTCACAATCAGACATAAGTTGAAATACTTCAAATTCAAGTGCGGTTTGGTAGGTTTTGATACGGAACGGTGATGGATGCAGGTTGGAGGCTATGTTCAGCAGTACCAAGGAGGCTTCACGCTGGCGTCAGTGAGGGCAGCTGGGCATATGGTCCCTGCATCCCAGCCAGAGAGATCACTTGCTCTGCTCGACGCTTTCCTCAACAACGTGCTCCCTCCGGCTGATATGCCGCAGTTGAATGACTGAACATTCAGATTTCCACCTTGGGAAGAACTGAGCGGTTGACATGCTATGCTCCCTCCGGCTGATATGCTGAGCAAGGCATTCTGGCCATAGTCTGCAGTGTCTAGCTATCCTTTTTTCTCAACACTACGAAGCACTATAGTAGTGGCTGAAGTTGACATGAAAAATAATGAAGAGAATGACATCTGCAGATGTCTACCTGAAATTATGTGGTGACTTGAAGAAAAAGATGTTCCATTGTTACTTCCACTCCATTTATATTGAAATGGTGTATTCTCTCAACTCGTTTTTTTTTTCTCTCGAGAACACGCACAAGAACTATTTATGCATCAGAGAAAGGAGAAAAAAATGTAGTATGACCAGGCACTAGGCAAAAGGGGGACATGGAAAATCATAAAATTTTATCTAAATGATTTTTAGAGTGGTATATCTTGTTTATACATTTTGCCCCAAATTACGTAAAGCCAACATTCGCAACAGCGTTTTACAGCATCGTAATTTGGGGCGGTTACCAACCTGCCCATAGCCATGAGTCCACTCCCAGCAACCCAGCGACAAAGTTCAACAAAAACTTGCAGCTATTATATAACACTAAAAAAAAGAACAGACCAAGGGACAGACGTCCCTGGAATTTTTATTAGGCGACAGCCGCGCTCGAACCCGAGTGGCTAGAGCTAGCCTACCTCTGGCTAACCAATCCACCCGCAAGAGCTTGGCCTTATTATATTATATAACACTAAAACAATCCGTAAAGATTAGATGTGCACATAATAGTTTTCCTTGACATGACTCTGTAAAGGATATCAATCTGACCATGACAAAGCCATGGGCGCCCCAGGTATGTGCCCCTAACAAAGAGGTAAGAATTAAGGACACAAACACAATGACACAGAAGGTCAGCTGTGCCAATAGGTAGGAAATATCGTTTACTGAACTGTGATGATATCGTTCAGGATAGTTTTTTTCTAGATATCGTTCAGGATGGAGGTGGAGGCTATATTCAGCAATACGACGGATCAGAGGGTTCATATTTGCATCCGTCAGTGGAGTGGTGTCATACTGTCATATATGATATACCAAAAGCTTGCAGCATGAGAGATCACTGTCTCCCTTCCACTCCTTTCTAAAGCGCGTCCTCCCACCTAAGATTGGAGAAGGATTCAGTGTGACTTCAGCAAGACACGACGAGATTTTAGCGTGGGATCGAAAACGACAGTGTATGGTACTGTAGCAAGAGATCTATAGGTGCCGGTGTAGCACCGGAACTGTAAAAGTAGCGGCATACTGTTCGTGTTGACCTGATCGCTGCTTTCGGACCGGACGGCCTATTCGTTGACCTGACTCACCGAATCTTGTTCCCCTAAGATTTCAACGATACTGCCTGGTATATAATAACAAGATAATTTAATGGACAATTTCTCTTCTTGAACAAAATATATGTACCAATCTAACCATTACTAATTGAAGTCTCCTTTTGAAACCTTCACGTGAAGCCACCTAATATACTTGGTGGACACGATAGAAAAATAGAGAAATTTTATTAAAAAAAATACCCACCTGTGCCATTATACAAAATAAACTGAAGTAACCCCTAATATTCATCTAAATTACCCACTTATGGTATTATAAAAATAATTTAAAATAGACCCGTAAATTTGCATCTAATTGCCCACCAATAACATTATAAGAAATAACTTAAACTAACCATTAAATTTGCATATAACTTACCCACATGTGTCATTATTAAAAATAACATGAGGTGACCTTAAATATGAATCCAAATAGCTTATGTATGGTCACTACAAAAATAACCTAAAGCACACTTATATATGATTCTAAATTGTCTACTTCCTACCCTGTTAGTATAGAACATAGTAATTAAAGTATATGCACATAATTTGTGTTACCATTAATAAATGTATAGAGAAAATGATGAGAATATAGATTTCAAAGTTAAAATATAGCTCAAACTTAAGGTCTATTAAAACAAATCAAGAGCTTATCTACTATGCAAAAGAATAAAGATTTTAAATATGAGTGAATGAGTTATCGAGTAATTCCTAACCAAAGTTTTTCATAGTTGGATGAAGATAATAAATACATATCTATATAAGTATTGTGTTGGAATTTTGCAAATAAGATAGAGCTCAATGTAATAGTTTGGTTATTATCCATGTGCCCTTAGTGTTTTCATTTTTCAATGGAAGACCCCACATTGATTCTCACAACATGCTCTAGGAAAAAAAAGGAGAATCTTAAAAATTATCACAAAAGTAAAAAATATTCGTACATAAATCCTATAGATTCTAATTAATAATCATAGCCATTAGTCTATTATATTTTCTAAAAAATTAGCCACTACTATCTTTATAAAATATGTTAAATTAAACTCCTAAACATATAGCTAATTTACCGACCTCTACCATTTAAAAATCATCTAAAGTACCCCATAATCTTCATCTAAATTACCCATGCATGTCATTATAAAAATAAATTAAAATATCATCCTAAATTTCTATCTAAATTACCCAAATAAATCATTATTAAAATTACCCAAAGTAAGCACCTAGGCCTTATTCTAATTATATGTATGTTTATTATATAAAAATATCTAAAAATAAATTAACATATGATTCCAAATTACCTATTTATGTCATTGTTAGTATAAAAAAATTACTAAGTTAACGCATATATGCATGATGAGTGGAAGGACGCGAGGAAGAATACATATTTTCATGATAGACACAATGTATAGATGTATGATGCAAAGTGGAAAAAAATATGAATGTAGATGAAAAGATTTAAAGTAATTACTAATTAAAAGTCAATTATAATTGGACAAAGATAAGTACAGATCTAAATACATAAGAAAGTCATAGGTAAACGCTTAAGTACAAATCACTGTCTCTTTTCCACTGCTTTCTGAAAGGCGTCCATTAGCGTCCTCCCGCTTAAGATTGCAAGTCACAACGATACTTTAGCGTCCGATCGAAAACGACAGGATCTGCCACTCGAGCACGGGCACTGCAGATGCTGCTGTACCGCAGGAGACTGTAGAAGTGGGCCGTTTATTACTGTAGCTACACTGTTCGTATTGATCTGACCGGGACGCCCTGAAGAGGGGCGCCTAAAGTCTCGTTCAATGGGCAATTTCTCTTCTTGAACAAAATATTTGTACCAATTATCCTGTTGAAGGAGACATTGCATAGTGAGGTATAGAACATATTCGCCTGCTTAAGTTATGGTATTTGTTAAATATATAAATTATGTTTGACAAAGGATGCACACCTACGCATCAGTAGTCCTTTCTAACGTGTCCTTTTCTTTTGCTCTAAAAAAAACATGTCCATTTCCTTCTTTTTATATGCATGGTCTATTAAATGGTACTTACACCAAAATTATAGCTAGGATTTTGATGAACCATATAATAAGGACTCTTCTAACATAATAAACATACTAATACCGTTTAGCGCTCCTAAAATATTCTGGTGCCAAAGTTACAAATAGTTTGATTGAGATGCAATCGACGACGACAATTATGTTTGAGCAGAGGAAGCCTGAAAAAAAGTTTCCTGAAGCTTCTCACTAGCGCCCATACACATCGTCAAAAGCTGTGCAAAGTTGACGTGGATTCTGAGAGATTTCACCTTGGCATATGCAAATCTAATATTGTCTGGCGACGGCTGGCTTTGACTGTAACACAGTGCAAATAAGATCGTAGTTTACGCCTTGTTACTTTTGATCACGACGGGTAAACTCAAATGAACCATGGATATATAACACTTAAAACTCTTCTTGGAGAATCCATACCTAGCAGTACCTTTGGAGAATCCGAGTCGCATAGCATGCGTCAATATCCTTGGTTCTTCCCTCGTCTTCCTCCACCGAACTTCTGATGAAGCCACTATATATAAGCACAGCAAGAACGCCTGCCGACATCTCACGGCATTCCTCAGTCTGAAGAAGATGAGGAGCACCACCACTACCTTGTTGCTCCTCCTCTCGCTCGCCCTTCTGCTGCTGGGCACATCACTCGCCATCGCCGCCTCCGATCATGTGTCTCAGGAGGCTCAGCTCCACAAGTTCCTGTCATCCAGGGCCCTAAAAAGGCTCAGGAACAGGCGGTTCACAGCGAACGAGCAGGCCGAAGCAGAATCCGACCCATGGGCCAACCCCGACACCTTCGCGCACCTGCCCGAGCTCTGCAAGGCCACCCCGCCCAGCGGCAGGAAGGAGGCCGACAGGGTCCTGGGCCTCCCCGGCCAGCCGCCGCGCGTCAACTTCCGGCAGTACTCCGGGTACGTGACGGTGAACCCGGAGCACGGCCGCGAGCTCTTCTACTACTTCGTCGAGTCCCCCTACGAAGCGGCATCCAAGCCGCTCATCCTCTGGCTCAACGGTGGCCCAGGATGCTCGTCGCTGGGGTTCGGGGCCATGAAGGAGCTCGGCCCCTTCCGTGTCAACCCCGATGGCACCCTGCGAAGGAACAAGCACTCCTGGAATAACCGTACGTCAAGACGGGAGCTCGTGATATCGTGTGGATGGAATTGTGTACGTTTATTTTGTCAGTGGACAGATGATTGGATCTGACGGCGTGCGCTGCGTGCAGTGGCGAACGTGATCTTCCTGGAGTCGCCGGCGGGCGTGGGGTTCTCGTTCTCGAGGAACACCACCGACTACGAAACCGTCGGCGACCGGAGGACGGCGGAGGACGCGTACGTGTTCCTGGTGAAGTGGCTGGAGCGGTTCCCCGAGTACAAGGGCCGCGACTTCTACATCTCCGGCGAGAGCTACGGCGGCCACTACGTCCCGCAGCTCGCCACCGTCATCTTGGCCATGAACCGCTTCCCGGGCCTGCTGCAACCCATCAACCTCCAAGGCATCTTCGTAAGTACCCACCAGTTATTAGTTATTAAAATTGCATCCAACAGCCCATCTTAATCGGCGATCGATCCATGCTCTTGAAATACTAGTTTGGCAACCCGTTGCTGGATGACTACCTGAACGGGAAGGGGTACCTGGAGTTCCTGTGGAGCCACGGCGTGATCTCCGACGAGGCGTGGGCGAGGATCCAAGGCACCTGCACCTTCACGCCGTCCGACGACTGGCAGTGCTTCGTGGCGGCGCACGCGTTCCAGAAAGGGAACATAGACACCTACAACATCTACGCTCCTCTCTGCCTGCAGGCCCGTAACGGCACCTACTACGCCAGCAGCCACGTACGTAACATGATCAGCTCAATCTTCTTGTGGAATTGGCAGTATAGTGGTCTCGGTCGTCGTCACACGTTACTGAGCAATGCAATTTCTGTTTCTGGCTTGTCGATCAGTCGATGCCCGGCTACGATCCGTGCAGCTACCACTACATCGAGCCGTACCTTAACAACCACGCGGTGAAGCAAGCTCTGCACGCTCGGGTCCACACGAATTGGACAGGTTGCAAGTAAGTGCTGCCCCAAACCCAAGCCCTAATGCTCGGCTGAATGCGCCTATGCATTCTCACTCACCACAATCTGATGTCTGTTATTATACTCTTCAGTGACGACTTGCAATCGGACTGGAACGATGCCCCAGAATTCATGGTGCCAACCATCAAAAGGCTGGTTCATAGAGGGTTGAAAGTATGGATCTATAGGTACTGTATCTGTGCCTTTAATCATTCGCTGTGAAAGTGAAACTGAATAGATAGTTTCAGATTTTGCCGGCACAAATAGCGTAACTCTTTATTTGCGGAAATCTTTTGCAGTGGCGATTTTGATTCCGTGTGCTCACTTACGGCGACACGGTTTTCTGTCAATGATATGAATCTAACCATCACGACAAAATGGCGCCCTTGGTATACCCCTGACAGTGAGGTAAACAATGTTCAGAATAAAATTTTAAACACCATATAGCTTTGGATTTAAACGTAATTTGGGATTTTTGATGTGGAATGGTGATGGATGCAGGTTGGAGGCTACGTTCAGCAGTACCAAGGAGGGTTCACGTTTGCGTCAGTGAGGGCAGCTGGTCATTTGGTCCCTACCTTCCAGCCAAAGAGATCACTTGTTCTGCTCTACGCTTTCCTGAAGAACATGCTTCCACCTGCTGACATCACAAAGTGAATCGGGTGTTCAGATTTCCAGTTCCAGTTCGGATTGATTTTTAACTTCTTTATGATGTGTCGCTGAGTATACACAAGCTCAAAAAACAGGTCACATAACTTTCAGCTCGTGGTCTTGTGTTTTAACACAAGTACTTGTGTGTTGAGAACCTTTTGTAGTGGGTGCACGGGTGGCGTTCAGTGTTCACCACCTCAAAATGAATAAGGGGAATGGATCTTGTCTTTTGCTGGATATAATGTCGTAGAATTACCAAGACTGCTGAGTTTGTGGCAAGTTAGTTAAATATTCAAAATAAAAGTTTGGTTGGAATGTTGACTCGACAACGTTGCATCCAAGGCTTTCTATTTCGGTTTAACTAAAATTTCATTCCCTGACAAATTAAGGAAATTCACATTTTTTTTGCTAAATTGAAATCTTCATTAGGTTAAATAAAAAACTTTTTTACTTTATATTCATAAGTTGTGCTACATCCTAGTGGGGAAAAAATCTATTTTTTTTGAACGAACCAGCACGAGATTGTGCTAATTTTATGGATAGAGAAGAGTTTTGAAAATACAAGTGGCTAGCCGCCGATTACAAAAAGCTATTCTCGCTCTTCCGAAGAGACGCAAGTCCTTTAGCCCCAGCGGTAGCCCATGCCGATGCCTCTCCTTTTATTTTTGCTACTAGAGATGTAGAGGAGCACTCCCGACGGTTAAAAACTCTCGCGTTCCTTTCTAGCCAGATTTCCCAGATGATGAGCAATGTCAGGCTGGTAAGTGCTTTCTTCGGAATTGAGCGGGTGGCTGTTATCGCTGCCCACCAATTGGCCACTGAGTCCGTGTGTACCCAAGTGGTAGGTCTCAAGTTTGGCTGTGCAAGCCATGTGGCAACTGAGTCCCAAACCCTTTTGGTGTATCTACATTCGACAAAAAGGTGATGGGCCGTCTCTAGTGTGTTTCGGCAGAGTTGGCATGCCGGTGTGTGCGGCCAGCCACGCTTGGCCAGGTGGTCTGCCGTCCAGGCTCTGTTTTGTGTGATTATCCAAGCAAAGAATTTGCACTTCGGTGGCGCCCAGGTGCGCCATATCCTGACAGTTTGGGGCTTCCGGATCGTACCAATGAATTGCGCTTTGTAGGCGGATGCTGTAGAGTATACTCCCTCGACGGTAAGCTTCCAGACAATGCGGTCCTGTGTGTGTGGTTGTAGCTGGACGTCGTTTAGTTGCCTCCATAGGTCGACGAATTCGCTGATGTGGCCTGTCGTGATACCTCCGGACATGTTCAGATCCCTTACCCATTAATTGTTTGCCAAGGCCTCCGCCAAGGATTTTTTTCTTGTGTTTGGCGAGAGTGTAGATGGTAGGGGCGATGTCCTTTGGACGACAGCCCTGCAGCCAAGCCGAGTTCCAAAACGAAGCGGTTCTTCCGTCGCCGAGTGTGATTTTTGTGCAAACCGCGAAGAGTAGGCGGTCCTTCTCATCACAAGGTGGTTCCGTGCTGACCCAAGCCTTTTCTAGCGAAGCCCATTCGTGCCATAGCCACCGGAGACGCAATGATCTCGCAAATTTGTCGAGGTTGAGGACTCCCAATCCTCCATTCTCCTTTGGCATGTAGCTTTTTGTCCAGTTGACCTTGCATTTGCCGTCAGTCAACGTTGTATCGCCTGCCCAAAGGAATTTCCTCCGTAGCTTGTCGACTTCTTCTAAGGCATCCTTGTTCCCCTTGATTACCGTTAATGCGTATATGGCCTGCGAGGTTAGCACCGTTTTAGTGAGACATGTGCGTCCTGCCGCGTAGAGATTCCTGCCGTGCCACCCAGATAGTTTCCCAGCTGCTTTGTCGATCATTGGCTGAAGGTCAATACATTTCAGTCTCCTAACTGTGAGCGGCAGGCCCAGGAAGCACATGGGGAAGTCTGCCCGTGTTGTCGATAGGGGGGACAAGATTGTGTCCAGATCGATGCCCGCGCAGCTGATTGCCGTAGTGGTGGATTTTTGCATATTGGTGACTAGGCCCGTTGCTTCTCCGAACAGTTGTAGGATGCACTGAGTGTTGCGTGTGTCCTTCAAAGTGGGTTTTATGAAGAGCACGACGTCATCGACGTAGAGAGATGTTCGGTACCTTACTACGCGACCTCCCAACGGGCTTAGAAGTCCCTTTTCTGTGGCTATATGAAGTAGTTGGTGCAAGGGATCTATTGCAAGGAAAAATAGGAGGGGTGACAGAGGATCGCCTTGTCGAAGGCCTCGGCCATGGGTTATGGGGTTCGAAGGAATTCCATTAAGGAGAACTTTGGAAGGGACGTTCTGAAGGAAGCCGCGATCCAATCACACCAACGCTCCGGGAAGCCTCTGTGCCGCATTAGGGATAGCAAGTAGTCCCAGCGTACTGAATCGAAATCTTTGGAGATGTCGAGATTAAAGAGTAGCGCCGGTGTCTTGTTGCGGTGGAAGCGGCGGGCAATATTCCGTACGTATAGAAAGTTGTCGTGTATACTCCGACCCTTGATGAATGCGCTTTGGCATGGCGCGATGAGAGCTGACATCTGCGGAGCGAGGCGTGATAGGTCGATAGTCTTGGACACACTCTGCGCCCTCCTTTTTTGGTAGTAGCACAATATTTGCCGAGTTGAGCAGGTTTAGGTCGGAGCAGCGTAGGTCGTGGAATGAGTTGACCGCTGCCATAATGTCGCCCTTGATGATGTGTCAGCATCTTTTGAAGAACAGAGCAGTGAAGCCATCTGGTCCTGGCGTTTTATTACGAGGAAGTTGTCGAATGGCATGCTGTACTTCCTCCTCGGTGAAAGGCATGACGAGAAAAAAAAATCTATTTTGCGTGCTACAGGTCCAATGTTGGACGCAATTTTCTTATTTTTAGCTCTCAATGACATTCGGGACGACCTTTATGGGAATTGATGGAACCAGGATCTTTAAGGAGAAAAAAAAGAGAGCAAGCCACTACACCACTGCAGTCTTATGGTTTATGGTGCAATCCCTAATGCACGAAATATATAACTTTACCAAAATATTATGAAGGTTTTCGCTTATTTTGTCCAAGGGTGAAAAAAATAAATTTCATGATTTTTTTAAATAAATTAATCCCTGGTTGCATCACCTTAAATCTGCTGTGTACGCGTTACCGTTTTTTTTTTCTGCTTTTCATATCATGTCCTTGCTCGGCTAAAAGAATGGAATTAGAGATGCTGGATATTTTTCCGCAATAGAGCTCACTGCAATAAACTAAAATATGACTTCAAAAATATAAAGTGCATAAGGTATATCCAGTTTATGTTCAGGCAAGGACAATGATAAAATACAAAATACCAACTGTTCCGGACTTATCGACGCAAATCTTCTGATATGGATCTGAGAAGTGATTATATTGCCAATTAGTTTATGGTTCAATCATTATGGAGTACACTCATCCAATGACCGTAGTTTAATTACCTGGAATGTAATCCTGATTTATTTTCAGTGTGGACTATTCCTGCTTAAGAATGCCACTATACGTCAAAATGGAACATTCTTGGACAACTGTTCTAACAAACGTAATGACAAGCAAGAATATATCCATGGAGTAGAGCATTAGGACTACAATCCATAGTGTTTTTTTTGCTCTTAATTCTAAGCTTCGTTAAGCAGCTTGCGTACAAAACAGGACCGACAAGGTTCAGCCGCCCAATGCAGTATTTAATTTAGCAATGGGCAGACTAAATCTTCTCCAGACTTTCTCTCTCTCTCTCTCTCAAGGACGTCGAGAGTTTTGCCGTAAAAACTACTAGAGTATTCTCCACATCAAAAAAATGTTAATGATCAAAGTTTTATACATAATAATTCCAAAACATTGTCGTCATTACTAGTTTATTACCCCGGACCTATATAAACTAGATGTGAGCGACATCTTGGTTATCTTTGCAACTGCTAAAACGTTCTCAGTTTACAATCTTCAGAAAGATATGGTCGACATCTGCGTCTGCTTCTTTCTTCTCGTCTGCTTGGTGGGACTGCACGCAGACGCGTCACAGGAAGCTCAACTAAGAGAATTTATCCTGTCCAGAAGGAGCAATGGTAATGCGTTCAGTGCACATGAGCCGGCCTTCACGGTAACTAGCAGCCTCCAAGCAGAGTACTCTGGTACTGAGCAGAGCTCTCTGAAGGCGGCTGACAAGATTGCAGCACTGCCCGGCCAGCCGGTCGGCGTCGGCTTCAACCAGTACAGTGGGTACGTGACCGTCGACGAGAAGAACGGCCGTGCGCTCTTCTACTACTTCGTGGAAGCGACGAACGATGCAGCGACAAAGCCGCTACTCCTGTGGCTTAACGGAGGTCAGACTGCAGAGACATCTCTTCTAGATGAGAAGCATCTCATGTGCACGCCTGCTTTGCTTGATTTCTTGATGCGGTACAGGTCCTGGATGCTCATCGCTCGGCTATGGAGCGATGATTGAGCTCGGCCCATTCCGCATAAACAGTGACAACGAAACGCTGAGCAGAAATGAGAACGCCTGGAACAACGGTGAGATGATGTAACATCTTAGCAGTTTCTTGTTTCCCTTTCCTAACTATCACATATTAGCCCTGATTCTGATTGTGTATATGCAACTGTGAAAATCTTGCAGAGGCCAATGTGCTCTTCTTGGAGTCACCTGCTGGTGTTGGATTCTCCTACTCCAACACATCTTCTGACTATGATAAGAGCGGTGACCAAAGGACTGCGGACGACGCATTCGTCTTCCTGATCAATTGGATGGAGAGGTTCCCTGTGTACAAAGAACGTGCCTTTTACATCTCCGGGGAGAGCTATGCCGGACACTATGTTCCGCAGCTCGCAACAGCCATCCTTAGTCACAACACAAATAGTAAAGGCGATATCATAAATCTACGGGCTATATTGGTGAGTGAAGACTCAATGATTAGTGAATGTCCTCATAGTCATTTTTTCATTGTAAAAGTTGAGGCATCCCACCTTTTTTTTTTAAGGTTGGCAATCCATACCTTGACGATAACAAGAACACAAAGGGTCAGATTGACTACTTGTGGAGCCATGGGGTGATATCAGATGAGGTGTGGGCCAACATTACAAAGAACTGCAAGTTCAGTTCTTTGGATGGTGGCGCGTGCTCTGATGCTATGGCGTCATATGATTCTGGATACATTAGTGATTACAACATATATGCCCCTGTTTGCATCGATGAACCCAATGGAAACTACTACCCGAGCAGCTATGTAAAGCACTTCTTTCTTATTTTTTTAAAAAATATAAGATCATTTCTATTATTGTACTTTTCGTTGTCACTTCGCATGTATATGTTTGCTTTTTCAGGAGTTTTTTTTTCTTTTTTGCAAAAGATTATGAACAATTTTTCTGTTCTAAATTATACAGGTTCAAGGAATTGATCCGTGCAGCAACTACTATATCCACGCTTATTTGAATAATCCAATGGTGCAAAAGGCTTTCCATGCTAGAGCAACAAAGTGGTCAGGCTGCACGTAAGATTGCTTAACTAGGAGCAAAAGTTTCTAACAGGAAAGTGAACTCTTTCCACTTACTACCAGTTCTCCTTAACTGATGTCCCTTGTGCAGAGATTTGCACTGGAAAGATGCTCCAGTGTCCATGATGCCGACCATAAAATGGCTTCTGGAACATGGACTGCCGGTGTGGCTATACAGGTATTATTTGAGCCTCACATTTCTGAATTGGCATAAAGAAAATCCGCAAATTACAAGAGATGTAACGGGGTGGAACACGTTTTCAGTGGCGACTTTGATGCCATGTGCCCACTCACCGCGACAAGGTACTCCATCGTTGACCTCGAGCTATCGGTCATGGAGCCATGGCGCCCCTGGACAGTAAACAAAGAGGTAAGTAACACTTCCAATAATCCTGTCCGGCACTTTGTTTCGTTCTTTGTTTTTCCTTTCAAACTGTGGCAAACTTGGGTGGATCCTTGCAGGTTGGAGGCTACGTTCAGCAGTACACGGGAGGTCTTGTGCTTATTTCAGTGAGGGGAGCTGGCCATCAAGTTCCTTATTTCCAGCCTGAGAGAGCACTAGTACTGGTCAGCTCCTTCTTGAAAGGAACGCTCCCGCCTTATGCAATGGAGCAGTAATTTGTGATATGAATACAATGTAACCCTGTAGGGAGTTCTGAGTATTGATCGCTGTTGCTTGGCATTACTTTCACATCTCGCAAACAATGTGATAAAAATAGCAATATATCAATGCTGCAGAGCACGTAACCGGTACAACGCAAAAGTACTGAACTTCAGAACGTTTTGAATCATATTGATATTTTAAATTTTCTATTACTCCTTTTGTCCCAAAATGTAAACATTTCTAGTTGTAATTTCTGTAAAGGTATTATAAAAGAGCTGTTTTACAATGCTTGAAAAGTACCATGAGGTACCGGGAGGTACCTTTCCTATTTTGGTAAAGGTGCCAAAAGATACCAAGAGGTACTGTGAGGTACCTTTCCGATGTTGGCATGGATTTGGTACTTATTGGTACCTCTGTTCAGGTACATCTAGGTACTCCCTTTGTTTCCACCGTCCGATTTCTCGGATTGAACACCCCATATTTTTAAAACATTTAAAATAAACATTTTAAATAATTTTCCCTTTAATTACATGTAATTTCCTTTCCTGAATATTTGAAATGTAATTTCTAAATTAAACCATGCATTTAAACTTGTCATGTGTGTTGCATTTGAATGCTTAAGAAAATTCTCCTATAATGTCCTATTTAGGTATGCATCCCAAGCCCTTACTATAAACCTCAATGGAATTTGAATTCAATTCAACTCTCAAATTCTTTCTAAAACAATTAAAAAAACCTATCTTTTTCCTAAATGGGCCGCAACTTCCCTTGTAGCCCACCAACTCTTCCAGCCCATCCCCAAAGTCTACTTTTCCCACTACAACTTTCCCCCTCACCCGCCTCCCCTCCTCTCCCGGCCGGCCCACGCGTGCGGCCCAGCCAGCCCGCCCCTCCCTCCTTTCCCTTCCACCCGCACAGCCAGCAGGCCACGACCCACGCGCGCGGCCCACGTCCCGCCTGGGGTGACGTCACGCTGATGTCACCTGTCCCTTTCCCTCCCCCTCCTCTCTTCTCCGCGCTGCCGCACCACAGTCCGCCGCCGCCCGATCTCCGGTCGTCGACCGAGATTGGCCCAAGGGAGGCGTGCACGACGCGTGTCATCGCCACCGGTCGCCACCGCAACTGAGGTGCGGCGACGACCACCTCTGCCGACCGAAGTCGAGCCCGCCGCCGCCGCCGTGACGCCATCACCCCGGCGCCACACGCCTCCACCCTAGTGGCCGCCCTCGCCCGCCCGGCATGACGTGGCGAGCTCCGCCGGAACCTCCTCGCCCTATAAATAGGAGGTCGAGCACTTCTCTTCCTCGCATCACCGGGATCGAGCTCGAGCTCTTTCCCCGCCGTCATCACGGCCGCACCGCCTCCTCCTTCTTCCCCTCCGTCCGCCATCCAGAAGCTTTGATAGAGCCTCTTCACTGCCGCAACCTCCTCCGCTGGGCCCCAATGGCCTAAGGCCCCCATCCGGCCAAGGCCGGCCGCTTTCTCCCCTTTCCCTCCCCCTCCTCTACTCAACGCGTGAGCATGAGGAAGAAGAAGGCCGGGGCGTCACCACCCGACGCCGTCTTCTTCTCCTCCTGCTGTCGCTGGCAAGCGGGCCCGTGCCGACGCCGTCAACCAGCGCCTAACGTTGTCCCCGCCTCCTCTCTTTGTCCTGCAGGCCTGGGGGAAATGCCGCCGGACGGCTGTCGTCCGCCCCAACGGGTGGACATAGTTCAATGGACCGGCGGCCCAGAGGTGCGGATCCACCAACCCATCAGGACGGCGCACAAAACAGTGCGTGCGGTGGGTCCCACCGGTCCACGCCAGCCAGCCCACCCCTCTGCGTCAGCCGCTCCAAAATTGCTAGGTACACCCTGGTTTTTGCACACAAATAGTTATTTAGAGCCCTTTCGTTCTTCCAAAAATTTCCCAAAAATACTTAAAAATATTAGATGTAATCCCAAGCCTATTAGTGCCATCCAATCCTTTTTAGCATGTCATTAGGGCCTAAAACCAACTAGGTTAGTTTCTAACCAATAGAGAGTCTCCATTAGTGTACCCAAGAAATTCTCCTTTCCATGTCTTAGCCCAATAAATTCCCAGATAATTCCCATAAATATTAGGGATTATTATGAGCATTTTCATATGCTTATTACCCTAATATTTATATTCTAATCCTAGCCTAGCCATTATAATGCCCATCTAAAATCCAGAATATTAGAAAACCCGGTCGTTACGTCGCCCGTATGAAATCCTAGCTTCACCGAAACCCTAGTCGACATACCGACCACCCGTAAACCCCTAGATATCGATAAACTTTTAGCCATCATGCTACTCATAAGGATTTTCTAGAAAATCATATCGGTTGTTCGAGAATCATTCCCTAGAAATCTATATGATTCTTGAAATACCGATAATCACCATTGTAGCCCTTTCCAAGGAAATTACTCAATAATTTCCTAGAAATTCCCTCCAAAACCCCTATCCTTTAACCCATTAATTATTTCATATAATTAATAGATTATTAATCTAATCCCTAGCCATTAATCCTTAACCCCTAAAGAGATCCTTCAAAATCCCCACCTTCCTTTCATTTCCTTTCTCCTTTTTTGAATTGAATGATGTACTGTTATATTGTTATATTGATTGTTATTTTATATATTCTAGTGATCGATGGCTTGACTGGGTTCCGACAAAGATGCCAGGACTTCCAGGTGCCGGAAGCCCCAGCCTGGCCGGCATCGATAAGCATACGCGTTAAGGACTCTCAATAAAGGCAAGTCTTAACCCCCAACTCCCCTTGATCATGATTTCAAATAATATTTTTAAGAATAAACACAATAGTTATATATTAAAGGGTTGCATGATAGCTACCGTATAAAAGCCTTGTTATTTCCTTAAAACCCCGAAAAATAAACCTGACAATGCTTAGCCCTGTTTATGACCCCTCCATCCAAATAAACTCCACAATACTCTCGGTGCCGTGGAGAGTATAAAAGACACGGGATAAGGAGAATAGCCTCGCGAGGAGCTCCTATTCGGAAGCTTATTCCAGTCGATTAAGGACCGGTTTGAAGAGAAAGTCTTTCCTATGCCATGTACGACTATACGAGCCAAAAAGAACATAGCCTTCGGGAATGCCCTGTAATGTGATGCCTTGATTCCCACCCCACTAGCTGAACTTAGTAATCCATCCCACAGGAGCTGTATGATTAGTACAGTTTGCCGACAGGTGGAAACCGGCTAGCGCCTGATGCCTAGTCATGCACGGTTGCCAAGTCGGGAAACGGGTATGCTGGAGACAGACCCAGACAGAGGGTTGGGTCTGGTCAGCATGGGTTGCCCGAAGGGTCGAGGAGGCCCTGTTATTTTATTTATTTATTTATTTATGTACACATACCCGGGTCGAGATCCACGAGGCGGATGATGGTGACCCCTGCGCAGACCCCAGTATTACACGTGGATAGACCTAGAGAATGCTGACCAGTGATGGATGCCGGCGGGTACGAATCTCGTAGGATAGCACGACCAAAGGCCTTGGTACGGCTATCCGACCGTATAGTCATAGAGTACAACCCTCTGCAGAGTGTATAGTCTATTCGAATAGCCATAGTTCTTGGTTATGAACCCGTCTGGTTAAAACTCTCCTCGATTAGCCAACTATAAACTATAGTGATTGCTTGGGAAGCCGTGATTGCAGGATCTGTAGGATCGCTGCCAAAATCACCGGAAACTGGCAGGGATGGGTGGTTTCCCCTCCAGGGCCCAACCATTACTTTATGCCTTAAACATAAAACTAGCTCTCCGCAAAAACCCCTCATGTCATTAATTCTTCTAGTTAGGCTTGCTGAGTACTATTGTACTCAACCTTGCCTTTGTTGATACACAGGTATGGGTCTTATAAGGCGCTATAATTCATTTCGATTGAGGAATGGATGCCAGCCCCGCCTTCTGCTAGATTAAAGGTATAAAACTATTTAGTTATACGCCATTTATCTCTTTTGATATTAATCTATGATGGGATCCGTATCAACGTACTGATCCAGGGACTGATACAGGTGATCTTGAGACTTTCGGAAGAAGGTCGCCACAGGATGGCTCTCATTATTCCCAAGCATTCTAAAATTTCTCATTATAAAAATGTCATAACCAAAGAAAAAAATATTTTGAAAACAATAAAATGCTATACCGTACCATATCCAAACAATTGGATTATTACATATTACTCCCTCCGTCCTGAAATACAAGACATTTCAACATTTTTAGAGAGTAAAAGTTTTTCAAGTTTGACCAAATTTATACAACCAAGTAATAACATTTATGATATCAAATATGTATCACTAGATTCTCTATTAAATATATTTTCATAATATATCTATTCGAGATCATAAATCTTTATGATTCTCTCTAAAATTTTGATCAAACATGAAATAGTTTGACTATCCAAAAATGTTGGAATGCCTTATATTTCAGGACGGAGGGAGTATACTATACCATGTTATTTTTGTCCAGCCACGCCAAACTATCACTGATCCTAGCCACATCCTGTTAGCTCTCTTTGAGCGCTTTTATTTGGAAATATGAGTAGTTAGGCACAAATAGTTTGTGCCCCTCAATGATTTTAGTCATTTTTCCTAGGCAATTTTTTCTTGAAGTTAACCAAATCAGTTGTTCTACCACATGTCCAAATTGATGTGTTTTTAGGCTAAGTCTCTCCTTGCACTTACTATGTCAATACGTTTAATAATTTCAACTTAGTTCTTGCACCCCTCGCGAGGTTTCCAACGAAGATGTATTACCAGTATTGAATAGTGTCATGAGGTAGGGAGGTATCTTTTCTATTTTGGTAAAGGTACCAGGAGGTACCAAGCGGTACTGAGAAGTACCTTTTCTATTTTGGTATGGATCTCACTTATTTTGATACCGATTGATACCTTTTTCTAGTTACCTCTTATGTCTCAATCGTTGATTTCAGCTTGATGGACAATCCTTATTTGTTTCAAGTATTGTAAAATTCCTCTAACAGTATATGACATTCTTTTTGTGGAAACCACATATGCGACTGAGTATATCTTTGATCCATTTAAATAATAGGGTTCCTCACCTACATTAGAGATTTAACTTAAACGTATTCTCCTCATTGAAACAAGGAACCACTAAGAGAAGAAAATGAGTCAAGCGACTCTCAATATCGATTCATTCATTTAGTTACCTATCACTAATAATGATCTAAACCCAACTATATAGCAACAACCTTGCTATTTGATTGTGCCATATAAAGTGGGTTCTAAAAAAGTAAAGTTAATGTCTCATGGATATTTATTATTCTGGATCTCCTAGGTAACTTAAATCTAGCCTTTGCTGGCCACAGGACATATAAGTTGCTACCTCTATAAATTTGTATAAATGCTATGTCTGACAGAAGAGGCAAACCATTGTATGTGGCATAATTCGGTTTGCTAGGTTGTACATTTCTTGTGAATGTTTAAGGGGTTCCAAATCAAAATGATCAAAATGAATACCAACATATATATTTCCTAAAAAAAACCAACATATAACCACTCTAGTGTAGATATCGTTAGATGGTTCTTCATCAAGAAGCACCTTGATGATAATAATTCATTTGACAATCTTAATTCTAATACATAATATCCACATGTTATTTCTTACGATCTTTGGTTATTAGTGAGGTAACTAACAGACTCACATGTCCTATTCTTTAGGGCTTGATCGGTTTGGGAGGGATTAAAGCAGATTGGAGGGATATTGGAAGGGATTAATAAATGGCCAACAAATTAAAATTCCCTTTAACCCTCTTCAATCTCTTTGGGAACGGGATTAACCGAACAAGGCTTTAGTGGGTTTAGTGTGTTGGCCTATTTATGAATAAATACGTTAGCCACATATAGGAAGCTCGAGAAATCTAAAAGGGAGCTTGAGAAGTAATCTTAATATTTATGTTATAGTCTTTCTAGGTACATATAATAGGGTGCACTAGCTAGCAAAAAAATTGGTTGAGGACGTTATTGGGTGGGCATATCAAAGAACAATGCAAATGCTGCATTTTACAGGAATATAGATAGATATATAGATGCTGTCAACAAAGCCTATGAATATGTACACTCCTTAAGAACATGGAAACATGTAGAATGGAGATTTCCATTGTGATGCGAACTGCCTACCTTGTGGTGTGAAACCTACCTACCTACTGCAGTTTGATGTTTTGACAACATGAGTGTTTGCAATTTTTTTTGCTAATTATCCGTTTAGAGGCAAATGATTTGTACGTCGACAGTGAGGTGTCTTTGATAACTTCGTCAATCTCAATAAAATCTACTGACCCATAGACGTTCATACTATGCAAGGGAAAAAAGATTCCTATTGTGACATTCTTTGCAGGCACGCTCTGAAAGAAAACAAACCATCCATCGATGCAAATATTTTTGGGGATCATATTTGTGTACTTCATTTGATTGTGTTGCTGGCATGTTGTGCATTGAAGGACCTCACACGATTTCCAAATATATATTAGTCTTGCATCTTACCTGCAGAAAAAAAGTTGGGGCCGGAGGCACACGGAAGATACGCAAATTGCCATCGATTACCTCCCAAATTATCTTTTTGAACAGAGAACATACGCAAGCAAAGAACGACCAAAGGCTACACTACAACAAGAAATCCTAACGGACGCTTGCTATTAATCTACGCACATATTGGCTCTCAGTAGCCGGCAACGTGTCCTTTCTCATCGAACTATTACCACCTCCAGGAAGGAAACCATGGAGAGATGCTAGCTCCGCTCAAGACCATCCTGGGGAGAGGAAACAACAATGATCATAGAACGGCAGAAAGTACAATGCGTACAGCTAACTGCACGAAGTGTTGCACACTGTTCGTTTGCACCCGGAACATAACCATCGAAGAACCCAAAACTTCTCTTAAAAAAAGGAAGAAGAAGAAAAATCTCAGCCCTTCATCAGGGACCTATATAAACCCATGCCAAGTGAACTGTAAATCTCGCAGAGACACACACATTTCACCTGAAAGATGAGGAATACTGCCTCCCTGCTCTACTTGTTGCTCCTCATCTGCGCCGCTGCACTGCACGCAGATGCGTCCCAAGAGGCTCAACTGAGAGAATTCCTCAGGTCTAGGAGGAACAGTCGTAGCGATCATGGCACGTTCAAGGTGAGTAACATAGGTCGCAGGGTAACCAGCAGCCTGCAGAGAACAAGCTACTCCGGCGGCGCTGATGACCAGAGCGCCCTGAAGGCGGCTGACAAGATTACATCGCTGCCGGGGCAACCGGACGGCGTCGACTTCGACCAGTATGGCGGGTACATTACCGTCGACGAGAAGAACGGCCGCGCCCTCTTCTACTACTTCGTGGAGTCGCCGCAGGATGCCTCGGCAAAGCCGCTGCTCCTTTGGCTTAATGGAGGTAAAGATCGGATTTGGCACGTGATTAGCAGCATATATGTGTTGCCAACACTGTCTTACGTATATCCTTGTTCCCATTCACAGGGCCTGGATGCTCATCGCTTGGATATGGAGCAATGCAAGAACTGGGGCCGTTCCGTGTAAACAGCGACAACAAAACGCTGAGCAGAAACAAGAATGCTTGGAACAACGGTAACTTAAACAGCTTATTATACCTGTCTTTAGTTCCCTTTTGTTTAAGTTTGAAAATCATTGGCCTTTTTTACATATGAAACTCTCTAACCGGATAATTTTAAAAAATGTAGTGGCGAATGTGATCTTCTTGGAATCGCCGGCTGGTGTTGGATTTTCTTACTCTAACACCACTTCGGACTATGACCTCAGTGGAGATCAAAAGACAGCTGACGATGCCTATTTATTTTTGATTAATTGGTTGGAGCGTTTCCCTGAATACAAAAGCCGTCCATTCTACATCTCCGGGGAGAGCTTCGCCGGACACTATGTCCCCGAACTTGCTGCCACCATCCTAATCCAGAATTCGTACAACAGCGAGACAGTCATAAACCTACGGGGCATCTTGGTACCTGATTTTTTTTTTTTGACTTGAAGCAACATGGTTATAAATTTACAATATACGGAGTATATATCGACCTGCCCTTAATGGATATCATTATTTCATTTCTTTCAAGGTCGGAAATCCACTTCTGGACTGGAATATGAACTTCAAGGGTCGAGTTGACTACTTCTGGAGCCATGGGTCAATGTCAGACGAGGTTTTTGCCAACATAACCAGGCACTGTGAATTTGACGACACAGATGGTACGGTGTGCTATGGTGCTGAAGATGCTTTTGATCCAGGACAAATCGATTACTACAACATATACGCTCCAATCTGTGTTGATGCGGCCAACGGAGCATACAAACCCAGTGGCTATGTAAGGCGACGATTCATAACATTTCACTACAATGAGGTCCTTAAATTTGATTCTGCTAAAATTGTAGTTCTAAATCACTAACTATTTTCCACACATTACAGTTACCTGGGTATGACCCATGCATCGACTACTACACCTACGCCTACCTCAATGATCCAGCAGTGCAGAACGGTTTTCATGCTAGAATGACGGAGTGGTCAGGATGCACGTAATATCTTTTGATTGCACCCATCACGCTGATATAATATTAGTGAGCTAGCAAAATATATCTTGCTTCACCTCAAACTCGTGTGGGATTTGCAGAAACTTGCACTGGAAAGATGCACCAATTTCCATGGTGCCAACAATCTCGTGGCTAGTTGAGAAGAGGTTGCCTGTCTGGATTTTTAGGTAATTTATTATTGTGCAAGGATCGTAGTACAATATATCTAGACATTCGAAAATAATGCAATTAATGTGCACTTCTTTCAGTGGCGATTTTGATTCGGTATGCCCACTCCCCGCTACGAGGTATTCCATCCATGACCTTAACCTGCATGTCACAACTCCATGGCGCCCTTGGACAGTAAACATGGAGGTATGCTTCAATACTAAATGTGCCCACTTCGGAATGCAATCATTTTGTATGATTTAAATGCATCAATTCTTATAGGATTTGCTATTTCTACTGAAACTCGTATGAAGAACCTCATGCTCCAAGGGACCCTTCCGTATACACTACAAGTTTGTAAGCTTGAAACTAATGATTTCTGAACGGTTATGCTTGCAGGTAGGAGGATATGTTCAACAGTACAAGGGAGGATTCACATTTGCTTCCGTTAGAGGAGCGGGTCATATGGTTCCTTCCTACCAACCTGAGAGAGCACTAATATTGCTAGACTCCTTTCTGAAAGGCGAGCTCCCACCCTACATACCGGAGCAGTGATATTTTCATAAATGAAAGGTCTTGTTTTGCGCAATGGCAAACTCAATAAACAAGAGCTGTGTGGTAGCCTGGTTGGATAGAGAGCTGCATCTGGGCACTCAGTTCAACTTTTCTTTTTTTGATGTTTTATTTTTGAGGTTAACTTTGCTTAATCATGGTCTTACATTTGCTGGTTTGTGGCTAAGATTAAAAGTTCATGTTCTCTAAGTGGACATGGACTTTCTGTTTGTGATACGACTTGAAACAAGAGAATATTGTGACTTGTACTTTTCAATGTCTACACTTGTCAAGATTGTATGCAAAACTGTGAGACAATGCAATGGACTCTACATATTTTCTATTCTATCTTTCAATAAGCTTATTTTATGATTCAGAAATTTTAGAATGATCGAGAATAATGAGAGCCGTCCATCCCGAGAGATCTAACGGTGGAAACAAAAGTAACATCGAAGTACAAAAAAAATACTAGATTGGTGAGTCCAAGTACTAAAATAGTGGGACCAATAATTTATTTAAATGTCCTTATTACTATTATTAGAATTATTTTTTACATTATTTTTTTCCAAAACAAATGGTACTTTCAAGTACCAGAATTTGTGGGTACGTAGGGTCCGCCGGCTAAGCTCCGTCCATCATAGCCAAGTGACGTTGCCACCTTTGGTCGGGTTCAACCTTCCGCCGCGTGTTGGTTGAACGGCAGGGAAGGGAGACGACAAAATTTTGATGTCAAATTTTACATCTTACTCTTATAATGCCTACAACGTCAGATTTTATGATGATTGAACGCTCTAGATTAATATAAAGAGTTCATGTTGACTACATCTCTAATTTAGTAATTTTTTTAAAACACGTGCCTGTGGCACGTGCCCTTTTGCTAGTGGTAGA
The DNA here is from genome assembly GCA_015476505.1 of Urochloa ruziziensis. Classification (NCBI taxonomy): domain Eukaryota; kingdom Viridiplantae; phylum Streptophyta; class Magnoliopsida; order Poales; family Poaceae; genus Urochloa; species Urochloa ruziziensis. The sequence continues at coordinate 53,525,996 of CM027119.1, read as the reverse complement.
TAGGGTAAGTTCGCTGTTAGAGGATAGCCGCCCGCAGGTAATTCAAAAAATAGTAGAATAATAGATCCTATGACTAATATAGCGATCGACGGCTTCTAACGTTTCAATTACTTATTTCATTAGCACAAGGGCATGTGTCACAGACACATGTTTTATTAAATTAGTGACGTAGTCAACATGAACTCTTCAAATTAATCTAAGGCGTTCGATCATCATAAAATTCGACGGTGTAAAAGTGATGTAGTCAACATGGACTCTTTAGATTAATCTAGAGCGTTAGATCATCATAAAATAAAATTCAAAGGTGTAGTCATTGTTAGAGTAAGATATAAGATTTGTATGACCGTCAAATCGTTCACTCTTTATAGTATAGGTTTATTGCATTTTATATGAATATTGTTTTTCTTGGTTTTAAATATTGCAATAGCTCATTAGGAATGTTTCATCTTTTTTTGTCAGCTGTTGCGAGATAGTCAACATAATATTTCATCTATATTGATTTCAAATATATTTGTTGTATACCGTATTCTATTTTGGTGCACCTAGCAAAATTAGTATGTTTCAATGTTTTTTTCTTAGAAATTGTTACGTGTTCAAGCCCCAGCCTCTACACATTTATGTGTGGGAAAGACTGTGCGCTAAACAACCTGCCCCCAGACCCCGCATAGTGCGGGAGCCTACGGCACTGGGTACGCCCTTTTTTTTTTAAATTGTTACGTGTTACAATCTACCTTGGCATGTGTCTTGTGATTTTGGGACCCCAATCTGGATCGCGACAGAAATATATTGGGAGGCGGTGTCTGCTTTGAGCTAGTGATGGAAGGAGCAAATTGAATGTTTCCTAATCCTACAACATGAAGATAATGGCCCTGTTTGGATGAGGGGTAAATTGGGACAAATTAAATCCTACAACATGAAGATAATGGCACTGTTTGGATGAGGGGTAAATGGGACAAATTTGTCCCAATTTACCCCCAAAAGTACCAAACATGTAGGTGCAAATTAGTAGGGTAAATGTTTTGCCTTCTAAAATTTCATTGGTCCCTAAAGAGGGTCAAATTGAGACAAATATCTGGTGGAGCCTACCAAAAGCTTCTCTCATCCCCTCTCATAAATGGCCTTGGGGAAAATATTTACCCTTCAATCCCAATATCCTAATGGGCAAATTTTTTAGGGGCAAATAAAAGGGGTAAAACATTAGCCTTGAGACATATTTACCCTATCAATCCAAACAAGCTCAATATTTTGGTGGGACTTTTTTCTGGCGCATCCTACCACAGTGCTGCCCTAGATCAAATCACTACTACACATGTGGTTATCACAGCTGGTTTCAAACCCCACACCACCGCCGGTTTGGGGTGACAGCGGTGATAAAGTGGCAGCAATGAGGTTATTACAAAAATAAAAAAAATCCACTGAGCATCAAATCCATGACCTTAAGTGTTACGTGTCTGTGTCTCCTCTTTACCACTAAACCACACAAGCACTTGTGATTGGAGGAGGAATCCTTTCCTTTTATATTAACTCTTTCACATTATATATTTAACATTTTGATGTTAAAAATGATCTCAAATGAAAAATATTTCAACCATGACGTTGTAGAACTCGTCGAGTAGTACAACTTTGTGTTAACTTTATTTTCATTTAAGGTCATTTGTTAGGTCTGAGGACTTATATTAACTATTTAAGCATCTAAACAATTTCAAATGAAAATATCTCATTGAGCTCTACAATTTTAATATAATGTTTATCTTCATCCAACTTCATATCAAAAAATTATTTTTTATGTAAATAATATGTTGTTGCCGCCGGGTTATATTATGAACCAACGGTGAAAGTCAATTCTACTTAACTATGCGTTTGTGGTTAGAAGCGTCAGTGATATACATTTTCACTGCTGGTTACAATGTTCACTATGCCCGTTAACTTAGCATGTGTTTGGTTTAGAGATAACATGGGATGGGACGGACCCGTCCCTATTTACTGGGATAGACTCATACCACCTCGTGTTTGGTTAGAGGAATGGGTCTGTCCCACAAATTTTGTTTGGTTTAAAGGATAAAAAATAGGATGGTGCCGATTATCACACCGGTAGCAACAGTCCATAGTGGGCCCCACATGTCAGAACGGGTCCCACCTATCATTCTACCAGCGTAATTTTCCCCTTATCTTCTTTCTCGAGCGGCCAGGGGCTCTTTGGCCTTCGCTTCTCCCGTGCATGTGCTTGACTACTTTCCCACCCTAAACCCTCCTCCTCCGTGAAACTCACCCCCTCGCCGGCCATGGCAATGCCACGCGCCTCGCTCGCCTTCTCACTGGCCATGGTCGCGCCCCATGCTTGTAGTTCGCCTCCTCGTCGGCCACCGCCATGCTCTCTCCCTTGGCTGATCTCGCCTGTTTTTGCCTCGGACGGATAAGAAACGTTGAAACGGAGCTGAGACATGAGTGAATTGGGGTGCCTCCGTCCGCTTGTTTCGAGTAGATAAATCCATCCCACATCTGAGGGGATATTTCCCTCCGAGTGATTGGATCTGTTCCACTATCCCTCAACCAAACACCTCTTAAAATGGAATCGACCCATCCCGTTTCGCTTTATCTTTGGAACCAAACACATAGTTACTAACCGTCGGTCAAAATGTTTCGTCACTAGTTCAACTTAAACCAGTAATGATAATCTGTTTGTGATAGCATTTTTTGTATTAGTGAACACCCGCACTTTGGATGGGCGTCTGGGCGCTAGCAGCACCGCTAACTCTATGGGTGTGGGGACCCTTCAATAAGAAGTCCCTTGATCACCTGTATCAGGCCCTGTATCGGTCACTAATACGGATCTCATCACAGATTAATATCGAAAGCAGTAAAAACATATAAACTAAATAATTAAACACGTTTTAACTAGCGGAGAGCGGACGGGCACTCATTCCTCCACCGGAGTGAGCTGCAGCACCTCATCGCCCTGGAGTCCTAATCCTGTACGACAATGAAAGCAAGAGTGAGTATTCTGAATGGAATACTTAGCAAATCCCACAAATTCAATAATATAAATATTAAAAGTAAATAAATATAATGGTCGGTCCTGAAGGGGCATCTCCTCCCTGCCAGTCCCGATATTAAACCTAGAACCCAGCCAACGACACTCCTGCTGTCCAGGTTCTTTATGCAAGAAAGGAAATCTAATCAATGAGGACTTTGACTATATGGACTCTATTCCGAGAGTCGCGGCTATCCAGATAGATTTTTCACTCTGCAGAGGTTGTACTTATATACCACGCATTCGGTCAGTTCATACCTTCGTCAAGGTAGGTACTTACCTACGAGACTCGTACCCACTGGCATCTATCTTTAGACAGCCAACCACTAGCTCTGTCCACGTGTGCTGCTGGGGCCTAAGCAGGGATCGCATATCCGTCCACAAAGGACCTTCCCAGGGGAATGCATGCAAATAATTATTTTGGCAATCCTGCCAACAGGCCCTACCGGCCCAGTCATATGCGACCCGTGCCGACCAGTCCCAGCCCTTTGTCTAGGGCTGTCTCCAGCATACCCGTTGCCCGCCGTGGCCCCTTGGGACAGTTTACTGGTGCAAGCTAGTGGGGTGTGAGTCAAAGCCTCACATAAATAGGTATTCCCGAAGGCCATACCTTTTTGGCATGCGGGGTCGTACGGGGCATTAGAAAGATTCTCCCATGAACCGGTGCTTAGCTGGATCAGAGTGGCTCTTAGGATATGGTCCCTTGACGGGGCTATCCTTCCACTCCCAATCTTAAAGCAAGATAACAACCTATCTCTACAGCGATGCTAGGCATATACTCAATTTATGCCCGAGATAGCTTATGCTGCAAATATCGTAAAGTTTAGTTGGTGATATTATTGGTGAGACTTGCCTTCATTGTCGGTCCTTAGACGTTCCTTACGCGGGCGTGTATCGTATGTTGACCGAGCTGGGCTTCAGGCCTTCTGGAGCTTTGGCGTCTCGTTAGACCCGATCATGCTATCGATAAAACACAGGAAATAACAATCAGTATAACAATACATCAATCAATTCGTAAAAGAAAAAGGAGAATGAAAGGAAGGCGGGAGTTCGAAGGATTTCCCTATGGGTTAAGGAATAAAGGCTAGAGATTGGATTATTAATCCATTAATTATATAAAATAACTAATGGATTTAAGGATGGAGATTTTGAAGAGAATTATTAAATAATTCCTTGGAAATAGCTAGATTGGTGATTATCAGTATTTCGGGAATTATATAGATTTATATGGAATATATCATGAATACGGATTTCTAGAAAGTCCTTATTCAACTCTGGGTAGCATGACGGCTAGGATTGATACCTAGAATTTTACGGACGAATGGTACGACAACTAGGGTTTTGACGGGGCTAGCGCTTATACGGTTGGTGTAACAGCGGGATTTCGGGTAGTATAATGGCTAGGCTAGGCTTAAAATATAAATATTAGGAAAGTAAGCATATGAAAATTCTTAGCATAATCTTTAATATTTATGTGAATTTTCTAGGGATTTATTGGGCTAAGATATGGAATGGGAAATTTCCTGGGTACACTAATGGAGGCTTTCTATTGGCTAGAAACTAGCATGATTGGGTTTAGGCTCTAATGACATGGTAAAAAGGATTGGATGACACTAATAGGCTTAGAAATGTTTCTAGTATTTTTAGGTATTTTTGGGGAATGTTTGGAAGTGAGGAAGGGCTCTAAATAAACTTGTGTGTACACTTACCGGGGTGCGCGTAGCAATTTTCTGGGTCCCTAACGCAGAGGGTTGGCCCGGCTGACGTGGGCCGGCGGGACCCACCGCGCGCACTGTTCCGTGGACGGGCTGCGGGCGCGGTGGACCGAGCGCCTCTGGACCAACGGTCCAGTGGACCGTGTCCACGCCACGGTGGAGGGAATAGGTGCGGTGGGTCGGCCGTGGACCGAGGGAGGTCGTGGGCCTTTGGTCCACGTGAGCCAGGCTCACACACGGTGGGGAAGGGGCGGGCCCGCCTGTCGGCCAGCAGGCGAGGGGGAGAAGAGACCCAACAGGGTCATCTTCCTCCCTGCTCCCATCCGCCATGGGAGAAGGGGACGAGCTCGGGGCTCCAACCGATCTTCGTGCTCGAGCCATCAGGGCCTGTGCGGTGAGCATGGGGAGCTAGAGGGGATCGGAGGCAACTTGTTCTTGGCCTCAGATGGGAAGGAGGGAGACTAGAGAGGTGGCCACGGGGTGGGGACGCCGAAGCTCAACTTGGCTCAGCGTTTGGGCGTGTGGAGGAGGATAAGGGGGTGGCCTCTATTTATAGGCGGGGAGAGGGCCGGGGAGCACGCCACGTTGCGGTGGAGGATGAGGCCGGCGGAGGCTTGCTCGAGGGTGGCGGCGCCGCACTCTCCTCACGACAGTGGCCGACGGTGATGACACGCGGCGGAGGCGAGTCCCGGGCTCCATCTCAGCCGTGTAGAGGGCATCAGGTGGCTTGAGATGGTTTGGTGCCACGCGCGGTCGAGCTTGAGGGACACGACAGCATGGGCGCGCTCAGCGCCATTAATGGCGCCCTGCCGCCGTAGCAGCCAGCTGCGGCCGGCCGGGACAGTGTGGCGGTCGTGGTGGTGCGTGACGTGGAGGAGGAAGGGGAGAGGAGTCTCGACGGCGAGGTTTGATGGCGGCGGTGGCGCCAGAGCAGTGGCAACGGTGGCGCTGCCCGACGACGGTGGCGGCGGTAAGGCAGGCGGCGGCGCTAGGGTAGGAGGGGGAGGGAGACGGGCGCGTGGGTCGTGTGGGCCGTGTGGCCTGGTGAGGGGCGGCGTGGGCCACGGCTGGTTGCGCACGCGGGCCGAGAGCGGAGGGAGGAGGCGAGCCGTGCCGTGGCAGTCCGCAGGCCGGCGAGAGAAAGGGGGAGAGAGCGGCGAAAGGGAGAACTCAGGGGGCAAGAATGGAATTCGACGACGGGTTTGAAAGGAAGGTTGGGCTGAAGTCAGGGTTCCGGCCCAATTAACTTTTAAACAATTTTTCTATTTATTTGAATGGGTTTTTAAAAGGAGTTTGAATTCAAATTTAAACCAAAACTTCTCTAATTTGATTCTAGGGTTTTAGAGACTTAATTTGGGTCCTGTAGAGCACTCAAGTTGTAAAGCATCCATTTTATTTTCCTATAGTTATTTATAGTTTACTAACCATATTTATTTCTTTTTAAGCCTATAATTATCCTAATAAATCTAATGATTATCCAAATAAATCCTGCTTAATTTTGAGGGTGTTACAATGGGGCTAGTTTCTAAGCCCTATTTTGAATCTCAATTGTAATTTTATCTCCGTTTTTTACTTTGTGATTTTCCATTACTTTTTAAAAATGAAGGTTATCTTGCCCCTATTCTTAGCTCTGTTTGTTCCATCCGAAATAAATAAATTAAACAAAATAGGAAACCCCTTCATAATAAGGGCGGATGACACAATTACCCCTTAACCCTGTCTACTACACAGTCTACACTCCACTCCACCCGACCCTGCCTCAATGCAGAAAAATGACACAGCCCCTAACTCCATCTTTAAAAAGTATAAGAGCAAGATCACAAAGTGAAGAAAATGAAGGTAAACTTATAATTGGAGTTCAAAGTAGGGATAAGAACGAAATAGCCTCTAACTCTATGTTCTAAAGTTTGCCAGAACAATGCAGGAAAATAACAAGAAGAGCCGGCTGGTCAAAAAATTCTATAAGATATTTTTGGGCATCCAAAAGACCAAAACTGCTTGACTGCTTGTCTTGGAGTTGCGTTCAAAGCTCATGCACCTATATAAAGCTTCGCCACGAAAATATCAAAGTTCAATCTTTATCATTAAGATGAGGATTGATGCTTACCTATCTCTTACCTATCTCCCCTTATCTTCTTGCTTCTGAGATCTGTGGCTATGTTGCACGGTCATGCGTCACAACAAGCTCAACTTGAGAAATTCATCTTGTCCAGGAGAGTCAGTGTAGTAGCGTCCTAGCAGGGTACTCCGGCTCTGACCAGAGCGCTCTGAAGGCGGCAGACAAGATCGCGGCCCTGCCAGGGCAGCCGGACGGCGGGTACGTCACGGGCGACGATAAGAATGTTCGTGCGCTCTTCTACTACTTCGTGGAAGCGCCGCAGGACGCGTCGTCCAGCCACTCCTCTTGTGGCTTAACGGAAGTCAGAAAGTATCACAGAGTTATGTGATTTGTTTTTAATGCTAAATTGCCACGGTTCATATTGATTTTGAATGCTGAACGCACGTAACGACGATCATATTATTTTTGAATTTTCTGTTACTCCTTCCATTACAAAATGTAAGCATTTATAGTTACGTAATTTCAGTAAAGGTATTAGAAAAATGTCACAAGAAAAAAATATCATGCAAACAACAACACTATACAATATCAAAACAACTGGATTATTACATATTACGTACCATACGGTATGGTCCATACCATATTATTCCCTCTGCGTTTTTACTAGATGTCGTATTAGATTTGTCTTAAGTCCAATTTGACCAACTTTGGCCATGTTTATAGAGAAATATAACAATATCTATACTATCAAATATATGCACTATCAAAATATATTTCATGGTGAATTCAATAAAACAAATATGATGTAGATGTTATATTTATACTATCAAAATATATGCATTGTAGATGTTACAATTTTCTATATATTTGATCAAAGTTTGTCAAATTTGACTTAGGACAAATGTGATGTGACATCTAATTAAAACCGGAGGAAGTATATGGCTAGAGGCTCTTCATCAAGAGGCAGCTTGATGATCATCATGGCTGGCCAATCTAATTCGTACTTAATCTCTAGATATTATTTCTCGGCCAATCTTTGGTTATTAGTGGACTAACAAAAAGACCCACGTGTGAAAGGGTATCTAGCCTAGGGGTCAGAGCACCTGAATAATGTCCAGGAGGCCAAGGTTTAAAATAGGATTTATTGCTTGAGCACACGTTATTGTTGGATATAGCAAACAATAATGTAAATGGTACACATTTTACTGAGACATAGATTGATATATTGATGTTATCAACAAACCTATGAATATGCACACTCTAGAACATGGAAACATGTAGAATGCACATTTTGATGGTGACACCAACTGGTGTTAGGTTTCTTATGGTGCACAACCTATCTAATGATTGTTTATATTTTTGTGAAGGAAAAAGTCCAAATTACTCTCTCTAAGCATTACAAAGTCTGAATAATCCTTTAAACTATTTTTTGGTACAATTTACTCTCATAATTATATCAGTTGGTATAATTACCCCTTAACAAGATTTTTCTTATTTTCTTCTCCATGACCAAAGGAGTTTTAAGTTACAATTTTTTCAAGGTGATAGCACGCTTCATAACTTATGTTAGCATTTTCATCAGGACTTGTATACAATTATATTTTTTCGAATGATACAATACAGACGCAGACGCTCACAAACATGCACACACACTTGCCCCTACAAACACATGCATGCAACCCTACCCCTACGAGTACCTCCTAAAGGCTGAGCAGGCAAATCTTCAAGATTGACGAAGTCGCTATTGGTGCCTCGCTATCGACGGTCATGTCACCTACCACTGAAAGAATAGCGCCGATGAAATCCTAAAATAAATCCAGAAAAATGTGAGTGCTAGTGCCAATCCTAGTGAGCAGGTTCCACCACAAGAAACCTTACCTGCTGAGATACGTTCAGTTCGCAACTTTTATATAATTATATATCCCAAGGGTTAATTTATTATTAGATGTCCTAGCCTATTAAAATAATAAAATAATAATTTATTCTTTAAAAAATTTATGATACATGGTAGCACCCTGCAAAATCTTAACTTAAAATTGGAGTTCAAAGTAGATAAATCTTATTTAGGGGTAAATTGGACAATTGACATAGGTGTCTGAGTAAGTTTTGAGGGTTATTCAAACTTTGGTCATAACCGAGGAGCGTAATTTGAACTTTTTTCTTTTGATAATTATTCTTTTAAAGGTAGACAGTTGTGTATATTGGCAACGAGGTGTTTAAAGTAACTTCGTCAATCTCAATATATCTACTGCGTTCATACATACTGTGCTTTCAAAAAAAGAAAAAAAAAGAATATTCCCATTGTGTCATTCTTTGCAGACACACTCAAAAGAAAACAAGCCACGTATGGAGGCAATATTCAAATATTGTGGCTGTCATATAACTTTGTTTGTGTTGCATGTATGTGCATTGAGAACCTCATGATTTCGCGAATTAGTTTGTAGTCCAATGGTAGCACGGTCTAGTAGGATGCTACCCAATAGGGTTCAAATCATGATGCTCGCACCTTTTTCTAGGATTTTCTCAGGATTTACCGGCGTTATGCGTTAAGTGGTAAGCGGCGTTCCCATCAACAATGAGGCGCCAATGGTGACTTCGGGAATCTTCAGATCAGCCCGGGTGCTCAGTCCTTCAAAGGTGCCCATAGGGGTAGGGTTTGCGTACGTGTGTTTATAGGGGTGAGTGTGCGTGCGTGTTGTGAGCGTCTGCGTTGTATTATGTAATTAAAAAAAAAGAACCTCATGATTTACAAAGGGACGCCCGATCTCTCGCCATTGATCTTGCATCTGACCTGTAGCAAAAGGGTTGGGGCCTGAGGCACGTAGAAGGCAGAACATACGTATTTTTTTCGAACCTAGAACATACGTAAATTGCCATCGATTACCTCCCAAATCATCTTTTTGAACAGAGAACGCAAGCAAAGAACGACCAAAGGCTACACTACAACAAGAAATCCTAACGGACGCTTGCTATTAATCTACGCACATATTGGCTCTCAGTAGCCGGCAACGTGTCCTTTCTCATCGAGCCATTATTGCCACCTCCGCAAAGGAAACCGTGGAGAAATGCTATAGCTCCGCTCTAGACCAGCCTGGAGAGGAAACAACAATGATCATATAGAACGGCAGAAAGTACAATGCATACAGCTAACTGCACGTCTGCACGAAGTGTTGCACTGTTCGTTTGCACTCGGAACATAACCATCGAAGAACACAAAACTGCTCTTTCAAAAAAAAAAAAGAATCAGTCATCCTTCATAAGGGATCTATATATAAACCCTTGCCGAGTGAACTGTAAATCTCACAGAGACACACACACACATTTCAGAGCGCAGAGATGAGGAACACTGCTTCCCTCCTCTACTTGTCGCTCCTCATATGCGCCGCTGCACTGCACGTAGATGCGTCCCAAGAGGCTCAACTGAGAGAATTCCTCAGGTCTAGGAGGAACAGTCGTAGCTATCATGGCACGTTCAAGGTGAACAAGAATATAGGTCGCACGGTTGCCAGCAACCTGCTCAGAACAAGCTACTCCGGCGGCGCTGACCAGAGCGCCCTGAAGGCGGCTGACAAGATTACGTCGCTGCCGGGGCAACCGGACGGCGTCGATTTCGACCAGTACGGTGGGTACATTACCGTCGATGAGAAGAACGGCCGCGCGCTTTTCTACTACTTCGTGGAGGCACCCCAGGATGCCTCGACAAAGCCGCTGCTCCTGTGGCTCAATGGAGGTAAGGATCGGACACGCGACACAAATATACTCCATCCGTTAAAAAAAACAGTTCATTCTAGACGTTTCAGAACATATTAACAAAACTGTAAAATGATATTGTGTGCCCCTATCTTTTAGCCAGATTTGGTGCTAACTGACTGTTGCGTGCCTGCATGCACATACAAACCTGCCAAATTGGGTAAAATAACTTGTTTTATGAGACAAAATTTAAATCATAAAATGACTTTTTTTTTTGGGATGGAGGGAGTATGAGGCGCCAGCACGAACTGTCTCTTACAGATATCCTTGTTCACATTCACAGGGCCAGGATGCTCCTCGCTTGGCTATGGAGCTATGCAAGAACTGGGCCCATTCCGTGTAAACAGTGACAACAAAACGCTGAGCAGAAACCAGAATGCTTGGAATAACGGTAACTTAGACAGCTTATATATACACCCGTCGTCTTCAATTCCCTTTTATTCAAGTTTAACTGAAAATCATTGGCCATTTTTACATATGAAACTCTAACCGGATAATTTTAAAAAATGTAGTGGCGAATGTGATCTTCTTGGAATCGCCGGCTGGTGTTGGATTTTCTTACTCCAACACCACTTCGGACTATGACCTCAGTGGAGATCAAAAGACAGCCGACGATGCCTACTTATTTTTGATTAATTGGTTGGAGCGTTTCCCTGACTACAAAAGCCGTCCATTCTACATCTCCGGGGAGAGCTTCGCCGGACACTACGTGCCCGAGCTTGCTGCCACCATCCTAATCCAGAATTCGTACAACAGCAAGACAGCCATAAACCTACAGGGCATCTTGGTAATTAATCTTTTTTTTTTTTACTTGAAGCAACATGGTTATAACCTTACAATAACCAGCCTAGCCTTAATAGATATCCTTTGTTCTTTCTTCAATTCTTCAAGGTTGGAAACCCACTTCTGGACTGGAATATGAACTTTAAGGGTCAAGTTGACTACTTCTGGAGCCATGGGTCAATGTCAGATGAGATCTTTGCCAACATAACCAGGCACTGTAAATTTGACGACTCAGACAATAATGGCATGGTGTGCAGTGGCGCTGTAGATTCTTTCAATCCTGGAGAAATTGATTATTACAACATATATGGTCCAATATGTGTTGATGCTGCGAACGGAGCATACTACCCCAGTGGCTATGTAAGGCAACGATTCATAATGTTTCATTACTATGAGGTTCTTAAATTTGATTCTGCTAAAATCACAGTTCTAAATCACTAACCATTTTCCACACATTACAGTTACCAGGGTATGATCCATGCAGCTATCATTACACCAACGCCTACCTAAATGACCCAGCAGTGCAAAATGCTTTTCACGCTAGAATGACAAAGTGGTCAGGATGCGCGTAAGATCTTTTGATTGGACCCATCATGCCGATCTAACATTAGTGAACTAATAAGATATGTCTTTGTTTCACCTCAAACTCGTGTGGTTTCGCAGAGGCTTGGACTGGAAAGATGCTCCAATTTCCATGGTGCCAACAATCTCGTGGCTAATTGAGAAGAAGTTGCCTGTCTGGATATTTAGGTAATTTATGATTGTGGACAATAGTACAATATATCTAGACATTACAAAATAATGTAATAATTGTGTACCTTTTTCAGTGGCGATTTTGATTCGGTATGCCCACTCCCCGCTACGAGGTATTCCATCCATGACCTTAACCTGCACGTCAAAACTCCATGGCGCCCGTGGACAGTAAACATGGAGGTAGGCTTCAATACTTTGAATGTGCCCACTTTGGAATGCAAGCATTTTTTACGAGATATATAAATGCATTTCCCTGTGTGCATTTTTGAAACCAACAAAGAAACACGAATTTCCCTGTGTGTACCAAAAAAAAACCACTAAGAAATTCCAGTTTCTAGTAGTGAGCTCTTATATATAGGATTTACTATTTCTTATGAAACTCGTATGTGAACCTCATGATTTCTGAATGGTTATGATTGCAGGTAGGAGGGTATGTTCAGCAGTACAAGGGAGGATTCACATTTGCTTCCGTTAGAGGAGCTGGTCATATGGTTCCTTCCTACCAACCTGAGAGAGCGCTCATATTGCTAGACTCCTTTCTGAAAGGGGAGCTTCCACCCTACGTACCGGAGCAGTGATTTCATAAATGAAAGGTCTTGGTGTGCAACGGCAAATTCAATAAACAAGAGCTGTAGTGGGACAGAGAGTTGCCTCTGGCACTTAGTACAACTTTTCTTATTCGATGTTTAATTCGGAGGTTAACTTTAATTTGCTTAGTGTTGGTTGTTTTACATTTGCTGGTTTGTGGTTAAAATTAAAAGGTTCATGTTCCCTAAGTTCTACACTTGCCAAGATTGTATGCCATTATGAGACAGTGCAATGAACTCTATATATTGTCCATTCTGTCTTTCAATAAGCTTATTTTCAGTGAGTGCAGTTTCTCTATGTTGGTTTGAAGATGTCCAATGGAAGCTGACTACTGTCTAGTAGATGTTCGTGTAATCTCCTTCACAAAAGCCTTCCACTTTTTCCTATATCTTGTAGGATTCTATGAGTTGGTGTTGGGCTTCGTAGGACCATGCACCAATGCTTAACCCGAGCAAATGGATCAGAGCGAGCCACGGGTGGATGCCGTCGCTAAAGGTTCCCGATCTATGCCTCGATGGTGGCGATGATGAATGATGTGAAGTGCCATATATGCAGATGCAATGACGTGCTACGAGCCCAGCCATGCTGCTTGAACTAATAACAAGAAACAGAGGTGGCCATTGGAGTCGACTATGATGTTCAAATTGAGGCATGCGACGGGCGGCAATTGATGAATACTCCGTACTAATCTTAGATCAGGAAACAAAAATGAAAACAGTGTCGCCAATTGACAAGAGAGAAAGCTCGATCAAAAAATTGGTAAAGCATTCTCTACGTATAGTACGTGCAGTTCACCAGCCCCTGTGGAAGCATACGCAAACCGGAAGCAGGCAATCGTTAGTGTTTATAATAAGAATCTAAACTCATGATATCATCAAGGAAAATATAGTTAGCTTAACTAGTTTATCGATCTATGGTTCCGACACGGGTTACTAATTGAGAGACATATTAAGAATTTTTTTAACAAATTTGAGCTTGTAGCTAATAATCAAAATTTGTTTAATTCGTTCTTCTTGTTGGTTAAATAATACCCTGACACAATACTCTTATAAATACGCACTTACCTTCATGTGATAGATTTTAGTAATAAACTACTATATGCACATTTTTTTTTGAAGGAACTATGGCCGTCAAGCAGCTGGCCTGAACAACATATTGATATGCAAGGTTGAGGCATACTCCCTCCGGTTTAGTATTAGAAGTCATTTTGGACAAGTTTTGAGTCAAACATTGGGAATATAAATCATGAATAACATTTAAGTCGTTGAGTTTGGAAATATGAAAATCATATAAATAGATTGGTTTTGAAAATTACTTTCATAAAAATATACATATATAACTTTTCAAGAAATATTTTTATAGAAAAAAAGAAGTCAAAGTTTTGCTTTGGTGACCGTGTCGCTGTCCTAAACGACTTTTAATACTGAACCAGAGGGAGTACATGGATTTGTGAATGAGAGGGTTTAGGGGAGGACAACTAGTTTACATGTTCTCTAAAATAATTACACCACAATGCAATCTCACCTTTGGCCTCCGGCTTCTTGCTCCGATGAGACCACAGGTCGAGGTCAGAGATGATGGCAAGAATGATATTCCGGTGGGGGGTGGCTTCGCTCCGGAATACAAGTGCATTTCGAGCCTTCCAGATGTTCCACAAGATGGTGGTGATGATGGCTGACCTGACAGTTTGGTCATGAACGTCGAGGAGCTCATGGATGGGCCAAATGGAGTGGATGGAGTCCAAGTACGGGACCACCGGCCAGCCGAGAGAGCGCCAAAGGCGGCGGGCGCGCGGGCACCGAAGGAGGATGTGGTCCTGGTCCTCATAGTCCGAGCAAAGGGCGCATACGGCCTACGGGGGACTCAATGATGCAACGATGATGAAGGAGCACGGCGGACGGGAGGCACTGACGGTGAACCAACCAAAGGAAGTGCTTGCATCTTGGCGTCGCGAGGTTTGTCTTAGATGTTGGGAGCAAAGGGGTCGACAGGTCAAGAGCTGACCGACCATTGGTAGAACACCGATGGCATGAACGGTTGTAGCTTGACACCCATGCCCCTTTGGCATGGTCCGGGACACCGGTGCTGGGGTGGATTGTGCTCAGGGTGGTGGTGAGCAGGCTGAGCTCATTCGACGCAGCTGAGGTGAGGCGTTGAGATAGCCAAAGATCCCAGGTAGCGCCGGTGGCCGCAGCATGAACTGTTAGGTTTGGCTGTGAGCTGTGCGAGAAGAGAGTTGGGAACATGGTGGCGAGGTTCGTCGGACCGATCCAATGGTCGAACCAGAAGCTCGTCCATTGACCATCCCCAAGATGAACCCGGGTGCAAGCCCAGAACTGTAGCAGGAGCTTTAGGAGGGCAGTCCAGATGGGCGTGTCGAGACAATGAGAATCTCCAATGGCTCGTCCAGCGCCCTAGCCGTAGAATCGATGAAACCAGCGTTGCCAATTCGTGGTGGGTGGCTGGTGAAGCTTGTTCAAGAACAAGGTAAGTAGGCCACGGTTTTGCAGAGACAAATCCTTGACCCCCAATCCGCCATGTTGTTTGTCCCAGCAGACAACCTCCCAAGCAACCTTGCACTTGCTGCCATGGCAAACAGAATCACCCATCCACAGGAACGCACGACGTGTGCCGCCGATAGCTTGAGTGGTGCCGTCAAGGAGGAGTATGGAGCCCATGGCATAGATTGCCCTGGCACCCAACACCGCATTGACAAGAACAGTTCTGCCACTTGGAGTTAATAGTGCGCCACACCAACCAGGGATATATGATTACACAACCCTGATCAAGGGTTGTATTTCCCAGAGCCGGAGCCTGTGACAAGAGAGCAGCAACCCAAGATGGTTTGAGGGAAGGTAGTGTTGACGCAAAAATCAGGCGGAGAAAGATGCGCTAACATACGAAGCAGGTGTAACCTTGAAAACTGGAACATGCCAGTCAATCTGACCTGTTGATTGACAAGGAAGAAAAAAATCGTAAAACAATGGCCAAATCGACTGACTGCCGAGACTGCAGAGAAACAGCTAACAGATTAGCCGAGACTTTGTGAACAATGTTTAGAAGCAGATCTAGTCGGCTATAACTGAATGATATACTGAACAGATCGCTTGATAATGAGCCGACAACAATCTAGATCTAAACGGGATAACTTGGTGATAAAAACTAGAACAACAAGAATTGATATGAAACTTGCGGATCTAACAGATATCGATAACTGTTGAATAAATTTAGACGAAACCTCAGCGATGCGCCCAGAAGTTAAAGCCTAGAAATTACTCAGGTAGGGGCAGAACTCACGAGCAAGCCTTGGAGATCGAAATCGCCTCAACTTGCCCAGGAGATCTCGAATTCACCAGCAAATCTTGGGGATCGAAATCGCCTCGACTTGCTTAGAAGAACTCAAAAGAAAAGGTTTTGGCGAAGTCGCCGGTACAGGAAACTAAAGGTATTGGAAGAAAAGGGTTTGTTTATTGATGCTATGATAAAACGTTTACAATGCCTGTAGGCACATATTTATACCCTGGACACCCTAAACCGGTTACGACATACTCAACTTGCTGAAAAAGAAAGTATCTAAACAAACTAATATTAAGATATATGGGCTCTATTATTCCTTCTGTAGAGTCCTCACAAATAAAGCTCCTCTCCGAACTGTCCGTGCAGATATACATGATTAATTCGTGTTTTCATCCTTCACGCTAGAAATATTGCTTGTTTACTCCAAGTAGTATTCATATGCACATATTTGCCATATCTTTTCTTTCTTTATTCTTAACCATCTTCCATCAGACTTTGCTAATTTCTTGCACATCGGTCATCCTAAAATCGGACATGCGCGTGCAAGTCTGATTAGCCTTCTTTGCTTTCTTCCTGGCTTGACCGATCAAGGAAAAACACTTGCGTCCATGAGATACAATCAATTCATACATGAATATTGTGTGAGCAGCTAGGCCCATCCACTCCTGTCTGATGCGTAATAACACGGCAGCTCGACAATTCTTGCATCAACATGATGCTTTGCACTCCCTCTAGAATTACCTCAGCATGCATATATACATCGGCTTTACTCCAAAGATGGTGCATATATATATATATATATATCAGCTTTAAATGACATCGGATTTACCACAGCAGATCGACTGGGCGATTCTTTTGATTGTCGATTTTAGGGAATCCGATTCTCTTGGTTACCGATTCATCTTGCTAGCCGCCGATTGTTTATTATTTTCCATGCACTGAATCGGTCTCCTAGTATAAAGCTTCCTTTCTTGGCATCACTCCTTGTTCCTCTAGTTTAATAACCCTTGCCTGCCTATGCACATCGGCCATCTTTACCAGGCATCTGTAAGCCTGTAATCCAATCAGCACATACATTCGCAAGTACAGACTCTAGCTATTGCATCAGTCATTACTTTACTTCCGATCTGGCCTATAAATAATTCCTACGATACTAATCAATTACCGATTGCCTCGTATTTCACACTACATCGGATTGGTCAAAATCCGGTGTCAACAGGTAGCCACCGGGCAGACAAGGATCACCGCCATATCGTGCGCTTGAGCATCAGGGACACTAATGGGAAAAGGTGCTCTTGTCGAAGTTGATGTGCAATCCAATCATGTTGGAGAATGCATCAAGAATGAGCTTCAAGCGTTGAAGCTTATCCGACTTGGCTCTGAGGATGAACAAGGTATCGTTTGCGTATTGGGGAACAGGGCAAGGCAGATCAGAGACTAAGGGGTGCTGGAAATCGCTGGCGTTTGAAGCAGCAAGGATCATCTGCTGGAGGAGGTCTGCCACGAGAATGAACAGGTACGTCGACAATGGCTCTCCCTGTCTAAGGCCTTTTTTGCAATTGATCCATGGTCTAGATGTAACCACCTAAAAATTAAAGTGGCATCAATCGTGTATGCTTAATAAAATTTAAACTCATGTTTCGGCGATCGATTGCTTATGACCCAATAGACTTTACTTTTGAGCAAAATGTACTTTGTATGGTAGAAAGGGTAAAATAGGGTGTACAAGTTGACTGAGGGGTTCAAAGAGGTGTAAAAATTGACTTTTTGATTCATAGTTCGTATAGTCGATCGATGACCGTAGATGCGTAGATATCTTCGAAGGCATTCGATTTGACTACTCATATATGATATTTAGAGTTATGGTGATGAAGTTTTGGGGGAATAGAAGAATGAACGGATGAGATGAAATAAGAAAAATAGAAGAGGAGCACGTAACCCTTACCCTCAGCCCGACCCAATCCGCCCCCTTCCCCCTCCTCACGAAATCCTCCCAGAAAAAGTTGTAGCTTATTCTCAAAGTTGTAGCTTATTCTCTTAAGTTCCAAGATATATATTTGTTTCGTACTAATCTGTTATGTAGAAATAGATATGAAAAAGAGAAGCTTTGTGGTTGTCTATCAATGTGTTGGTGTCAACCATAAAGCGGTCCCTAATACTACAGGGATATCACTCCATAAATCCTCACGAACGAACAAAACTAGTCACCAATTAAGCGTCGGCCGCATCAGACATTGGCACCTCCCCTGTCCCGCTCGAGGGTACCCGCTCACCCTCGAGGGAACAGGAACTCCGCCTCGTTCGAGGCCTCCCCAATCGGGGCTTGGGGATCCCTCGACGGGATATCTCCGCCACGCTCGAGGCTACCCCTCGACTACGGGGCCCATGTACAGGTCTACCGGCCCATGGACAAAAGCATTTAATGGCTTTGTCCCACAGCGAGGCGCAGAAGTCAAAAGCTGAACCCTTGTCCATTCCGGGTCATCTCCGCCAACTTTCGTCGCTGTGCGGCCTTCCCTGACACTGTACAGGCGTGTGCGGCACTGTGCGGACAGGCCGACACTGTTGTACTCTCCTGTGCTGCCTAACCAGGCATGGGAAACCCTCGAAAGGCGTACGATCCATCATCAGAAGCAGCAACGGACGACGTGAGCCCTCGAGACGGGAGGATAGGCCGCATACGTCATCTATTTTCACAATTTCTGAATCTTTCTACCTATTTTTGTAATTTTTCAATGAAATAATATTATTTTAAAAAATATTAATCTTTCATATGACTTTTTTTCTTCAACACAGACACATTGTTATACAAGCAAAGATATGCATTATCATGTCTAAAAACGTTGAGATATCATCTCAAAAAAGAAAATAAATAATAAAAGGACCTGTCGGCCATTGATGGGCCGGCAGGTCCTTTTCCTCACCAAAAAGCCGTCTCACCTCCTCCTCGTGGCCAATAGGTCATCACACACCCACCACGTCATGATGTCGTACTGCCATGTAGGATATGCAGCTATTTAGAGGACGATAGATCCCTTCACGACCATACTAGGGCCGACATATGTCTATTTTCACAATTCCTTAATTTTTTCACCTATTTTTGCAATTTTTCAATGAAACAATATTATTTTAAAAATATTCATCTTTCATGTGACTTTTTTCTCCAACACAAGCACTTTGTTATACAAGCAAAGATATGCATTTACCATGCCTCAAAACGTTGAGATATCATCTCAAAAAAGAAAATAAATAGTAAAAGGACCTGTCAGCCATTGAAGGGCCGACAGGTCCTTTTCCTCCCAAAAACCGTTTCACGTCCTTCTCGTGGCCAATAGGTCATCACACACCCACCACGTCATGATGTCGTACTGCCATATAGGCTATGCAGCTATTTAGAGGACGATAGATCCCTTCACAACCATTCTAGGGCCGACATATATCTATTTTCACAATTTTCTGAATTTTTCACCTATTTTTGCAATTTTTCAATGAAATAATATTATTTTAAAAATATTAATCTTTCATGTGACTTTTTTTCTCCAACACAGGCACTTTGTTATACAAGCAAAGATATGCATTATCATGCCTAAAAACGTTGAGATATCATCTCAGAAAAGAAAATAAATAATAAAAGGACCTGTCGGCCGTTGAAGGGCCGACATGTCCTTTTCCTCACCAAAAAGCCGTCTCACGTCGTCCTCGCGGCCAATAGGTCATCTCACACCCACCACGTCATGATGTCGTACTGCCATGTAGGCTATGCAGCTATTTATAGGACGGTAGTCCCTTCACGACCATTCTAGGACCGACGTATATATATTTTCACAATTCCTGAATTTTACTACCTATTTTTGCAATTTTCCAATTGTCGGTGCCGGAACCGCGCGGGGGTCCAAACACCTGCAGAAAAGTGCGCTGTGTCCCGTCTCTCGATGGTCGATGCAAGGGCAATACGGTGACACGAGGTTTATCCTGGTTCCGATCTTCCGATCGTACGTCCAGCAGGGTGTGCTTGCGCACTTGTATTGCCTCGCACCGGGGGTGCTCGTAGTAGGGGGCTACAAGCTTGGCGGGAGAGGAAGATGAGCCTCCAGGTCCCTTAGAACGAGTGAGAGTCGTGTTCTTGGGTGAACTAAGTAGTGAGTGTGTGAATGAGTGTGTCTCCCGTCCCCCGTTCCGTGGGGCTGCCTCCTCCTTTTATAGTTCAAAGAGGGGCAGTTACAAATAGTAAAAGGACAGTACTTAGTACAGTGACGGCGTACGACGGGGCGTGACCTCGGGCGTGACCTTTGTCTTGGCTTGTGTTGTCGGATTAGGCGACTCCCCGGCGTATGGCGTTCTGGCGCAAGACGCGACGTTCCCTGTACATGACGTGCGCTCCTTGTGCTCCTGATTTTATGGGCTGGCGTGGGTCGTCATCATCAAGTACATCAGGCCACGGGCCCGTTCGAGGGTTCCCCCTGTTCGTTCGAGGGGTCCCCGTACCGGAGTTGGTAGAACAGGGGGAGCGTGACAGTACAGGGCTGTCACATCGCTCGGGCCCGTGACGCCACACAGGTTCATCACGCTGCACGACGTAGAGGATGACCGCAGGGGGTCAGGTGATGACCGCACGGTGTCGGAAATGACCGCACGGTGTCAGGGGTTGGCGGAGATGACCGGGGATGGGCTAATGATTCGCTGCTTGACTTCCTTGCCCCAGGCCGCGCGGAGCCATTTAATGCTCTTGTCCATGGGTAGGTGAGCCGTCAGTGGGCCCTCGAGCGAGGGGTCTCGAGCGAGGCGGAGTTGGGCATCGAGAGCGGCCTCCGGGCCTCGAGCGAGGAGTCTCGAGCGAGGCGGAGTTCCGCCTCGCTCGAGGGGTGCAGGACACCCTCGAGCTCGACAGCGGATCAAGACTTCCACACTTGTTTTTCGCCGGGTTAATTGGTTCCGGCGGTTTAGTTGGTGATTATCGTTGTTTTAGGGCCTCTCCCAGGATTGGCACCGACAGTAGCCCCCGAGGCCATGCAGTGATGGGTGTCAGACCTGCATGGGTTAGAGTTCTTACTGAAGTTTTGGGTGCTTCGAGGTCCCTTCGCAGAACTTTCCGTGGGGGCGCGCTAGCGCACCCGCGGGTGTAGCCCCCGAGGCCTTGGAGGAGTGAATTGCATCGTCCAAGGTCTTATTCTCGCCCTTAGACTCCAGGTTGTCTTGTCTCGAGCCATCATGGGTCGTCCCTTATGGACCGAACCCTGACTCGGCCAATTTCGCGAGGCCTTTGATCATGAGTTTCGACCCTCGTCGCCCCGTCACGGGAGGAGGGGGGACACAGTTCCATGCTACCCATGAGCGGGCCGCGAGTCATGGACGTGTCGGTGAGCTGTTAGCGGGTGGTTCAAGTGGACGTCCGTGCCCTGTTCGTTTAGGGTCGGCTTGCGGTCCGGAGACACGTCTCATACAGAACAAGCTTACAAAGGTACGCCAGGCAAGGCTCGGTCCCATTCGTTAGGACCGAGGGCTCGATGCGCTCCCTCGTTGGGATCCTTCAACTGGCCTCCTTTGTTTAGCCTTGAACGCGGATCAGGGCATCCTCGAGACCTTAAGGCCTTTGTTCGAGGTTGAGCGTGTTCGTGCATGCCCCGTTCGCCCCTGACTCTGTTTAATCTGGAGAGCCTGTCGAAACTCTCGACGAGAGCCAGGCTTCGACCCCCTGATCAGTAAAGCTCGAGCGACATATGCCTTGCCTGTGCTGGTGCGGAGCGAGGGAATATTCGCTGGCGGTTTGGCTGGGGCGGGGTCCGAGGCGTCCGGTCAGGCAGTCATGGCCAACGTGGCGCGGCCAGTTCGCAGTGGCGCGCCTTTTCAGGCGAGAGCGGCGCTGGCGGGGCGGTTGGATTAGACGTGCTACATGACTCCGCGACGCCTCGGGCGGCCACAGTCATAATTGTGCTTTTAAGTTGGCCCACCACGTTTGCGGGGTCCGCTTGTCAGCGACAGGGTTGAGTGCGGAGTTAACGCGTGCCCGCAGCCGCGCTTTACCCGCGCCCCGGTAAAATTTCGTCGATAAATACGGGGAGAGGAGGGGTCAGCTTCCCTTACCTTAGCTCAAACCTTTGTTCCCTCCGTCTCTTCGTTCCCTTCATCTCTTCGCGCCTGCTAGCCCTCGAGAGCTTAGATCCAATCCGTCTCCACCCCTCTTTCTCAGCCATGGTGACCTTGAGGGAAGCTGCCCCATGGAGCCCGTCCACCGCCGACAAAAACTACCTGGAGTCGCTCGCTGCGAGAGGCCTGCTCCCCAAGATCACTTCCGCTGACCAGCCGGAGTGGATGGCGCCGCCATCCTCGCACAGGGTGCCGGCTCCACCCCAGGGCTACATCGTGAGCCTAGCTCGCCTGCACGAGCGCGGGTTTGGATCTCCTCCCGGGGATTTCATCCGCGCTCTGTGCACGTACTATGGGGTGGAGCTCCACAACTTCGCCCCGAACGCCATCTCCCAGGCGGCGGTGTTCGTCGCGGTATGCGAGGGATACCTGGGGGTCCCGGTGCACTGGGAGTTGTGGATTCACCTGTTCCGGGCCGAGCTCCACACCGTCGCCGCCGGGGCCACTGGGGTGCGGAGGCTCGTCCGCGCCGGCAGCGTCATGTTCCAGCTGCGGGAAGGGAGAAAAGATCTCTACATCCCCACCACCATGACGTCCAACAACGCGGACTGGGACAAGGGGTGGTTCTACCTGCGCAACGACGGTAACCTTCTCCCCCCCTACACCGACAAGGTCGTGGCGGAGAAGCCGCCCTCATGGAACTGGGGGGTCTCCCCCAAAGCTCGTCAAGACAAGCTGGGGATCTTCACCACGGCGCTTCGATCCCTGGCGAAGAAGGGGTTGAACGCCGC
This sequence comes from Urochloa ruziziensis, assembly GCA_015476505.1. Taxonomy (NCBI): domain Eukaryota; kingdom Viridiplantae; phylum Streptophyta; class Magnoliopsida; order Poales; family Poaceae; genus Urochloa; species Urochloa ruziziensis. Next base: position 53,503,145 of record CM027119.1, on the reverse strand, counting down.
CGCCGTCATCGCCAACTTTCAGCTGCGGCGGGTGGTTCCTCTCATGCAGAGGAGCCTGCCCCTCTACAAGCTGACGTCGGGGGCCCCTTTCGAGGGCTCGAGGATGGCCCAGGAGCCGCTCTCGGCTGCGGAGGCGGCCCAGCGGGCGCGGCGCGCCGTGGACTGCACCAAGATGGCGGTCGAGGACGACGTCCTTTGGGCCATCAAGATGCGCCCCGACGAGGGCTACCTCACCTTCGTGAGTATTTTCCCTTCTGTTTTCGAATCTTTTCGCGCTCGTATCGAGTTTCTTTAAGCAACTAACTTTGTATTCTCAGGGGCTGACCCACAAAGGGCACCGATCAGCTCCCCCTCTCCCTGACGTCCGCGAGGCCAACCGCCTGAACGCCGAACGGCAGAAGGCGCGTAAGGACGCGGAGAAGGAGACGCGCCTCCGCAAGCAGCGGCGGAGGGATGATCACCAGAAGGAGAACCGGAGGCGGGAAAGAGAGGGTCTCTCCCCGCTGCCGACCCCCGACAGCACACCCGAGCCAGAAGAGGACGACTCGTCCGACGACGAGGTCTTCTTCGAGTCGGGGACGGTGGCGCGCGCCGCTGACGTGCCCCCGCTCGTGGCCGCGATGCCCGGCGCGCCCCCACCCGTGGCTGCGGCGCCTGGCGCGCCCCTGCTCGTGGCCGCGGCGCCAGGCGCGCCCCCGCTCGTGGCCGCGGCGCCAGGCGCGTCGGGCGCGACTGTCCCGGCGCCCGCCCCGCCGGCGAGGGCCGGGGCCGCTAGCGAGCGAGCCCCCGCGCCTGCGGCGCAAGCGCCTTCGCGCCGCTCCCAGAAGCGGAAGCTTAAGGGCGTCAAGCGGTAAGCGTTCCATCCCCCTTCGACGGCTCGTTTTGATTAATGTTTGCGTCGACTTTCTAACTCCTTGATTTGATTGTCTTAGCGGGACCTCCACCCCCGCCGCCCCCACGCTTGCTCCCGTCAAAGCCCTCAAGACGAGGGTTCACTCGACACCCCACTCCGAGGCCCCGCCCTCGCGCACGACGCGGGAGGCGGAGGCCTCGCTCGTGGCCAGCTACGAGGCGGCCATGGCCAGGGGGGTCGAGCGAGCTCGGCGGGAGCTTGGCCTCGAAGGGGCCGCGGAGGAGCGAGACTTGGCCCCCGCTGGGGCCGTCGGGCAGGGACGTCCGGGAGAGCCCGCGGGCCCAGGCGAGGAGGAGGGAAGGCGCGCGCGGAGCGAGGTGGTCTACATCCTCGCCGACGAAGAAGACCTGGCGTCAGGGTTCGAGCCCCCGCGCGAGGTGCAGGCGCTCCCTCCTGCCAGTGCGGCGCCTCTGCTCGAGAGCGGGGGTGCTGTCGCAGAAGAATCTCCCGCGCCGGCGGGGGCCGTTGCGGCGGCCAGTTCCGTCATGACCGCGGGCCCAGCCGCGCCTTCGAGGCTGGATGCGGTCGAGGGTCGAAGCGTCCCCGCCAGCGCTGGCGCCAGCACGAGCGGTGGCCTTCGAAGCCTCCTTGGGCTGGACCGCCCTGGGGTGCCTGACGAACTCGTCTCCATCGCGGAGAACGAGAACCAGCTCTGGCTGGAGCATCACCAGATCGGCACCGACCTCCAGACCGCCCTCTCCGACGCGCTCGAGCTTCACCGGACCAGGGGGCTCCAGCTGCACGTGGTGAGTTTGTGTTCTTCGCCCTTGACCCCTTTGATTTTTCGCTTCATGTCTTGACTTCGTGTTGTTCCCTTGTACCAGCAACTTCGGGACCTGGCGGCGTCCAAGGTCTCGCACATTGCCGACCAGCACGCCTACGTCCACGACCTGACGCAGAGGAACGCCGAACTGAGCTCTGAGGTGGACCGGGCTCGTGCTGCGGCAAACGAGGCGTGGGCTGCTGCTCGCGCGCACGGCGAGTCCTTGAGCCGCGCGGAGGGGGAGCGCGACGCTCTGCGTGCTGCGGCCGCAGAGAGGGCCCTCGAGGTGGAGCGCCTGAACGCTCTTCTGCGGGAGAAGGATGCCTCCCTCGCCACGGTGCAGGCCTCGCTCCGTCAGCAACAAGAAGCAGCTGCCGCGGCTGAGGCCCAAGTCCTCGAGCATAGCGTGGCTCTCGAGGTGCTGCGGTCAACGACCCAAGAACAAGGGGCCTCGTTGACGGCGCTGCGGGAGGAGTCGTGCGCGCTCCGCACGCAATGGTCCGCTGAGAAGGAGCGGGCAGCCGGTAAGCTTCGAGCCTCTGCGTAACCCTTTCGTTTTTTCAGAATCCACACTGGCCCTATCGCTGAAGGTTCCTTTCCCTTTCGATTTACTCTAGGCTTGCAAGCGGCCGTGGCGGACTCGCAGGCCAGGGCGGAGGCGGTGGAGGTCGCTTACGCGTCCTCGCAGCAGGAGCTCGAGGAGCTTCGAGAGGCCGCCGCCGCGGTGTGTCTGGAGTTCGAGGAGGACGGCGCCCAGTCTGGCAGTTCGCTGGCCAGCCGCCTGAGGTCTCTAGGTGACCGCGTCGTAGGGCGGGTGAAGGACGCGTTTCTCCTTGGCCTCCGCAAGGCTCTTGGCGTGGTGTCGACGCACTACCTCATCCAGCTCGACGCACTGGCGACGGGCTACGTCGTCGCTGAGGGCCTCGACGATGATGCTGCGGTGGCCGCGGTCGAGCAGGCTGATGCCAACGTAGCAGAGACGGCCGCCGCACTCGCTACGCTCTTTGCCGACGAGATCCTCCCCGGTTCAGGCGAGGGCGACGACGACACCTCTCCAGAGCGCACCGTCGACGGGGATGGCGCTGCTTGAAGAACTTTGCTTGCGTCGGCGCCTGCGAGGCGAATATGTAATAAGTTTAGGAGTCTCTACGCTTTGAACTTGTGGATGTTTTTGAGAATTTTGTCATCGTGTTTGATCGTATTTAAATTCGTTAAGTTTACTGTCATTTCGGTTGTGTGCCTCGAAAGGAACTGGACCGGGTTAGACCATCTCCCTGCGCACGGGAAGAGTTTGGACTGCTCGAGCCCAGGGGTGTCGATGGGGAACGCCGTATCCCAAAGGCGTAGGCTTTTCCTCGACATCGACACTCTTGGACTTCCAGCAGCCGCGCCCCGCCCCTCCGCGAGTAGCTTAGGTTCGAGGGTGACGAAGGGGGATGCCGTATCCCGGAGGCGTAAGCTATCCCACGACATCGCCACCCCTTTGCCTTAGCCATCGACGCCCAACTTCCGTCACTCCTTCGTACACACAACCGACACGTGACAGAGCGATGAAAATTTGTAGAAAATTGCGAGAAGCGACGAAAATTTGTAGAAATTGCGAGAAGAGACGAGTGGCGAGGGGTAGAGTGTTTGCTCCCCAGGGTAATGTGCCCTGTGGTAGCCCCCGAGGGAGTTTTTGTCTTCGCGCGAGGCGAAGAAAGAATCTCCCTGCCCCGTGCGTAGAAAATCGTGATTGAAATGATGGAGAGATGGAGCGTCGAAGAAACCGTAGGGTAGAAGGGTAGCTTAGCTTTTTTGTCGGGGCGGCGCAGGTGATGCGACGGGTGCCTGGCTCCGCTGCGTCAGCGCTGGCGATGCGATGGGTGCCTGGCACACACTGTCTCGTCTTGTCACGGGCGTCCCGTCACTCTGTAAGCGTACAGAGCGTTCAACGAGGACTGCGGCCTCGACATGCGTGCCGCTCGCTGAGCGGTGGCGTGCTGCGAGGGCCGCGGCCTCGACTTGCGTGCCGCTCGCTGAGCGATGGCGTGCTGCGAGGGCTGCTGGCCTCGACTTGCGTGCCGCTCGCTGAGCGATGGCGTGCTGCGAGGGCTGTGGCCTCGACTTGCGTGCCGCTCGCTGAGCGATGGCGTGCTGCGAGGGCTGCGGCCTCGACTTGCGTGCCGCTCGCTGAGCGACGGCGTGCTGCGAGGGCTGCGGCCTCGACTTGCGTGCCGCTCGCTGGGCGATGGCGTGCTGCGAGGGCTGCGGCCTCGATTTGCGCGCCGCTCGCTGAGCCTCTGACGCCGTCCGCCCCGCCTTTTTGGTGAAAACAGTGGCCCCGTGACCTTGGCCGTAGTGCACGTCCTCGTCAGACAGCCACGCGTCGAGCGTGTTTCCCTTCTGAGGGACGCTCGCCTCTGCCGTGCTGTCCCTCTCGCCAGGGGGCCCCCTTGGGGGCCTGTCCGCAGAGGGTCAGGCGCATGCCGCGAGATGGGCCTAGGGTGCGGGCGCTATAAATAGACTCGACCATGGTGGCAGGGATCACAAGTGCTGTGAGCCTTTTACGAGTTCCATGGGTGTAGAGTTAAGAACGGCGGGGTGGGGTGGAGCTCGCCCCCCTGACTTAGCTCGAGGGTGGGCGGAGCTTTGGTGTTAGAAGAATGCTAGCGAAGGGGGAGGCAAATGAAGGAGAAAAGGTGCCGGCTGCACCTGCCTTGTTGGCAACCGCTGCATCATCTTCCAGCTCAGGCCGGTTGATGCTCGGACAGCGGTTGTCCCCGTCGGGAACCGGTGCCTCGTCTTCCAGCTCGAGCTGGACGGCGTTCAGGCGATGGTTGAACGAGGCAGGTGCTTTGGTCACCCGTCCACGGCGTCCGGTGGCGGCGCGCTTTGGTGGCAGAGTGGTCTTGCTTCCGGGTGCGCGCCACGTCTTGATAGGTGGGCGTCGCAGCCGGCGTTGCGCCACTCAGGACCTCGCCATGTTGGTGAAGGTCGTTTCACCAACCGGGGCGCGCGTGGCGACCTGGAGGTCGACGAGGTTCTTTGAACCTTTGCCGCGCCAGCCGTGGAGAACTCCCGTTTGCCCCGGCGCATGTGGCCATGCTGGTGTTAGAAGAAAACTAGCGATGTTCCTAGTCGGTCTAGGGTCGCCAGTGTTGAGAAATGGGCATGGCTACATGCGTCTTTCGGCCGCGAAGGAGCGGCTTTGTATGTTGTTTGTTGTACACGACCGTTCGCCGGTCATGCGTTTTATGGCAATAAAGAGCTTCCTTCATCCACTAGAGTGGCGTTACGCCTTTCTTTCCGTGAGACAAGCGATAATTCCAATGTTTAAACTGTACACGATTTTTATTATTACTAAGGAGTCGCATGAGCTGATACATGGGAAAGCACGAGGAGCCTAAGGGTAGAAACGACGCAGTTGCTGGATGTTCCAGGCGTTAGCGAAGACTTCGCCCTTCTCGTTGGCTAGTTTGTACGTGCCCGGCTTCAGGACCTCGGCGATGATGTAGGGGCCTTCCCACGGAGGGGTGAACTTGTGGCGCCCTCGATTGTCTTGTCGTAGCCTAAGGACCAGATCTCCCTTGCTGAAGTCGCGGCGTCGCACCTTCCGCGCTTGGTACTGGCGGAGCGTCTGTTGATATCTTGCCGAGTTTAACAGCGCAACGTCGCGTGCCTCGTCCACGCAGTCGAGGGAGTCTCGTCGAGCTTGCTGGTTCGCTTCATCTTGATACGCCCTGAGCCTTGGGGATCCGTATTCCAGATCCGTGGGCAAGATTGCCTCGGCGCCGTACACCAGAAAGAACGGGGTGAAACCCGTGGCTCTGCTTGGGGTAGTCCTAAGGCTCCAGACGACCGAGGGTACTTCGCCTATCCACTTGCGGCCAAACTTGTTCAGCTTGTTGAAGATTCTCGACTTCAACCCTTGCAGTATCATGCCGTTGGCTCGTTCCACCTGGCCATTTGTTTGGGGATGCGCGACGGCCGACCAATCCACGCGGATGTGGTTGCGATCGCAGAACTCCAAGAACTTCTTGCCAGTGAATTGGGTGCCATTGTCAGTGATTATCGAGTTCGGCACTCCAAACCTGTGGATTATGTCGTCGAAGAACTGTACCGCTTGCTCGGATCGGATGTTCGTAATGGGCCGGACTTCGATCCACTTCGAGAACTTGTCGATGGCAACCAGTAGGTGGGTAAAGCCCCCGGGCGCTTTTGGCAGCGGACCCACAAGATCCAACCCCCATACGGCGAAGGGCCACGTGATGGGGATGGTTTGTAGCTCATGCGCCGGGAGGTGCGTCTTGCGGGCATAGAACTGGCACCCTTCGCAGGTACGCACGACCTCTATCGCGTCGGCAACCGCCGTGGGCCAATAGAAACCTTGTCGAAAGGCGTTGCCCACGAGGGTTCGGGCCGCCGCGTGATGCCCGCACGTTCCTGCATGGATGTCTCGTATCAACTGTCGTCCGGCGGGAATGGGGAGGCAGCGCAGCATCACCCCAGAAGGGCTACGCTTGTACAGCTCGCCGTCGACCATGGTGAACGACTTAGCTCGTCTGGCGATGCGTCGTGCCTCGGTTCGATCCGAGGGTAGCGTGCCGTGGTCGATCCAGTCTACGTATTGGCGACGCCAGTCCTGTGAGGTCGGGGATCCGTCGATCTCCATTGCCTCTTGCTCCTCAGGCGGTGGTGTCTTCGGTTGGGGGGTCTCGACGCCTGGTGTCGAGGGGTCCTCGTCCATTGGCTCGACGTGGGCCTCCCTCGAGGACGCTTCTGACGCCGCGTCCGGACGTGGGGGCTCGATGGAAGGTCTCGAGCAGTCGCGGGCGAAGACGTTCGGGGGAATGGTGGTTCGCCCCGACGCTATCTTGGCCAACTCGTCCGCTTCTTCATTGTACTTGCGCGCGATGTGGTTGAGTTCGAGGCCGAGGAATTTGTCTTCGAGGCGCCGCACTGCGTGGCAGTATGCTTCCATCTTCTCGTCATGGCAGCTCGAGTTCTTCATCACTTGGTCTACGACTAGCTGTGAGTCCCCTCTGACGTCGAGGCGTTTGATGCCCAGCTCGAGGGCGATACGGAGCCCACTGAGGAGGGCTTCGTACTCTGCCATGTTGTTGGAGGCGGGGAAATGCAGCCGTACCGCATAGCGCATGTGTTCTCCATGAGGCGAGATGAAAAGCAGCCCCGCCCCCGCTCCGGTCTTCATCACAGATCCGTCGAAGTACATAGTCCAACATTCTGCTTGTATCTGGGGCGGAGGTAGTTGAACGTCTGTCCACTCGGCGACGAAATCCGCGAGAACCTGGGACTTGATGGCTTTGCGCGGTGCGTATGTGAGCGTTTCGCCCATCAGTTCCACCGACCATTTGATAATCCTCCCAGACGCGTCCTGGTTGCGGACTATCTCCCCCAAGGGGAACGACGAGACCACGATCACCGGGTGCGCCTCGAAGTAGTGCCTTAGCTTCCTTCGAGCCAGCACGACCGCGTACAACAGTTTTTGGATCTGCGGGTACCGCGTCTTGGTTTCTGATAATACCTCGCTGACATAGTACACGGGTCGTTGTACCGGCAATGCATGGCCTTCTTCTTCTCTCTCCACTACGATGACCGCACTAACCACTTGGGTCGTCGCGGCCACGTATAGGTAGAGTGTTTCCCCGTCCCTTGGTGGCGTAAGGATGGGTGAACTCGAGAGTGACGCGACGAGCTTGTCGAGGGCTTCCTGCGCCTCTGGGGTCCAGGAGAAACGTTCGTGTTTCCTCAGGAGCCGGTACAGAGGTAAACCTTTTTCCCCTAGCCGGGCTATAAAGCGACTGAGCGACGCTAAGCACCCCAGGACCCGTTGGACTCCTTTCAAGTCTCGGATCGGGCCCATCCGTTCGAGGGCAGCGACCTTCTCGGGGTTGGGTTCAATGCCTCGCTGGGAGACTATGAAACCCAACAACATGCCTCGCGGCACTCCGAAAACGCACTTCTCCGGATTGAGCTTCACACCGGCGGCCCGGAGCGCTTCGAAAGCGGCTCGCAAATCGTCGACCAAGTTGTCTGCCTTCTTGGATTTTACGACGATGTCATCGACATATGCTTCCACGGTGCGCCCGATCTGGTCTCCGAAGACCCGAAGCATACATCGCTGATACGTGGCCCCTGCGTTTCGAAGCCCAAACGGCATCGTAGTGTAGCAGTATATGCCGAAAGGGGTGATGAAAGAAGTCGCGAGTTGGTCGGATTCTTTCATCTTTATTTGGTGGTAACCGGAATACGCATCAAGGAAGCAAAGGAGTTCACACCCCGCGGTGGAATCTACGATTTGATCGATTCGTGGCAAAGGAAAAGGAACTTTGGGACACTGCTTTATTTAAACCAGTATAATCTACGCACATCCGCCATTTCCCATTCTTTTTCATAACTAGTACAGGATTAGCTAGCCACACGGGATGAAAAACCTCCTTGACGAATCCGGCCTCCAAGAGCTTGCGCAGCTCCTCTCCAATCGCTCGACGCTTCTGCTCGTCAAAGCGCCGAAGGCGCTGGCACACCGGCCTGGAGTTGGGCTGGATATCAAGGGAGTGCTCGGCGACCTCCCTCGGTATGCCGGGCATATCCGAGGGGCTCCACGCGAAGATGTCGGCGTTGGCGCGGAGGAAGTCGACGAGCACCACTTCCTATTTGCGGTCGAGGGTGGAGCTGACCTTCAACGTCTTGTCGTCGGGGTTGCTGGGGTCGAGAGGTACGTCCTTAGTCTGCTCGGCTGGCTCGAAGCTGCCAACGTGCTTCGGCGCGGGGTTGTCGATCTCGTGAACCATCTCTTCCAGACGGGCCACACAAGCTTCATCTTCAGCGAGTGCCTCGGCATGTTCGACGCACTCGACATCGCACTCGTAGGCGTGCTCGAACGAGGGCCCCACGGTGATGACTCCCTTCGGGCCCGGCATTTTCAGCTTGAGGTAGGTGTAGTTCGGGATGGCCATGAACTTGGCGTAACATGGTCGCCCGAGAATGGCGTGATAGGCACCCCGAAACCCCACCACCTCGAAGGTGAGGACTTCCTTGCGGAAGTTGTCCGGCGTCCCGAAGTAGACCGGCAGGTCGATCTGTCCGAGGGGCTGAACCCGCTTCCCTGGAGCGACGCCGTGGAACGGCGCCTTGCTTGGGCGCAGCTGGTCCCTGCCGATCCCCAGGAGCTCCAGGGTGGGAGCGTACATGATGTTGAGGCTGCTGCCTCCGTCCATGAGCACCTTGGAGAAGCGTGTATTGCCGATGACGGGGTCGACGACGAGCGGGTATTGCCCCGGATTCGGAATGAAATCGGGGTGATCCTCCCTGCTGAAGGAGATGGTCTCCTCTGACCAGTCGAGGTACTTCGGGGCCGCCCGGTGCACTGCTAGGACCTCTCGACGTTCGCGCTTGCGCTGCCGAGACGTCATGTTGGTCGTGGGCCCCCCGAAGATGAAGAACACATTCTCCACCTGGGGGAATCCACCCTTGTCCTTGCCGTCGGCGTCTCCCTTCTCGTTGTCGTTCTTTGCGGCCACGCGGTTGTAGTACTTCTTCAGCATCTCACACTGCTCGAGGGTGTGAGTGACCGGGCCCCTGTGGTATGGGCATGGCTTCTTGAGCATGTCGTCGAAGACCCCCGGGCCTCGAAGCTGACCCCCTGGGCCCTTGCGGGCGGGGTCCGCCGCGAGGGCTTCGTCGGAGTCGTCGTCTGGCTCTGGTACTCGTGGCACCTGCTGCGCCTTCTTCCCTTTCTTCCCCTGCTTCATCTTCTTGGCGGGGGCCTTAGGCTTGCTTCCCTCTGCGGGCGCTCCTTCCACGTGTTTCCCCTTTTTGTCGACGAAGTTAGCGCCCTCTGCCTCTTCGCCGGAGGCGTAGCGCGTGGCGATGTCGAACAACCCACTAACGGTAGTGGGGGGCTTTCGTCCAAGTTTGCGCACCAGGCCTCGATTCGTCGTGCCCAGGAGGAAGGCGTGAAGCACCTCCGAGTCTCCGACGTTCGGAAGGTCTGTGCAGCATTTGGAGAAGCGACGAACGTAATCCCGCAGGGATTCGCCGGGCTTCTGGCAACATTGCCGAAGGTCCCAGGGGTTCCCCGGGCGTACGTACGTGCCCTGGAAGTTGCCCACGAAGGTGTTCACAAGATCGTTCCAGTCATGGATCTGGTTCGGGGGCAGCTGCTCCAGCCACGCTCGCGCCGAGTCCGCGAGATGGAGGGGCAGGTTGCGGATGATGACTTCGTCGCTGGACGCACCGCCCAGCGTGCATGCCAGGCGGTAATCGTTGAGCCAGACTCGAGGGTCGGTCTCCCCGGAGTATTTGACGATGGTGGTTGGTTGCCGGAATCGCGGAGGTATCGGTGCCGTCCGGATCTCGCGGCTGAACACCCGAGTACCAGGAGGTTCCGGCGACGGGCTCTTGTCTTCACGGCTGTCGTAGCGGCCTCCACGTCGAGCGTGGTACCCATGGCCGGTGGTGGTGTCGAGCTTCCTTTTGTTGAGGATGTGACGGGCGTCATCTTTGCCGGCCCGCGTGTCCAGCATGCGCTCCTTCACAGGAGCCTTCATCGGGCTCTTGAGAGGAGTGCGCACCGACTCCGCCCGGTCTTGCGCTCCGCCCACGACTCCCGTGCTGTCGGAGCATCTCATACGCGACGCGGAGCTCTCGGCCTGCTGTACCGCGGCCTGTTCGATCAGGACTTGCGCCTCGCGGCGCAGGTTGCGGCCCTGCGGCGTTGATGGCTCCGGCATCGCTCGTATCAGCGTAGCCGCGGCGATTAACTTCTGACTAGTCCTTGCTAGGGCCAGGGGGTCATCCCCGTGGTCGTCGGCCATGATTCGCGCCTGCGCGGTGCGTGCCACCTCCTGCGCGAAGTTGCTGGGCCCCGGTCGCCCCGTTTCGAGGGCTGCGCGCAGCCGTCGAACCTGGCGTCGCTCTTCTTCGAGGCTGGCCTCGAGTTCTCGCACCTGGATCAGCTGGGCCTGAATCAGCGCGGCGTCTCCGGTCGTGGGAGGTGCTGGCCGTCGGGGTGCCGCGCTTCCCACGGGTTCTCGCGCGGGTTCTCGCGGCGCGACGATGCCGTTGTCCTCCGTGTCCGGCTCGATCACTGCTGCGACAAAACACTCCCGCGTGGGGTCGTGATCCCCTGTGCTCGAGTCATCAGAGTAGTCGAAGCAGTAGTCCGCCGCGGCCTGGAACGCCACGAAAGCCTCGTAGTCGCGAAGTTCGAGGTAGTCCCACTCCGGGTCCTCCTGCGAGGCCTCGTCATCGCTTGTGCCGAGGTATGAGTCGCCCGGCGAGGTCGCGATAAGGTTCCGGATCGAGAGCAAGTGATGTCCAGCAAGATCGTCGTAGGCGTCCATCGCCGTGCTGATGGATGACGAGTACGCCATGCCCGCTCCACGCATCCCATACGGGAAACGCGACGGCTCGGCCTCGCCCTCCTTGTTCGGACGCGTGGTCGGAGGTGCAGGCGTTGGCGTGGCCTTCGTCCCCTCGGCAATGGTGCTTTCGCTGAGGTCGACGTCGTCCAGATGACGCGCGCGCGCAGCCCGGCGCCGCTCCATGCGTGCTTGCCGTGAACGTTGCCCTGAGCGCCTCCTGCGCCTGGGCGTTGGTGGCGGCGGTGGGCTTGTCGCGGCGGTCGTGGCCGTGGCGGCCGCATCCCTTGGGAGGAGCCGCATGAGATAACCGTTGCCGGTTGCCTCAAACCCCAGGCTCCCAAACCAGATAGTGAATCCGGCCGGGAGCGGGTCGGATGAACCGTAGGAGCAGCGGTCGACGAGGCGCTCGGTACGGATCACCATCGAGAGAACTGGTGGGTCAAGAAGTTGATCACAGCGCGATTCCCCCTACCTGGCGCGCCACTGTCGGTGCCGGAACCGCGCGGGGGTCCAAGCACCTGCAGAAAAGTGCGCTGTGTCCCGTCTCTCGATGGTCGATGCAAGGGCAATACGGTGACACGAGGTTTATCCTGGTTCCGATCTTCCGATCGTACGTCCAGCAGGGTGTGCTTGCGCACTTGTATTGCCTCGCACCGGGGGTGCTCGCAGTAGGGGGCTACAAGCTTGGCGGGAGAGGAAGATGAGCCTCCAGGTCCCTTAGAACGAGTGAGAGTCGTGTTCTTGGGTGAACTAAGTAGTGAGTGTGTGAATGAGTGTGTCTCCGTCCCTCGTTCCGTGGGGCTGCCTCCTCCTTTTATAGTTCAAAGAGGGGCAGTTACAAATAGTAAAAGGACAGTACTTAGTACAGTGACGGCGTACGACGGGGCGTGACCTCGGGCGTGACTTTTGTCTTGGCTTGTGTTGTCGGATTAGGCGACTCCCCGGCGTATGGCGTTCTGGCGCAAGACGCGACGTTCCCTGTACATGACGTGCGCTCCTTGTGCTCCTGATTTTATGGGCTGGCGTGGGTCGTCATCATCAAGTACATCAGGCCACGGGCCCGTTCGAGGGTTCCCCCTGTTCGTTCGAGGGGTCCCCGTACCGGAGTTGGTAGAACAGGGGAGCGTGACAGTACAGGGCTGTCACATCGCTCGGGCCCGTGACGCCACACAGGTTCATCACGCTGCACGACGTAGAGGATGACCGCAGGGGGTCAGGTGATGACCGCACGGTGTCGGAAATGACCGCACGGTGTCAGGGGTTGGCGGAGATGACCGGGGATGGGCTAATGATTCGCTGCTTGACTTCCTTGCCCCAGGCCGCGCGGAGCCATTTAATGCTCTTGTCCATGGGTAGGTGAGCCGTCAGTGGGCCCTCGAGCGAGGGGTCTCGAGCGAGGCGGAGTTGGGCATCGAGAGCGGCCTCCGGGCCTCGAGCGAGGAGTCTCGAGCGAGGCGGAGTTCCGCCTCGCTCGAGGGGTGCAGGACACCCTCGAGCTCGACAGCGGATCAAGACTTCCACACTTGTTTTTCGCCGGGTTAATTGGTTCCGGCGGTTTAGTTGGTGATTATCGTTGTCTTAGGGCCTCTCCCAGGATTGGCACCGACAGTAGCCCCCGAGGCCATGCAGTGATGGGTGTCAGACCTGCATGGGTTAGAGTTCTTACTGAAGTTTTTGGGGTGCTTCGAGGTCCCTTCGCAGAACTTTCCGTGGGGGCGCGCTAGCGCACCCGCGGGTGTAGCCCCCGAGGCCTTGGAGGAGTGAATTGCATCGTCCAAGGTCTTATTCTCGCCCTTAGACTCCAGGTTGTCTTGTTTCGAGCCATCATGGGTCGTCCCTTATGGACCGAACCCTGACTCGGCCAATTTCGCGAGGCTTTTGACCATGAGTTTCGACCCTCGTCGCCCCGTCACGGGAGGAGGGGGGACACAGTTCCATGCTACCCATGAGCGGGCCGCGAGTCATGGACGTGTCGGTGAGCTGTTAGCGGGTGGTTCAAGTGGACGTCCGTGCCCTGTTCGTTTAGGGTCGGCTCGCGGTCCGGAGACACGTCTCATACAGAACAAGCTTACAAAGGTACGCCAGGCAAGGCTCGGTCCCATTCGTTAGGACCGAGGGCAAAGATACGCCACCTATTTTTGCAATTTTTCAATGAAACAATATTATTTTAAAAATATTCATCTTTCATGTGACTTTTTTCTCCAACACAAGCACTTTGTTATACAAGCAAAGATATGCATTTACCATGCCTCAAAACGTTGAGATATCATCTCAAAAAAGAAAATAAATAGTAAAAGGACCTGTCAGCCATTGAAGGGCCGACAGGTCCTTTTCCTCCCAAAAACCGTCTCACGTCCTCCTCGTGGCCAATAGGTCATCACACACCCACCACGTCATGATGTCGTACTGCCATATAGGCTATGCAGCTATTTAGAGGACGATAGATCCCTTCACAACCATTCTAGGGCCGACATATATCTATTTTCACAATTTTCTGAATTTTTCACCTATTTTTGCAATTTTTCAATGAAATAATATTATTTTAAAAATATTAATCTTTCATGTGACTTTTTTTCTCCAACACAGGCACTTTGTTATACAAGCAAAGATATGCATTATCATGCCTAAAAACGTTGAGATATCATCTCAGAAAAGAAAATAAATAATAAAAGGACCTGTCGGCCGTTGAAGGGCCGACATGTCCTTTTCCTCACCAAAAAGCCGTCTCACGTCGTCCTCGCGGCCAATAGGTCATCTCACACCCACCACGTCATGATGTCGTACTGTCATGTAGGCTATGCAGCTATTTATAGGACGGTAGTCCCTTCACGACCATTCTAGGACCGACGTATATATATTTTCACAATTCCTGAATTTTACTACCTATTTTTGCAATTTTCCAATGAAATAGTATTATTTTAAAAAATATTCATCTTTCATTCGACTTTTTTTTCTCCAACACATGCACATTGTTATACAAGCGAATATATGCATTATCATGCCTAAAAACGTTGAGATATCATCTAAAAAAAGAAAATAAATAATAAAAGGACCTGTCGGCCGTTGAAGGGCCGACATGTCCTTTTCCTCACCAAAAAGCCGTCTCACGTCGTCCTCGCGGCCAATAGGTCATCTCACACCCACCACGTCATGATGTCGTACTGCCATGTAGGCTATGCAGCTATTTATAGGACGGTAGTCCCTTCACGACCATTCTAGGACCGACGTATATATATTTTCACAATTTTCCTGAATTTTACTACCTATTTTTGCAATTTTCCAATGAAATAGTATTATTTTGAAAAATATTCATCTTTCATTCGACTTTTTTTTCTCCAACACATACACATTGTTATACAAGCGAATATATGCATTATCATGCCTAAAAACGTTGAGATATCATCTAAAAAAAGAAAATAAATAATAAAAGGACCTGTCGGCCATTGAAGAAGGGCCGACAGGTCCTTTTCCTCACCAAAAAGCCGTCTCACGTCCTCCTCGTGGCCAATAGGTCATCACACACCCACCACGTCATGATGTCGTACTGCCATGTAGGCTATGCATCTATTTAGAGGCGATAGATCCCTTCACGACCATACTAGGGCCGACATATGTCTATTTTCACAATTCCTTAATTTTTCCACCTATTTTTGCAATTTTCCAATGAAATAATATTATATTAAAAAATATTCATCTTTCTTGTGACTTGTTTTCTCCAACACAGGCACTTTGTTATACAAGCAAAGATATGCATTTATCATGCCCAAAAACGTTGAGATATCATCTCAAAAAAGAAAATAAATAATAAAGGACCTGTCAGCCATTGAAGGGCCGACAGTCCTTTTCCTCCCAAAAAAACCGTCTCACGTCCTCCTCGTGGCCAATAGGTCATCACACACCCACCACGTCATGATGCCGTACTGTCATGTAGGCTATGCAGCTATTAGAGGACGATAGATCCCTTCACGACCATTCTAGGGCCGACATATGTCTATTTTCACAATTCCTTAATTTTTTCACCTATTTTTGCAATTTTCCAATGAAATAATATTATTTTAAAAAATATTCATCTTTCATGTGATTTTTTTTCTCCAACACAAGCACTTTGTTATACAAGCAAAGATATGCATTTACCATGCCTCAAAACGTTGAGATATCACCTCAAAAAAAAAATAAATAGTAAAAGGACCTGTCAGGCATTAAAGGGCCGACAGGTCCTTTTCCTCCCAAAAACCGTCTCACGTCCTCATCGTGGCCAATAGGTCATCACACACCCACCACGTCATGATGACGTACTGCCATGTAGGCTATGCAGCTATTTAGAGGATGATAGATCCCTTCACGACCATTCTAGGGCCGACGTATATCTATTTTCACAATTCCTGAATTTTTCTACCTATTTTTGCAATTTTCCAATGAAATAATATTATTTTAAAAAATATTCATCTTTCATATGACTTTTTTCTCCAACACAGGCACAGTATTATACAAGCAAAGATATGCATTATCATGCCTAAAAACGTTGAGATATCACCTAAAAAGAAAATAAATAATAAAAGGACCTGTCGGCCATTGAAGGGCCGACCGGTCCTTTTCCTCACCAAAAAGCCGTCTCACGTCCTCTTCGTGGCCAATAGGTCATCTCACACCCACCACGTCATGATGCCGTACTGCCATGTAGGCTATGCAGCTATCTAGAGGACGATAGGTCCCTTCACGACCATTCTAGAGCCGACGTATATCTATTTTCACAATTCCTGAATTTTCTACCTATTTTTGCAAATTTCCAATAAAATAATATTATTTTAAAAATGTTCATCTTTCATATGACTTTTTTTCTCCAACACAGGCACATTGTTATACAAGCGAAGATATGCATTATCATGCCTAAAAACGTTGAGATATCATCTAAAAAAGAAAATAAATAATAAAAGGACCTGTCGGCCATTGAAGGGCCAACAGGTCCTTTTCCTCAAAAAAGCCGTCTCACGTCCTCCTCACGACCAATAGGTCATCTCAGACCAACCCACGTCATGATGTCGTACTGCCATGTAGGCTATGCAGCTATTTAGAGGACGATAGATCCCTTCACGACCATTCTAGGGCCGACATATGTCTAATTTCACAATTCCTTAATTTTTCCACCTATTTTTGCAATTTCCAATAAAATAATATTATTTTAAAAATATTCATCTTTCATATGACTTTTTTTCTCCAACACAGGCACATTGTTATACAAGCGAAGATATGCATTATCATGCCTAAAAACGTTGAGATATCATCTCAAAAAAGAAAATAAATATTAAAAGGACCTGTCGGCCATTGAAGGGCCAACATGTCCTTCTCCTCACCAAAAAGCCGTCTCACGTCCTCCTCGTGGCCATAGGTCATCACACACCCACCACGTCATGATGCCGTACTGCCATGTAGGATATGCCTA